>CM057343.1:396884308-398118635 GCA_030015575.1 Agapanthus africanus
AATGAAAATTCCGATCGAATCTACGCGTCAAAAACCATCTCCAGAAAATTCAACAGTAGATTCAGATTAAACATACTCAAAATATACAAAAGCAGGTAAGGTAAAACACTGTACCAAAATGAGTGAAAGATCCCCTTGTATGGCCGCGGATCCGCGGCCTAAGCCTGCTTGGGCCGCGGTTCCGCGGCCATAAGTACTGTTCATTGGCTCGAATTTTCCGGTTTGTCTTATATTTACCTGCTTTATTTTTTTGAGTATTTTTAATTCTGAAAAATGTCAGTTTTTGAAAAATTTCCAGAGAGTGTCCCGTAATTTCGTATTATGGTTCGACCGGAGTTTTTACTTCGCTAAAGCAACGCCTAATGTTCTAGGTCGTCTCTGATACCAATGTAAGGTTTGCCTAGCACCCTATAATGAGTTTTGAAGCATCACATGTCTCAAAGTTTGGATTTTGATGGTGCTAAACAAGCATGCAAAGGAATCGATCCTAGAAAATTAGGGTTACAAAACATAAAGCTAATAAAATAAGGGTTTCGAGACTACAACCTTTGTAGCTCCCATTTGCTGGACTCCTTGGTCTCTTGGGTGTTGGAAGAAGGTCCTCTTGAAGTCCTCTCACGTCCACGAAGATCCACCCGGAGTTCCCCGTCCAAGCTCGCAACTTCGAGAATCGAAGAGAACACTCTAAACAAGTTGGCTAAACTTGTGTAGAATGATGTTGTGGCTAAGGTTCTCACTTCAAAATCCTATTTTTATGAGTATTTTGCTCTCTTGAAAGAACTAGAAAGCAAAGGATTAAGGTTGATGAAGATGATGGCCTTTTTTGTGAAGAAGAGAAAAAGAACCCTCTTGAAGAAAAATGAAAAATAAGCATATATATTTTTCATCTCTCATATCCAACCATGGTTAATTCTAAAGATATTATTGAATTGAAGTTAAAAACACAAAAAGAAAATAAACCATGGGTTAAATGGTAGGTGAGCATGGTAAGGTTAAGAAGAGTGTAGAAACCTTTTATGATTTAACCCATTTTCATTTCCTTTTTGTTTTAATTCAAAAGCAATAATAATCCATACAAATAACCATGGTGTGATTCTTATATTGCCACCATTCTCAATGTATAAGCAACCATGATAAAGTGATGTATGTATGCATGTGTGCATGCACATCCATATGTGCATGAACAAGAATGAATGCATACATGCATGCATACATCCAAAATAAAAAAGATAGGATTTGTAGTGAGAAGCTAATGATAAATCAACACTTGATTTACTAATCCGGTCATATCACATACGACCCGACCATAAGCAAGCCGCTCAATTAATATACGGTATCCCATACGCGCATTTTAATCGGGTCCAAGCGCATATCGCATACGCGCACCACAACGTTTCGCCTGGACTAGGTAACTCCTTTGTGGGAATCTAAGACTCGTCAATACGCCGGCAGTGGGTGATGATCATATCAAGCACCCCCAAGCCGCAAGCGGTCAGCTAAACGTAACGGCCACCCGGGTATTGAGCGATCAGAAGAAAATAAGCGAACCTGCTATAACTCCCGTCGAGCCAACCGGCAACACTACCGTACAGTCCGGTCTCTTCATCAGATATGCCACATATTGAGCCTAGGGATGGTCACGTCGATCCCAATAACTCAATAAGTCGTGCCTGTGAATGGTCTATAACAGATCGAGAAACTACTGATAACACTTATCAGCAAATCTCAGCAGCCCTGGCCAGGGACTTACTGATATAACCAGTCGGGCACAGCACAGCATCAACTCCCAATACCGGGAGAGACGAAACCCCTCTTATCGCTCATTATCTTCGTGTGTCTCGGGACTGTACCCAACGGCCACCTGTTTGCACGACTCAGTAGAGCCGTGGTAGGGTGGCAATCAAAGTACAGTGGGAGAACACACAAGACTCTATGACGATCTCGGGTCTACAGACTAACCTGTACCAGTGTCACCTGAGAAATGCTATCCGACGATAGATATAATTCCTTATAGGAGTTCTCGGTGAGTCCGTCCAGTGTACCCAGTCACCACTGAGCACCCGTATATGATCTTGATGTCAAACATCGATGAATGCGGGAACATTCATCGCTCATCGTATGGGTCTAGTATCATATACGCTAGTCTACTCTGGTATATCAATGCCCCGTCTCGATATACCTACGACTAGGGACTTTCCAGGATATGCTTATAGACTACAGATATCCCACTAGTATGATCTCCATCATAATCAGAGTAGTCAAGCCGATATCCTCAGGGCTTTATCAGCATGTATGAATGAATAAAAGCATGATCAAATCAACATGTCAGATAAAGAAGAACCAGATAGTATACTATCATGTCGAGCAAGAATGCATACTGAATATATATACATGTACAAATACATCCACTATCATATAATGGCCTTTAGGGCATACATATATACAACACTATCATCGTGTACATGCTTTAGATGACATTATGGTTCACTATTACACGTTGATGGAGAATAGTATGCTACCATGGTTTGTCTTTATCATCGTGTACTTCTTTAGGTGAACTTACAGGTCGCTATTGCACGCTGATAGAGCCCTTAGGATTCTTGCTTGACGACCAGCAGTATGATGGCGATCATATACGTGGGAGCTGGGGTCTATAAGCACATCCTTAAAAGGTCCCTAGTCATGTGAGTTTCGAGACTGGGCATCGATACTCCATTAGTAGAATAGTGTATACAGTCGAGACCCCGACGAGGGGCGGTGGCCGGTCTCACAAGCCATTGGTGTCAGTTGGTTCACCTGAGATGTAAGCAGGTGCTCATTGGGCTATGAGTACACCGGACAGGACTCGCCGGGAACATACTAGTTGGTATTATACCTGACGTCAGATAGCAGTTCCCTGGTGACATGTGTACAGGTTAGTTCATCGACCTGAAATCGTCATTTGTCTCTTTTGAGTTCCCACTGTGCTTTGATTACTACCCTACTACGGCTCAAAGGAGTCGTGCAAACAGGTTTTAGTTGGGTACAGTCCCGAGCCACATAGAGGCAGTGAGCGGATCGGCACGAGTTTCGTCTCTCCCGGTATTGGGGGTGAGATCGCGCTGTGTCTAGGAGAGCCATTACATAAAGCTCTCGGCCGAGGCCGAAGATTTACTGGTAGGTATTCCAGTAGTATCTCAGGGTGTTCTGGGCTACACTCCGACACGACTTGTACCGCTTTTCGGCGTCTGACTTTTACCAACCCTCTAGGCCCGCCATGCGATGCTCATAGACGAACGGACCGGACTGTACGGATAATGTCACTGACAGGCTCAGTAGGGTGTCAGGATGAGTTCGCTCATCGACCTCCCTTTTGGTCAATACCTGGTAGCCCTTTACGTACAGCTAGTACCACTGACGTGCTAGTGGTTAAATCCACAGCCAAAGTATTGACGAGTCTTTAGAGTCCCCCACAGACAGTTTCTCAAGTTTCGGGCGAAACGTTGTAGAGGCCGTATGATATATGGCAGGGTCCGATCATATACGTGCAGTAGTGTACGGATCATGATCGGGCGGATCATACTAGTGGGGTTTGTTTTAAGCCGGATCCTAGTATTAGATTTGTTGGATTACTTTAGTCTCATCGCATTCGCATTCAGTCGGAATGCGGATGCAGGTATGTATATACAGGTGAGGGGTATCCTTGTGATCCGTCACGAGTTTACTTTAGATGTTGCCGTATCTTTTTATTGTTGTAAACATTTGGGTTAATGTTTACAAATGGTTATTATGAGCTAGATATCATGGTTTGGAGCATTTATTATTACACATGCACAAGTGGTGACTCATGGTCTCTTTCTTTGTGCATGTGTCATATTATTTGATTGATTTGTGTTGATATGAGAGGAAGAGAGAGAGAGGGGCTGCCATGTATAGGTGAGCTCTTATATTATTCTTCTCTCTCTCTCTCATTATTATTGATTCCATAACAAAAGAAAAGAGAGAGGAAACTCCTTCTTCTTCCTCTTTCTTCTCTAGCTCAAATCTGCATTAATGGCATCATCTCTAACCTCCATCCAAGCCATGGATGCAAGAGACAAAGTGATCACAAACATTCTCTACAACATCTTGGACACGTCAGCTAGCACACTTCATGCCCGAGTTGCTTCGGATGAAGCGGGAGCCCGTAAAAAGACTCATTGATGTGGTGCCCTTTCCGACGAGGAGATCGAGACCGGAGTTGCCGCGAGGAGCTTGGGATGGTGGCCAAAGACCGAAGGACATGGATCGATCTGTATAGCTTTCCAACATTTTCTCTATTTGCTAGTTGTAGGTTAATGGTTCGATTCGGGAAAAAGTATACGATAGCGCCGGTTTCCAAGTTAAGAAAAGTTTTCGTTTCCGCATTTTGGCCTCGGACAGATGGCCGGGGCGCTACGGTAGATTTACATGGTATCAGAGCCACGCCATTAACCTTTTCTAGCTTGCTCTAACGTGTTTAGAACTTCGATCGAACGAAAATTTCAAAAACCACAATTTCAATGTGTCGTTTCTATCGAATTTTTTATGTGCTCGAAAAATTATTTTGAGTGATGCAGAAATTCATGCAGGGTTTTTTAAGAGTTCTGGGAAAATTTGGTAGCTTGTTGCCACTGTTCCACTGCGGAACTGCGGCCCCACCCATACATTGGCCACAGTTCCGCCGCCATTCTATCTCTTTACTGCACCAAATTTTCTACACGTGTCACTTCCTTGGAAATGGGGTTTTTGGTATTTTTTGTTTGGGCCTAGATTTGTTTGAGTACTGGGTATTGTGCTTGGGGCCAACTTCGGGAAATTTAGTCGATCAAAATTTTTAAACATGTTAGTTCACAGTATTTACATTATATCTGCGACCGTGAATGTCATTTGATCGGTAAATCCTGTCTAATTGCTATAGTTCTTTTAGACGGATTTGCAAACGTGACATTCACGTTGATATTCTGTGTTGTGCTGTGATGTTGTGGATTTGTCATGGTGGATAGCCTGGAAGCAATGGTAGTACAGTTTGGTTGTATTTGTACATATGATATTACGGGGCGAGCGTCCGACATGTGGACTGCCTTCACTGCCTGTTTGTATATTATTCTTTTGGGGCGCGACCGGGCTGAGGTCGATGTACCCGTTGTATATATTTTACTTTCTGTACTAGGATTACCCCGCGGTGGGGTGCACGGATAGCCGGGTTCTAGAGGGCAACGGGCCCGCATCTCATGGCTTTGAGACGGAGGGGGCTTTACTCTAGAATTGGCGGGCTATTCACCGCACTCGTAGGGGGTATAGGTTGACCCAAGGAGGGGTGTCTAAGTTACCGAATTCCGTGAAGTGTTGGGTGGTCCATTCACTTTGTTGAAGGGGGCTGCCTCGCTTCAGGTTTTGGCGGGTAACATGCCGCGCCCGTAGGGGTCTAGGATTTCATTACGCAGGCTATCCACACGACCAGGGGAACGTCGAGTTTCAGTAGCGGCTCTATGAAACCCGGGGATCCCAGATTATCTGTATTGTTCTGTGATACTGATTACATTTCTGTAATGTTGCATTTTATCACGCCTTGAGCGAATATTATATATTGATATATATATACTAGTAGGTGTTGTATATGTTTTGCATCCGCGCTAGTCCTGTCCCCGCTCTGTCATTAGTTAAGTAACCTAACGGGTGATGACGGGACCCAGTGGCGAATGCGGATGGCATATACGTACATCGTATTTTCGTTTTTTATTGGTGTGATCAATTGATGGGACTGCGTTGATTCGGATCAATGCAAGCTAAACAAACCTGTTTGATGTTGTTGGAACATTTTTTCAAAAAGCTGTTATTGCAAGGTCGTTCTCTTTTGTTTTGCACAGTGGATTTCGGTTATGAATATCCAGCACCTCAGTCGACGAGGCAAGGGCCGAGATCCCTTCACCGGGAGTGACCCCTTGGACAGAAGTTTGTGTCAGGGTAATAACTTCACTATAGTCGATTATTTTTTGCTTTGCATTGTGGTATTCAGTTGGAATATCCTGCACCTCATTCTACGGGGAAAGAGCCGAGATCCCTTCACCGGGAGTGACCTCTTTAGCAAAGGTTTTCGCCACTATATTTTTATAAAAAGCTATGCAGTTCCTTCAACGATATCAAGTTCATTACGTTAAAAGTTTTTCGCCAAAAACTAGACGTAGCCCTCCGTCATTTCTTACAAGCATTACTTAGTATTCGTGCTGCGTTTGCTGACTGTGTCAAGGCGTAGTGTACGGTAGCTAAGTAGTGTTCGTTTGTGGCATATTAATGGGATTGGTTAGGACAGTCGTGCGGCCTTGTTGACTGTGTCAAGGGCTCGTACGGGTGTGTTTAATGCAATCCAGGATAATGACGGGTTGAACTTAACTAGGACTCTTTGATTTGTTGACTGTGTCAAGGTCACTTGTGTCCTAGGGGTAAAAATCACATCGGGAGTTTCTAAAGAAACTGAAACTTGCCAGGCATGCGCATACCTTCTGGAGTGTGATAACGCGAGTGGATTCCGTAACATTATCATGCGATGATAGTTGGATCCCGATTTCCGCTGATGAGTTGGTTTACTCCTCGGGTGATCCCGACTAATTCTTCTTTCAGGTTTGGAGGAGAATTTGAGGATACAGTGGGAGGTTTCTTGATTAGATAAATTGATAACCATTCTGATCTAGGTTAGAGTGCTCGCAGTGTGTTTCTTTTTTCTCTCTCTTTGGCACCGACCATGACCTGACCCTTGACTATGACTCAGTGACCAAGTTAACCGAACCTTCTTTAAACACTTGCTTTTGGATTGTAACAGTTGCAAACCTCATTGCCACTCTTACTTTTACCCTTTTCTCCAGGACACCCCGTATTGTTACGAACATCCACTTCCATTGGATAAAACTATCGTATGGTTATATACGAACTCGAAGGAACTTGTTCCAGATTCGAGGATGGTTTCCGGTTCTGGAGAAAATGAATAGGACTATTCAGTTGTCTTTTCCTTTTACCTTCTCTCAGGTTGCGAGTGCTCCTTGGATTAGGACGGTACACCTATTATGCTAATTGGAAAGTCTTCATCCAAACCATAGGCAGGTGCCGAACGGTAAGGCATGAAGAAAACCATTTAGCCTAAAAGGTGTACAGAAGGTAATAAGTTAAGACAAATAAAGGGATTAGAAAGAGGGCAAAGTAAACTGCGACTGCTATTCACGACCAAACCAAGTATTTCATCGCCACTCCTACTTCACCTTTGTATTTCTCCGGGACACTCCGTATCACTATAAAGATCCACAGTTATCTGGATACTCCATCGTATGGTTATATACGAACTCAAAGGAATTTGTTCCAGTTCGGGGATGGATTCTGGTTCAGGAGAAATATGAATAAGGTTTATTCAGTTGTCTTTTATCTTTATCTTCTCTCGGGTTACGAGTACTCCTAGGATCAGGACAGTACACCCATTATGCTTATTGGATAGTCTTCTTCCAAACCATAGGCTGGTGCCAAACGATAGGGAAGGAAGAAAACCATTTAGCCTAAAAGGGTGTACAGAAGGTAATGACTAAAGACATATAAAGGGATTTGGAGAGATGGCAAAGAAATATACGGTTATAGTTGTGAATCTGATAATGAAGACGCATTACTAAGAATACCCGGATACCTCTTCGAAACATATTTATGTTTCAGTTTCACTGTGTATTGTTAAAAGAAAACTGATTTCCCAATTAGTCCTTGCTCCAGGGTATGTATTTACCAGGTTTGATTCTCACATCTGTAAGGTTTTACAGATGATGAGTGGGAGTAAGTTATTGGGAATTGGGTGATCATCCTCATTATATCGGGATTCGTTGTAATTGGTGATATTTGAGGAAATCGCCTGGGTTGTTTGCCGGACGGCAAATATTTGGTTTTGAATATCCGTTGTAATGCACCAATTTCAAATTGATATATCTGTACGTTTATTTTTATAAAGTGAGATATAACTTTTTGAAATTATGTCTGTGACATTTACCTATATCAGTGGATGGTTAGGTAAGAAGCATAAAACAGCGGTGTAATTCTTCTTAACCATAAGTACAGTTTTCAACCTACGACACACAGGGAATGAGTTATTAGACTCAGGGGGCTTATACAGAGTATTGTATGTTGTCCAGTGTCCATTAGGACAGAGGGGTTGGTCATCATACTATATTCTGTTTACTTGTGACTTCTCTAGTTCTTAGACAGTTGTTTCGTAGAAACACAAGGTCATAGTTTTGAGAAGTTATAGGTATATGAATAAAGTAGAGAACCAGGTGTTGCAAGTATCAGGATTCTTCAAGGTGATCGAAGATGTAGATACTTGTGTAAGGTATTCAGTTGATAGTAATGATTAAGAGAACTTGCTTCTCTTTCAGGTTACTCATAATTGGAAGCACTCCTAAGTTGAGTAATGCTGATCGGCCTCTCTCCATTTAGTTAACATGCACTAGAGACAGCTGCATGATTTGAATCTGGTTCCAATTAAATCAGTGCCTCTATTTCTATATTGGATATAGAATAGTTCATATCATAACAATGTTAAGGTGCGGGTAGTTGTCCGGCTTATGCTTAAAACCAAACTCTGGATAACTCAAGGCACGTTTCTGTAATGGCTGTTTGTGGGTTGACCCGGGCTATGACGAGGGTTGATTTTCTACCATCTGGAAGATCAATAGTGATATTGTTCTTGACTCGCCACAGTTTTTGTAAAAATGGATTTTTTCAGAAAACAGTAGTGGGAGTATGGTAGAATTGGAAGTGATTTCAGAACCGCAGACGATTACTGAAAATTTGATAAGAACCTAAAGATTCAATTTGGTTTGACATTCCATTAGCCACTCCGCAAATATGGTGGGTAACCTCAGGCACCCGAGAGGTACTCCGGTAGCCTTAAGGACAGTGACAGGGAGGTTCTTGGTTACCCAGATTTGACACTCATATTGTTCCAGGCTATGAGACCCGGCAGGAGGATGAGTATAGCATCGTTCTGAACTAGCTTTAGAAGTGCACGTGTATATGACTCTGCCAGAGGGTTGTCGTAGTCAGTGGGAGCAGCGGAAGCATAGTGGACAAATAGCTCATGTCTATTTATGGACTAAAGCAAATATAGCGGAGATAGATCATCTGTTTCTGATGTGACAGTCATAGGTTTGACTTCATCAGAATAGGGGATGGATCTGTTAAGAAGGTAGTAGGGTGTGATGTCCTGATATTTGGGTGACATACACAGAGTAGGAAGTGAAATTCCTATACTACGATCGGTTATACTTTGGTTGTCACACAATGGTTTCTCCACATAGGGCTTGGATATTATATCAGGCATTCTGGTTACTAGATCTATGGTTTTAGATCTAGATTTGGGTAGTTTTCCAATCTGGGTACTTAGACAGCATTCTAAAGGTGTTTTAGAATGGATGACTCCTGGCACGGTAGTGTACCTGCAGGTGATGGAGTCACCCTCTCTAAAGATGTCTTACAGACTAAAGGGGAGAGGGATGTGCATGATTGGCAGATCACTTGCTTAGGCAATTGAGTCAATCATGAGATGTCAAGTACCACACCAGATGTTGTTTTTGCAGTAGAGGCAATAAGTGGATATTGATCCAATCCTGGAGAAACATTCGGAAGCAGTTTTAGAACATAAGTGGATGTTCTAGGGATATGATAACAGCAACCTCCTGCGGGAGACAGTTATCATTCTAGGCTTCCAAGGTGACCTGGATGACAGAGTGGCTGTCAGAGTTATAGTTTTCCCTCTGACGAGGGGCAGTATTTTGGACAGGTGGTCCAAGCGGATACTGAGGGAGGCATGGCGCAGGATACTGATTAAGTTCAGATAACGATACAGTTTAAGAAGTTTGAATTTGAAGTTCATTTATGAGCTAGGTCCCATCAGATATCCAGACATATTCTAAGACAGGTATTGCTCATTTCGGGAGATGGCTTTCTCCGCGAACTTGAGATAAAGAGAGACATAGAAAGAAACATTAGGGCGGATCCACTAGCTGAGGCTATTTCTCGAACGCAATAGTTTCGCAAATGAGCTTTGTGAGACTGATTAGTAGAGGAGTTGGGTGTTCGGTATCACACGGGTTATGAGTATGCGAAATCGCAATAATTAGTCTTGAGTGCAAGTGGGAGATTGTTGGATATAGTGCCCTCAGAGTCAATTATTGGATCACAGGTACGTGATTGCAATGATTGAGGGAGGACCTATGCCGGTAGGACAATCTTACTCAGGATGATTGTATACTATCTGGTTTGTCTCTATCATCGTGTACATGCTTTAGGTGACATTGTGGTTCACTATTATACGTTGATGGAGAATAGTATGCTACCATGGTTTGTCTTTATCATCGTGTACTGCTTTAGGTGACCTTACAGGTCGCTATTGCACGCTGATAGAGCCCTTAGGATTCTTGCTTGACGACCAGCAGTATGATGGCGATCATATACGTGGGAGCTGGGGTCTATAAGCACATCCTTAAAAGGTCCCTAGTCGTGGGAGTTTCGAGACTGGGCATCGATACTCCATTAGTAGACTAGTGTATACAGTCGAGACCCCGACGAGGGGCGGTGGCCGGTCTCACAAGCCATTGGTGTCAGTTGGTTCACCTAAGATGTATACAGGTGCTCATTGGGTTATGAGTACACCGGACAGGATTCGCCGGGAACATGCTAGTTGGTATTATACCTGACGTCAGATAGCAGTTCCCTGGTGACATGTGTACAGGTTAGTTCATCGACCTGAGATCGTCATTTGTCTCGTGTGAGTTCCCACTGTGCTTTGATTACTACCCTACCACGGCTCAAAGGAGTCGTGCAAACAGGTTTTAGTTGGGTACAGTCCCGAGCCATATAGAGGCAGTGAGAGGATCGGCACGGGTTTCGTCTCTCCCGGTATTGGGGGTGAGATCGCGCTGTGTTTAGGAGAGCCATTACATAAAGCCCTCGTCCGAGGAAGGAGATTTACTGGTAGGTATTCCAGTAGTATCTCAGGGTGTTCTGGGCTACACTCCGACACGACTTGTACCGCTTTTAGTGGTCTGACTTTTACCAACCCCCTAGGCCCGCCATGCGATGCTCATAGATGAACGGACCGGACTGTACGGATATTGTCACTGACAGGCTCAGTAGGGTGTCAGGATGAGTTCGCTCATCGACCTCCCTTTTGGTCAATACGTGGTAGCCCGTTACGTACAGCTAGTACCACTGACGTGCTAATGGTTAAATCCACAGCCATAGTATTGACGAGTCTTTAGAGTCCCCTACAGACAGTTTCTCAAGTTTCGGGCGAAACGTTGTAGAGGCCGTATGATATATGGCAGGGTCCGATCATATACGTGCAGTAGTGCACGGATCATGATCGGGCGGATCATACTAGTGGGCTTTGGTTTAAGCCGGATGCTAGTATTAGATTTGTTGGATTACTTTAGTCTCATCGCATTCGCATTCAGTCGGAATGCGGATGCAGGTATGTATATACAGGTGAGGGATATCCTTGTGATCCGTCACGAGTTTACTTTAGATGTTGCCGTATCTTTTTATTGTTGTAAACATTTGGGTTAATGTTTACAAATGGTTATTATGAGCTAGATATCATGATTTGGAGCATTTATTGTGACACATGCACAAGTGGTGACTCATGGTCTCTTTCTTTGTGCATGTGTCTGTCACGACCCGAAATTGGCACGTGACGACCCTAATACTATGCAATGCCTAAAGACGTAACGCAGTAAAAGAAAGCCAAAACCTAGAAATCTAAACCATAAAAAGAAGACAAGAAAAGATAATAGCAGTTTTGAAACATTTGAAATCACAACCCAAATTCTTTAAAAGTCCAACTTCTTTCTTTAAAATTTTGGCAACACCCCCTTTGTAAAAACTGACCCCAAAATGGGTACAACAATAATGATAAGTAAAGCATCCCCAAACGGGAGCAAATACACACCCAAAGGCGGAAAACAATCACCACCACATATATACGACGCTGTAGCGAAGAAATAAAGATAATAGAGATAAAGCTGTATAAAAGACAACAAATCCACAAATAATATACAATAACGTCCTCACCAAGTCTCTAAGTCAACAACATAATAGTAGATAGAGAGTACAAGATACAACGAATGTACAATACAAAATACAGATAACCACCAAAACCCACCTAAGAAAAATAGCACACTGTGAGCCGATACGGTATCTGTAGCAAAAGATGATAGATTAATAGCCTGCCTCGACTACTCTGGGGAAACACCCTGCAAAACAACTGTGGCACAACGGGGGTGGGTTGACAACTCGTGAATAGTAGATAACATGTGTAGGTAATCGCAGGTTTGTACGTACAGCATGAATCTAAGATATGCGATTTGCAGTAATAATAAGTCATATGAGTGCAGAATAATGGAAAGTACACTAACATGTACAAACAATATATGAAGCAATAGTGATATGACAATAGTATGCAATAATCATGCGATAGGAATATGAGAATGTAGATATGCAGCAATTATGAAGGGTACACTAACAGGTACTACTAATACATGAACAGTGCATAAATAAATAGGTATGAGGTATGGAGTGAAATATGTCATTTCCACGAAATCCTGACATCGTGGTAGGATCACAATCCATCAAGACACTCAAATCCCAATTCCTTAAATCAGCCCCCAAGTTAGGCTCTCATATCATATAAGTCTCGCATCTCCTCAATGTACAATATCGAAAGTCTCCTATATTCCGAATATACAAATCAGCAATCTCATATGTATCCGGTATCCAATCTCAATGAATCACCTAATATCCTAAATCAAATCCCAAGTAAGATTCTAGCATCCTAAATATATGTTTGCAGAAATAAATATGATGGGGTCAATACACATATATTAGCGTCCCACTCGACTAATTTGGTGTAAGGGTATATATAAAAACGGCTAAATCCCCTGTTATATATACAAAGTAATTGGAAATATCATGAAAACCAATGTGCCAAGCATCGACACAGAAATACTGATCTATCAGATGCCGTCTCCAAGACTAGCATCCTGATAGGTACGTATCATACGCTATCCCGAAAGCACGAGTGCCTAGCTCTGACCCTCGCCTTTCGACGTATCCATACGTACATGACTCCCAACGGTATCCCATTATCCCCGCCAAGTCATTGGTACTGTCACCGGTAGGTACTCGCCCACCTCCAGGCTCAATCGGCAAAGTCCATCGATCATCTTGTCGAGGGGAACCATACCGGGCCCCACCATGTACCCTCATACGGCACCCACTCCTCGTATGGAGTATATAATCAGAACCGATAACTCTCATGGTGGATGCGCAAATATAATATCAAGGAAACCGGGTTTTTCAAATAATGCATAATTTCATGAACTCCCGCGGTTCCCAAATCCAGAAAACATCATGTAAAATCCAAATAACAATGCGCAAATCCAGGAATAAATATGTGCGATATATCTGAAATGCGAGCATATAAAGAAAAATATGTAGCTGAAACCAGATGTATGCGAAATCAATAAGGTATAGCTAAGTATAGGTGTCTACCTATAAGTAAATGATGTAGTATACCCCCCTGGGTATAAGTAAAATATGAGCAAGGTATACCTGTAGTTGTATCATAAAGGGTATATGTACCTATCACTAATGGTACGATACTCTATAGGTATACAAGTATAGTAAATGTCATATGTGATAAGCAGTACGAATCAATGTCACAAGGTCCCTAACCAAGCAATATATTATCTATAAGTGGTTTGTGTGTGACATGGCAATTATTGACGGTGTGTGTAGCATACAATCAGTGCTCGTGCAACATGAATCGTCAATAATTTGTGTAGTGTCCTACGGCTACTAGTCCAAATAAAACATCTATGTAATGGGGTAAAGGCATAATTCTAACAATAACGTAGAATATGCGAGAATCCTAGCCCAGACGCATAACGCCATGCGGGCGATTCCCCTGTAGATGTTAAATCTACTCACCAACGCTCCACGCTAGATGAATCCTACCACCAGTTTCCCCCCTGTAGCAGCGTCCGTAGTCCCCGCCTGCGAACCTGCAACATTAAAACAATAAAGCAACTATATATTAATAATAGCTATAAAACACTAACAAACTATATTGGATCGACGCAATAACACAAATCCTACTCTCAAGTGTTCGTATTATGGCTAACGTGCGTAGCGACACGACGAAAACAACTTAAGAGCAAAACCACGCAAACAGCACGATCCGTGTCGTATAACGTATCGCACGGACACAAAACACTAGAAACTGCTTAACGATCCCAGATTTTGCATACTGTGAAAGCTAAACAAACAAACAAGACCAACAGAATCCAAACCACTGCAGACACCAACAGAGAAAAACCCAAACCCAAACTCCCATGCAGAGCCGGCGTCGCCGGACCTCCCCTTTGCCGTCGCCGGCCATGGCCGGTAGTCTGGGTGTCGTGCCTTAGGTGGTGCCCCAGTGTCCCTAGTACATCACTACAATTTTGCTTAATTTTTCAGTAAACTTCCCGAGTCACAGCAGGTTCCAGATGTCGCAAATCGACACCAAAATACAATATTTTGCACAAAACGGAAACCCTATGGTATTTTAGTGAAATCTGGGTTAAATTTCAGTTAAAGTGACCCTAATAACACTTAAATAGGTAGGGTTAACCAACGCAATCATCATTTAATCAAAAGTCTACAAAAATCACCATTTTAGCACAAAACTAACTTTAAACGCAAACCGACGCTAAACAACACACAAGCTAAGCAAAAAGGGAAATTGGGTTTAGAATATATACCCTATGGAACCCTAAGAAGCAGGAGAAAGAGTGGATAGAGGAAGAAAAGATGCTGCAAGCTGCTGGGGCCTCTGCTGCTGATGCTGTTGCTGCTACTGAAGCTGCTTGCTGCTGCTGCTGTTGCATGAGCTTCTGCTGATGCTGATGCTGATGCCTTCTGCTGTTGCTGTTGCGTGCTTGAGCTGCTGCTGTTGGTGTTGTGGCTGATGCTGTGGCTGCTGCTGTGCTGTCTCGAGCTGCTGATGTTTCAGCCTTGTGTGTGTGTGTGTGTGTGTGTGTGAGTGAGAGAATGAGTGACATGAGAGTGAGAAGTGAGAAATGAGAGAAACATCAAAAACCCCTCCCATTCTCTTTCTCTTCCCTCATTAATGAGGCATGGCTTGAGCCATGTAGCACCATGCCTCTCTCTCTCTCATGGTCAACATTTCAACCCAATTTAAAAATCCTTTTAAATTCATTTTTCATTTTTTTTAAAGCAACCATGCACAATAAAACCCAAACACTTAATACAAAACTATAAAACTAGATTAGGGAATGGTTAGTTCACCATGTTGCTAATCATGATTAAACCCCAAAATAAAACCCTAGTTAACATGCACAAGTGTGTGCAAGCCTAGGAAAAATCTAATAAAATATTCATAAAATAGGATAAAATATTTGGAAATCAATTTGGTAAACTTTTTTATTAAAAACTATATATTAAAATATAATTATCCCCAAAACACATTCTAAGGTGTTACAGTGTCACATTATTTGATTGATTTGTGTTGATATGAGAGGAAGAGAGAGAGAGGGGCTGTCATGTATAGGTGAGCTCTCATATTATTCTTCTCACTCTCTCTCATTATTATTGATTCCATAACAAAAGAAAAGAGAGAGGAAACTCCTTCTTCTTCCTCTTTCTTCTCTAGCTCAAATCTCCATTAATGGCATCATCTCTAACCTCCATCCAAGCTATTGATGTAAGAGACAAAGTGATCACAAACATTCTCTACAATATCTTGGACACGTCGGCTACACACTTCATGCCCGAGTTGCTTCGGATGAAGCGGGAGCCCGTAAAAAGACTCGTAGATGTGGTGCCCTTTCCGACGCGGAGATCGAGACCGGAGTTGCCGCGAGGAGCTTGGGATGGTGGCCAAAGACCGAAGGACACGAATCGATCAGTATAGCTTTCCAACCCTTTCTCTATTTCCTAGTTGTAGGTTAATGGTTCGATTCGGGGAAAAATATATGATAGCGCCGGTTTCCAAGTTAAGAAAAGTTTTCGTTTCCGCATTTTGGCCTCCGACAGACGGCCGGGGCACTGCCGTAGATTTACATTATACCCATATGTTCAGTAGCCCGTGCCAAGATGTTTCAGGTGTGGGTGTCCGTATCACTTTATAAGGAATTGTCCCGTGAGGCGATAGGGTGAGGCATCGGTCTCACATATGACTTCACCACCTTCACCACCTCCTCCGAACACAATACATCCTATACTTGTTGTTGTTCCACATCAGATCAATGCCCATAGAGACCATGGTCGTGACTGTCGTAATTTGAGAGGACGAGGAGGTCGAAGCAGATTTATTCCAGGCCGTAGTTTTGGTCGAGGAAGGATTCGGGGCCAAATGTTTAGTTCGTACCCCGTTGAACAGAGGCCCCCATCTACCTATTTTAGTTGTGGACGTTCAGGGCATTTCGCTAGGAATTGTAGACTCTAAGGAAGGACGTCAGGATGCTGGTAGGGTCCAGACATCCAATGCAGTCGTAACAGGTATTCTTTCAGTATGTTCCTTAAACGCACATATTCCAATTGATCCGGGTTCTATGCATTCATACGTACATGGACACTTTTGCACTTTCTTTGGGAAGAGAATCGTCATTATAAGGGTTACCGCTAGTTGTGATTACTTCTATGGGAGATTCTTTTGTAGCTCGACACGTATTCAGGTCATGTTTAGTACGTGTTAGTGATAGAGATTTATTAGTGGATTTGATTATCCTAGATAAGTTAGTTTGATATGCTTCTTGGTATGGATTGGTTGGCCGCTTGTCATGCGTAGTAGATTATCGGAGGAAAGCGGCCAGATTCCGTTTTCCAGGTGAACCGATCTTTGTTGGGCAGGGAGACTGTAATATAACTCCGGCCAACATGATTTTTGCTCTTTGGGCTGTACGACTGTTGAAGAAGGGTTTTCATAGGTTTTTGGTGTTGTTAGAGACGTAGTAACCGTTGAAGTCTCATTGGACCAGGTTCTGATCGCACAAGAAGTTCCGGATGTGTTTCTTGCTAAATTACCAGGATTACCACCCGATCGTGAGATCGAATGTTGCATTGACTTGATTCCAAGTGCGGGGCCTATTTCTATACCACCTTATCGGATAGCCCGACGGAGTTGAAGGAACTCAAAATCTAGTTGCAAGAGTTATTAGATAGAGGGCTTATTCGTCTAAGTGTATCACCGTAGGGAGCTCCTGTCTTATTTGTTAAGAAGAAGGACGGTAGTATGAGACTGTGCATCGACTACAGGCAGCTGAATCGAGTTACAGTGCGAAATAGGTATCCATTACTTCATATTGATGACTTATTTGATCAGCTACAGGGAGCTGGCTACTTCTCGAAGATTGATTTGCGGTCAGGCTATCATCAGTTGAGGATTCGGAAGGATGATATTTCGAAACTGCTTTTCACACACGTTATGGGCATTATGAGTTTCTGGTGATGTCGTTCGGACTCACCAATGCTCCAGCAGCTTTCATGGATATGATGAACCGTATTTTCCGGCCATTCCTTGATCAGTTTATTATTGTATTCATTGATGATATTCTTGTTTATTCATGGAGCCGAGAGGAGCACCAGCAGCATTTGCGCATTACGTTGCAGACCTTGAAGGAGCATCAGCTGTTCGCTAAATTCTCCAAGTGTGCTTTCTGGCTGTATAGTGTAGATTTCTTAGGTCACGTAGTTACAAGAGATGGGATACGTGTTGACCCAAAGAAGATAGAAGTGGTACAGTACTGGCCTAGATCTGTGTCAGTTACAGAGGTTCGAAGTTTCTTGGGTCTGGCCGGTTATTATAGACGTTTTGTGCAGAATTTTTCTCGGATCGCTGCACTGTTGACCGGATTGACTAAGAAGGAAGTTCCATTTCTTTGGACAGATGCATATGAGCAGAGTTTCCAGTAGTTGAAGACTCGCTTGACGACTGCACCCGTCTTATCTTTACCTTCCGGGTCAGGTGGTTTCGTGGTATATTGTGATGTCTCTCGAGTGGGTTTAGGCTGTGTGTTAATGCAGCACGGCAGGGTTGTAGCTTATGCTTCTCGTCAGCTGAAGAGGCACGAGCAGAACTACCCTACTCATGATTTGGAATGGCTGCAGTAGTTTTCGCACTGAAGATTTGGAGGCATTATTTATATGGAGGGTTGTGCCAGATTTTTACAGATCATAAGAGCTTGAAGTATATTTTCAACAAAGGGATCTGAATCTAAGATAGCGTCAAGGGATGGAACTCGTGAAGGATTACGATTGTGAGATCTTGTATCATTCAGGCAAAGCGAATGTTGTAGAAGATGCTTTGAGTCGGAGGCCTGGAGGTAGCTTATCTCATGTGCGCACCTTGCAGAGGCAGTTTTCCACAGACTGGAAGATTTTATGTGATAGCCATATACAGTTTGAGTTCACATCGACAGGAGGACAGTTAGCACATGTTCGCAACCGTCCTCGGTTATTTGGATCGCATCCGAGAGACATAGCCACTAATGCTCGCTTGTTGGAGATCATAGATCAGGTTAGATAGGGTAGAGATTCTAAGCTCATGATAAATGACTATAGAATATTAAAATTTGGCCCTCGTCTTGTTGTGCCGAATTCAGAGGAACAGAGACTTAAAATCTTAAAGGAGGCCCATCGATCAGCTTATAGTATTCATCCTGGTTCCACCAAGATGTATTTTGACTTGAGAGATGTCTATTAATAGAAAGGAATGAAGAGAGATGTCACGGAGTTTGTTTCATGATGCTTGACTTGTCAGCAAGTCAAGGCCGAACACCAGGGGCCGGCAGGAGAGTTGCAGCCTTGCCCATTTCGGAGTGGAAATGGGAGCAGGTTTCCATGGATTTTATTGTGGGCCTATTCAGGACTAGCAGAGGGTATGATTCCATTTGGATGATTACAAATAGATTGACAAAGGCAGCTCACTTTTTCCGGCGAATACGACGTATGGGTTTGCGCCGTATGCTCAGACTTATATCGAAGAGATTGTACGATTGCATGGAGTTCTGACATGCATAGTGTCCGATAGGGGTACACAGTTACCAGCAGGTTATGGCAGAAACATCAAGAAGCTCTTGATACACGATTGAGTTTTAGTACAGCTGTTCAACAGCAGATAGATGATCAGTTAGAGCGGACCATACAGACTCTCGAGGATATGCTTCGAGCTTACAGCTTTGATTTCGGTAGTAGCTGGGATCGTCACTTATCATTGATTGAATTCTCTTATAATGACAGTTTCAGACGACGATCCAGATGGTACTCTTTGAAACGTTATATAGGAAGAAATGTTGATCACCCGTTTGCTGTACAGAACTCAACGAGGGTAGCGTGTTGGGACCACAGATAGTACAGGAGACTACGGAAACGATTCAGTTGATACGGGACTGAATAAGAGCGGCCCAGTGCAGACAGAAATCATATGCAGATCGACAACATCATAGACTCGAGTTTCAGGTGGGAGATCATGTGTTCCTTCGTGTATCTCCGATGATAGGTATGATCGTTTCGGGAAAAAGGGGAAGCTCAACCCCAGATATGTCGGACCTTACGAGATTCTGGAGAGAGTGGGTGCTGTGGCTTATCGTTTAGCACTTCCACCGAGTTTTCCTGATGTGCATCCTGTGTTTCACGTGTCTATGCTTCGCAAGTATATTCACGATCCTTCTCACGCGATCTAACATCAGACCTTACAGCTTGAGCTGGATTTATCCTACACAGTGCAGCCAGTAGCTATTCTAGACCGGCAGACAAAGAAACTGAGATCAAGGGTAATTCCATCTGTAAAGGTTCTTTGGCGAGGGACAAATTGCGAAGAGATTACTTGGGAGACCAAGGAAGCGATGCGAAAGAAATTTTCGCACCTTTTTGAAGGTACGTCTAGATAAGCTTTAAATTCGGGGACCGAATTTTTTTAAGTGGGGAATATTGTAACATAATGAAAATTTAGAAATAAATAAAAATTAATTAATTAAATAATAAAATGCCAATTTTAAAAAGTTATTGAAATAAAATAGAACATTTTCATAAGTAGTATGTGAAACAAATTAAATTGAAATATTAGTATGGAACATTAATCTATTATAAGGGTTTTAGTGATAAATTTAGCTTTATTTTAAAAAAATGGTGTTTATATAATAACATAGATAGTGAAGGGTCTTTTTGTAAAAATTGGGAAAAATGTGCAACTTGGAAATGTTGAGGGTGTATGTGTAAAAGGGTTAGGAAATGTTT
Organism: Agapanthus africanus; assembly: GCA_030015575.1. Lineage (NCBI taxonomy): Eukaryota > Viridiplantae > Streptophyta > Magnoliopsida > Asparagales > Amaryllidaceae > Agapanthus > Agapanthus africanus. Next base: position 396,904,631 of record CM057343.1, read on the forward strand.
TGGCTCAGAAATTTCTCAAAATACTACAAATTAGGATTAATCTTACACATCCACCTCATTCTTGCATGAAAATCCCACCTTTTCTCCTTCTACACCTCACTCATTCTCTTTATCCCATACCCTGTGTTCAGATCACTTAACCAAATAAAAATCAGAAAAGATCAAAGAAAGAATGAAAACACTTGAACTCACAAAAGAAAAATAAAGAGTAGAGAAAAGAAAAGAAGAACTAGGAGCTAAGGAGTTCACCATCAAGTTAGGAGTGAAGGACTTGGGTATCTTGGAGGAAGTCTTTCAACCATCCTCAGTAGGTATAATTCTTAATTCAGTAGGTTTTAGTTCTGTAATTTGTAAAATTTTAGAAATCAGAAATCGGAAAAGTTGGTATTTTAGGGAAATATAGTCTCTGTGAAGATCTGCTATCACGTAGATAATAAATAACTTGACCAAACAGTACCTTATTATTATACACAAGACATAGAAATTACCATAAGAATACGAGCAAGGGGGCTTGGATTTTGGCCGGCGACCAATACTAGAATTCCGGCGTCGCCGGATTTTTGGAGGAGTTGGGAGTTTTGGGTTTTTGGGGTAGGTCTCTATGTAGGTGTTATGATAATTGGTATTGTTTATTTAAGTTAAATTAACTGTATATGGAATCTGGAAACTAATATCAGAAAAGGGTATCAAAAATCTAAAATACGACATGGTTAATTCGTAGCACGTTAAGCTTTCTGTTGTAAACAGCGATAGGTTAAAACTCAATTAGTATAGGTGTTAAATATTTTAAAATAGTCGTACGTGGTATCGTTAATACGTACAACTTGTGTATTTCGCCGTATCGAACTTAGCCGTTTCTTATTCAAATTAATTTCGATGTTAGATTCAAATACGGGAACTTCGGAGGCCGCAAGGAAAGGAAAGGGATTGACGATTTCTGAATAGATTACGACGTATTCTGGTGAGTAGACTAACCATCTACCGGGGAATCTTGTAAAGATGGCGTGATACACCCGTAGTTAGATTTAAATTCAAGTTTTGCTTTTGTATGTTAACTTTATCATATGCATTCTTAAATCTACATATATACGTCCAGGATTAATATTTGTTAGAACATTGCACCATTATCGACGAGTTATGCCGCACATACACATATCTATATGTTACACTACACCTCGTCGATATTAACATGTCACTTTTACACTTAGTAATTAACCTGTTAAATATGATTCTATCATGTCTTAAACATCATTAACAGTAGTACTTTGCAAAATGCCATCATATTTCGTATTTAAATGTTCGAAGTTGATATAAGAGGAAATTGTGTTATTGAGGATTTAAGGTTTTAAGTTTTCCTATACTATTGCATGAATTCAGTGATTCGTCAGATTGATATGAGATGTCCATCATGAGATATTGTTTTTATGATTTGATTTTATTCCGGGCCGAGTGGGGGAGCTATACGGTCATGGATTTTTATGTTATCCAGACTGAGTGCGGGAAATATACAGTTCGATACATGGTGGACCCGGTCGAGACCGAGGGGCTAGAAAGGCGCATTTGAGGCGGGGAGCCTAACGAGGATACTCGATATCGGAGATAGTAGTGAAACACGGAGGACATCTGGATGATACCGACCGGTGTTATTGATCACAGGATCGTTCGAGGAACGATGCCTGAGGGAAACAGAAGATTTGTGTTGATGTTGGACACGGAAAGATGAACTTGATTTGGAAATAAATGATGAGATTTCATTCTTGATTTATATGATTATTAGTATAATTTCATTTTTTCACATGCTATCATGCATCATGCTCATCCTTATTGCAATTAGTTATAGTTGTCATATTTATATTATCAGCTGTTTTATGTTAGTCTTATTCACTGAGTTGGCAGCTCACCCCTGTTGTGCCACAGTTCTTTGCAGGGGTAGAGTGGACGGTTAGTAGCAGTGCAGATCCATTTATCATCTTTTATCGCATCTTTTGCTAGGTGGGTTACCTATGTAGTAACCTCCTCTTTTGGTATTGTATATTAAATCTAGAATATCTCCATCAGACCCTGTATTATGACTTAGAACGAAAAGTGGTTGTATGTACATTATTTGACAGATGAGATCATTTGGTTATATGGAGTGATATCTCTTTTACTTATGTCTGAGATTCTTACTGATGCCGTGTAAAGTTGTATATTTATATTCCGCTGTTGGCATTGTTGATCCCAACTAGGGATGCAACCAAATTTAACACTTTATAACTGTTTTTGATATGAATTCAATAGGGAGTTACTGCTAAGATCTTAATTACTTAAAACTGTGATTTTTACTTAAAAACTAATTTTTTTTCTAAAGTTCCGAAAGAGTGGTTTTGATCTTGGTTTTTGGCTTACTCGGGTTGTGTAGATATCTTTAGATGTTATACAATCTAAGTGCCGGTCACATCCAAACTTTGGGTCGTGACACATTGACACCATACTAAAGAGGTTTAGTATAAAAGAACCCAAGTGTGGGAATTTACCCACGATGTTAGGACTCACTCTCTCCAAAGAGATGTCTCCCAAGACTGATTTGGAGAGAGCTCGCATGCAAGGGATACCCTATGCTTCGGCAGTAGGCTTTATCATGTACGCGATGCTATGTACCAGACCCGATGTAGCATACTCACTAAGTGTAGTGAGTAGGTATCAAGCAGATCCTAGAAAGAGTCACTGGATAGCTGTGAAGAACATTCTCAAGTACTTGAGAAGGACTAAAGAGATGTTCTTGGTGTATGGTAGCGGAGAACTCAAGGTGGAGTCCTTTACCGATTCGAGCTTCCAAAGTGATAAGGACGACTCTAAGTCACACTCGGGATTTGTCTTTACCCTCAATGTAGGAGTGGTTTGTTGGAAGAGTTCCAAACAGAAAACCATGGCAGACTCGACGATGGTGGCCGAATACATCACTGCCAACGATGCTGCCAAAGAGGCTCTCAGGATGAAGAATTTCATAACTAAACTTGGAGTGGTTCCGTCCATTGTGTAGGGTTCCTATAAACGACAACAAGGCTTCGGGAGGCATCGTCCATGCCATTTTCAAAATTTTGTCGTTTTAAAGAACCCTAAACTAGAATCGATAACTAGAGAATCATACGAAACACAAAGTAATCTACTTTACGTCTAAGTGTTTGCGGAATACAACCTTTGTAGACCGGTCCTTCGCTTCTAAAGCTCCAAGTTGAAGTCCTTTCACTGCGATCCAAGTCCCAAACTCTTGTATGGCTTCTCAAGGTGAAAATAACGATTTTGCTTGAAGTCTTCAAGCCCGAAGATGATCTACGTCGAGGAGACACTAACTCAAGCTACTACATCACTAATTGAGAGATTAATGAAGCTAACACCCTATACTAAAGTGCTAATCTAGTAGAGGATGATGAAGTAGGAAGTGGGCTCACTTTAGTTTTATTTTTCTCACAATATTTTCTCTCTTTTTAAAACCCTAGCAAGTTTTAGCTCAAGGAAGAAGAAGATGAGCTCAAGAGATGAGAATGAACTAATGAGGTGAGAAAAAAAACCATGGGTGAGTTTGTATCATATACTAACTCATGTAGAGACATAACCATGGGTTAATTATAATGGTTAGGTTAATAAATATTTTAAGTAATACAAATTAGTGGACTAAGTCAATGCATCCACAAGCTTCATGAAGCTTCATGCATGTTACTAATTATGCACTAATTTTGGATTTACTATAAATATTTAAAACCCAACATTATAATTAGTATGGTGTAAGTCTCATACACCCATATAGTGTGTATCAACAACCATAATACAAAATAAAACACCATTAATATATATCACATATATATTAAGTGTGCACATGTGAGAATAATAAATGCTTAAGTGAGCTAATATTATTTAATGTAAATTAGAATATCAAATATACAATCATACACTAAATTATCAAATCAACTCTTGATTTAATAATCCGGCTATATCACATATAACCGACTAATATTATATGTACCATCTTATCGAATCAACCCTTGATTCGATAACCCGGCTATATCACATATAACCGTCCGATACAAATATCGCGAGAATATAATACGGTATCACATACTCGCATTATTCTCGGTCCCGCACATATCACATATGTGCTCCTACTTCGTTTTGCCTGAGCCAGTAAAACCTTTATGTAAGACTCCAAAGACTCGTCAATACGCCGGCAGTAGGTGATGATCACATTAAGCACCCACAAGCCCTTAGCGGTACTAGCTGGACGTAACGGCTATCCGGGTATTGAGCGATCAGAAGATCAACAAGTAAGCCTGCTCTAGCTCCTGTAAAAGCATGTCAGTAACACTACCGTACAGTCCGGTCTCCTCGTTTGATAGGTCGCATATCCAGTCTAGGGGTGGTAAACGTCATACCCCTATAACCGATAAGTCATGCCGATATGAGGCTCATAATGGGTCGAGAAACTACTGATAAAACTTACCAGTAAATCTCTAAATCAGCCCTGACCAGGGACTTCCCTGTTATGGCCAATCGAACACAGCGCAACATCAACCCCTAATACAGGGAGAGACGAAACCCCTCCTATCGCTCATTGCCGCCATGTAACTCGAGACTGTACCCAAAAACCACCGTTTTGCACGTCCTCTTGAACATGGTAAGGTGGAAATCAAAGCACAGTGAGAATCACACAGGACTCTATGACGATCTCGGGTCTACAGACTAACTTGTACCAGTGTCACCAGAGAACTGCCATCTGGCGTGAGGTATAATACCATTTGGGAGTTCTCAGCGAGTCCGTCCAGTGTACCCAGTCTCTACTGAGCACCCGTATACCATCTCTGATGTCAAACACCAATGGATATGGGATCATCCATTGCCTATCTCATGGGTCGAGAAGCGTATACACTAGTCTACTCTGGTATATCGATGGCCTGTCTCGATACACCCATGACTGAGAACATTAAAGGATGAACTTATGGACTACCATAGCCCCAGTAGTATGATCTGCATCACAATCCTGGTAGTCAAGTACACATCCTAAGGGCTTTACCAACATGTAACCATAAGACAGTATAAAGAGACAAGTATACATGTTAAGATAAAGAGCAACCAGATTTCATACTATCATGTCGAGCAAGAAAGTCCCCTATATATATGTCTAAGCATCCACTATAATATACATCATATGTACAATAATGGCCCCTAGGGTATACACATAACTAACAATCTCCCACTTGTACTAGGGCCAGCTGCTGTAATATCGCATACCCAGCATCCCGAAGAGTCTCTCGAACTGTATCTGGGGAATGGCATTCGTGAGTGGATCCGCAGTGTTGTTCTTCGTGACAACTCTCCTGACCTCGATCTCCCGGCGATCAACTATCTCCCGGATCATGTGATACCGCCTCAGAATATGCCTGGATCGCTGATGGGACCTAGGTTCCTTGGCCAAAGCCACCGCTCCATTGTTATTGCAATACAAAGGTATTGGATTCTCAGTGGATGGAACCACTCCAAGTTCAGTTATGAACTTCTTTATCCAGACAGCCTCTTTGCCAGCATCGTTGGCAGCGATGTATTCAGCCTCCATTGTCGAATCTGCAACGGTTTGCTGCTTGGAACTCTTTCAGCAAACCGCCCCTCCATTGAAGGTAAAGACAAAACCCGAGTGCGACTTAGAGTCATTTTTATCACTCTGGAAGCTCTAATCGGTAAAGGACTCCACTTGGAGTTCTCCGTTACCATACACCAAGAGCATCTCTTTAGTCTTTCTCAAGTACTTGAGAATGCTCTTCACAGATGTCCAGTGACTCTCTCCAGGATCTGCTTGATACCTACTCACTACACTTAGTGAGTATGCTATATCGGGTCTAGTACATAGTATCGCGTACATGATAAAGCCTACTGCTGAAGCATAGGGTATCCCTTGCATGCGAGCTCTCTCTAAATCAGTCTTGGCAAACAGCTCATTAGAGAGAATGAGTCCTGAGATCGTGGGTAAAACCTCACGCTTGGATTCTTCCATTCTAAACCTCTTTAGTATGGTGTCGATGTACCTGGATTGGGACAATCCCAGTATCCGTTTAGATCCATCTCTATAGATCTTAATCCCCAAGATGTAGGAGGCATCCCCTAGATCTTTCATTGAGAATCTTTGTGATAAGAAGAGCTTGACTGATTGTAGTATAGGAATGTCATTTCCTATCAAGAGTATGTCATCCACGTACAATACGAGGAAGACAACCTTACTCTCTGGCACCTTCTTGTATATACAAGGTTTATCTACGTTTTTGACGAAATCAAACTCTTTGATAACGACATCAAAACAGATGTTCCAACTCCGCGATGCTTGCTTTAACCTGTAGATGGATTTAAGCAGCTTGCATACCTTTCCACTGCTCCCACTGTTTACGAAGCCTTCTAGCTGAGTCATGTACACGCACTCTTCCAAATCACCATTCAGAAAGGCGGTCTTAACATCCATTTGCCAGATTTCATAGTCATGGTATGCAGCAATGGCAAGCATGATTTGGATGGATTTAAGCATAGCCAGTGGAGAAAAGGTTTTGTCATAATCCATAGCTGGTCGTTGACGAAAACCCTTTGCAAAAAGTCTAGCTTTGAAAGTCTCCACTTTCCCATCTACACCAAGTTTTTTCTTGAAGATCCACTTGCTCCCAATGGGTTTTACCCTTTCAGGAGTATCTTCCAAAGTCCATACTTTGTTGGTGTACATGGATTCCATCTCGGACCGCATTGCATCCAGCCATTTCACAGAGTCCCTACTCGTGATGGCCTGCTCGAAACTAGTTGGGTCATCATCTTCCATGATGTAATCATTACTTCTACCATCAATGAGAAAACCGTAGTATCTCTCAGATGGATGAGGAACCCTACTAGATTGGCGGAGAGGGTGAGGTTCGTTGGGAACTACCGAATCCTCTGGTTCCATAAAATCCTCTATTGTGGTTTGTATAGCGGGAACCTCTTCCAGTTCTACCTCCTTACCACTAATTTCCTTTGCAAGAAATTCCTTTTCTAAAAAGGTGGCATGTCGAGAAACAAACACCTTTTGTTCCTCGGGCTGGTAGAAGATATACCCTCGCGAATGTTTGGGATATCCTATAAATTTATACAGAACTGATCTTGTCTCGAGCTTGTCCGGATTTTGTGTTTTCGCATAGGCCGGACAACCCCATATCTGAATAAAATTAAGATATGGCCTCTTCTCATTCCATATCTCATATGGAGTGGTAGGCACTGATTTGGTGGGAACTCGATTCAATAAATATGCTGCTGTCTCAAGCGCATACCTCGAAAAGGAAATAGGTAACTCGGCAGTGCTCATCATAGAGCGCACCATATCTAATAGGGTGCGATTCCTCCGTTCCGATACACCGTTGTGTTGTGGTGTATATGGAGGAGTAAGCTGAGAGAGAATCCCATTCTCTTTTAGAAATCCAGGAACTCCGTGCTTAAGTATTCACCTCCTCGATCAGATCGAAGGATTTTAATACTTTTACCCGTTTGGTTCTCGACTTCGGATTTATATTCCTTGAATTTCTCAAAAGCTTAAGACTTGTGTTTCATCAGGAACAGTTGTCCGAATCTTGAGAGATCGTCAGTGAATGTAATGAAGTACGAGGAACTATTCCTGGTATGTGTAGACATAGGACCACATACATCACTATGTATCAGTCCAGAGCTCACTAGCTCTTTCTCCATATACTGTAAACGGAGTTTTAGTCATCTTGCCTTTTGAGGCATGACTGGTAAGTGTCATAAGATAAAAATTCGAACGAATTCAAATAACCATCTTTATGTAACTTAGCGAGTCGTGTCGCATTGATATGACCTAGTCTACAATGCCACAAGAAGGATTCGTTCATTTCTGAACTCTTCCTGTTGTGTGTGTTTTGTACATTAAGAACTATGGTTTGATCTAGAACGTATATGCCATTATTTAACGAGCCTGGTCCAATCAACTTTTGAGTCAGGAAGATGTTCATAACATTATCCTGTACTACAAAATTATATCCTTCTTTACTTAATAAAGAAACTGATATAAGATTCCATATCAGGGTCGGAATGTAATAGCATTCGTTCAGAATCAATGTGTTGCCACTTGGTAACAAAAGCTGATATTCGCCAACTGCTTTGGCTGCAACATTTGCCCCATTCCCTAATCTTACGGAATGATCACCTACTCCCAGTTCTCTACCTTTCCTTAGCCCATGTAACATATTACATACGTGGAATCCTGATTCAGTATCTAATACCCAGGACGTATAGTGGACTGAGAAACAGTTCTCAATAACTAACACATCCGAAGAAGATGCATCATCATGCTTATTCTTCGTTTGGGCGGCGTAGGAATCCGGATATGTCCCTATTCTCTGTTTAGTCTTATAACAATTATAACAAAGAACGGAACCAACGTTCTCCAGCACAGTAAAACATGCGGGTTCGGTCAATACATCCATATTATTATCTTGATTAAGACGTGACATGGTCGCTACCTGGAGAGAGAGAGAATAAAACACTTTAGCGTATGCTCTTGCAAGATCAGATTGGTTATTATTTTATCTAATCAGGATGGTTCCCACTGTTTTTATTAAATCTTCCTTCAAACCCTAAAAGGAAAGACTAGCCGGGATTAATTACACCCTACAATTTCGCCAATCTTTTTGCCAGGCCAGTGCCTGTACTTTGAGGGAGGTTCCCCGTGCTTTCGTACGGACCTAATTAAAATAAACCTCGTTTTCCCAGAGGCATAACCCCGTTGACACCTTTCTAGACACCTACTTGATCGGCTAATTATCCTGTGTAAAACTCTCCCAGAAGTAACTCTTACTCGCAGTGGGTATCGGGATCCAACTATCACATAGAAGGTATGCAATCTCATTGCAAATTTCAACGCTTGAAATTCCCTATAATATTTTTCCCCTAGCGTCCTATGACCTTGACGGAGGCCAGACTACCCATAGTCCGCTAGTCAAGTTCAACCCGTCATTTCCTGATTGAATTAGACCCACCACGACCCTTGACGGAGGCTAAACTACGCTGTACGATTACCCTAATCCAATCGCATCGTATGCAACAGATAAGCTGTAACACCCTAGTTCATTTATACCAGTTCTATTTTGAGTATTTCTTTATTTATGGTATTTTCTTGATTTACTGTGTTTTGGGTGCGAATAGTGTTTTTGATATTGTATTGCATCCAACCCGACCCGCTTGCTGGAAACCCATCTTGATTCATGTTTATGATTTATCCTGGCTTGTTATGTGAATCCGTGCACTTTCATTATTTATACTACATACTGGCATTTTATCTGGCATCTGCATTTTTTAATAAAAAATTTAAAGTCAAGAAAAATATTTTAAAAATATATTGCATGGCCTGCATGATACCTCTAACCCTGTCATAGCATCCTCTCACCTTGTTCTCATCCCGTTCAGTATAACGGACCTATTTGGATAGCTACGTGCACGTGCGAGCATCCATTCTTGGGGTATGCATTTTCGTTACCCGGATATCAAATTTGGTTTTGGTTGACACGTATATTTTCCATATTTTAAAACTGGATTTTAGACCCGACCCGGGCGTGTTTTGGACTATTTTTTGTATTAGCCAAAATATCATATTTTATTAATATTATATTTTTATATAATTTGAACAGAAAATTTTAATACTTACGTTTAACAAAATCTCTAACTAAAGTAATCTTTTAAATTTTAAAGAAAATCTTTTGTAACAGATGCTCTCTCTCTCTTCCTATTATATTATTCCTTTTATCTTTTATACCAATATATTTTCCCAGCCCATTCTCTCCCCCCCCTCTCTCTTCCTCGCTTTCTCACTCCTCTCGCATACACTGTTTCCCAAGGATCGCGTCACCTTCTTTCCTCCACTACCGTCACCTCCCTCCTTCACTTCTTTTCTTCTTCTTTTAACCCCGCAACGAGGAAACACCAGAACCCTAACCCTAACTCTCGTAACCACACCCATCTTCCTCCAAGCACCTTGTCCAACCCATACCTTCACCATTGCCGCAACCACCATCTCCAACACCAACCATCCACCCGCTCTTCCTCCTTCTTCTTTCTTCAAGCCCATGACACCATCGCCTCAAAACCACAACTGAGCACATCCCCAGAACACCGAACCATCTTTACAACCTCCATCACCTCCTTCCTCCCTTTCCCGATCTCTCCTTTTCCCTACAAGAACCCCAACCTTCCCCGCACACCAACTCAAGAACCAGCACACCCGAAACCCTAACCCTTGCCTCGCCGTGTAACCTCACCGTCGACGGCCCATCGTCGACGTCACTCCCTCGCCTTCTCCCAAACCCAAGCACCAACCCCAGAGCACCCTCTTCTTCTTCTTCTCCTTCTTCTCCTTCTTCTTCTCTTTTATTTTCTTTCTTGATTTCTCATTTCTTTTCCGGTGATCACCCGCCGGAGCCGTGCTCGACGCCGACGATCCGAGTAATCCAGTGAACGTCTCTTTCCTGCGTGATTACCCTCTTGCCCTGCCTGGACCCGTCCCGCATGCCGTGTGTACGTTGTGACAATTACCCGACGTCGAACGTGACGTACGCACCCGTCGTGTGTTCCGTTCAGGCAAGTTTATCTTCCCACATGCTATAATACTTATCTTGCATCCATATGAATAAAATATTACATGTTGATTGAATTATACATCCATATTGAAGTTTTACTGTTTTCGGATACCCGTATGGATCCATATCATTTAAAAATATATATAGCTGCTTCTATAGATCATATTAATTCATGTTATTGTTGTAGTAACACCCCATGCATAATAATGTGCATCCCACTTAGACTTGGAGATGTAAATGCAACCCCTGATCGATATTTGTGCATCCATACTGTTAATTATGTACCTAGTTGCATGCCATATTACATTGACTCATATTATTATTACATTAGTACCCCAAGCTTGATAACGTGCATCCTACATAGTCATGATGTTACCCCCGATAGATATTTGTGCATCCATGCTTTTATCGTACATCCGTACTTTTACCCTAATTCAATACTTGCTACATTGTACTATTGGGAACCCATTTGATTCACTGTGCACTACTTGACATGACCTGATACACCATTACTTGACATTTTACCTGATCCTGTTTCTAATGCCGATAATCCTGACATGTTGTCCCGATGGACATATCCTGTTGTCTGTATAGACAAACCTGTTCCTGCTTGATCTTGTGTAGGCATTAGCTTCAGATTTATCAATACCTGACTTGAACACATAACTTGGGAGTATGGGGAAATCAATGATGAAACCTGGCTTGTAACTCGACAGTTCGATGCTTATACTGATCAGTTTTATGGGCTAGGCCAGCCCTGGGATGATACTGCTGACATCATTCATCTGTACATGTTTCCTGTTTAGTGCCTAGCGGCATGTCTCGGATTTCATCCCGATAATCTGGACCGTGGTCCCGGGTATGCACGAGATACTATTGAGTTACATCGATGATTCATTAAATTGATTTCACAGACTTGAGAGTAGTTAACCCAGTAGCACAGTTTAGTTTTATCGCTGCACTTCACCTATACTGTTACACTTCACTGTTCGATATCCCTGCTCACTTATTACATTCATGTTACCAGTTTATAGTTCATGACTGCATATCCTGTTACCCCCTGATTATATTATTGTTGATATTGTGACGCGCTGACGTTTGGGTTTTGCATGGCCCAGATCCGCTACCCTTGTCGCAGGCCGAGCAGGAGTACTTCAGTCGACAGGCCGAGCAGTGAGGACTTGTTAGTATCCCAGTTTAGTTTAGTTTCCTTTCAGCATTTTTATTTCCTGACGTGAGCCCGTATTTGGGACGTACCTTCCAGATTGTTTTGTTTATTGGATTTATTGTTTCCGCATATTATTTATTGACTCGTTTATTCCGGCTCATGGACATGTACTAGATAGTTTATTTTATTTTTCCTGTTCTTGATATCCCTAGACAGCCGTAATGTGACTGTGGAGGGATGTTTCCTAGCCACAGGTAGCATGGTTGGCTCTGTCATGTGCCAATATTAGCGCACTCTGGGAAGCGGGGCATGACAGGGTTTGTTTGGTATCAGAGCCATATGATTTAGGTTAATCGGGTTTGATTCTTTTGTAGTTGGGTATTGGACCCAATACACGAATCGGAAAATCCGTGATTAGGAACATGTCCTTCCATTTAGTTATCGTGATTCTTGAATCATATCTTTCTCTTGACCCCTGTCCTGACGATATGCAAACCACTTTGCATCTTGACTTGAAACTTTTGGTTCCCTATTGTTTCTCTCTAGGATTTAGGCGATTTGAGTAGAGTTATGTGATTGTAACTATGTACCGCGGCATGGTTACAATGCGGTACTCTATTTAAGTAACTTGGAGTTCTAGTCTTGATTCATATCCTTGATTTACGGTTATTATTCATCGCAAGTTTTGAATCTTGTTTATCATACTAATCCTTTTCGGTGTCTTGGTTTCAGGAACATGGCGGATAGGAATCTGCCATCGTACCAGTGGCGTGTTGATGACGCCTCTTTGCTTGGAGTAATTCATGGGATGCTGGAGAACCAGAAGTGGCAAACCGAGCAGAACCAGCGACAAGCCGAAGCCTTTCAGGAAGGTTTGCGTACCATCTAGCAGTCCGTAAATAGTGTTGCGGCCAAACCAGTTGAGCGTGTGGGTACCGTGACTGATTTCAGGAGACTTGGTCCGTCCATTTTCACTGGTTTGGAGGAGGCGTTGCCAGCAGAGCAATGGCTGGTTGATACGGAGAATCTGCTCGTTGCGGCACAGATTCCGGAGGATAAGAGTATGGATGTAGTATGCATCCAACTGGTGGATTATGCCCGCGAGTGGTGGCTTATGGAAGAGACCCGCTTGCCCAAGCCAATCAGTTGGGCAACTTTCTCGCAGAGTTTTTTGGAGAAGTTCTTTCCTCAGACTGCACATGAAGAAATGGAAGAAAAGTTTATCAGTCTGAAGAAGAATGGCGGATCCATGGATGTGCATGCGGCTGAGTGGACACGGCTCAGTCGATTCACTGGACCTTTGGTGGCCAAAGAAGCTGATAGGTCACGAAGGTTTATGCGCAGTTTGGACGTGGAAATCCAGAGGCACATTACATCTCTGGCATTGACCACTTTCTCGCAGGTTCTTAAAGTAGCCCGAGAGTAGCATAGCTTATTGGTGAAGACTGGGGGTACGCAACAGTAGGCAGTTGTGGTGAGAAAGCCGGCATTTACACCGAACCGAGCGCCTATACGCAGAGGAATTCCAGTGAACCGACGTGGCGTAGTACCGATGAAGAAGCCCGTCGTAGCCGATCAGAGAAAGAGCGAGATTTGTCACTACTGCCATTTACCCGGACACGTGAAGAGAAATTGCCGAAGGATGCTGGGACTTTGTTTGGTTTGCGGATCGGCGGAGCATACTATCAATGCCTGTCCGTCGAAGCTTCGTTTGAGGGAAGATGTTCAGAGGCCACCACAGAGGCAGTTTCACGGGCAGAAGCAGTTAACTCAGGGACCTAAAGCTCGAGCTTTTACCCTGACGGCTGAAGAGGCCAAGGCTTCAGATGAAGTTGTTTCAGGTATCCTACTTGTTCATGATTTTCCCGCATTAGTTTTATTCGATTCTGGTGCATCCCATTGTTTTATGTCGTCCAAGTTTATTGCTACACATTCGATTTCTTGCACGACCCTGTCTAGTTGTTGGGAAATACACACTGGGAATGGGAATATCATATCTGGTAGTGAGTGCAAGGATTGTTCAGTTGTTATTTGCGGACGAGAGTTATTTGCAAATTTCTTGGTGATCGATACCGACAGTTATGATGTTGTCTTGGGAATGGACTTTCTCGGCACTTTCCACGCTCATATTGATTGTAGGGCAAAGAAAGTGATTTTTCAGATTCCCGGACATCCGGAGTTTGTTTTTGCTGGAGGTAGCAGTTCTGTCGGGCCAGTTGAGTTTAGGGCTAGGCTGACAAACAGTGTTCTTTCGTCGATGGAAGTTTATAAGAAGGAAGCGCCAGCTGTAGTTCGAGAGTTCATGGACATGTTCGAGGACATCTTGGGTTTACCGCCAAAACGAGATGCAGAGTTCGCGATCGATCTTGTTCCTGGTGCAGCGCCAATCTCAAAGGCGTACTATCCAATGGCACCAGTGGAGTTAGAAGAAGTAAAGAAGCAGGTTACTGAATTGCTAGAGAAGGGTTGGATTCGCAGCAGCAATTCACCTTGGGGAGCTCCAGTTCTTCTAGTCAAGAAGAAAGATGGCACAAGGAGAATAAGTATCGATTATCGAGAATTAAACCGGGTGACTATTAAGAACAAGTACCCGATCGCTCGCATTGGCAAATTGTTCGAGCAATTCAGTGGCGCGAGGGTATTCTCGAAGCTGGATTTGCGATCCGGATATCATCAGGTACGAGTTAAATCGGAGTATATTTGCAAGACTGCGTTCCGAACTCGGTATAGACATTACGAGTATTTAGTGATGCCATTTGGAGTCACGAATGCACCGGAAATATTTATGGACTTGATGAACCGAATCTTTTCACCGTTCTTGGACCAGTTTATTATGGTGTTTATTGATGATATTCTGGTCTATTCGAGAAGCCTTGAAGAGCATGCAGGACACTTGAAGATCGCACTGCATACATTGAGGCAAGAAAGATTATATGCAAAGATGAGCAAGTGCGAGTTTTGGCTTGAAGAAGTGAAGTTTTTGGGTCACGTCATAGCCGGAGATGGAATCGCTGTTGATCCCGAGAAGATTGCAGCAGTTCAAGATTGGCCGATTCTGAAGAATGTAGCGGAGATCAGAAGTTTTCTTGGACTTGCCGGCTACTACAGAAGGTTCGTAGAGAATTTTGCTCGTTTGGCTGAGCATTTGACCAAGCTTATGAGCAAGGAAGTACCGTTTGTATGGACGGATAAGTGTGCGTCAGCTTTTGAGGCGTTGAAGCAAGGTTAATAACCACTCCTGTTTTGACCGTACCAGACGGTTCCGGAGGATTGGTGATTCACAGCGATGCATCTGGGAAAGTTTTGGGATGTGTTCTGATTTAGCATGGGAAAGTTATAGCTTACACATCGAGACAGTTGAAGACCCATGAGAAGAATTACCCAACTCATGATTTGGAGCTTGCAGCAGTGATTTTCGCTTTGAAGATTTGGAGACACTACTTATTGGGCGAAAGGGTCGAAATATTCACCGATTACAAAAGCCTGAAGTACGTGTTCACGCAGAAAGAGCTTAATATGAGGCAGCAAAGATGGTTGGAGCTGATGGCTGACTGCGATCTTGATCTTAAGTATCATCCGGGAAAAGTTAATGTAGTGCCGGATGCGCTTAGTCGGTTACCAGAAATTCGGATGTTGACTACACAAAAGGAGCTTATCGAAGATTTTCGGAGATTCGAGTTGGAGATCGTGCTACCGCACTCTTCAAGAAAGTTGATGCAGCTGCAAGTACAGTCATCGTTGATCGAGAATATTAAAGCAGCACAGTCACAAGACCCAAGATTGCAAAGGTTTCAAGAACAGGTACAAGCGGGACTTCGAACGGACTTGTTGATTCATGAAGATGGTTCATTGCGTTATGGTAGCCGTTTGTGTGTGCCAAAAGGAGACATTCATGAAGAAGTGATGAAGGAGGCACACAGTTCCGCATATTCTGTACATCCAGGAGGCACGAAGATGTACCATGATCTAAGACAGCATTTCTGGTGGGAAGGCATGAAAAGGGAGATTGCTCGTTTTGTAGCGAAGTACTTGGTGTGTCGGCAAGTTAAGGCTGAAAATCAAAGGGTTGCTGGTTTATTGCAACCACTTCCGATTCGTCAATGGAAGTGGTAACATATAACTATGGATTTCGTGACAGCTTTACCGCAGAGTCCAAAGGGCAATAATATAGTTTGGGTGATTGTTGATCGATTGACCAAGGCAGCTCATTTTATACCATTTCGAGTTGGTCAGTCAATGGAAGCGTTAGCAGAACGGTATATGCAGGAGATTGTGAGATTGCATGGAGTACCTGTGAGCATCGTTTCCGACCGTGACACCCGATTCTTATCGCACTTCTGGAGGAGCTTACAGGAAAGTTTGGGGACACGATTGATATTTAGCACCTCTTATCATCCTTAGACCAATGGCCAGTGAGAGAGAACAATCCAAACTCTTGAAGACATGTTGAGAGCTTTCATGTTAGACTTCAAAGGCTCGTGGGAGGATCATCTACACTTGGTGGAGTTTTCTTACAATAACAGCTTTCAGGAGACTATTTAGATGACTCCATTCAAAGCATTGTATGGTCGCAAGTGTCGTTCACCTGTTTGTTAGGAAAATGTTGGAGAACGAAGATTGTTGGGACCGGATTTGATCGTGCGAACAGTTGAGAAGGTTAATACCATCCGAAATCATATGAAGGCAGCACAAGATCAGCAGAAGAGTTGGGCCGACATATCGAGAAGACCTCTAAAGTTTGCTGTTGGTGATCTGGTATTCTTGAAGATTCACCGACTAGAGGAGTGATTCGTTTTGGGAGTCGAGGCAAGCTTAGTCCTCGATTCGTCGGGCCTTTCGAGATTATGGAGCGTGTTGGAGAAGTGGCTTATCGATTGGCGTACAACAATCTTTGGCGAATGTTCATGACGTGTTTCATGTATCTCAACTCCGTAAGTATGTCCGAGATGAAACACACGTGCTAGATCATTCGGAGTTGACTGTAAGGGAGGATTTGACCTTTGAGGAGCGACCAATGTCGATTGTTGATCGAAGAGAAAAGGTCCTTAAGAACAAGTTTATCCCTCTCGTACTTGTTTCTTGGGGAAATCGATCGCATGGAGAATCAACTTGGAAACGTGAAGACGATATTCGACAGAAGTTTCCACACCTATTCTTGTAGTTTCATGTTTGTTTATCTTTTCTTGTTCCTGGAATTTCGAGGACGAAATTCTTTTTGTAGTTGGGTATAATGTAACACCCTAGTTCATTTATACCAGTTCTATTTTGAGTATTTCTTTATTTATGGTATTTTCTTGATTTACTGTGTTTTGGGTGCGAAAAGTGTTTTTGACATTGTATTGCATCCGACCCGACCCGCTTGCTGGAAACCCGTCTTGATTCCTGTTTATGATTTATCCTGGCTTGTTATGTGGATCCGTACACTTTCATTATTTATACTACATACAAGCATTTTATCAGGGATCTGCATTTTTTAATATAACATTTAAAGTCAAGAAAAATATTTTAAAAATATATTGTATGGCCTACATAATACCCCTAACCCTGTCGTAGCATCCGCGCACCTTGTTCTCGTCCCGTTAAGTGTAACGGACCTGTTTGGATGGATACGTGCACGTGCGTGCATCCGTTCTTGGCGGTATGCATTTTCGTTACCCGGATATCAAATTTTGGTTTTGGTTGACAAGTATATTTTCTGTATTTTAAAACTAGATTTTAGACCCGACCCAGGTGTGTTTTGGACTATTTTTTGTATTAGACAAAATATCATATTTTATTTATATTATATTTTTATATAATTCTAACGGTAAATTTTAATACTTACGTTTAAAAAAATCTCTAACTAAAATAATCTTTTAAATTTTAAAGAAAATCTTTTGTAACAGAAGCTCTCTCTCTTCCTATTATATTATTCCTTTTATCTTTTATACCCATATATTTTCCCAGCCCATTCTCTCTCTCTCTCACCCCCCCTCTCTCTTCCTCACTTTCTCACTCCTCTCGCATACACTGTTCCCTGAGGATCGCGTCACCTCCCTTCCTCCACTATCGTCACCTCCCTCCTTCACTTCTTTTCTTCTTCTTTTAACCCCACGACGAGGAAACCCCAGCGCCCTAACCCTAACTCTCGTAACCACACCCATCTTCCTCCGAGTACCTTGTCCAACCCAAGCCTTCACTATTGCCGCAACCACCATCTCCAACACCAACCATCCACCCACTCTTCCTCTTTCTTCTTTCTTCAGGCTCGCGACACCATCGCCTCAAACCCACAACTGAGCACATCCCCAGAACATCGAACCATCATTACAACCTCCATCACCTCCTTCCTCCCTTTCCCGAGCTCTCCTTTTCCCTATAAGAACCCCAGCCTTCCCTGCACACTAACTCAAGAACCTGCACACTCGAAACCCTAACCCTTGCCTCGCCGTGTAACTTCACCGTCGACGGCCCATCGTCGACGTCACTCCCTCACCTTCTCCCAAACCCCAGCACCAAGCCCAGAGCACCCTCTTCTTCTTCTTCTCCTTCTTTTTCTCTTTTCTTTTCTTTCTTGATTTCTCGTTTCTTTTCTGGTGATCACCTGCCGGAGCCGTGCTCGATGTCGACGATCTGAGTAATCCAGTGAACGTCCCTTACCTGCGTGATTACCCTCTTGCCCTGCCTGGACCCGTCTCGCGTGCCGTGTGTGCGTTGCGACGATTACCCGACGTTGGACGTGCCGTACGCACCCGTCGTATGTTCCGTTCAGGCAAGTTTATCTTGCTACATGCTATAATACTTATCTTGCATCCATATGAATAAAATATTACATGTTGATTGAATTATACATCCATATTAAAGTTTTACTGTTTTCGGATACCCGTATGCATCCATATCATTTAAAATTATATATAGCCGCATCTATAGATCATATTAATTCATGTTATTGTAGAAGCAACACCCCATACTTAATAATGTGCATTCCACTTAGACTTGGAGCTATAAATATAACCCCTGATCGATATTTGTGCATCCATACCATTAATTATGTACCTAGTTGTATGCCATATTACATTGACTCATATTATTATTACATTAGTACCCCATACTTGATAACGCGCATCCTACATAGTCATGATGTAACCCCTGTTAGATATTTATGCATCCATGCTTTTACCGTACATCCGTACTTTTACCCTGATTCAATACTTGCTACATTGTACTGTTGGGCACCCATTTGATTCATTGTGCACTACTTGACATGACCTGATACACCATTACTTGACATGCTACCTGATCCTGTTTCTAACGCCGAAAATCCTGACATGTTGTCACGATGGACATATCATGTTGTCTGTATAAACAAACATGTTCGTGCTTGATCCTGTGTTGGCATTAGCTTCAGATTTATCAATACCTGACTTGAACACATAACTTGCGGGTATGGGGAAATCAATGATGAAACCTGACTTGTAACTCGACAGTTCGATACTTATACTGATCAGTTTTATGGGCTAGGCCAGCCCTGGGATGATACTGCTGACATCATTCATCTATACATGTTTCCTGTTTAGTGCCTAGCAGCATGTCTCGGATTTCAGCCCGAGAATCTGGACCGTGGTCCCGGATATGCACAGGATACTATTGAGTTACATCGATGATTCATTAAATTGATTTCACAGACTTGAGAGTAGTTAACCCAGTAGCACAGTTTAGTTTTATCGCTGCATTTCACTTATACTGTTACACTTCACTGTTCGATATCCCCGCTCACTTATTACATTCATGTTACCAGTTTATAGTTCATGGCTGCATATGCTGTTACCCTCTGATTATAGTATTGTTGATATTGTGACGCGCTGACGTCTGCGTTTTGCATGGCCTAGATCCGCTACCCTTGTCGCAGGCCGAGCAGGAGTATTTCAGTGGACAGGCCGAGCAGTGAGGACCTGTTAGTATCCCAGTTTTGTTTAGTTTCTTTTCAGCATTTTTATTTCCTGACGTGAGCCCGTATTTGGGATGTACCTTCCAGATTGTTTTGTTTATTGGATTTATTGCTTCCGCATATTATTTCTTGACTCGTTTATTCTGGCTCATGGACATGTACTAGATAGTTTATTTTATTTTTCCTGTTCTTGATATCCCTAGACAGCATTCTGGCTCATGGACATGTACTAAATATTTTATTTTATTTTTCCTGTTCTTGGTATCCCTAGACAGCCGTAATGTGACTGTGGAGGGATGTTTCCTAGCCATAGGTAGCATGGTTGGCTCTGTCACGTGCCAATCTTAGCGCACTCTGGGAAGCGAGGCGTGACATAAGCACTAATTTAGCTACCGTACACTACGCCTTGACGGAGGCCAAACTACCGTAGCACGAATACTAAAATAATACTTATCTGAAATGACGGAGGGCTACGACAGGTTTTTGCGAAAAGCTTTTGCGTAATAAACTTGATATCGTTGTAGAATCGAGTGAATTTTGAAAAGAAGTGTTTTTTAGGCTTTTAGTAGTTCCTCTAAAGAGGTCACTCTAGGTGAAGGGATCTCGGCTCTTTCCTCATCGAATAAGGTGTGGGATATATCACATATATCACTATGCAAAGCAAGAAACTCTAAAAGCAATCAAAAGACAAAACGAGTGTTATAGCATCTGCCAGTTATTGCTAAAGAGGTCACTCCCGGTGAAGGGATCTCGGCTCCTTCCTTATTGAATAAGGTGCGAGATATATCACATATATCACCATGCAAAGCAAAAAACTGTAGCTACCCTTTTTAAAAAAATTTGATTCCACAACATCTTTTTGGTTTCTTTCTTTTCATTAATCATATTAATGAAGTCCCATCATTTAAGCTTCCTAAGGATCACAGAAGAAACGAAAATACAACGTACGCTTATGCCATCCGCATTCGCCACAGTATCCCGTTATGCACCGTTAGGTTACTTAAATAACGGCATACCGGGACGGGACTAGCGCGGGTGCAAAACATAAGCAACGTCTACTATATATCTCATATATAATGTATATCCATTCATCTCAGAATCCACAGTGATCACATCACAGAGCAGCAGAAGAAACATATGAAATATTAGATATACTAAGAGGTCCGTGTTTTATTTTGAGCCTATATAAAACACGGATTGCACGGTCGCGATGAATAGCCAAACCCATATCCCTAGACCCCTACGAGAGCGGCAAGCAACTCTACCAGTTCTACAGTTAGGAGATCCGGACTCGACTCCTCGAGTTGGTCTCCCACTAGACTCTAGAACCCGGTTACTTGTGCTCCCCTCCTTGGGTCTATCCTAATGCGGAAAAGTAAATAATATACAACAATGGTGACATCATCCTCAACCCGGAAGTGCCCCAATAAAAGAATATTACATACATTGAATTTTACATGAATGAAAATAAAAACTCTCATCTCACATAAAACCCCTAGCTATTCAAAACATGACGATCCAATATAACATATACAACAACACATAACATCACATGTCATCAACGTAAGTAAATATATGTATCCTAATTGTCGTTGACATATAGCAACAAAACCGGCGATACACCATATATTAGACTTACGGTCGCAGAAAAACTAGACGATATTAAACATTCCAATCAAATCAACAAACACCCAAAATTACCCAAAATGCTCAATACTTGAGCGTAGTTTAAAATTATTCAGTACATTCCACAGTACCAATGGACCAGCCGTAGAAGGGTCAACCAATGCCTCACATGTGGCACCGCTGAACCACCACAAACCCGAGGGTTTAGTGGCGGTTCTGATGGTCACATAATCGAGTTAAGGTTTTGTTTTTCTAGAGGGTCCCTCATATAACTTGCATGATATTTGAATGCTTTTTAACTACGGAAAAAATCTAACACTTGGAAAATTTTCTGGTAAGGGTTAAAGCGGGTATTTGATATCCGATCGAACTTTTTAACACCGTCTAAAGTAACCCGAAAACAGTTAGTATTACGACTACAAAACACTCTGAGTTGCCATTGCTTTAAGTTAATCATCACATGAAAAAGTAGCAAAATCAAACAACACCTGAAACACCAAACCCCAGAGACCAGAACACAAAAAAAAATTTGACCCAGAATTCCCCATGGGGGCCGGGCTGCTCGGATTTAGATGGTTAGGGCTCGGCCGAAAACCGGCCAGTGGTCTCCAAATTTCTTCTGTATTCTTATATTGTCCCATACAACATTCTGCACTTGTTTGAAAAAATTTTAGAGCTCATATAAAAATCGACAGAACACAGGTTTTGATGTTTTAAGTTTCGGAGTAGTTTCGGTTTCGTAATCCTGCAAAATCCGTTTAATTCTCTAGCTAGGCTCTGATACCACTATAGGGTTCCTATGAACGACAGCAAGGTTTCGGGAAGTAACGTCCATGCCATTTTCAAAATTTCGCCGTTTTAAAGAACCCTAAACTAGAATCGATAACTAGAGAATCATACGAAACACAAACTAAACTACTTTACATCTAAGTGTTTGCGGAATAAAACCTTTGTAGACCGGTCCTTCGCTTCTAAAGCTCCGAGTTGAAGTCCCTTCGCTGCGATCCAAGTCCCGGACTTTTGCATGGCTTCTCAAGGTGAAAAGAACGATCTTGCTTGAAGTCTTTGAGGCCGAAGATGATCTACGTCGAGGAGACACTAACTCAAGCTACTACTTCAATAATTGAGAGATTAGTGAAGCTAACACCCTATACTAAAGTGCTAATCTAGTAGAGGATGATGAAATAGGAAGTGGGCTCACTTTAGTTTCATTTTTCTCACAATATTTTCTCTCTTTTTAAAACCCTAGCAAGCTTTAGCTCAAGGAAGAAGAAGATGAGAATAGACTAATGAGGTGAGAGAAAAAACCATGGGTGAGTTTGTATCATATAATAACTCATGTAGAGACATAACCATGGATTAATTATAATGGTAAGGTTAATAAATATCTTATGTAAAACAAAACTAGAGGACTAAGTCAATGCATCCACAAGCTTCATGAAGCTTCATGCATGTGACTAATTATGCACTAATTTTGGATTTACTATAAATATTTAAAACCCAACATTATAATTAGTATGGTGTAAGCCTCATACACCCATGTAGTCTGTATCAACAACCATGATATAAAATAAAACATGATTAATATATATCATATATATATATTAAGTGTGCGCATATGAGAATAATAAATGCTTAAGTGTTCTAATATTAGTTAATGTAAATTAGTATATCAAATATACAATTATACACTAAATTATCAAATCAACTCTTGATTTAATAATCCGGCTATATCATATATAACCGACTAATATTATATGTACCATCTTATCGAATCAACCCTTGATTCGATAACCCAGCTAAATCACATATAACCGTCCGATACAAATATCGCGAGAATATAATACGGTATCACATACTCGCATTATTCTCGGTCCCGCACATATCACATATATTCTCCTACTTCGTTTTGCCTGAGCCAGTAAAACCTCTATGTAGGACTTTAAAGACCCGTCAATACGCCGGTAGTAGGTGATGATCACATCAAGCATCCACAAGCCGTCAGCGGCACTAGCTGGACGTAAAGGCTACCCGGGTATTGAGCGATCATAAGATCAACAAGCAAGCCCGCTCTAGCTCCTGTAAAAGCCTGTCAGTAACACTACTGTACAGTCCAGCCACCTCGTCTGATATGTTGCATATCCAGTCTAGGGGTGGTAAACGTCAGACCCCAATAACCGATAAGTCATGCTGATATGAGGCTCATAACGGGTCGAGAAACTACTGATAACACTTACCGGTAAATCTCTAAATCATCCATGACCAGGGACTTTCCTGTTACGGTCAATCGAGCACAGCACAACATCAACCCCCAATACCGGGAGAGACGAAACCCCTCATATCGCTTATTGCCTCCATGTGACTCGGGACTGTACCCAAAAGCCACAGTTTTGCATGTCATCTTGAACGTGGTAAGGTGGAAATCAAAGCACGGTAGGAATCACACAAGACTCTATGACGATCTCGGGTCTACAGACTAACCTATACTAGTGTCACCAAAGAACTGTCATCTGACGTGAGGTATAATACCATCTGGGAGTTCTCGGCGAGTCCGTCCAGTGTACCCAGTCTCCACTGAGCACCCGTATACCATCTCTGATGTCAAACAACAATGGATATGGGATCATCCATCGCCCATCTCATGGGTCGAGAAGCGTATACGCTAGTCTACTCTGGTATATCGATGCCCCGTCTCGATACACCCACGACTGGGAACATTAAAGGATGAACTTATAGACTACCATGGCCCCACTAGTATGATCTGCATCACAATCCTGTTAGTCAAGTACACATCCTAAGGGCTTTACCAACATGTAACTATAAGACAGTATAAAGAGACAAGTATACATGTTAAGATAAAGAGCAACTAGATATCATACTATCATGTCGAGCAAGAAAGTCCTCTCTATATATGTTCAAGCATCCACTATAATATACATCATATGTACAATAATGGCCCCTAGGGCATACACACAACTAGCATATTGAGCATCCAATACCTTTCTATTACGATAACAATGGAGCCGTGGTTTTGGCCAAGGAACCCAGGTCCCATCAGAGATCCAGGCATATTCTGAGGCAGTATGACCTAATCCGGGAGATAGTTGATCGCCGGGAGATCGAGGTCAGGAGATTTGACATGAAGGACAACACCGCGGATCTACTCACAAAGGTCATACCCCAGATACAATTTGAGAGACTCTTCAGGATGTTGGGTATGAGATACTACAACAGCTGACCTTAGTGCAAGTGGGAGATTGTTAGTTATGTATATGCCCTAGAGGCCATTGTTGTACATATGATGTATATTGTAGTAGATGCTTGGATGTATATAGAGAGGACTTCTTGCTCGATATGATAGTATGCTATCTGGTTACTCTTTGTCTTAACATGTTGACTTGTATTGTGTTACTGTCTTGCTCTCACATGTTGATAAAGCTTTTAGGATGTGTACTTGACTACTAGGACTATGATTGAGATCATACTAGTGGGGCCAGGGTAGTCTACAATTACATCCTAGAACTGTTCCTTGTCTAGGGTGTATCGAGACAGAGCATCGATACTCCAGAGTAGACTAGCGTATACGCATCTTGACCCATATGATGGGCGATGGATGATCCCACATCCATTGGTGTTAGACATCAAAGATGGTATACGGGTGCTCAGTGGAGACTGGGTACACTGAACGTACTCACCGAGAACTCCTAAATGATATTATAACTATCGTCAGATAGCAGTTCTCTGGTGATACTGGTATAGGTTAGTCTGTAGACCCGAGAATGTCATAGAGACTTGTGTGATTCCCACTGTGGTTTGATTTCCACCTTACCACATTCATGAGAACATACAAAACGGTGGCTTTTGGGTACAGTCCCAAATCACATGGAGGCAATGAGCGATATGAGGGGTTTCGTCTCTTTCGGTATTAGAGGTTGATGTTGCGCTGTGCTCGATTGGCTATAATTGGAAGTCCCTCGCCAGAGCTGCTATGGAGATATACTGCTAAGTGTTATCAGTACTTT
Organism: Agapanthus africanus; assembly: GCA_030015575.1. Lineage (NCBI taxonomy): Eukaryota > Viridiplantae > Streptophyta > Magnoliopsida > Asparagales > Amaryllidaceae > Agapanthus > Agapanthus africanus. Next base: position 396,929,999 of record CM057343.1, read on the forward strand.
CTAGATCCGTTATGAGCCTCACATCGACATGACTTATCGGTTACTGGGGTCTGACGTTTACCACCCCTAGACTGGATATGCAACATATCAGACGAAGAGACCGGACTGTACGGTAGTGTTACTGATTGGATTCGCAGGAGTATGTACAGTCTTGCTTGTTGATCTTCTGATCGCTCAATACCCGGGTGGCTGTTACGTTTAGCTGACCGCTTGCAACTTGTGGGTGTTTGATATGATCATCACCCACTGCCGGTGTATTGACGAGTCTTTAGAGTCCTACACAGAGGTTTCTCGCTCAGGTGAAACGGAGTAGGAGCACATATGTGATATGTGCGGGACTGAGAATAATACGTGTATGTGATACCGTATTCTATCCTCGCGATATGTGATATCGGCCGCTTATATGTGATATAGCCGGATCATCATATCAAGTGTTGATTCGATGAAATGATAAATTTTATATTAGTCGGTTATATGTGATATAGCCGGATTATCGGATTATGTGTTGATTCGATAATTTAATGTATAATTATATATTTGATATATTAAATTATATTAACTAATATATATATGGTCACTTAAGTATTTCATTTTCTCACTTTGGATACATTTAACATATATGTGATATATGTTTATTGTATTCTTTTCTTCTGTTACAAAATTATATATATGTGATATGTATAATTGTAACATTCTAGGTTATACATGCAAGTAGGGTTTATGAGATTCATACCATGGCTAGAGATTAGGGTTAGATTTTAATTATATTTTAGGTAATTCAAAATTGTGGATTTATGCTAAGATATTTTTCATAGTTGACTAAGTCCACCTTGTTGATATTTACTAAGAAATTTGTTAACCTAATTTTAACCCTAGCCTATGGTTTATTCTCTACATGAGTTAGCCATGACATATACTAACTCACCATGGTTGCATTTCTAACCTAAGCTCATTATTCTTTCATCACTTCATCTTCTTCTTCCTCAAAAAGCTTGCTAGCTTTTTCCTTTGTGATGAATGATTGTGAGAAAAAGAAAACTAAAGAGAGCTAAATTCCTATTTCATCATCCTCTTCTATACTATCCATATAGATTAGTGTGTTAGCTTCAATAATTCCATATTAGTGAAGTCATAGCTTGAGTTCGTGTTTTCTCGAAGTAGATCATCTTGGATTTCGAAGTCTTCAAGCAAGCATGGATTATTCACCTTGCGGAGCCTCTCAAGAGTTCGGGAGTTCTTGGATCGCAGCGAAAGAACCACTATATGGAGCTTGTGAAGTGAAGGAGAGGACTACAAAGGTTGTAATCCCTAATCACTTAGAAGTAAAGTCATTTGCTTTAAGTTTGCGCATGATTCTCTAGTTAAAGATCTTGTTTAGGGTTGTTTAAGCAAGGCAAAATTTTAATTTTGCATGGATGATGCCACCCGAATCCTTCCTGCCGTGCTTAGGAACCCTACATTGATGCCCTGTCTCGATACTCCCACGACTAGGAACATTTGAAGGATATACTTACCGACTACCCTGTCCCCGCTAGTATGATCTGCATTATAATCCTGGTAGTCAAGTACTCATCCTAAGGGCTTTATCAACATGTAATAGAGAGACAATAAATGTACATGTTAAGATAAAGTGCAACCAGATAGCACACTATTATGTTGAGCAAGAAAGTCCTCACTATATATGTCCAAGCATCCACTAAAATATACATCACATGTACCATAATGGCCTCCAGGGCATACATATAACTAACAATAAGCCCATAAGGTAGCCGAAAATATATATGTAAAATATCTTCTTAAAAACAGCCGCAGAATACGTATGTCACGGCATAAAAGCATATGCGATAGTATGAAGTATAATAGGTATCTTATTTGAAGATATACGTCTTACTGTTTAGTAAAGAGTTTAAGAGGTTTACAGTTTTAAAGATCACAGTGTCATTCTAGACAGGTCAAAATAATGAGACTAAAGCTCGATTTAGAAACACTTTTTATATATAACAACGGTAAAATGGTATTCAGGTACTGTTACCCGTATCAGTCCTGATCGGCTATAATAACGCACAACTATAAATGTATACCTCGTATGATAGCAACACATCAATATATAGGTGTCCAGTATCGACACCTTAAATTAGAAATCTTTTGTGTCCATCACCGATACGCAAATCTAGATGTCGTCGAAACCATCTCAATAGATGGTCGCCCCGGATATCCCTAGACCCAGTCAGTATCCCCTAGATATCCGCCATGCTTATCTCTATCTTCGATATCGAGTGTCCTCGCTAGGATCCTTGCCTCTAATGCGGCTTTCCTGCCTCTCAGTCTCGATTGGTTCCACCATGTATCCGTCTGTTTACTCCCCCACTTAGCTCGGATAAATAGCAAGTCTGTAACCGTATAGCTCCCTCACTCCGTTCGGAATAAAACCAATCAGAAAACGTCAAGCTCATGGTGTACGTTAACTCATCGTATCCAGAAATATCAGGTAAAGAATAAGGATAATTGCATAGATCATTCTGATAATATATTATATATACATTTATCACAACGTCCCATACCAATGATATATATCATCGAATGTAAAATATCCTGAAACCTCATAAGAATTGAATAAGAATATCTATAGTACCGGTATTCGCAATACTCAGCAAGTAATAAAGGTACAGTACGTAAGTACAGACATGCATGCAACAAACATAACAAATCTGCCGTGTCATGGCAATACTAATGATGTGTAGTGTAGCATACACATCTGTGCTCGTGCAGCATGGCAATCATTAGTATTTATGAAAGTGTTCAATAAGTGTTTAAAGCAGAAAGTAATTCCACCCATATCCATAGCATATAATTAAAATCAGATATTCCGGATATAAGGAATTCATATGCCTCATATCGGCATATACATACACATCACGTGGTATAGCGGTCCTACAGTGACATAGCAGTACCAATGAGGTCTAGTGTAACAAATGCATCTGTGCTCATGCAACATAATATTCATTGGTAATTGTGCAGTGTTATATCAGTTTTTTCGTATAACAAATAACGTATCACATAATTATTAACGTATCTAATTGTTATGAGCTATACCGTTATCTTTGAAAATGGAATGAAACGTTGGTTTTGAAATAAGGAAGCTGCATTAAGTTAAAATAGGCATTCGTTTTGGAAAATTCACATCGCATCCTTGTCATTTATCGTTTAAAATGAAAAACGAATTGTTGGTTTTTAAAAGATTATAACTCACTCAAACATAACATCCTAAGTCGGGATAATTTATGACTCCACGAATCTATAAGAAACTTAGCCATAATCGACACACTAACTTCATCATCACAAGTACGGTATGATCCCTTGTACTATATCCATCCAAAACCATATCCACATTGTATGAATCTGTCGTCACATACGTATGTCACCAAAACCATGTATTAAACTATATGCACATGAATAATCTACTAGATGTGAAATAACTTCAATACCACTAGCTAAGTTATCTAACATATCATTAACAACTAACTAGAAAGCATAACTATCCTAGTTAACAGCTTACGGGGGTGCTATACGCCATCCACCCGACTTTCCCCATAGATATAAATATATTCACCAACTTGTCGAGCTCGTCGAATCTGTCATTTCTTTGTCCATCCTTGCCGTCTCGGAAACTTCCGCGATCGTACCTATAATCGTAGTTATAGCATATCAGCGTAAATATCATATCAAAACCAAAATAATGAGCTAAGCACCCATAGGTTAGAACTTACAACTTACTTATTCTAAAAATGACAAGATACCCCTGATATTAACATACAAACATCAACATTTCAATCGTGGTACAGAAATACGAAATGTTAGTTGTATGTATGCCCTAGAGGCCATTATTGTATATGATTGTATATTATAGTGGATTCTTGGACATATATAGAGTGGACTTTCGTGCTCGACATGATAGTATGCTATCCGGTTGCTCTTTATCTTAACATATAGACTTGTATTATGATACTATCTTGCTCTCACATGTTGGTAAAGCCCTTAGGATGTGTACTTGACTACCAGGATTATGATGGAGATCATACTGGTGGGGCCAGGGTAGTCCGTAAGTACATCATTCAATTGTTCCTAGTCGTGGGAATATCGAGACGGGGCATCGATATTCCAGTATAGACTAGCGTATACGTTTCTTGATCCATATGGTAGGCGATGGATGATCCCACATCCATTGGTGTTTGACATCAAAGATCGTATACGGGTGCTCAGTGGAGACTGGGTATACTGAACAAGACTCGCTGAGAACTCCTAGATGGTATTATACCTATCGTCAGATAGCAGTTCTCTGGTGACACTGGTACAGGTTAATCTAAAGACCCGAGATCGTCATAGAGTCTTGTGTGATTCCCACCATGCTTTAATTTCCACCCTACCACGTTTAAGAGAACGTGCAAACATGTGGTTTTTGGGTACAGTCCCGAGTCATATAGAGGCAATGAGCGATAGGAGGGGTTTCGTCTCTTTTGGTATTGGGGGTTGATGTTGCCCTGTGCTCGATTAGCCATAATAGGAAGTCCCTGGCCAGAGATGATTATGCGATTTACTGGTAAGCATTATCAGTAGTTTCTCGACCCGTTATGAGCCTCATATCAGAATGACTTATCAAGCTATTGGGGTCTAACGTTTACTATCCCCAGGCTAGATATGCAACATATCAGACGAAGAGAACGGACTGTACGGTAGTGCTACTTATTGGATTCATAGGAGTATGAGCAGGCATGATTGTTGATCTTCTAATCGCTCAATACCCGGGTGGCCGTTACGTGCAGCTAGTACCACTGACGGCTTGTAGGTGACTGATATGATCATCACCTACTGTCGGCGTATTGACGAGTCTTTAGAGTCCTACATAGAGGTTTCTTGGCTCAGGAGAAACGAAGTAGGAGCACATATGTGATATGTGCGGGACTGAGATTAATACGTGTATGTGATACTGTATTCTAATCTCGCGATATGTGATATCAGTCGGTTATATGTGATATAGCCGGGTTATCGAATCAAGTGTTGATTCGATAAGTTGATACAAATGATATTAGTCGGTTGTATATGATATAGCCGGATTATTAAATAAAGTGTTGATTTAATAATTTAATATATAATTATATATTCGATATGTTAACATGCATTAACTAATATTAGCTCACTTAAGAATTTCTTTATCTCACTTTTGCTTTTAATATATATGTGATATATATTAATTGTGTCATGCTTGATGATACATCATACATGGGTGTATGGGACTCATACCATGCTTAAGATAACTAAAGGTTTTATTTATTTGAGGAAAAACAAAATTAGGCAGAAATTAAGCACATGGTTATAAGCTTGAAGTAACCATTGACTTAGTCCACCAATTTTGTCTTATATTAGATATTTATTAACCCAACCATTATTTTTAGCCATGGTTAAGTCTCTACAAGAGTTAGTATATGATATTTTCTCATACATGGTTGCCATTCACTCTCTCATCCATTATTGACTTCATCTTCTTCTTCATCTCCATTGAGCTCTCTTGCTTTTCTTGAGGTGAAGAAAATTAGTGAGAAAAATAATCCTAAAGTGGGCAAAAATCCTATGTCATCAAGCTACACTAGACTAGTCATTTTGTATAGATTGTTTGCTTTACTAATTTCTAATTAGTGAAGAGGTAGCCTGTGCTAGAGTCTCCTCGACGTAGATCATCTTCGGCCTCGAAGAATTCAAGCAAGCTTGTTCATTTCACCTTGTGGAGCCTTACTTGAGTCCGAGAGACCACTACTTGGAGCGAAGGGACTACTACACGGAGCTAATGAAGTGAAGGACTGGTCTACAAAGGTTGTATTTCTCATTCACTTAGTATAATGTTTGATTACATGCTAGTTTAGTCCTAATCCTCTAATTAGATCCTTGTGTTGGGGTTAGTTAGTACACTAATTTTTTATAAAATGGCATGGTTGATGCCTTCCGAAACCTTGTAGTCATGCTAAAGAACCCTACACGAAAACCGTATCGAAATGTCGGAAACATAGATAAAACCCTTCTAGAACACTCTCAGATTTCTCTATATGAAATATGGAACAAATCAAACAATACAGTAGCCTTATATAATATCAAATAAAGCTACAGAAGAAAACGCAACACCCAATTCATACAAAAAACTGGCGGCGCCGGCCAAATAGAGGAAACCGCCGGGTGAAAGGTAGGTTCAGGGGCTCGGGCTTTTGATGTGGTCTTCTAGTGGCTTCACCATGCCCTAGTCTTGTTAGTTTTTCTAGTGGATTTACCTAGTAGTTCCAGATTCAATTTTAGCATAAAAAATATCACAAAAGTTCTAGTTTATGATACTGCTTACTAAAAACAGATATCAAACAGGATAGAACTTGCAAAATAAGAAGGAGATATACCTATGGAGGGGGTGCACAAAAAAATCCAGCTCAAGAATCACATGGTGGAAGCTCCTAGGGATTGTAGTGGCTCTAGCTTGATGATGTGAACAAATTTGATGAAGGGATTCATGGCTTTTCTCTTTTTGGATTGATGAACACTTTGAATTTCAGTGTTGGAGCTTGAAGGAGCTTGTTGTTTCAGTTTGTGAATTATAATGAGTATGTGTAATTTGATGAGGGAGGTAGGTAGAGAAGGAATGAGGTGGATGGTTGTAAGATGGTGGTGTAAGAGTTGAAGCATGAGGTAGAGCGAGGAGAGTGTGAAGGTGTGTTGTATGTGAGGGTTTAACCTAGCTTAAACATATACCCACCCATTAACAAAATAATAACCTTTTTTCAAACAAATAACTCCATGATACACCAAATCTAAATTCATGTTTTTAAAAGAATAAAACATTTATCATAATATTAAAATACCATAACCTTTTAATAAAATCATATCATATCAAAATAATTTAAATATCATTTTTTTATATCACACACTTTTCTTCATTTTTACCAAAATAATTACATTTTTGTGGATATAAGTCCGATACAAAAATTATATTCGATATCGTTTTTGTAAACTCATTATATTCGTATTTAAAATTATAAATTAATATTTATAATTTTTCCAAAATGTTACAGGTGACCTCTCGGGCAGTGAGAACGAGTCACCTAACTCTAGGATTGGTAGGATTGTTTGCCGCACTCGTAAGGGTCTAGGGATATGGGTTCTAGGTTATTTATCATGACTGTAGAATCCGTATTTTCGTAAATGGCTTAAACAAAAATATGGAAATCCTAATATATACTCTATTTCATTTGTGTTGCTTCCGCTCATTCTGTGTTTGGATATTATTGCGTGAGACGAATGTGATATATACTATATATATAAATAAATGTTGCTTATGTGTAACACCTTAGAATGCGATTAGTGTTAATTAAGTGATAATGCGGGTTTTTAATAAAAGGATTACCAAAATAGTTTTCTCACATTTTATAAAGATTAATCAATATTTTATTATTATTTGTTTTGACTTGCACACACTTGTGCATGGTAACGTAGGGGTTAATTAGTGTTAACCTTGTTAAATAGCCATGGCACCCTAAATTAATTCATGCCATGTTAACCTTGCACTTAGCATTTCTGTTGTGAGAGTTATCCATCTGTTTTGGAAAGGGGAGAGGTGGCAAGATGAGTCATGGAGGAAGCATGCTTGCATTTATTGAAGTGAGGGAGAGAGTAAGTGTATGGATACACTCACCCTACACTCACCTCTCTCATTTTTATCTCATTTCAATCTCTAATTCTTATCTCATTCTCAATTATTCTTCTTCTCATCTTCCCTCAACTGAAACCCTCACCATTTCTTCACAAAAACTAAGCAAACTTTCATTAAACCCTACTAAAACACTTCTCAAGTCATGATTTAGCCACTAAGATGACTTGGAGCTTGGAAAGTTAGGATCTTTTGAGCAAGTGTGGATAGGTATAACCTCTAAACTGTTAATTAGGTGTTTTTATTGTTGTGTTGCCTTGTAATTGTTGTTTAGAACACTAAAGCTATAGTTTTGTACACATATCGTATTTTTAGTGTCATTATGGAGTCTCTGTGATTTTCTGTGACCCCGAGTGTATACTGGAAAATCTAGCAATGTAGAAGTATAGTAATAATGACCCTGAGTGTACACCTGAAGCATGAACCCCACCTGATCGGTTTTGGCCAGCGAGAACATGAGGAAATTCGGTGAGCTCGGTTTTTCAGGGGACTGGGGTGTTGTGGTTTTTAGGGTAGCTGTCTGCAGTTGTTTTAGAGTGTTTGGTATTGCAAGATTTTTATGTTTTGACAGTATACAAAATCTGGGATCACTTTTCTTATTTATAGTGTTACGACTACACGCGTTATGTTATCCGACAGGGTTCGTGTACTTTGTGTAGCTGCTGCACTTGGGTTGGTTTCGGGGTGTTGCTACGCACGTTAATGTAACGTTTTGAAAATCGTTCAGGTGAAATTTCGGAGAATCGGTAAAATAATGGGTGTTTTCCCTAAAAACCAAGATATAAATAACTTTTAATATAAAATTAAATACACATATTCTAGCTATATAATTGCTAGTATTTTGTGTTTATTGAGGCACTTGTAAATTTCTAGTTTACTGAAAAATTTTCCGAAATTAATTAGTTTAATATTATTTTAAGTCGTCACTAATACATTTAATTAGGGATAATTATAAATTGGAATGGGTTGATACAAATTTTGTGCATCATGACACATTAAACTAACATGTAAAATATTGTTTTTGAAATGAAAAGAAGTTGCCAAGATGGTTTTAGAAAATGCATAAGAAAAAGGCTTAAATGGTGAAAATAAATTAAATGGAAATTGAGGTATGGTATTATTTTGTTTATGTGTTCACTCCCTCACTCACACTCACCCACACACCTCCGCACCTATGAGCTGGCCGAGCCCACCAGGGCCAGCCCCATTCCCCCTAAAAGTTTTCCCCACTTCATGTTAAAAAAGAAAAGAAAACAAGAATAAAGAAACATAGAATGACAGAATAAACAAAAAGATATGGTCTTTTGTTGACTTGGGAAATTTCCTTAACCTCACACCACACCTCACATTCTCTCTCCCCCTCTCATTCCAGTAGCCCCTCCCTCAACAGCAGCCACCTTTTTTCCCCCTTTCATTCTCATAAAAAAATTCATCTTTTTGCCTCAAAAATCAAGCTAAAACCTCAATAATTCTTCAATCCAACTCTTACCCATTATTTCTTTGCCCAAGCTAGCATGAATCAAGGTGCAAGATAGCAATTTGGGAGGCTAGTGGCAAGTGGGATCTACAAAAAAATTGTGGAGGTATAATCATAACCATATAGTTAATTGTTGATTATTGCTTTAATCTAGCTTAATTAGGTAATTAATCATGGTTCAAATTTTAAGTTTTGGAATTTCAAAAGCGGTTTGTGAATTAAAGTTAGGGTTTTTATTATGTAATTATGGTTGCAAAGTGTAATTTATCATCTTGTGAAATGGAAAACCTAATCTAGTTGCTAGTTTGCAAATTGTAATTTAAAATTGTTAATTAAGCTATATTGCAAACAAGGTTTTAAAATTTAACCAAATTGTAAGATTAAAAATCTAATGAGGGTATTCATGACATTATTAACATTATAAGTTATAGTTTAATACTTTAGATCATGTAAAACCAAGCTAAATTGTTGTTTGTGTATTTTTACTATGAAATTGTTAAAATTGGATAAATTTGCAAACTAGAATTTTGGGTTTGATGAAAATTTATGAGATTAAATTATGGTAATGGTTTATATGACTTAGTTATAAAATTTAGTAAATATTATGGCCATTAGTTTTGTTAAAACAACTAGATTTGAACTAAATTGGCAATTGTTGCTTACTAGAGTTTCGGAAAAATAGCTTTTAAAGCGAAATTGAAGTTTTGATGATTTAAACCCTATTTCATATATATATTTAGTGTGTGGTGAGACCATGAATGGTACGTTTGGATTTTTCTCGATCAATCGGCGTTTTTACGCCGATGTCGAGGGTTATTTGGTCCTTTTACATGAGTAGACCATAGGTGTTGACCTATGGGTGATTCGTGCGACATTTTGGTTTTCGTGCGTGATTTCGTTTACGATGCTATATATGATATGTAGGTACCCCATGTGGACTTCGAGATGACGAGGATGAGCGTGGCGTCATCGACTCCAGCAAGCAAGATCGAGATGAGTAGATATATATCTACGGGGGAAGTCGGGTGGATGGCGTATAGCACCCCCGCAGTTCGTAATGTGGTTGATGATATGTTATGTATTTACATATGTGTTGTGAATTTGGATGATAGTGTCGTGGTTGATTTCTTAGTCGCGAACCATAGAATAGGTTTGCGCACACACACACACACACCCTTGCATGCATTATTATTATTACTTGTGCGTATATGGGGATACATATACATACACATACATAGGTATGGGACTATATATATATATATATATATACGTATACCTATACATGGATAATGAGGATAGTGGATGATAGTTGGAGATGAGTCGATGAGATTGGACTTGATACCACGAGATCGGTGATGTGATTTGTATCGTATTATGAGATATGACATGTGATAATAGCGGATCGGTAGGCGATGTGTATTTATACAAACGCATTTATATATATGTGGATGGTATCAGATCGTACTAGACTGTAGGTCAGTACCCCTAATTCATGACATGATGATAAGGATACCAGATAAATGATGAGATTGATGTGATAGTTGACCTTTACACAGATTTGGGATGCCGTACGATGGATTTACCGTACGAGCTAACTATTGATGATAGATCCGCACTCTTGACTCGAGAATGTACTATGATATATTGTATCGTACGTGGTACTATAGAGGCAGGATCACCGACTATTATATATAGGTATATATATATATCGACTCATATTTAGGTGGTTTCTATACCCCTTTAGATTGGTTGTTAGTTAGACCTGTAGTTTACCAAGTAGATGTTAGACTGGACCCGAGTCATACCTATTTCCAAAACAAAAGAATTGTGAGAATTTTAAAGACATACCAAGGGATACTACGGGTATTTCAAAAGATGTACCTTTTCTTAAAAAACACCGTAGCCCTTATTTTCAAAATACCACGATTCGTACTATTTCAAACAGCAAAAAAGTATATCACATGTATAGTAAGGTAGATTCCTTATTGTTACATTATTATTCAAGTTCCGCATATTATTGTTGCATTTACTATTCAGTTGCATTTATTATGTTGTTATCGCCTCATTTCATGTTATTGTGTACTAGTGATTATGAAACCCTGCTGTCAGGATACCAGCACCATTACCGATGATCCGTATGTTCCACGTACACCTGCTTGCCGGCTCACACACATCATCATCGGTAACTTCCATGTCACGTACACTTTAGAGAATATTATTTCATTGACATAGCTTGGTAGCTGATAGCTGCAATATGTTATTGCTTTCATATGCTAGTTTAACTATTGCACTCATTGCGTGATATTAGATGCATTCATATATTCATTGGGTATGCAGTATTATGGAAATTTATGCCGGTTTTCACTGTTTATTGATATGGTGATTTGATGATTTCGGATCCTGCTTGAGATTTTTTTGGATTTGGAAACCGTATGTGAAAGTTTATTTAAACTGATGAATTGTTTTAAAGAGTAAGATGCGGTTTTCCTTGATATGATGAGTCTTGTCCACCATGATGTTTTTCTCGGTTCTGAGATGGTTTTCGAGACCCGATTCGAGGAGTTGGATGAACCGTCTGCGGGTATATGGTGGACCCGGTATGGTAACCCGGGGCAAGAAGCTCGAGTTGTAGACGATGAGCCCGGCAGGGGCAGACTGCCTACCGGTGATTGTCTGGCACGGAGGATATCCGGAGGATACCATCGTGGTCTTGAGATTAATGATATGGGCCGATCCGGACTGACGGAGCCCGAGGTTTTAGGATATTGAGATATTGAGATTTGAGACACTGAGATATTGAGATATTGAGATTAGTGTTTTGTGTCGATACTTGATACGGGTTCTATGTTGATTTCATTGATGATATCTCGATTTATATAAATACAAAAATCTCATTAAATAAAGAAAAACAGTTCTTCGATTCATGATGTACTCTGTTCTCATTATATGCATTGCACATCTTTTTAGTGACATATTGTTACCCGACATTTGTACATCATATTCGTGTCATGTTGTTACCTGAGGCACTGACACGAGTACTTGGTATTACACTTAGGGATAGATATTTACCCTTACCATTATATTATGCTTCAGGCCATATTATTATTTTAAGGATATTACTGATCGTATGACCTAGGATTACGTTATACATGTGATTTCTGCTCTAAGATGTTTTCTACTCACGAGTTGGCAACTCACCCCCGTTGTGCCACAGTTCCTTGCAGGTTTTGCCGTACAGGTATCGTTGCGGCCTTTCCGGCACACTGCTCCAATTCCGAGTGATTGATTTGGTAGGTGGGTTCACTCGCATCGTGACCACCCTTGTATTTTAGTTTCATTGTTGTATCTAGAAACTCCATCAACCGGACATGTATTTGTTTCGACCTTAGAGTCGCGCGTTGTATTATTATGGTTTCCATGTTGATTTGAGTTTCTTTTGAGTTTTGATCCTCGCCCTTCGGTGTTGTATATTATCTTGCTTGCGTGGTTGTGACCGTCGATTGACGAAGAGCTAGCTTCTGCTTGGGGATGCCTTTTATTATTTCGTATACTATTCATGTTGTAACCCGTTTGGGGCCAGTATTTACAAAGGAAACTCTGCCGAAATTTTTAGGAATGACTTGATATTTTTAAAGCGCATAATTTGGCTTATGCTATTAAAACTACTTGCTTTAAATTGGTTTTTCCTTCACTCTACTACTTCTTTTGGTTTTGATTTCTGGGTTTTGGCTTACTTCGATTACGTACGCCTCGAGACGTTTCGTAATTTAAGTGCCAGTCGCGCTCGGTACTTTTCGGATCGTGACAAAGTTGGTATCAGAGCGTTAGATTTTACCTTCTGAGTGTAGGATGACCCTTGGCTGATGGAGTAGGTGACTTAAGAAGAGTGACGTACCGTGTGTATGTTCTGTGGCATACTTACGATACGATACTCCACTTAAGAATCCTTAGGATGTACATTTCTTTGCACAGTATTATCTTCATTCTTATGATCTATCCTCTTCAGTATCGGTTTATGGTTTTGCTGCCATGATTAGACGGGCAGAGAGAGCTACGCTAGAGTTGCGTCAGCACGAGCTCGTCACGGACGAGGACTGACCACGACGTGATTCCATGGACATACGATTTTCTTAGAGGCGTCGTTTTATTGTGTTTTCGCGCCAGGAGCGTTTGATGGATCGCTTTTACAAGATTACTCGGACGTGCAGATCAGCACCCGAGGATTGGGCCACTGATAGAGGCCAGCCAGATTGTGATGACCGTTGAGGCACCGTTTAGTTGATGATTGAGGCACTGTTTAGCGTGCAGACGAATGAGCCAGTTGTTGCTGCGAACGACGATATTTCCCCAGATGTTGGAGCTATTGCGGTACGAGTTGTACTTAGAGATATGATAGAAGGTCTCTAGCCAACCGAGGATGAATGACTAGGATATGTGGTTCGTTCGCTTACCCCGATGCGAGGTCATCAGATTGATTGATTCCAGCTTGAGAAGACTTCACGCAAATACGTTGGGGGTCGATAGAGACGATCGAATGTCAGAAAACCATTTTCTAAGTTTAAAGTATTTGAGAAAACATGCAAGTAATTCTACGGACCCTCTAGAAGAATGAAACCCTAACTCGACATAATGACCATGAGAACGCTTTTAAACCTTAGGGTTTGCGGCAGTTCAGCGGTGCCATTAATGAGGCTTGGATTTGCCCTTCTACGGTTGGTCCATAGGTGCTGTGGCATGTACTCGATATTATTAGACTGTACCCAAGATGTTGAGCTCTTGGGGGATTATGAGGTTTTGTCGAGTCGATCGAAAGGTTCGACTTCATTCGGATATCATGTGATGGGATGCATTACTTAGGAGACTCCAGCTACGAGTATAGCTGTTAGAGAACAGTCTATACAGCCACTAGGAAACGAGTCCGAAGCAGTCGATATTAGAGAAAAGTGGAGTAAGAGATTCGTACGAGATATTGATGAGATGACGTTCCACTCCGCTAATATCAGAGATATGATACGCATGCGGAGGCGTCGTATATGGATATATCATCCAGAAGGAGTCGTGATGAGTATGCAGCTGTTCCGGAACAAGAAATAGATATAGTAAAAGGATGATAACTTTCGGGATGTTCGGAAGAAACGAGACTTGGGAAAGACTTCGACAGAACCTTTCTAGAATACTACACGAGAAGATATGGACCTAGGGGCGGTCATATTACGCACACCCAGCAGGCCAGAGCTCCGCACCGTCGACGAGACACGTTATGAGTGACCATGACAGTTGTTCAGAGATCTATAGAGGATGTGCTAGAGAGGGACTTTTCCGTCATCTTTGATTTTGATGTTTGAATGATTTATTTGCATGATTGAGATTTTCTGCACCACAGTTGCACTTGACTTCGATTTGATGTCATTCGAGATGCTGATTTTGATTTCATACCAATGGTATACATGTGATTTGACTTATGCTTTCGGTATAGTTTTCATGCACTTTTATTATTTGATTTGATTTTGAGCACGCTGATGCGCATGGTCGTGAGATTATATACTACGGTATACCTGATTTAGATTTGGATTGAGATGTGTTGTATACCGTCGATTTCGATTTTGATATTCGATATTTATTTTCATGCACCTTGTGCACTTGATTTGGATTCTTGCGCATATTTGAGGTGCTTGATGCGATTTTGGTGCACACCAGATGCACTAAATCGAGATTCTTCGTGCATATCATATGCACCTAGTATTGCTGTCAGGCACACCCGTGGCCTTTGACAAGTGTTTCGTGCACACCCGTTGCACTTAAATTTTGTTTCCGTGCACATGTATGATACATTTATGGATTTCAATTTCCGTGCGCACCAGACGTACGTGGAATTCATATATATATATTTGGGATTGATTTCTTCTGGAGCAGTATATTTTTTTTTACTTACTATTTGGTATAGTAGCTGAGCAGGACTAGTCCGAGGACAGTACCTGATTTGTGTTTTGCATACATCGGTAGTTATCGAAGGGATTTCCAAAAGAGAGCTATAGTCTTAATATTCACCTACGTTGTTGGAGATAGTGCCCTCAGAGTCAATTATTGGATCACAGGCACGTGATTGCAATGATTGATGGAGGACCTATCCCGGTAGGACAGTCTTACTCGAGATGATAGTATGCTATCTGGTTTACCTTTATCATCGTGTACTGCTTTAGGTGACATGACAGGTCGCTATTGCACGTTGATAGAGCCCCTAGGATTCTTGCTTGACTACCGGCAGTATGAGGGCGATCATATAAGTGAGAGCTGGAGTCTATAAGCACATCCTTAAAAGGTCCCTAGTCGTAGGAGTTTCGAGACAGGGCATCGATTCTCCAGAGTAGACTAGTGTATACAGTCGAGACCCCGACGAGGGGCGGTGGCCGGTCTCACAAGCCACTGGTGTCAGTTGGTTCACCTAAGATGTATACAGGTGCTCATTGGGTTATAAGTACACCGGACAGGACTCGCCGGGAACATGCTAGTTGGTCTTATACCTGACGTCAGATAGCAGTTCCCAGGTGACATGTGTACAGGTTAGTTCATCGACCTGGGGATCGTCATTTGTCTCGTGTGAGTTCCCACTGTACTTTGATTACTACCCTACCACGGCTCAAAGGAGTCGTGCAAACAGGTTTTAGTTGGGTACAGTCCCGAGCCACATGGAGGCAGTGAGCGGATCTTCGGGGGTTCGTCTCTCCCGGTATTGGGGGTGAGGTCGCGCTGTGTCTAGGAGAGCCATTACACGAAGACCTTGGCCAAGGCAGGAGATTTACTGGTAGGTATTCCAGTAGTATCTCAGGGTGTTCTGGGCTACACTCCGACACGACTTGTACCGCTTTTGGGGGTCTGACTTTTACCAACCCCCTAGGCCCGACATGCGATGCTCATAGACGAACGGACCGGACTGTACGGATATTGTCACTGACAGGCTCAGTAGGGTGTCAGGATGAGTTCGCTCATCGACGTCCCTTTTAGTCAATAGCTGGTTGCCCGTCACGTATTGGCTTATGCCTCTGACGTGCTAGTGGTTAAATCCACAGCCATAGTATTGACGAGTCTTTAGAGTCCACCACACTTTCAGTTACTCAAGCTTTCGGGCGAAACGCTGTAGAGGCCGTATGGAGATATGGCAGGGTCCGATCAGATACGTGCGGTATTGCACGGATCAGGATCGGACGGTTTTGTACTAGTGGCCGTATAGTTATATGGCAGCGTTTGATCAGATACGTGCGGTATTGCACGGATCAGGATCGGACGGATATTACTGGCCGGCTTTGGTTTAAGCCGGTCCTAGTTTAGTACAGTGTAGATTTTGTCTCTTTGCATTTGTATCCGGACGGAATACAGATGCGGGTGCGTATGCACAGTATCGGGGTTTTCCTGTAATTTATTACGGGACCAGTTTTCTGGAGTTGCCAGTTTGCATTCCGTTCCGGCCGGTTTTCCTTTGTTCTTTCCCGGCCGGACTTTTCCGATGGAGGGTGTTATTTGCAAGTTTGCAAATAACACATTGTGGAGGGTTTTATTGCATAAGGTTTGATATGATAAGCATCTTTGCTTTTCATGTATTTATGTGATTAGGATGGATTTGAGGTTGATGGAAAGTTTGGTGATGATTATGTTTATGGTTGTGGTCACCTTTTCTTTTCTCCTACACTCACCTCCCTTGATGCTTCATAATCCTTGCTCCACCATTTTCTAAGTATGAGAGTTTTCATTAAGAAAAGTGAGAAGAAAAAGAGAGAAGAAGGAGAGAGCTTCATCTTCATCTTTGAGAGAGTATATCATTCTTCATCTCATTCCATTGCTAGAAAATTGAAAGCACCAATTTTCTATATACCATTCCTCCATCTATGGCAACCAACCCCAAAGTGAGACATACACTCTACATTATATTCCTACAGCAAATCTTGGACGCGTCGATTCGCCAGCTTCGCGCCCGAGTTGCCTCGGTATTGAGGTGGGAGCCCGTAAAAGCTACAGGCGATGCGGTGCCCTTCCGGCGAGGAGGCGACGACCGGAGTTCCCGCGAGGAGATCGGAGTGGAGATGAAGACCGGAGGACTCGGATCAGTCGGTACATCTCTAACCCATCCTCTTGTTAGCTTAGACTAGTTTAATGGTTACGATCCGGGTGTTTTGTGCGCGGTGGTGCCGGTTTGCAAAGTCCGCAAAATTAAAGTTTATCACTGTTTCCGCATTTGGCCGTCTGATTGACGGCCGGGGCGCCGCCGTGCACTTACAGTGGTATCAGAGCCTCGCCATTAACTTCGTCTAGCTTCGTTTGATGTGTTTTGTATTTCCGATCGACCAAAATTCCAAAACTTGCATTTTTTGTTCACATCAGTTTCTGTTGAAATTTTTTGAAGTCTAAAATTTTTTCAGGTTGTAAATTATTGATGTACTGGAAAATCTAAGAACTCTGTAAAATTTCGATGAAGTGATTCTACAGTGGGAGCGCGGAACCGCCGCATAAACCCCCATTCCGCCGCCCTTCCGCCGCGAACTTTAGAGATCACTGCACCAATTTTTTACAGAGGCTTTCTGGGATTAAAATATGGGTTTTGGAATATTAAAATTGGGCCCAGGTTTTCTGTGAGTGCTACAGTTTTGATTGGGGGCCCACTTGTTAATTTTTGGTCAATCGGAAAATTTTAAACACATCTTTCACAGTATTTACATTATATCTGCGACCGTGAATGCCACTCGATCGGTAAATCCCGTCTAACTGCTATAGCCCAGTTAGACAGATTTGCGAACGTGACTTTCACGTTGATGTTCTATGTTTATGCTGTGATGTTGTGGATCGGTCCTGGGGGATAGCCTGGATGCAATGCTAGTACAGTGCTGTTGTATTATGTACATTTGATATTGCGGGGCGAGCGTCCGACATGTGGACTGCCGTCACTGCCTGTTTGTATTATTCTTTTGGGGCACGACCTGGTTGCGGTCGATATACCCGGTGTATGTATATTTTACTTTCTGTACTAGGATTACCCCGCGGTGGGGGTGCACGGATAGCCGGGTTCTGGAGGGCAACAAGCCCGCATCTCATGGCATTGAGACGGAGGGGGCTTCACTCTGGGATTGGCGGGCTATTCGCCGCACTCGTAGGGGGTACAGGTTGACCCAGGAGGGGTGCCCAAGTTGCCGGATTCCATGGAGTGCTGGGTGGTCCATTCACGGAGATGAAGGGGGCTGCCTCGCTTCAGGTTTTGGCGGGTGACTTGCCGCGCCCGTAGGGGTCTAGGTTTTCATTGCACAGGCTATCCACACGACCAGGGGAACGTCGGGTTTCAGTAGTGGCTCTGTGAAACCCGGGGATCCCAGATATCTGTATTGTTCTGTGATACTGTACATTTCTGTGATGTTGCATTTTATTCACGCCTTGAGCGAAATATAATATATTGGTATATATATTAGTAGATGTTGTATATGTTTTTCATCCGCGCTAGTCCAGTCCCCGCTCTGTCGTTAGTAAGCTAACCTAACGAGTGATGACGGGACCCAGTGGCGAATGCGGATGGCATATACGTACGTCGGTATATTTTCGTTCTTTGTGGTGTGATTAATTGATGGGACTGCGTTGATTCGGATCAATGCAAGTTAAACAAACCTATTCTGATGTTGTTGGAACACTTTTCAAAAAGATGTTATTGCAAGGACGTTCACTTTTGTTTTGCATCGTGGTATTCATTTGGAATATCCTGCTCCTCAGTCGACGAGGCAAGGGCCGAGATCCCTTCACCGGGAGTGACCCCTTGGACAGAAGTTTGCGTCAGGGCATTAATTTCATTATAGCCGATTACTTTTGCTTTGCACCGTGGTATTCAGTTGGAATATCCTGCACCCCATTCTACGGGGAAAGAGCCGAGATCCCTTCACCGGGAGTAACCTCTTTAGTAAAGGTTTTCGTCACTATATTTTCTAAAAAGCTATCCGTTCCTTCAACGATATCAAGTTCATTACGTTAAAGGTTTTCGCCAGAAACCATTCGTAGCCCTCCGTCGTTTCATATGGGTAGTCAATAGTATTCAAGCTGTGTTTGTTGGCCAAAGTCAAGGCACAGTGTTTGGTAGCTGTTGGTTATTCATATGCAGCATAGATAAATGCGTTGGTTTGGGGCAGTCGTATAGCCTTGTTGGCCAAAGTCAAGGGCTTGTACGGGTGGACTCAAATTAACCTGGAGAATGACGGGCAGAACTTGACATGTGACTTATGATTTGTTGGCCAAAGTCAAGGTCATAAGAGCATGGGGTAAAAATCCACATCGGGAGTTTCAAAAGAACTGAAACTTGCCAGATATGCGCATACCTTCTGGAGTGTGATGTCGTGAGCGGATTCCGTCACGTTATCATGCGATAAGAGTTGGATCCCGATTCCCACTGATGAGTTGGTTTACTCCTCGGGTGACCCCGACTAATTCTTCTTTCAGGTTTGGAGGAGAATTTGAGGTACAGTGGGAGGTTTCCTGATTAGATAAAGTGATAACCATTCTGATCTAGGATAGAGTGCACGCTGAGTGTTTCTTTTCTCTCTCTCTCTGGCAGCGACCATTGACCCGACCCTAAGACTATGACTCAGTGACCAAGTTGACCGAACCTACTTAACACTGGCTTTTGGATTGTCTGAGTTGCAGACCTCATTGCCACTCCTACTTTTACCCTTCTCTCCAGGACACCCCGTATTACTACGAACGTCCACTTCCATTGGACAAAACCATCGTATGGTTATATACGAACTCGAAGGACTTCGAGGATGGTTTCTGGTTCTGGAGAAAACGGATAGGATTATTCAGTTGTCTTTTCTTTTCACCCTCTCTCAGGTTGCGAGTACTCCTTAGTTTAGGAGTAGTACACCTATTATGCAAATTGGATGGTCTTCTTCCAAACCATAGGCTGGTGCCGACCGGTAGGGAATGAAGAAAACCAGTTAGCCTAAACGGTGTACAGAAGGTATTAAGATTAAGACAAAGCAAGGGATTAGTAAGAGGGCAAAGTAAATTGCGACTAATATTCACGACCAAACCAAGTATTTCTTCGCCAATCCTAAATCACCTTTGTATTTCTCCAGGACACTCCGTATCACTACGAAGATCCACAGTTTATTGGATACTCCATCGTATGGTTATATACGAACTCGAAAGGAACTTGTTCCAGTTCGGGGATGGATTCTGGTTCAGGAGAAATAGGAATAAGGTTTATTCAGGTGTCTTTTATCTTCACCTTCTCTCGCTTTGCGAGTGCTCCTAGGATTAGGACAGTACACCCATTATGCTTATTGGATAGTCTTCTTTCAAACCATAGGCTGGAGCCGAACGGTAGGGAAGGAAGAAAACCATTTGGCCTAAGGGGTGTGCAGAAGGTAACGACTAAAGACATATAAAGGGATTTGGAGAGGTGGCAAAGAATTATACGGTTATAGTTGTGAATCTGGATAATGGTAGAGGCATTACTAGGAATACCAGGATACCCCATCGAAACATTTCAATGTTTCAGTTCACTGTGTACTGTTAAAAGAAAACTGATTTCCCGATTAGACACTTACTCCAGGGTATGTATTTACCAGGTATGATTCTCACATCTGTATGGCTTTATAGATGATGAGTGGGAGTCAGTTATTGGGAATTGGGTGATCATCCTCATTATATCGGGATTCGTAGTAATCGGTGATATTTGAGGAGATCATCTGGGCTGTTTGCCGGTCGGCAAATGTTTGGTTTTGAATATCCGCTGTTGTGCACCAATTTCAAATTAATATATCTGTACGTCTATTTTCATAGAGTGAGATATACCTTTTGATATTATGTCGATGACATTTACCTATATCAGTGGATGGTTAGGTAAGAAGCATTAAACAGCGGTGTAATTCTTCTTAACCATAAGTACAGTTTTCAACCTACGACGCACAGTGAAAGAGTTGTTAGACTCAGCGGACTTATACAGAGTATTGTATGTTGTCCAGTGTCCATTAGGACAGAGGGGTTGGTCCTCATACTATATTCTGTTTACTTTTAACTTCTCTAATTCTTAGACATGTGTTTCGTAGAAACACAGGGTCTAAGTTTTGAGGAGTTATAGGTATTTGAATAGAGTAGAGAACCAGGTGTAGCAAGTATCGGGATTCTTCAAAGTGATCGAAGATATAGATACTTGTGTATGGTATTCAGTTGATAGTAATGATAAAGAGAAATTGCTTCTCTTTCAGGTTACTCATAATTGGAAGCATTCCTAAGTTGAGTAACGCTGATCGGCCTCTCTCCATTTAGTTGACATGCACTGGAGACAGCTGCATGATTTGAATCTGGTTCAATTAATTCAGTGCCTCTGGTTCTATATTGGATATAGAACAGTTCATATCTTAACGTTGTTAAGGTACGGGGAGTTGTCCGGCTTATGATTAAAACCAGACACTGGACAGCTCAAGGCACGTTTCTGTAATGGCTGTTTGTGGGTTGACCCAGGCTATGACGAGGGTTGACTTTCTACCATCTGGAAGATAAATAGTGATGTTGTTCTTCACTCGCCACATTTTTAAAGGAAATGGATTTTTTCAGAAAACAGTAGTGGGAGTATGGTAGAACTGGAAGTGATTCCAGAACCGCAAACGATTACTGAAGATTTGATAAGGAACCTAGAGATTCAATCTGATTTGACATTCCATTGGCCACTCCGCAGATAAGGTGGGTAACTTCAGGCACCCGAGAGGTACTCCGGTAGCCTCAAGGACGGTGACAGGGAAGTTTTTGTTTACCCACACTTGCCATTGTTGTTGTTCCAGGCTGCGAGACCCGGCAGGAGGATGAGTATAGCGTCGTTCTAAACTAGCTTTAGAAGTGCACGTCTGTATGACTCTGCCAGAGGGTTGTCGTAGTCAGTGGGAGCAGCGGAAGCATTGGTGGACATCAGGCTTATGTCTATTTATAGACTAAAGCAGATGTAGCGGAGATAGATCATCCATTTCTGATGTGACAGTCATAGGTTTGACGTCATCAGAATAGAGGATGGATCTGTTGAGAAGGTAGTAGGAAGTGATATTCCTTTACTACGATCGGTTATACTTTGGTCGTCACACAGTGGTTTCTCCACACAGGACTTGGATATTATATCAGACATTCTGGTTACTAGATCTATGGTTTTAGATCTAGATTTGGGTGGTTTCCTAATCTGGGTACCTTGACAGCATTCTATGAGTATTTAGAATGGACGACTCCTGGCATGGTAGTGTACCTGCAGGTAATGGAGTCACCCTCTCTAAAGGTGTCTTATAGACTAAAGTAGAGAGGGATGTGCATGATTGGCAGATCACTTGCTTAGGCAATTGAGTCAATCATGAGATGTCAAGTACCACACCAGATGTTGTTCTTGCAGTAGGTGCAATAAGTTGACATTGATCCAATCCTGGAGAAACAGTCGGAAGCAGTTTTAGAACATAAGTGGATGTTCTAGGGATATGATAACGACAGCCTCATTCGGGAGACAGTTATCATTCCAGGCTTCCAAGGTGACATGGACGACAAGGAGGTTGTCAGAGCTATAGTTTTCCCTCTAACGAAAGGCAGTATTTTGGACAGGTGGTCCGAGGCAATACTGAGGGTGGCATGGCGCAGGATACTGATTAAGTTCAGTTGACGATGCAGTCTAAGAAGTTTGGATTTGGCGTTCATTTATGAACTAGGTCCCATCAGACATCCAGACACTCTAAGACAGGTATTGCTCATTTCGGGAGATGGCTTTCTCTGCGAACTTGAGATATAGAGGGACATAGAAAGAAACACCAGAGCGGATCCACTCACTGAGGCTATTTCTCGAACGCAATAGTTTCGCAAACGAGTTTTGTGAGACTGACAAGTAGAGGAGTTGGGTGTTCGGTATCACACAGGCTGTGAGTATGCGACATCGCAATAATTAGCCTTGAGTGCAAGTGGGAGATTGTTGAAGATAGTGCCCTCAGAGTCAATTATTGGATCACAGGCACGTGATTGCAATGATTGATGGAGGACCTATCCCGGTAGGACAGTCTTACTCGAGATGATAGTATGCTATCTGGTTTACCTTTATCATCGTGTACTGCTTTAGGTGACATGACAGGTCGCTATTGCACGTTGATAGAGCCCCTAGGATTCTTGCTTGACTACCGGCAGTATGAGGGCGATCATATAAGTGAGAGCTGGAGTCTATAAGCACATCCTTAAAAGGTCCCTAGTCGTAGGAGTTTCGAGACAGGGCATCGATTCTCCAGAGTAGACTAGTGTATACAGTCGAGACCCCGACGAGGGGCGGTGGCCGGTCTCACAAGCCACTGGTGTCAGTTGGTTCACCTAAGATGTATACAGGTGCTCATTGGGTTATGAGTACACCGGACAGGACTCGCCGGGAACATGCTAGTTGGTCTTATACCTGACGTCAGATAGCAGTTCCCAGGTGACATGTGTACAGGTTAGTTCATCGACCTGGGGATCGTCATTTGTCTCGTGTGAGTTCCCACTGTACTTTGATTACTACCCTACCACGGCTCAAAGGAGTCGTGCAAACAGGTTTTAGTTGGGTACAGTCCCGAGCCACATGGAGGCAGTGAGCGGATCTTCGGGGGTTCGTCTCTCCCGGTATTGGGGGTGAGGTCGCGCTGTGTCTAGGAGAGCCATTACATGAAGACCTTGGCCAAGGCAGGAGATTTACTGGTAGGTATTCCAGTAGTATCTCAGGGTGTTCTGGGCTACACTCCGACACGACTTGTACCGCTTTTGGGGGTCTGACTTTTACCAACCCCCTAGGCCCGACATGCGATGCTCATAGACGAACGGACCGGACTGTACGGATATTGTCACTGACAGGCTCAGTAGGGTGTCCGGATGAGTTCGCTCATCGACGTCCCTTTTAGTCAATAGCTGGTGGCCCGTCACGTATTGGCTTATGCCTCTGACGTGCTAGTGGTTAAATCCACAGCCATAGTATTGACGAGTCTTTAGAGTCCACCACACTTTCAGTTACTCAAGCTTTCGGGCGAAACGCTGTAGAGGCCGTATGGAGATATGGCAGGGTCCGATCAGATACGTGCGGTATTGCACGGATCAGGATCGGACGGTTTTGTACTAGTGGCCGTATAGTTATATGGCAGCGTTTGATCAGATACGTGCGGTATTGCACGGATCAGGATCGGACGGATATTACTGGCCGGCTTTGGTTTAAGCCGGTCCTAGTTTAGTACAGTGTAGATTTTGTCTCTTTGCATTTGTATCCGGACGGAATACAGATGCGGGTGCGTATGCACAGTATCGGGGTTTTCCTGTAATTTATTACGGGACCAGTTTTCTGGAGTTGCCAGTTTGCATTCCGTTCCGGCCGGTTTTCCTTTGTTCTTTCCCGGCCGGACTTTTCCGATGGAGGGTGTTATTTGCAAGTTTGCAAATAACACATTGTGGAGGGTTTTATTGCATAAGGTTTGATATGATAAGCATCTTTGCTTTTCATGTATTTATGTGATTAGGATGGATTTGAGGTTGATGGAAAGTTTAGTGATGATTATGTTTATGGTTGTGGTCACCTTTTCTTTTCTCCTACACTCACCTCCCTTGATGCTTCATAATCCTTGCTCCACCATTTTCTAAGTATGAGAGTTTTCATTAAGAAAAGTGAGAAGAAAAAGAGAGAAGAAGGAGAGAGCTTCATCTTCATCTTTGAGAGAGTATATCATTCTTCATCTCATTCCATTGCTAGAAAATTGAAAGCACCAATTTTCTATACACCATTCCTCCATCTATGGCAACCAACCCCAAAGTGAGACATACACTCTACATTATATTCCTACAGCAAATCTTGGACGCGTCGATTCGCCAGCTTCGCGCCCGAGTTGCCTCGGTATTGAGGTGGGAGCCCGTAAAAGCTACAGGCGATGTGGTGCCCTTCCGGCGAGGAGGCGACGACCGGAGTTCCCGCGAGGAGATCGGAGTGGAGATGAAGACCGGAGGACTCGGATCAGTCGGTACATCTCTAACCCATCCTCTTGTTAGCTTAGACTAGTTTAATGGTTACGATCCGGGTGTTTTGTGCGCGGTGGTGCCGGTTTGCAAAGTCCGCAAAATTAAAGTTTATCACCGTTTCCGTATTTGGCCGTCTGATTGACGGCCGGGGCGCCGCCGTGCACTTACATACGTGTCTGAGATGACACGAAACTTTTTACAAGGGAAACCCTTCTAAATTATTTTTCTAAATGGCGGGGCGTGCTTATTAAACAAAAGATATATATATATATATATATATATATATATATATATATATATATATATATATATATATATATATATATATAGTTATTTTCTTATAATAGACGTCCGCCACTATGCAGTGTTGCGAGCATCGCACAGAGATTTAAAGGGTTTGGCATGCATTTCTTTCAGATGTTTTTACGATGCGTACATGTATAGTTGATTTATATCACATTGGTTTTCATTTTTGGCTTTGATATTGGTGTCTTCGCCATAACTCCGATGATTGCGGGATGCTTGACGGAGTTTTGATTTTGAGTTATACACTCTTTTTCATGCGGATGCATTGCGCTACGATATATTTTATGTATTTATGATTTCGGAGCCCCGACGAGTTGATCATTTTACTGAAATGTTTTTGTTTTTGGAAGAGTTTTAATTTAAATTCGGGGACCGATTTTCTTTAAGGGGGGAAGATTAGAACGTTTTGAAAATCGTTCAGGTGAAATTTCGGAGAATCGGTAAAATAATGGGTGTTTTCCGTAAAAACCAAGATATAAATAACTTTTAATATAAAATTAAATATACATATTCTAGCTATGTAATTGCTAGTATTTGGTGTTTATTGAGGCACTTGTAAAATTTCTAGTTTACTGAAAATTTTTCCGAAATTAATTATTTTAATATTATTTTAAACCGTCACTAATACATTTAATTAAGGATAATTAAAAATTGGAATGGGTTGATAAAAATTTTGTGCATCATGACACATTAAACTAACATGTAAAATATTATTTTTGAAAAGAAAAGAAGTTGCCAAGATGGTTTTAGAAAAAGCATAAGAAAAAGGCTTAAATGGTGAAAATAAATTAAATGGAAATTGAGGTATGGTGTTATTTTGTTTATGTGTTCACTCCCTCACTCACACTCACCCACACACCTCCCCACCCATGAGCTGGCCGAGCCCACCAGGGGCAGCCCCATTCCCCCCAAAAGTTTTCCCCACTTATTGTTAAAAAAGAAATGAAAACAAGAATAAAGAAAAATAGAATGATAGAATAAACAAAGAGATATGGTCTTTTGTTGACTTAGGCAATTTCCTTGACCTCACACCACACCTCACATTCTCTCTCTCCCTCTCATTCCAGCAGCCCCTCCCTCAACAGCAGCCCCCCTTTTCCCCCTCTTATTCTCTTCAAAAAATTCGTCTTTTTACCTCAAAAGTCAAGCTAAAAATCTCAATAATTCTTCAATCCAACTCTTACCCATTATTTTTTTGACCAAGCTAGCATGAATCAAGGTGCAAGATGGCAATTTAGGAACTAGTGGCTAGTGGGATCTATAAAAAAATTGTGAAGGTATAATCTTAACCATATAGTTAATTGTTGGTTATTGCTTTAATCTAGCTTAATTACGTAATTAATTATGGTTCTAATTTCAAGTTTTGGAATTTCAAGAGGGGGTTGTGAATTAAAGTTAGGGTTTTTATTATGTAATTATGGTTGCAAAGTGTAATTTATCATCTTGTGTAATGGAAAACCTAATCTAGTTACTAGTTTGCAAATTGTAATTTAAAATTGTAATAATTAAGCTATATTGCAAACTAGGTTTTAAAATTTAATCAAATTGTAAGATTAAAAATCTAACGAGGGTATTCATGACATTATTTACATTATAAGTTATAGTTTAATACTTTAGATCATGCAAAACCAAGCTAAATTGTTATTTGTGCATTTTTACTATGAAATTGTTAAAATTGGATAAATTTGCAAACTAGAATTTTGGGTTTAATGAAAATTTATGAGATTAAATTATGTTAATGGTTTGTATGACTTAGTTATAATATTTAGTTAATATTATGACCATTAGTTTTATTAAAACAACTAGATTTGAACTAAATTGGCAATTGTTGCTTACTAGCGTTTCGGAAAAATAGCTTTTAAAGAGAAATTGAAGTTTTGATGATTTAAACCCTATTTCATATATATATTTAGTGTGTGGTGAGACCATGAACGGTACGTTTGGATTTTTCTTGATCAATCGGCGATTGTACGCCGATGTCGAGGGTTATTTGGTCCTTTTACATGAGTAGACCGTATGTGTTGACCTATGAGTGATTCGTGGGACATTTTGGTTTTCGTGCGTGATTTCATTTACGATGCTATATATGATATGTAGGTACCCCATGTGGACTTCGAGACGACGAGGATGAGCGTGGCATCATCGACTCTAGCAAGCAAGATCGATGTGAGTAGATATATATCTACGGGGGAAGTCGGGTGGATGGCGTATAGCACCTCCGCAGTTCGTAATGTAGTTGATGATATGTTATATATTTACATATGTGTTGTGAATTTGGATGATAGTGTCGTGGTTGATTTCTTAGTCGTGAACCATAGAATAGCTTTGCACACATGCACACACACCCTTGCATGCATTATTATTATTACTTGTGCATATATGGGGATACGTATATATATATACGCACATAGGTATGGGACTATATATATACGTATACCTATATATGGATAATGAGGATAGTGGATGATAGTTGGAGATGAGTCGATGAGATTAGGCTTGATACCATGAGATCGGTGATGTGATTTGGATCGTATTATGAGATACGATATGTGATAATAGCGGATCGGTAGGTGATGTGTTTTCATACACACGCATTTATATATATGTGGATGGTATCAGATCATACTAGAATGTAGGTCAGTACCCCTAATTCATGATATGATGATAAGGATACCAGATAAATGATGAGATTGATGTGATTGTTGACCTGTACCTAGATCTGGGATGTCGTACGACGGATTTACTGTACGAGCTAACCATTGATGATAGATCCGCACTCTTGATTTGAGGATATAATATGATATATTGTATCGTACATGGTACTATAGAGGCGGGATCACCGACTATTATATATAGGTATATATATATCGACTCAGATTTAGGTGGTTTCCATACCCCTTTAGATTGGTTGTTAGTTAGACCTGTAGTTTACCAAGTAGATGTTAGACTGGACCCGAGTCATACCTATTTCCAAAACTAACGAATCGAGAGAATTTTAAAGACATACCAAGGGATACTACGGATATTTCAAAAGATGTATCTTTTCTTAAAAAACACCGTAGCCCTTATTTTCAAAATACCACGATTCGTACTATTTCAAACGGCAAAACAGTATATCACATGTATGGTAAGGTAGATTCCTTATTGTTATGTTATTATTCAGGTTCCGCATATTATTGTTGCATTTACAATTCAGTTGCCTTTATTTTGTTGTTATCGCCTCATTTCATGTTATTGTGTACTTAGTGATTATGAAACCCTGCTGTCAGGACACCAGCACCATTACCGATGATGCGTATGTTCCACGTACACCTGCTTGCCTACTTACATACATCATCATTGGTAACTGCCATGTCACGTACATTTTAGAGAATATTATTTCATTGACATAGCTTGCTAGCTGATAGTTGCAATATGTTATCGCTTTCATATGCTAGTTTAACTATTGCACTCATTGCATGATATTAGATGCATTCATATATTCATTGGTTATGCAGTATTATGGAGATTTATGTCGGTTTTCTCTGTTTATTGATATGGTTATTTGATGATTTCGGATCCTGCTTGAGATTTTTCTGGATTTGGAAACCGCATGTGAAAGTTTATTTAAACTGATGAATTGTTTTAAAGAGTAAGATGTGTTTATCCTTGATATGATGAGTCTTGTCCACCATGATGTTTTTCTTGGTTCTGAGATGGTTTTCGACACCCGATTCGAGGAGTTGGATGAACCATCTGCCGGTACATGGTGGACCCGGTATGGTGCCCCGGGGTAAGAAGCTCGAATTGTAGACGATGAGCCCGGCAGGGGCAGACTGCCTACCGGTGATTGTCTGGCGTGGCGGATATCCGGAGGATACCGTTCGTGGTCGTGAGATTGATGATATGGGCTAATCTGGACTGACGGAGCCCGAAGTTTTGAGATATTGAGATATTGAGATTTGAGACACTGAGATATTGTGATATTGAGATTAGTGTTTTGTGTCGATGCTTGACACGGGTTCTATGTTGATTTCATTGATGATATCTCGAGTTATAGACATACGGAAATCTCATTAAATAAAGAAAAACAGCTCTTCGATTCATGATGTACTCTGTTCTCATTATATGCATTGCACATCTTTTTAGTGACATATTGTTACCTGACATTTGTACATCATATTCGTGGCATGTTGTTACCTGAGGCACTGACACGAGTACCTGGTATTACACTTAGGGATAGATGTTTACCCTTACCATTATATTATGCTTCAGGCCATATTATTATTTTGAAGATATGACTTAAGATTGCGTTATACATGCGATTTCTGCTCTATGATGTTTTCTACTCATGAGTTGGCAACTCACCTTCGTTCTGCCACAGTTCCTTGCAGGTTTTACCGTACATGTATCGCTGCGGCCTTTCCGGCACACTGCTCCCATTTTGAGTGATTGATTTGGTAGGTGGGTTCACTCGCATCGTGACCACCCTTGTATTTTAGTTTCATTGTTGTATTTAGAAACTCCATCAACCAGACTTGTATTTATTTTGACTTTATAGTCACGTGTTGTATTATTATGGTTTTCATGTTGATTTGAGTTTCTTTTGAGTTTTGATCCTCGCCCTTCGGCGTTATATATTATCTTGCTTACGTGGTTGTGACCATCGATTGACGAAGAGCTAGCTCCCGCTTGGGGAAGCCTTTTATTATTTCATATACTATTCATGTTGTACCTCGTTTTGGGCCAGTATTTACAAAGGAAACTCTGCCGAAATTTTTAGGAATGACTTGATGTTTTTAAAGCGCATAATTTGGCTTATGCTATTAAAACTACTTGCTTTAAATTGGTTTTTCCTTCACTCTACTGCTTCTTTTGGTTTTGATTTCTGGGTTTTGGCTTACATAGATTACGTACGCCTCGAGACATTTCGTAATTTAAGTGCCAGTCACGCTCGGTACTTTTCGGGTCGTGACAGTTAACCACGAGAGTTTGATTGGAGTTGGTGCATCGGTCAAACGTAGTTTGTACGTGTTATTGGTCGATTTCTAATGTGCACTTGTTATGTTGTTGTATGATTTTAGGATCGCAGGCGGGGTCTTCGAACGCCGCGAAGAAGGGAAAGAAAGTGGTTGGCTTTACTTAGCTCAAGATCGTCTGTGAGTAGATTTAACATCTACGGGGGAATCGCCCATATGGCGTTATGCGTCGGGTTAAGATTCAATGATATGACTATTAGTTATAAGTATATGTACATTGATTGTGCATGTGTACCATTGTTGCATACCTCATTTTCCTATTGCATACGGACATATTATTAATGAAACACAACACTGTTACTGACGGTTCATGTTGCATGAGTACTAATTGTATGCTACACACACACTGTCGTTAATTGCCATGACACGCACAACATATATACATATATGATATTGTATTGGTTATTGACATTTAGACATTGATTCTTATTCTATTGTGTACATGAAATGTAGCATGCATGCATACCTACATGCTTACACATATACCTTGCTATAGCTACATGTTCACCTTTATATGATGGTGCATTAGATTTCAGAGAAATTGGAAACCACATGATATATTTACAAACTTGACTCATTTAAAAGAGAGGTTTTCCTTGGATATGCTCATATTACTGTTTTATGTTGCATATATCATATTTTCATGGATTAACGCATTGAGATATGGATTTCATGTGATTTATGGATTTGAGGACCATAGTAGTATTTCAAGAATGTATGCATTGTTTCAAAAACCCGGTTTCTCTTGATATGATATTTCAGTACGTCCACCATGAGTTTTCTCTACTCTAATACTTGTATTAGAAACCCGATGCGAAAAGTGGATGAGGCCGTTTGTGGGTTCAAGATCGACCCGGTATGGTACCTCGGGACAAGAAATGTATGTCAATAGATTAGCCGATGAGCCTGGCAGAGGGACTACTACCTACCGGTGATAGGATTTGGACTCGTCGGTTATCCGGAGGATACCGACCGGAGTTATGAGATGGATATGGGCCGATCCCGCAGATGGAGTCGAGGTATGAGGATTTACGTGTCGATATTGGACACGAGTTTTCATGATGTTTTCGAATGCGGATATTGGGCACTCAGGTTCCATGAGACTTGCAGGATATGAGGGCCGATAAGAGTGATGGCGCCTGAGGTATTGGGATTTAGAGTGTCGTTGATAGACACTGGTTTTTCGAAGATGATGATTCAATGATGATGATATGTTTATCCTATACTCAGCATTCATTTGATATGAATTGTTTCATGTATTAGTAGTACCTGATAGAGTACATTTCATGACTGTTGCATATACATATTGCCATATTATACTATCAGATTGCATGTGATAGATTATCGCTGTACGCGCATACCTGCAATTACCTGCATTATGTTACTTACTATTCACGAGTTGGCAACTCACCCCCGTTGTGCCACAGTGTTTTGCTGGTTAACCCTCAGAGTAGTTGCGGCAGGGCTATCTTATCGTATCTTTTTGCAGTGGATACCGCTACGGCTGGCTATGAGCCGTATTACTATAGGTGGGTTTCGCAGTTATCCGATGATGTTCATTGTATATCTTATTGTATCTAGTACACTCCATATACCAATTCATGTATTGACTTAGAGACGAGATGTGAGGACGATATTGTATATTATTTTTTGACTCTGGGTGTCATGCTCATGTGAGCCAGGTTTTATTATGCTGTTTTATCTTTTATGCTGTTTTCACTCTATATTGTATGTTTCTTCGCTACGACGTCGTATATCTATTTGTGGTGGTTGTTTCCTCCTTTGGGCGTGGTTTGCTGCCATTTGGGGATGCTTTATTTATATCACATGTTGCTTTACTTATATCTTATGTTTGTACCCGTTTTGGAGCTAGTTTTTACAAAGGAGGTGCTGCCAAAATTTTTAGGAAAAAAAATTAAACTTTAAAGATTTTTACTTGAGATTCTCAAAAGTTTTTAACAATGTTCTTATCACTTACTATTTTTTATGGTTTAGATTTCTAGGTTTTCGGCTTACTTAAATCGTGTTATGCCTGTAGACGTTACGTGGTTTAAGTGCCGTCACGTGCCAAATTTCGGGTCATGACAAAATTGGTATCAGAGTGCTAGGTTTTACGTTTCGGAGTGTAGGATGACCTTGGTATGATGGAGTTGGTAGCTTAAGTAGAGTAACTTAGCGTGTGTATGTTCCGTGGCATACTTATGACACGGTACTCCGCCTAAGTGACCTCAGGACATATTGCTTAAAATTCCTTCCGTGATTATAGAAATCCTTGTGATTCGATTTCTATATCCTTATCGAATCTTGTTTCCATTTCCAGCTATTATGCCGCCGAAGACTACGAGGGCTCAGAGAGCGGCCGTGAGAGCCGAGGTCAGAGTTGGCTCGTCTGAGACGAGGACTGACCAGGACGGTACGCTCGCTGTACAGGAGCAGATTGATCCGCCTTCGATAGATCATATCACTTGGCTAGAGGAAGATATGCAGGAGTTGCGCCAGATGATGGGATCGTTGGTTGAGGCCATTCGAGCACAGCGACAGGAGGTTGCCCCTTGTTACCCAGTTATTCCTCGCTATTGTTGGAGATAGTGCCCTCAGAGTCAATTATTAGGTCACAGGTACGTGATTGCATTGATTGATGGAGGACCTATCCCGGTAGGACAGTCTTACTCGAGATGATAGTATGCTATCTGGTTTACCTTTATCATCGTGTACTTCTTTAAGTGACCTGACACGTCGCTATTACACGTTGGTAGAGCCCCTAGAATTCTTGCTTGACCACCAGCAGTATGAGGGCAATCATATAAGTGGGAGCTGGGGGTCTATAGGCATATCCTTAAAAGGTCCCTAGTCGTGGGAGATTCGAGACAGGGCATCGATTCTCCAAAGTAGACTAGTGTATACAGTCGAGACCCCGACGAGGGGCGGTGGCCGGTCTCACAAGCCACTGGTGTCAGTTGGTTCACCTAAGATGTATACAGGTGCTCATTAGGTTATGAGTACACCGGACAGGACTCGCCGGGAACATGCTAGTTGGTCATATACCAGACGTCAGATGGCAGTTCCCTGGTGACATGTGTGCAGGTTAGTTCATCGACCTGGGGATCGTCATTTGTCTCGTGTGAGTTCCCACTGTACTTTGATTACTATCCTACCACTGCTCAAAGGAGTCGTGCAAACAGGTTTTAGTTGGGTACAGTCCCGAGCCACATGGAGGCAGTGAGCGTATCTTCAGGGGTTCGTCTCTCCCGGTATTGGGGGTGAGGTCGTGCTGTGTCTAGGAGAGCCATTACACGAAGCCCTCAGCCGAGGCAAGGAGATTTACTGGTAGGTATTCCAGTAGTATGTCAGGGTGTTCTGGGCTACACTCCGACATGACTTGTACCGCTTTTGGGGGTCTGACTTTTACCAACCCCCTAGGCCCGCCATGCGATACTCATAGACGAACGGACCAGACTGTACGGATATTGTCACTGACAGGCTCAGTAGGGAGTCAGGCTGAGTTCGCTCACAGACGTCCCTTTTAGTCAATACCTGGTAGCCCGTTAAGTATTGGCTTATACCTCTGACGTGCTAGTGGTTAAATCCACAACCAAGGTGTTGACGAGTCTTTAGAGTCCCCCACATTCAGTTACTCAGCTTTCGGGCGAAAGGTTGTAGAGGCCGTATGGAGATATGGCAAGGTCCGATCAGATACGTGCGGTATTGCACGGATCAGGATCGGACAGTTTGTACTATAGGCCGTATGGTTATATGGCAGGGTTCGATCAGATACGTACGGTATTGCACGGATCAGGATCGAACGGATATTACTAGCCGGCTTTGGTTTAGGCCGATCCTAGTATAGTACAGTGTAGATTTTGTCTCATTGCATTTGTATTTCGGTCGAAATACAGATGCGGGTGTGTATGCACAGTATCGGGGTTTTTCCTGTAATTTATTACGGGACCAGTTTTCTGGAGTTGCCAGTTTGCTTTCCGTTTCGGCCAATTTCCTTTGTATCGTTCATTGGCCGAAGATTGGTGGAGGAGGGTTTATTTGCATTGTTGCAAATAGGTATTAGTGGAGGGGGTTCTTTGCATCTTGTTGCATCATGATGGCTTTCATGTGGTGCACCATCCATTGACCTTGACTTCTTGACTTCTTCATGATGGCTTGACTTTTTGAAGTCATCATGCTTGATGATGGGTTATGATATGGTTGTGGAGTGTTGGTTTTAGTTGGTTATCATGTTTTTGCATGATAGTTTTTCTCCCTCTCTCTCTTGCATTATGAGGTTGATTTATCTTTTGATACACTATCTTCACTCTCATTTCTCTCCTCCCCTTCTAGTTATGGCCGGCCAAGCTTGGAGGAGGGGTTGCCCATTTTTGTAGTGGGGATTTTTGCTCTCTTGATGTTAGAAAAATCACCAAGTTCCTCCACATTGTTCTTGTATCATCCCTCCACCTAAAATGGCATCTCCATGAACCCCAAAGTGAGACTTGAGGACTACATATTCTACAGCGAACCTTGGGCACGTCGAGTAGCCGGCTTCGTGCCCGAGTTGCCTCGGCATTGAGGTGGGAGCCCGTAAAAGAAGTAGGCGATGTGGTGCACTTCCGGCGACGAGGAGGAGACGGGACATTCCGCAGGAGATCGGGACGATGATGAGAAGACCGGAGGACTTGGATCGTCGGTATATCTCTCTTCCCTTTCTTGTTGTTAGCTAGGACTAGTTAGTGGTTCGATCCGGGTATTAGTGCTCGGCGGTTTGCCAGTTCAAGTAAAATTTAAGTTTATCACCGCTTCCGCATTTGGCCGTCGGATTGACGTCCGGGGCGCCGCCGTGCACTTACAGTGGTATCAGAGCCTCGTCATTAACTTCGTCTAGCTTCGTTTGATGTGTTTTTCAGTTCCGATCGATCAAAATTCCAAAAACCCAATTTTAGTTCACATCAGTTTTCTATTAAGTTTTTTTGGTGTCCAAAAATTTTTCAGGTTGCATAAAACTGATCTACAAGATATTATAAGACCTCTGTAAAAATTCGACACTTTCAGTCGACGACTTGAGCGCGGAACCGCGGCCAAATCCCCCCTTGGGCCGCGGTTCCGCCGCACTCTAGTGTCCTCACTGTGTCCAATTTTTTCAGTGGGCTTGTGGGCTGATTTTGTGGGTTTTGGAATATTAAATTTGGGCCCAGAATCTCTGTGAGTGCTACAGTATTGCTTTGGGGCCCACTTGTTAATTTTTGATCAATCGGAAAATTTTAAACACATTTTTCACAGTATTTACATTATATCTGCGACCGTGAATGCCACTTGATCGGTAAATCCAGTCTAACTGCTATAGCCCGGTTAGACGGATTTGCGAACGTGACTTTCACGTTGATGTTCTGTGTTTTGCTGTGATGTTGCGGATCGGTCATGGGGGATAGCCTGGATGCAATGCTAGTACAGTTGTGGTTGTATTATGTACATTTGATATTGCGGGGCGAGCGTCCGACATGTGGACTGCCGTCACTGCCTGATTGTATTATTCTTTTGGGGCACGGCCAGGTTGCGGTCGATGTACCCGTTGTATGTATATTTTACTTTCTGTACTAGGATTGCCCCGCGGAGGGGTGCACGGATAGTTGGGTTCTGGAGGGCAACAAGCCCGCATCTCATGGCATTGAGACGGAGGGGGCTTCACTCTAGGATTGGCGGGCTATTCGCCGCACTCGTAGGGGGTACAGGTTGACCCAGGAGGGGTGCCCAAGTTACCGGATTCCGTGAAGTGCTGGGTGGTCCATTCACGGCGCTGAAGGGGGCTGCCTCGCTTCAGGTTTTGGCGGGTAACTTGCCGCGCCCGTAGGGGTCTAGGATTTCATTGCACAGGCTATCCACACGACCAGGGGAACGTCGGGTTTCAGCGGCTCTGTGAAACCCGGGGATCCCAGATATCTGTATTGTTTCTGTGATGCTGTACATTTTCTGTGATGTTGCATTTTATCACGCCTTGAGCGAATATAATATATTGGTATATATATTAGTAGATGTAGTATA
This sequence comes from Agapanthus africanus, assembly GCA_030015575.1. Lineage (NCBI taxonomy): Eukaryota > Viridiplantae > Streptophyta > Magnoliopsida > Asparagales > Amaryllidaceae > Agapanthus > Agapanthus africanus. The sequence continues at coordinate 396,966,570 of CM057343.1, forward strand.
TGTTTTGCATCCGTGCTAGTCCAGTCCCCGCTCTGTCGTTAGTTAGCTAACCTAACGGGTAATGACGGGACCCAGTGGCGAATGCGGATGGCATATACGTACATCAGTATATTTTCGTTCTTTGTGGTGTGATCAATTGATGGGACTGCGTTGATTCGGATCAATGCAAGTTAAAAACAAACCTAATCTGATGTTGTTGGAACACTTTTCAAAAGGCTGTTATTGCAAGGACGTTCACTTTTGTTTTGCATCGTGATATTCAGTTGGAATATCCTGCTCCTCAGTCGACGAGGCAAGGGCCGAGATCCCTTCACCGGGAGTGACCCTTTGGACAAAAGTTTGCGTCAGGGCATTAACTTCACTATAGCCGATTACTTTTGCTTTGCACCGTGGTATTCAGTTGGAATATCCTGCACCTCATTCTACGGGGAAAGAGCCGAGATCCCTTCACCGGGAGTGACCTCTTTAGCAATGGTTTTCGTTACTATATTTTCAAAAAGCTATCAGTTCCTTCAACGATATCAAGTTCATTACGTTAAAGGTTTTCGCCAGAAACCATTCGTAGCCCTCCGTCATTTCAGTTAAATATTCAGTAGTATTCAAGCTATGTATTTTGACCTCACGCCAAGGCATAGTGATTGGTAGCTGCTGGGTATTTATCTGTTGCATAGATAGATGCGTTGGTTTGGGACAATCGTACTACTATTTTGGCCTACGTCAAGGGTATGTACGGATGGGTTCAGATTAACCTGGATAATGACGGGCAGAACTTGACATGTGACTTATGATATTTTGACCTCACGCCAAGGTCATAAGAGCATGGGGCAGAAATCACATCGGGAGTTTCAAAAGAACTGAAACTTGCCAGATATGCGCATACCTTCTGGAGTGTGATGACGTGAGCAGATTCCGTCACGTTATCATGCGATGATAGTTGGATCCCGATTCCCACTGATGAGTTAGTTTACTCCTCGGGTGACCCCGACTAATTCTTCTTTCAGGTTTGGAGGAGAATTTGAGGTACAGTGGGAGGATTCCAGATTAGATAAATTGGTAACCATTCTGATCTAGGTTAGAGTGCACGCTGAGTGTTTCTTTTCTCTCTCTCTTTGGCAGCGACCATTGACCCGACCCTAAGACTATGACTCAGTGACCAAGTTGACCGAACCTTCTTAACACTGGCTTTTGGATTGTCAGAGTTGCAAACCTCATTGCCACTCCTACTTTTACCCTTTTCTCCAGAACACCCCGTTTTACTACGAACGTCCACTTCCATTGGACAAAACCATCGTATGGTTAGATACGAACTCGAAAGAATTTATTCAAGGATGGTTTCAGGTTCTGGAGAAAACGGATAGGATTATTCAGTTGTCTTTTCCTTTTACCTTCTCTCAAGTTGTGAGTACTCCTTGGTTTAGGAGATAGTACACCTATTACGCAAATTAGATAGTCTTCTTCCAAACCTTAGGCTGGTGCCGACCGGTAGGGAATGAAGAAAACCAATTAGCCTAACGATGGTGTACAGAAGGTATTAAGTTCAGACAAAGCAAGGGATTAGTAAGAGGGCAAAGTAAATTGCAACAGATATTCACGACCAAACCAGGTATTTCGTTACCACTCCCACATCACCTTTGTATTTCTCCAGGACACTCCGTATCACTACGAAGATCCACAGTTTATTGGATACTCCATCGTATGGTTATATACGAACTCGAAAGGAACTTGTTCCAGTTCGGGGATGGATTCTGGTCCAGGAGAAATAGGAATAAGGTTTATTCGGTTGTTTTTTATCTTCACCCTCTCTCATTGCGAGTGTTCCTAGGATTGGGACAGTACACCCATTATGCTTATTGGATAGTCTTCTTCCAAACCATAGGCTGGTGCCGAACGGTAGGGAAGGAAGAAAACCATTTGGCCTAAAGGGGTGTGCAGAAGGTAAAGACTAAAGACATATGAAGGGATTTGGAGAGGTGGCAAAGAATTATACGGTTACAGTCGTGAATCTGGAAGAGGCATTACTAGGAATACCAGGATACCCCATCGAAACATTTCGATGTTTCAGTCTCACTGTGTACTGTTAAAGGAAAACTGATTTCCCAATTAGATACTTACTCCAGGGTATGTATTTACCAGATACGATTCTCACATCTGTATGGTTTTACAGATGATGAGTGGGAGTAAGTTATTGGGAATTGGGTGATTATCCTCATTATATCGGGATTCATTGTAATCGGTGATATTTGAGGAAATCACCTTGGCTGTTTGCCGGTTGGCAAATATTTGGTTTTGAATATCCGCAGTTATGCACCAATTTCAAATTGATATATCTGTACGTCTATTTTCATAGAGTGAGATATACCTTTCTGAAATTATGTCTACGACATTTACCTATATCAGTGGATGGTTAGGTAAGAAGCATTAAGCAGCGGTGTAATTCTTCTTGACCATAAGTACAGTTTTCAACCTACGACACACAGTGAATGAGTTAACAGACTCAAGGGAGTTGTACAGAGTATTGTATGATGTCCAGGGTCCATCTGGGCAGAGGGCTTGGTCCTCGTACTATATTCGGTTTACTTATGACTTCTCTAGTTTTTAGACAGGTGTTTCGTGGAAACACAGGGTCTGAATGTTGAGAAGTTATAGGTATTTGAATAGAGTAGAGAACCAGGTGTAGCAAGTATCGGGATTCTTCAAAGTGATCGAAGATGTAGATACTTGTGTATGGTATTCAGTTGATAGTAATGATTGCTTCTCTTTCAGGTTACTCATAATTGGAAGCATTCCTAAGTTGAGTAACGCTGATCAGGCCTCCTTCCATTAAGTTGACATGCACTGGAGACAGTTGCATGATTTGGATCTGGTTCAGTTAAATCAGTGCCTCTAGTCCTATATGGGATATAGAACAGTTCATATCTTAACGGTGTTAAGGTACGGGGAGTTGTCCGGCTTATGATTAAAACCAGACGCTGGACAACTCAAGGCACGTTTCTGTAATGGCTGTTTGTGGGTTGACCCAGGCTATGACGAGGGTTGACTATCTACCATCTGGATGAACAATAGCAATATTGTTCTAGACTCGCCATAGTTTTATTAAAAATGGATTTTTTCAGAAAACAGTAGTGGGAGTATGGTAGAACTGGGAGTGATTCCAGAACCACAAACGATTACTGAAGATTTGATAAGGAACCTAAAGATTCAATCTGGATTGACATTCCATTGGCCACTCCGCAGATAAGGTGGGTAACTTCAGGCACCCGAGAGGTACTACGGTAGCCTCAAGGACGGTGACAGGGAAGTTCTTGTTTACCCACAATTACCATTGCTGTTGTTCCAGGCTGCGAGACCCGGCGGGAGGATGAGTATAGCGTCGTTCTAAACTAGTTTTAGAAGTGGACGTCTATATGACTCTGCCAGAGGGTTGTCGTAGTCAGTGGGAGCAGCGGAAGCATTGGTGGACAGGTGGCTTATGCCTATTTATAGACTAAAGCAGATATAGCGGAGAAAGATCATCTATTTCTGACGTGACAGTCATAGGTTTGACTTCATCAGAATAGGGGAGGGATCTGTTGAGAAGGTAGTAGTCTGTGATGTCCTGGTATTTGGATGACATACACAGAGTAGGAAGTGATATTCCTATACTACAATCGGTTATACTTTGGTCGTCACACAGTGTTTTCTCCATACAGGACTTGGATATTATGTCAGACATACTGGTTACTAGATCTATGGTTTTAGATCTAGATTTGGGTGGTTTCCCAATCTGGGTACTTAGACAGCATTCTAAGAGTATTTAGAATGGACGACTCCTGGCACGGTAGTGTACCTGCAGGTAATGGAGTCACCCTCTCTAAAGGTGTCTTACAGACTAAAGGGGAGAGGGATGTGCATGATTGGCAGATCACTTGCTCAGGCGATTGAGTCAATCATGAGATGGCAAGTACCACACCAGATGTTGTTCTTGCACTAGATGCAATAAGTTGACATTGATCCAATCCTGGAGAAACGGTCGGAAGCAGTTTTAGAACATAAGTGGATGTTCTAGGGATATGATAACGACAGCCTCATTCGGGAGACAGTTATCATTCCAGGCTTCCAAGGTGACTTGGACGACAAGGAGGTTGTCAGAGTTATAGTTTTTCCTTCTGATGAGAGGCAGTATTTTGGACAGGTGGTCCAAGGCAATACTGAGGGTGGCATGGCGCAGGATACTGATCAAGTTCAGTTGACGATACAGTCTAAGAAGTTTGGATTTGGAGTTCATTTATGAGCTATGTCCCATCAGACATCCAGACACATTCTAAGACAGGTATTACTCTTTTCGGGAGATGGTTTTCTCCGCGAACATGAGATATAGAGAGACATAGAAAGAAACTTCAAGGCGGATCCACTCACTGAGGCTATTCCTCGAACGCAATAGTTTCGCAAACGAGCTTTGTGAGACTGACTAGTAGAGGAGTTGGGTGTTCGGTATCACACGGGCTGTGAGTATGCGACATCGCAATAATTAGCCTTGAGTGCAAGTGGGAGATTGTTGGAGATAGTGCCCTCAGAGTCAATTATTAGGTCACAGGTACGTGATTGCAATGATTGATGGAGGACCTATCCCGGTAGGACAATCTTACTCGAGATGATAGTATGCTATCTGGTTTACCTTTATCATCATGTACTGCTTTAAGTGACCTGACACGTCGCTATTACACGTTGGTAGAGCCCCTAGGATTCTTGCTTGACCACCAGCAGTATGAGGGCGATCATATAAGTGGGAGCTGGGGGTCTATAGGCATATCCTTAAAAGGTCCCTAGTCGTGGGAGATTCGAGACAGGGCATCGATACTCCAAAGTAGACTAGTGTATACAGTCGAGACCCCGACGAGGGGCGGTGGCCGGTCTCACAAGCCACTGGTGTCAGTTGGTTCACCTAAGATGTATACAGGTGCTCATTAGGTTATGAGTACACCGGACAGGACTCGCCGGGAACATGCTAGTTGGTCATATACCAGACGTCAGATGGCAGTTCCCTGGTGACATGTATGCAGGTTAGTTCAACGACCTGGGGATCGTCATTTGTCTCGTGTGAGTTCCCACTGTACTTTGATTACTACCCTACCACGGCTCAAAGGAGTCGTGCAAACAGGTTTAGTTGGGTACAGTCCCGAGCCACATGGAGGCAGTGAGCGTATCTTCAGGGGTTCGTCTCTCCCGGTATTGGGGGTGAGGTCGTGCTGTGTCTAGGAGAGCCATTACACGAAGCCCTCGGCCGAGGCAAGGAGATTTACTGGTAGGTATTCCAGTAGTATCTCAGGGTGTTCTGGGCTACACTCCGACACGACTTGTACCGCTTTTGGGGGTCTGACTTTTACCAACCCCCTAGGCCCGCCATGCGATACTCATAGACGAACGGACCGGACTGTACGGATATTGTCACTGACAGGCTCAGTAGGGAGTCAGGCTGAGTTCGCTCAAAGACGTCCCTTTTAGTCAATACCTGGTAGCCCGTTAAGTATTGGCTTATACCTCTGACGTGCTAGTGGTTAAATCCACAACCAAGGTGTTGACGAGTCTTTAGAGTCCCCCACATTCAGTTACTCAGCTTTCGGGCGAAAGGTTGTAGAGGCCGTATGGAGATATGGCAAGGTCCGATCAGATACGTGCGGTATTGCACGGATCAGGATCGGACAGTTTGTACTATAGGCCGTATGGTTATATGGCAGGGTTCGATCAGATACGTGCGGTATTGCACGGATCAGGATCGAACGGATATTACTAGCCGGCTTTGGTTTAGGCCGGATCCTAGTATAGTACAGTGTAGATTTTGTCTCATTGCATTTGTATTTCGGTCGAAATACAGATGCGGGTGTGTATGCACAGTATCGGGGTTTTTCCTGTAATTTATTACGGGATCAGTTTTCTGGAGTTGCCAGTTTGCTTTCCGTTTCGGCCAATTTCCTTTGTATCGTTCATTGGCCGAAGATTGGTGGAGGAGGGTTTATTTGTATTGTTGCAAATAGGCATTAGTGGAGGGGGTTCTTTGCATCTTGTTGCATCATGATGGCTTTCATGTGGTGCACCATCCATTGACCTTGACTTCTTGACTTCTTCATGATGGCTTGACTTTTTGAAGTCATCATGCTTGATTATGGGTTATGATATGGTTGTGGAGTGTTGGTTTTAGTTGGTTATCATGTTTTTGCATGATAGTTTTTCTCCCTCTCTCTCTTGCATTATGAGGTTGATTTATCTTTTGATACACTGTCTTCACTCTCATTTCTCTCCTCCCCTTCTAGTTATGGCCGGCCAAGCTTGGAGGAGGGGTTGCCCATTTTTGTAGTGGGGATTTTTGCTCTCTTGATGTTAGAAAAATCCCCAAGTTCCTCCAAATTATTCTTGTATCATCCCTCCACCTAAAATGGCATCTCCATGAACCCCAAAGTGAGACTTGAGGACTACATATTCTACAGCGAACCTTGGGCACGTCGAGTAGCCGGCTTCGTGCCCGAGTTGCCTCGGCATTGAGGTGGGAGCCCGTAAAAGAAGTAGGCGATGTGGTGCACTTCCGGCGACGAGGAGGAGACGGGACATTCCGCAGGAGATCGGGACGATGATGAGAAGACCGGAGGACTTGGATCGTCGGTATATCTCTCTTCCCTTTCTTGTTGTTAGCTAGGACTAGTTAGTGGTTCGATCCGGGTATTAGTGCTCGGCGGTTTGCCAGTTCAAGTAAAATTTAAGTTTATCACCGCTTCCGCTTTTGGCCGTCGGATTGACGTCCGGGGCGCCGCCGTGCACTTACAGCTATCAGCACACAGAATTGTATCACGTATACAGCAGCAGTGGATGCAGCCCTACTAGATGAGGAACGTCTTCCTAAGACGTCGGTCGTTCCGGGACCGAAGAGGGCACGTACTGGTGTATCTGCCCAGAGGCTGAAGTTTGGTCGCTGCGGCAGATTTCGTTCAGGTCGCGGGAGTAGCAAAGGCTTGGGACGAGGTCGGTTGTTTAGCTCTTATTCCCAGGACGGTCAGTAGTCATCGTCTGGATGTTTCCGGTGCGGGAGTTTCCATCACCTCGTTAGGAATTATACCGTGGTACGCCAGAGAAAGGCTACCGTACCATATGTTACCTTACCACCTTCACCTCAGGGAGCGTTGCCTCTTGAATCTGTTGTTGCTCCGCATCAGACTTATGTTCAGAGAGGTCGTATTCACGGAGGGTTTGTTCAGAGAGGACAGGGTTGCAGAGGAGGAGGACAGCCAGTTGCAGGTAGAGGGCAGGCATGAGCATTTGCTTCGACTCATCTGGACGCGCAGGCGTCCAATGCAGTGGTTTCAGGTACTTTTTTCGTATGTTCTTTTGATGCACACGTTTTGTTTGATTCGGGATCTATGCACTCATATGTTTCTACACGCTTCGTACCGAGGTTGGGCCGAGAGTCGTGTTTGCTAAATCAGTCGCTTGTCGTGATTACTCCTGTTGGCGATTCTTTTGCTGCGCGACACGTGTTTCGGTCGAGTGCCAATCGGATAGGAGATAGAGATTCGTCCGTCGATTTGATCTTTCTAGATATATTAGACTTTGATGTTCTTCTGGGCACGGACTGGTTAGCTACGTGATATGCGTCTGTGGAATGCCGCGAGAAGACAGTCAGGTTTTGTTTTCCCGGCGAGTCTGCTATTGTTTGCAGGGGGACCGTGGTGCCGCCCCTCACAGTTTGATTTCAACCTTTTTCACTAGTCGGCTTTTGAGGAGAGGATGTCAGGGATTCTTAGCTTCTATTCGTGATACCGAAGCCACAGTAAATTCATTAGACCGGGTTCCTATCGTGCGAGAGTTTCCCGACGTTGTTCCCGATGAGCCGGCGGAGCTTAGGGAGCTTAAGGATCAGCTGCAAGAGTTGCTTGATAAGGGGACTTGTACATCCAAGTGTTTCGCCTTAGGGAGCTCCTGTTCTGTTCGTCAATAAGAAGGACGGCAATTTGAGGTTGTGCATTGATTTTCATCAATTCAACCGAGTTACATTGCAGAATAGGTATCCTTTACCTCGCATTGACGATTTGTTTGATAAGCTCCAGGGTGCGGGACATTTTTTCTAAGTTTGATTTGAGATCAGGTTATCATCAGTTGCGGGTTCGGAATGACGACGTTTCGAAGACTGCTTTTCGTACGCGCTAAGGGCATTATGAATTTTTGGTTGTGTCGTTTGGACTCACCAATGCCCCAGCAGCGTTCATGGACTTGATAAACCGGATTTTAAGGCCGTTCCGCGACCAGTTTATTATTGTGTTATTGATGACATACTGGTATATTCTAAGAGTCGAGAGGAACATGAGAAGCACTTGAGGATTTCTTTGCAGGCATTAAGAGAGCACTAGCTGTTTGCTAAATTCTCGAAGTGTTCCTTCTGGCTTGATAGTGTTGACTTCCTAGGTCTTGTGGTTACGGGAGACGGTATTCGTATGGACCCGAGGAAGATCGAGGCCGTACAGTTTTGGCCCAGTCCTGTATCAGTGACAGAGGTCCGCAACTTTTTGGGCCTATCCGGTTATTACCGTTGTTTCGTCAGGACTTCTCGAGTATCGCTGCACCGCTGATCGGACTGACCAGGAAAGGGGTTCTTTTCTTTAGACTGAGGCATGCGAGCTGAGTTTTCAGCAGTTGAAGACTCGGTTGACGACTGCATCAGTTATATCTTTTCCTTCTGGATCGGGCGGCTTTGTCATTTACTGTGATGTTTCGTGAGTGGGGCTTGATTGTGTATTGATGCAGTATGATAGAGTTATCGCTTATTCTTCCAGGCAGTTGAGGAAGCACGAGCAGAATTATCCCACTCATGATCTTGAGAAGGCCGCGGTGGTCTTGCGCTTAAGATTTGGAGACACTGTTTGTACGGGGAGTCGTGTCAGATTTTCACAGACAACCAGAGCTTAAAGTACATCTTCCAGCAACAGGATCTGATTTTTAGACAGTGCCGTTGATGGATCTTGTGAAGGATTGTGATTGTGAGATCCTTTATCACCCGGGAAAGACGAATATGGTAGCTGATGCTTTGAGTCATAGGCCCGGGGGTAGCTTGTCCCAGTTGAGAGCAGTTCAGAGACAGTCTTCTGCAGATTGGCAGTTCTTGTGTCACGACCCAAATCTGGCACGTGAAAAATCACGTGACATCTAAAGACGTCGATGCGATTCAAGTAAGACGAAACCCGGAATCTAAACCCTTTTGAAAATATTGGAGGTGAAGTTTAAAATAGTCATCAAATGGAATCAGTTTAAAATTAACATTTGAATTTAACTAAGTATGTTGAAAAGCATCTATGATGTGTTGGATGTAGTGCCTTCAAAGTCAATTATTGGATCGCAGCTACATGATTGCAATGATTGAGGGAAGACCTATACCGGTAGGACAGTCTTACTCGAGATGATAGTATGCTATCTGGTTTGCCTTTATCAGTCGTGTACAGCGTTTGGTGACATTGCTGTTCACTATTACACGTTGATAGAGCCCTTAGGATCCTGCTTGACTACCAACAGTATGATGGAGATCATATACGTGAGAGTTGGGTAGTCTATAAGCACATCCTTAATAGTGGTCCCTAGTCGTGGGAGTTTCGAGACAGGGCATCGATACTCCGGAGTAGACTAGTGTAAACAGTCGAGACCCCGACGAGGGGCGGTGGCCGGTCTCATAAGCCACTGGTGTCAGTTGGATCACCTAAGATGTATACAGGTGCTCATTGGGTTATGAGTACACCGGACAGGACTCGCCGGGAACCTGCTAGTTGGTATTATACCTAGCGTCAAATAGCAATTCCCTGGTGACATGGGTACAGGTTAGTTCATCGACCTAAGGTCGTCATTTGTCTCGTGTGAGTTCCCACTGTGCTTTGATTATTACCCTACCACGGCTCAAAAGAGTCGTGCAAACAGGTTTTAGTTGGGTACAGTCCCGAGCCACATGGAGGCAAGTAAGCGGATCGGCAGGGGATTCGTCTCTCCCGGTATTGGGGGTAAGATCGCGCTTTGTTTAGTAGAGCCATTACACAAAGCCCTTGGCCGAGGCAGGAGATTTACTGGTATGTACTCCAGTAGTATCTCAAGGTGTTCTAGGCTACACTCTGACACGACTTATACCGCTTTTGGGAGTCTGACGTTACCAGCCCCCTAGGCCCGATATGCGATGCTCATAGATGAACGGATCGGATATTACGGATATTGTCACTGATAGGATCAGTAGGGTTCCAGGATGAGTTCGCTCATCGGCTTCCCTTTCGTTCAGTACATGGACAGCCGTTACGCACAGCTAGTGCCGTTGACGTGCTTGTGGTTAAACCCACTGCCAGGGTACTGACAAGTCTTTAGAGTCCACCACAGATAGTTTCCCAAGTTCGGGCGAAACGTTGTAGAGGCCGTATGGTTTTATGGCAGGGTTAAAAATTGCACGTGCACTTGTGCACGTGTCATATTTTGGACAGATAATACTGGTAGGCTTTGGTTTAATCCGGATCCATGTATTATATTAAGTCAGAATATTTTAGTCTCTCGTATTTGTATTCGGTCGGAATACGGATGCAGGTACGTATATATACAGGTGAGGGGTATTTTCGTAATCCGTTACGAGAATATTTTAGAAGATGCATTTCTTTTGGTTTAAATGATTAAATGGATTTTGGAAAGGGTGACTCATTTTGGTGACACATTTCTTCTAGCATGTTCATTAGTGACTCATGCTAATGAGTCACTAAGTGAGTCATGATAGAATTAATGTGTTTTGTTTTGGGTATGGATATTTGAGGAGATATTTTCATAAGATATTTTCTTGGTTTTTTGATAAATAAACCTCATATATCTATTCACAAAAGGATGAGAAAATAAGAGAGAAGTTTATATGCTTGGTTTTCTTTTGCTCTCTTGATTTTCTTGAGTTCACCATTTCCAATCCTTAGCATCTTCTTCAACCACCTCCCTAACCCTCTCATGTGATGAGAACCCTAGGGTGTTTGAGACAAAATATATTACTCGTTCTCTACTTCATCTTGGTCATCTCTTTTAGCATTCTTGATGACCGACTTCCCTCGGTATAGAGGCGGGAGCCCGTTTAAAGATCCGTTGATGTGGTGCCACATCGATAAAGAGACAGGAGATTGGAGTTACCGCGAGGAGCGTGGGATGATGGCTAAAGACCGAAGGACTCGGATCGATCGGTATAGCCTTTCTACCTCTTTACAGTTTGTTAGTTTAGCGTTAATGGCAAGATCCGGGTTATAGTATGCGATAGCGCCAGTTATAAAAGTTTTTGTTCCGCGTTTGGCGTCAGAATGACGGCCAGGGCGCTAGCGTAGATTTACATGGTATCAGAGCCACGCCATTAACCTTTACTAACTTGTTCTAACGTGTTTAAAACATCAATCGAACGAAATTTCCAAAACCGCGATTTCAATGTTAAAGTTTCTGTCAATTTTGTTTTGTCGTCTAAAAATTATTTTGAGCATCTCAGAAAATCGAGCAGACTTTCTTAAGAATACTGAAGAAATTTGGTCCACTGTTTCCACTTTACTGCCGCGGAACCGCCGCACAAACAATGGTTTGGCCGCGGTTCCGCCGCCCGTTTGTGGCAACAGTACACCATATTTCTTCTGGGTGTTTTTGTAGGGTTCCTAGGCATCCTAATGAGGTCTCACAAGGCATCAACTATGCCAATTTCAAATTTAAACGGTGCCGAGAAACCCTAGAACGGATCGTTGGCTAGATTTCTAGGCAAAAGATGCAACTAGTAAACTATTTTACTAAAGGAACGGAAATACAACCTTTGTAGATCCGGTCCTCCACCTCCACGGCTCCCTGATGATGTCTCCTCGCTGTCCAAAACGGATCCCGGGCTCTAAAGTCGGCTTCATTGGAGAAAAGACCGGGCTAGGTCGTCGACAACGTGCCGAAGATGATCTACGTCGAAGCATCACTAGATCAAGCTCTCACTTCACCAAGTCAAGAAACTTGCGAAGAAAACACACTCTACTACTTGGCAAGAGGTAGAGGATGAAGAAATAGGAAGTGGGTAGACTTTAGAATTGGATTTCTCACTTGTTTTCATCAATCACCATTGATGAAGCAAGCTTCTTCAAGTGAAGAAGATGAAGAAGATGATGAAAGAATAATGATAAGATTAATTAGAAAAGAAAAGAATAATCATTCTTATCATAAAGGTAACCATGGTAAAGTGTAGAGAGTGAACAAGGGTTAGTGGAGTGGTTAGGGTTAAGCATGAGACAAAAATGGTGACATAGTCAAAGTGTTCATGAAGCTTCATGAAAGATTAAAAGAATGCCACCATTTTTCTCACCCTTTTTCTTTTTCCAAATGAATAACTAAATAATAAATAAATAAATGAAAAAGAAAACAAAACCCTAACCATTCACAACCATGGTTTAATCTTTACACTTAACCAATATAGCATGCATCATCAAACATGATACAAACATGTGCACAAAATCATATCGCATATACAATGCGCACATCCGAGTGAGAAAATCCATTCAAAGTGAACCGATACTAGTTAATGCAAAGTAATATATCAAATATATAATTATACATTAAATCATCAAATCAACACTTGATTCAATGATCCGGTCATGTCGCACATAACCGACTGGTATCAATTGTAACAACTTATCGAATCAACACTTGATCCGATAACCCGGCTATATCGCATATAACCGATCAATGTCACATATCGCGAGAATCGAATACAGTATCATATACTGGTATCATTCTCGGTCCCGCACATATCTCATATGCGCTTCTATTTCGTTTCGCTTGAGCCAGGAAACCTCTGTGTAGGACTCTAAAGACTCGTCAATACGCCGGCAGCAGATGATGATCATATCAAACACCCACAAGCCGTAAGCGGTCTGCTAAACGTAACGGCCACCCGGGTATTGAGCGATCTGAAGATCGACGAGCAAGCCCGCTCACACTCCAGTGAATCCAACCAGTAACACTACCGTACAGTCCGGTCTGATCGTCTGATATGTCGCATATCTCACCTAGGGGTGGTAAACGTCAGACCCCAATAGCTCGATAAGTCGTGTCGATATGAGGTCTATAACAATTCGAGAAACTACTGGTAACACTTACCAGTAAATCTCAGCAACCCTGGCCAGGGATTTCCTGTTATAGCCAATCGAACGCAGCGCAACATCAACTCCCTATACCGGGAGAGACGAATCCCCTCCTATCGCTCATTGCCTCCATGTGACTCGGGACTGTACCCAAAAACCACCGTTTTGCACGCCCTCTTGGACGTGGTAAGATGGAAATCAAAGCACAGTGGGAACCACACAAGACTCTATGACGATCTCGGGTCAACAGACTACTCTGTACCAGTGTCACCAGAGAACTGCCATCTGACGTGAGGTATAATACCATCTGGGAGTTCTCGGCGAGTCCGTCCAGTGTACCCAGTCTCTACCGAGCACCCGTATATCATCTCTGATGTCAAACACCAATGGATATGGGATCATCCATCGCCCATCTGTATGGGTCGAGAAGGTACACGCTAGTCTACTCTGGTATATCGATGCCCCGTCTCGATACACCCACGACTAGGGACTTTGAAGGATGTACTTACGGACTACCATGTGCCCACTAGTATGATCCGCATCATAGTCCAGGTAGTCAAGTACACATCCTAAGGGCTTTACCAACATGTAACAGAGAGACAATCAGTGTACATGTTAAGGTAAAGAGCAACCAGATAGCATACTATCATGTCGAGCAAGAAAGTCCTCCCTATATATGTCCCAGCATCCACTGCAATATACATCCTATGTATAGCAATGGCCTCTAGGGCATACATATAACTAACAATCTCCCACTTGCACTAGGGCCATCTGATAGCAGTGGTTGTAGTATCTCATACTCAACCATCCCATAAAAGTCTCTCTCTGGGAACAGGCCTTTGTGAGTGGATCCGCTGTGTTGTCCTCTGAGTCTACTCTGCTAACCTCGATCACCCTGGAGATCAACTATCTCCATGATCAGGTGACACTGCCTTAGAATATGTCTGGATCACTGATGGGACTGGCGTTCCTTGGCATAAGCTACAACTCCTTTATCACACAGTAGGAGGAACGTAGTTCATCTCATGAACCAATATACACCCAAACAGCCTCTTCGGTAGTATCTTAAGTAGCGATATATCCTGCCTTTATCGTCTAGTATGTCACGGTATCTAGCTTGGAACTTTTCCAACATACCATCCCTTCACTGAGGGTAAAGACAATGCCTGTGACTGACATTCAGTCGTCCTTATCACCCTGGAACCCTTCCAGTGATTCTCCCCAGGATCGGTTGATACCATCTCACTACAACTAGTGAGAATTCTAACATCCAATTAGATCTATCTCATAGATCCAAAACCCAGGATTTAGGAGGTATCACTTTGATCCTATATGGAGAATCTTTGTGATAATCGGAGATTGATCGAGCGTAGCATAGGAAACTACTTCCCTATCAAGAGTATGTCATCCACGTACTCTACGAGGATCGTCACCATACTCCCTACTACCTTTTTGTTTATACAAGGTTCATCTACCATTTTGATGATGTCAAACTCTTTGACTACTTCATCAAAATAGACGTTCCAACTCCGCGATGCCTGCTTTATCCTATAAAGCATCTTGCACACGTTTCCGCTGCTTCCACTGTCTACAAGGCTCTCTGGCTGTGTACTTATAGACTCCCTCTTCTAAAACATCATTTAGAAAAGCTGTCATTACACCCAACCACCAGATATCGTAGTTATGGTATGTAGTCGTGGCAAGTAGGATCTGGATGGACTTAAGCATAGATCCTTAGAAAAAGTTTCATCATGATCTACACCTGGTCGATGACGAAAACCCTTAACAAGTCTAGCTTTGAAAGTCTCAACTTTTCCATGTACACCAAGTAATCTTCTCAAGATATACTTGCTCCTGATGGGGATTTAACCCTTCAGATATAGCAACCAAAGTCCATACTTTGTTGGTGTATAAGGATTCCATCTCAGATCGCTAAGCATCCAGCCATTCTTACAGAGTCACACTCCTGATGGCCAGCTCGAAACTAGTTGGGTCATCGTCTCATGATGCAGTCCTCGCTCCCACTGTCATAGAGAAACCGAAGTATCTCTCAGGTGGGTGAGGAACCCTACTAGATTGGCGAAGAGGCTGAGGTTCATTGGAATCTACTGAATCCTTTGGCTCTATCAAATCATCTGCTGTAGTTTGTATAGCTGGAACCTTTCCAGTTTTACATTACAGACCTTGCCTCGAGCTTGTCCGGATTTTGTTTTTAGACATAGGCCGGACAACCCCAAATCTTAACTAGTTTAAGACATGGGCTCTTCCCTTATCATATCACATATGAAATGGTAGGCAACTGATTTGATTGGAACCCTATTCAATAGGTATGCAACTTCATAAGTGCATAACTCCCAAAAGGAAAAAAGGTAACTCAGTAGTACTCATCATAGAGCACACCATATCATATAGGGTGTGATTGCTCCGCCCCGATATACCATCGTGCTATGGTGTATACGGAGGAGTAATGCTGAGAGAGAATCTCATTCTCCTTTAGAATAATCCAGGAATTCCGTGCTCATGTATTCTCCTCCTTGATCACATCAAAGGACATAATACTTATACCCGTATTGGTTCTCTACTTCTAACTTATATTCTGTGAATATCTCAAAAGGTTCTGACTTGTGTTTCAACAGGAACATATGTCTGAATCTTGAGAGATTATCAGAGAATGTAATGAAGTATAAAGAACCGGTCTTGGCAAGTGTAAACAGGGGACCTACATACATCAACATGTATCATCCCAAGAGTTCACTAACTCTTTCTCTGTTTCCAGTAAACGGAGCTATGGTCATCTTATCTCTGTGACATGACTGGCAAGTTTCATAAGATGTAAATTCAAACTGATTTAAATGTGCATCTAATATGTAACTTCAGCCAGTCGGATCGCATTGATATGACCTAGTCTACAATGCCTGAAGAAGGATCCGTTCATTTCTGAACTCTTCCTCTTCTGTGTGTTCCGTATACAAAGAACTGTAGTTTGATTTAGAACATTAATGCTTTTAGATAACGTGCCTGAACCGATCAACTTTTGATATAGGAAATGTTCAAAACATTATCCAACAATACAAAATTTTATCGTTTCTTTACTAATAAAGAGACTGATATGATTTTGTATATCAGGTTCGGTATCTAATAACATTCGTTCAGAATCAATGTATTGTAATACAGGATGACAGTGACCAACAGACTTGGCTGCAACTCTTGCCCCGTTTTCTGCCTCATGAAACTTATCACCCGTTCTCAGTTCTCTACCTATCTATAGCCCTATGTAACAAATTACATATCAGGGATCCTGATCTGGTATCACATACCCAGGACGTAGAGGATACAGAGAAACAGTTCTTTGTAATGAACACACCCGAAGATGATGCATCAGTATGCACTCTCTTCGTTTGGGCGGCACGGGAATTCTGGTAATCCCCAATTTCTTGCTCTGTCTTATAACAATTATAAGTTGGAGCGGGACCAACGTTCCCCAGCTCAGTATAACAAGCGGGTTCGGTCAATAATCCGTATTATTATCTTGATTAAGGCGTGATAGGGTCGCTACCTGGAGAGAGAGAAGAAAACACTCAGCGTGCGCTCTTGCAAGATCAGATTGGTTATTGTTTTATCTAATCAGGATGGCTCCCACTGCTTTTTATCAAATCTTCCTTCAAACCTTAAAAGGAAAGACTAGCCGGGATTAATTACACACTACAAGTTTGCCAATCTTTCAGCCAGGCCAGTGTCGGTACTTTGAGGGAGGTCCCCCGTGCTTTCGCACGAACCTAATTAATGTAAACCTCGTTTTCCCAGAGGCGTAACCCCGTTGACACCTTTCTAGACACCTACTTGATCGGCTAATTGTAATGTATAAAACTCTCCCAGGAGTAACTCTTACTCACAGCGGGTATCGGGATCCAACTATCTCATAGAAGGTATGCAATCTCATTGCAAATTTCAACACTTGAAATTCCCGATAATATTTTGCCCCTAGTGTTCTATGACCTTGACGAATGCCAAACAACTCATAGTCCACTAGTCAAGTTCAACCCGTACATTTCTTGATCGAATTAAACCCACCCGCACGACCCTTGACGAATGCCAAACAACGCCGTACGAATACCCTAATCCAATCGCATCATATGCTCAAGCAGATAAATACTAGTTAGCTACCGTACACTACGCCTTGACGAATGCCAAACTACCGCAGCATGAACACAAACTAGTACATATCTGAAATGACAGAGGGCTACGACAGGTTTTTCTGAAAACCTATTGCGTAATGAACTTGATATCGTCGTAGAATCAAATGATTTTAAAATGGAGTGCTTTTGAGGCTTTTCTAGTTTTGCTAAAGGAGTCACTCCCGGTGAAGAGATCGTCGGTCCTTTCCTCGTCGAATGAGGTGCGGGATATATCATATATATCACTGTGCAAAGCAAAAACTCTTAAAAGCAATCAAAAGACAAACCGAGTGTGTAGCATCTGCCAGTTATTGCTAAAGGAGTCACTCCCGGTGAAGGGATCTCGGTCCTTTCCTCATCGAATAAGGTGCAGGATATATCACATATACCTCTGTGCAAAGCAAGAACTGTAGCAACCTGTTTTATTTTGAAATTCGATTCTACAACATCTTAGGTTTCTTTTATTTCATTAATCACATTAATGAAGTCCCATCATTTAAATTACCTAAACATCACAGATAAATACGACGTACGCTTATGCCATCCGCATTCGCCTCGATGTCCCCTCATGCACCGTTAGGTTAGGTAACTAACGGCAGAGCGGGGCAGGGCTAGCGCGGGTGTAAAACATAAGTAACGCCTATATAATATATCATATATACTATATAAAGTATCCATCACAGAACATCACATGATCACATCACAGATATCGCAGCAGAAGAATCATATGAAATATTGGATATACTAGGACGTCCGTGTTTTCAATACGAGCCAGTATAAAACACGGATTCCACGGTCGTGATGAATAGCCAAACCCACACCCTTAGACCCCTACGTGAGCGACAAGCAACCCAACCAATTCTAGAGTTAGGAGACCCGGACTCGACTCCTCGAGTTGGTCTCCCACTGGACTCCAGAACCCGGTTACTTGTGCTCCCCTCCTTGGGTCTATCCTAGTGCGGAAAAGAAAATAATATACAAAGGGTGACATCTTCCGCAACCTGGAAGTGCCCCAATTAAAAGAATATTACATACAAGTTTTTACATGAATGAAAATGAAAAACACTCATCTCACATAAAAACCCCCGGCTATTCAAACACGACGATCCAATATAACATATCCAGCAACACATAACATCAAATGTCATCAACGTAAGTAAATATGCGCATCCCAATTGTCGTTGACATATAGCAACGAAACCGGCGATATCACATATTACACTTACGGTCACAGAAAAGAAAGTGTAAAACTACAACAGTTGGAATCCGCAATCTGCATAGACATCGCATGCCTAATCAAATGAATACCTTAGACATCGCATGCTTAACAATTATAAACCCCGCATTTTAGTCTCAAAATCGAAAACACTTTTCAATATCAAGTCGGGTAATTCAACAAGATTCCCGACATCCTGATCGAATGCTCGTCGTAAACTTCAGTAGACGGCTGCACCCCCGATACTGTCGACGAAGTGCACCAAGGCGGAACACCGCTCTCGCGAGCACCCGAACGGATGCTTTCGGCGACGGGGTTCTCCTACAGTCACTTGGTCGGGGTTATGGAGTGAGGCTGTCAATTAAGTTTACCCAGCGAGTATCCGCGTACGCTACGTGATTGCGACGGACTTTTGATCGCATCAAAATTCCGTAGCAACCGATCAAGTGAGACTAAACTGCTATATTTATAACATTCATTGAGTTATCTCATAACTACTTGTGAAGTCCAATTATTGTATCCCATTCCAGATAAACAGAAAATGTTAAACTTTTTGATCGAACAGTCAAACACCCAAGTTTTCCCGATACAGCTCAATACATGAAATAAGTCTAACAACATTCCGTTCGTGCCTCAGTACCAACGGTCCAGCCGTAGAAGGGTCAAGCCAACGCCTCACATGTGGCACGCCGTACTGCCCCAAACCCTAAGGTTCAAAGGGCAGTTCAAGACGGTCACATAATCGAGTTAAGGTTTGTTGTCTTCTAAAGGGACCATCGCGTTACTTGCACTGCTTAGAACGTCGTTAAACTACAGAAAAATCCAACACTTGAAAATTTCCCGACAGGGGAAAAGGTGGGTATTTATATCCGGTCGAACTTTTTAACATATTCTAAAATTTATCCAGAAAGCCACACTGACAAAATTTGATAATCCGATCGAATGTTTGATTCCCAATACAACCCCAGAATACTCTTCTGTAGAGTCACAATAAAAATACCCCAGAAAATACAGCATTAAATTATATGAGTTACTGTGCAGAAATCATCATACAAGGGAACAGTACGGCCGCGGAACCGCCGCACCATGCATAGCACGTGCCGCTGTTCCGCGGTGGAAAAGTCGATTTAGGCCATCGTATTTCACAGTAATTCAAATAACACCCTGCTTATTTTTCTGCATATTTTTAATTGACAAAAATCCAAAATTTTAGAAAATTTCCAGAGAGCATTTAGGGAATGGGTTTCGATGTTCGTTCGGATTTCAAACGTCGTCTAGACTTCGCCTAAGGCTCTAGCTAGGCTCTGATACCACTGTAGGGTTCCTAGGCATCCTAATGAGGTCTCACAAGGCATCAACCATGCCAATTTCAAATTTAAACGGTGCCGAGAAACCCTAGAACGGATCGTTGGCTAGATTTCTAGGCAAAAGATGCAACTAGTAAACTATTTTACTAAAGGAACGGAAATACAACCTTTGTAGATCCGGTCCTCCACCTCCACGGCTCCCTGATGATGTCTCCTCGCTGTCCAAAACGGATCCCGGGCTCTAGAGTCGGCTTCATCGGAGAAAAGACCGGGCTAGGTCGTCGACAACGTGCCGAAGATGATCTACGTCGAAGCATCACTAGATCAAGCTCTCACTTCACCAAGTCAAGAAACATGCGAAGAAAACACACTCTACTACTTGGCAAGAGGTAGAGGATGAAGAAATAGGAAGTGGGTAGACTTTAGAATTGGATTTCTCACTTGTTTTCATCAATCACCATTGATGAAGCAAGCTTCTTCAAGTGAAGAAGATGAAGAAGATGATGAAAGAATTATGATAAGATTAATTAGAAAAGAAAAGAATAATCATTCTTATCATAAAGGTAACCATGGTAAAGTGTAGAGAGTGAACAACGGTTAGTGGAGTGGTTAGGGTTAAGCATGAGACAAAAGTGGTGACATAGTGTTCATGAAGCTTCATGAAAGATTAAAAGAATGCCACCATTTTTATCACCCTTTTTCTTTTTCCAAATGATAACTAAATAATAAATAAATAAATGAAAAAGAAAAAAAAACCCTAACCATTCACAACCATGGTTTAATCTTTACACTTAACCAATATAGCATGCATCATCAAACATGATACAAACATGTGCACAAAATCATATCGCATATACAATGCGCACATCCGAGTGAGAAAATCCATTCAAAGTGAACCGATACTAGTTAATGCAAAGTAATATATCATATATATAATTATACATTAAATCATCAAATCAACACTTGATTCAATGATCCGGTCATGTCGCACATAACCGACTGGTATCAATTGTAACAACTTATCGAATCAACACTTGATCCGATAACCCGGCTATATCGCATATAACCGATCAATGTCACATATCGCGAGAATCGAATACAGTATCATATACTGGTATCATTCTCGGTCCCGCACATATCTCATATGCCCTCCTATTTCGTTTCGCTTGAGCCAGGAAACCTCTGTGTAGGACTCTAAAGACTCGTCAATACGCCGGCAGCAGATGATGATCATATCAAACACCCACAAGCCGCAAGCGGTCTGCTAAACGTAACGGCCACCCGGATATTGAGCGATCTGAAGATCGACGAGCAAGCCCGCTCACACTCCAGTGAATCCAACCAGTAACACTACCGTACAGTCCGGTCTGATCGTCTGATATGTCGCATATCTCACCTAGGGGTGGTAAACGTCAGACCCCAATAGCTCGATAAGTCGTGTCGATATGAGGTCTATAACAATTCGAGAAACTACTGGTAACACTTACCAGTAAATCTCAGCAACCCTGGCCAGGGATTTCCTGTTATAGCCAATCGAACACAGCGCAACATCAACTCCCTATACCGGGAGAGACGAATCCCCTCCTATCGCTCATTGCCTCCATGTGACTCGGGACTGTACCCAAAAACCACCGTTTTGCACGCCCTCTTAGACGTGGTAAGATGGAAATCAAAGCACAGTGGGAACCACACAAGACTCTATGACGATCTCGGGTCAACAGACTACTCTGTACCAGTGTCACCAGAGAACTGCCATCTGACGTGAGGTATAATACCATCTGGGAGTTCTCGGCGAGTCTGTCCAGTGTACCCAGTCTCTACCGAGCACCCGTATATCATCTCTGATGTCAAACACCAATGGATATGGGATCATCCATCGCCCATCTGTATGGGTCGAGAAGGTACACGCTAGTCTAATCTGGTATATCGATGCCCCGTCTCGATACACCCACGACTAGGGACTTTGAAGGATGTACTTACGGACTACCATGTGCCCACTAGTATGATCCGCATCATAGTCCAGGTAGTCAAGTACACATCCTAAGGGTTTTACCAACATGCAACAGAGAGACAATCAGTGTACATGTTAAGGTAAAGAGCAACCAGATAGCTTACTATCATGTCGAGCAAGAAAGTCCTCCCTATATATGTCCCAGCATCCACTGCAATATACATCCTATGTATAGCAATGGTCTCTAGGGCATACATATAACTAACAGTTTTGCATAGGGAATTGTGGTTTCTGGAATATTTTGTTTGGGCCCAGATTTTGTTTGAGTACTGCAGTTGTACTTGGGGCCCACTACGGGAAGTTTTGTCGATCAGAATTTTAAACTTGTTAGTTTACAGTACTTACATTATATCTCCGACCGTGAATGTCATTCAAGCGGTAAATCGTGTCTAATTGCTATAGTCCTTTTAGACGGATTTGCGAACGTGACATTCGCGCTGATGTTCTGTGTTGTGCTGTGATATTGCGGATTTGTCGTGGTGGATAGCTATGTGCAATGGTAGTGCAGTTTAGATTTATTTGTACATTTGATATTGTGGGTCGAGCGTCCAACATGTGGACTGTTGTCACTGCCTGTTTGTATAATATTCTTTTGGGGCACGACTGGACTGAGGTCGATGTACCCGTTGTACATATTTTTCATTTCTGTACTAGGTTTACCCTGCGATGGAGTGCACGGATAGCCGGGTTCTGGGGGGCAACGGGTCCGCATCTCATGGCTTTAAGAGGTAGAGGGCCTCACTCTAGAATTGGCAGACTATTCGCCGCACTCGTAGGGGGTACAGGTTGACCCAAGGAGGGGTGCTTAAGTTACCGGATTCCGTGAAGTGCAGGGCGGTCCATTCACTTTGCTGTAGGGGGCTGCCTCGCTTCAGGTTTTGGCGGGTAACTTGCCGCACCCGTAGGGGTCTAGGTTTCATTCCACAGGCTATCCATACGACCAGAGGAACATCGGGTTTCAGTAGCGGCTCTATGAAACCCGGGGATCCCAGATTATCTGTATTGTTCTGTGATGCTTATTACTTTTCTGTAATGTTGCATTTATCATGCCTGGAGAGATTATTGTATATTGGTATATATACTAGTAGATGTTGTATATGTTTTACACCCACACCAGTCCAGTCCCCGCTCTGTCTTTAGTTAAGTAACCTAACGGGTGATGACGGGACCAAGTGACGAATGCGGATGGCATATACGTATATTTTATTTTCGTTCTTTTCTGGTGTGATTAATTGATGGGACTGCGTTGATTCTGATCAATGCAAAAGGAAAACAAACCTGTTTGGACGTTGTTGGAACAGTTTTAAAAAGTGTTATTACAAGGAAGTTTTCTTTTGTTTTGCACAGTGGTATTCAGTTGGAATATCCTGCACCTCATTCGACGAGGCAAGGGCCGAGATCCCTTCACCGCGAGTGACCCCTTGGGCAGAAGTTTGTGTCAGGGTAATAACTTCAATATAGTCGATTACTTTTTTCTTTGCATCGCGGTATTCAGTCGGAATATCCTACACCTCATTCCACGAGAAAAGAGCCGAGATCCCTTCACCGGGAGTGACCTCTTTAGCAAAGGTTTTTCGCCACTATATTTTTGTAAAAAGCTATCAGGTTCCTTCAACAAGATCAAGTTCTTTACGTTAAAGGTTTTTCGCCAAAAACCAGCCGTAGCCCTCCGTTATTTCATATGAATGGTCAGTAGTATTCAAGCTATGTTTGTTTGGCCCTTAGTCAAGACATAGTGATTGGTAGCTGCTGGGGTGTTCACATGTTACATAGATAGATGCGTTGGTTTGGGACGGCCGTACATCCTTGTTGGCCCTTAGTTAAGGGCGAGTACGGGTGGGTTCAAATTAATAAGATAATGATGGGCAGAACTTGACATGTGACTTATGATTTGTTGGCCCTTAGTCAAGGTCATAAGAGCATGGGGAAAAATCACATCGGGAGTTTCTAAAGAAACTGAAACTTGCCAGGCATGCGCATACCTTCTGGAGTGTGATAACGTGAGTGGATACCTTCACGTTATCATGCGATGAGAGTTGGATCCTGATTCCCACTGATGAGTTAGTTTACTCTTCGGGTGATCCCGATTGATTCTTCTTTCAGGTTTGGAGGAGAATTTGACAGTACAGTAGGAGGTTTCCTGATTAGATAAAGTGATAACCATTCTGATTTAGGTTAGAGTGCACGCAGAGTGTTTCTTTTCTCCCTCTCTTTGGCAGCGACCTTTGACCGACCCTAGACTATGACTCAGTGACCAAGTTGACCGAACCTTCTTAAATTACTGGCTTTTGGATTGTCTAAGTTGCATAAGTCATTGCCGCTCTTTCTTTTACCCTTTGCATTTCTCAGAACACCTCATATCACTACGAACATCCACTTCCATTGGATAGATCCATCGTATGGTTATATACAAAATCGAAGGGACTTCTTCGAGGATGGATCCAGGTTCGGGAGAAATTGAATTGGTATATTCAGTTTTCTTTTATCATCACCTTCTCTCAGGTTACTAGGGCTCCTTAGTTTAGGGGAGTACACCTATTACGCTTATTGGATAGTCTTCTTCCAAACCATAGGCGGGTGCTAAAAGGTAGGGAATGAAGAAAACCAATTAGCCTAAGTAGGGTGTACAGAAGATAATA
Organism: Agapanthus africanus; assembly: GCA_030015575.1. Taxonomy (NCBI): domain Eukaryota; kingdom Viridiplantae; phylum Streptophyta; class Magnoliopsida; order Asparagales; family Amaryllidaceae; genus Agapanthus; species Agapanthus africanus. The sequence goes on from CM057343.1 coordinate 396,991,030, forward strand.
AATAAAAAAACAAAATAAAGGGATTAGAAAGAGGGCAAAGTAAATTGCGACTGCTATAATTCACGACCAAACTGCGTACTTCATCGCCACTCCTACTTCACCTTTGCTTTTTTCCCCAGTTCGGAAGAAATAGAATAAGGTATTACTCAGTTGTCTTTTATCATCACCTTCTCTCAGGTTGCGAGTACTCCTAGGATTAGGAGTATACACCTATTACGCTTATTGGATAGTCTTCTTCCAAACCATAGGCTGGTGCCGAACGGTAGGGAAGGAAGAAAACCATTTAGCCTAACGATGGTGTACAGAAGGTAACGACTAAAGACAAATAAAGTGATTTGGAGAGATGGCAAAGAAATATACGGTTATAGTCATGAATTGGATTATGGAAGAGGCATTACTAGGAATACCAGGATACCCCTTCGAAACATTTTCATGTTTCAGTTTCACTGTGCATTGTTAAAGGAAAACTGATTTCTCGATTAGATACTTACTCCAGGGTATATATTTACCAGGTATGATTCTCACATCTGTATGGTTTTACAGATGATGAGTGGGAGTAAGTTATTGGGAACTAGGAGATCATCCTCATAATATCGAAATTCGTTGTAATTGGTGATATTTGAGGAAATCGCCTGGGTTTTTGCCGGACGGCAAGTATTTGGTTTTGAGTATCCATTGTTTTACACCAATTTCAAACTGATATATCTGTACGTTTATTTTTATAAAGTGAGATATAACTTTTTGAAATTATGTCCGTGACATTTACCTATATCAGTTGACGATTGGGTAAGGAGCATTGAACAGCGGAGTAGTTCTTAACCATAAGTACAGTTTTCAACCTACGATGGACAGGTTTTGAGTTATTCAACTCAGCGGACTTATACAGAGTATTGTATGTTGTCCAGTGTCCATCAGGACAAAAGGGTTGGTCCTCGTACTATGTTCTGTTTACTTGTGACTTCTCTAGTTTTTAGACAAGTGTTTCATAGAAATACAATGTCTAAGTTTTGAGAAGTTATCGGTATAGGAATAGAGTAGAGAACCAGATGTCGCAAGTATCGGGATTCTTCAAAGAGATCGAAAATGTAGATACTTGTGATTGGTATTCAGTTGATAGTAATAAGTGCCAAAGTTTCTATATTGAATATAGAATGGTTCATATCTTAACGATGTTAAGGTACGGGGAGTTGTCCGGCTTATGCTTAAAACCCGACTCTAGATAACTCAAGGCACGTTTCTGTAATGGCAGTTTGTAGGTTGACCCAGGCTATGACGAGGGTTGACTCTCTACTATCTGGAATATTAATGGTGATATTGTTCTTGACTCGCCACAGTTTTAGTAGAATGGAATTTTTCAGAAAACAGTAGTGGGAGTATGGTAGAACTGGAAGTGATTCTAGAACCGCAAATGATTACCGAAAATTTAAATAGAACCTAAAGATTCAATCAGGTTTGACATTCCATTAGCCACTCCGCAGATATGGTGGGTAACCTCAGACACCCGAGAGGTACTCCGGTAGCCTCAAGGACTGTGACAAGGAGGTTCTTGTTTACCCAGACTTGACACTACTGTTGTTCCAGACTATGAGACCCGGCAGGAGGTTAAGTATAGCGTCATTCTAAACTAGCTTTTGAAGTGCACGTATATATTATTTCTCCAGAGGGTTGTTGTGGTCAGTGGGAGCAGCGGAAGCATAGTGGGCAAGTAGCTTATGTCTATTTATAGACTAGAGCAGATATAGCGGAGATAGATCATCTAATTTTGATGTAACAGTCATGGCTTTGACTTCATCAGAATAGGGGATGGATCTGTTAAGAAGGTAGTAGTGTGTGATGTCCTGGTATTTGGATGACATACACAGAGTAGGAAGTAAAATTCCTATACTACGATCGGTTATACTGTGGTCGCCACACAGTTGTTTCTCCACAAAAGATATGGATATAATATCTGACATTCTGGTTACTAAATCTATGGTTTTAGATCTTGATTTGGGTAGTTTCCCAATGTGGGTACTTTGATAGTATTCTAATAGTATTTTAGAATGGACGACTCCTGGTATGGTGGTGTACCTGCAAGTGATGGAGTCTCCCTCTCTAAAGGTGTCTTACAGACTAAAGGGGAAAGAGATGCGCATGATTGGCATATCACTTGCTTAGGCAATTGAGTCAATCGTGAGATGTCAAGTACCACACCAGATGTTGTTTTTGCACTAGATGCAATAAGTTTATATTAATCCAATCCTGAAGAAACATACGGAGGCAGTTTTAGAACATAAGTAGATGTTCTACGGATTTGATAACAGCAGCCTCCTTCGGGTGACGGTTATCATTCCAAGCTTCCAAGGTGACATGGATGACATAGTGATTGTCAGAGTTATAGTTTTCCCTATGACGAGGGGCTGTATTATGGACAGGTGGTCCAAGAGGATACTGTAGGAGGCATGGTGCTGGAAACTGATTAGTTTCAGTTATCGATACAGTCTAAGAAGTTTGGATTTGGAGTTCATTTATGAACTAGGTCCCATCAGATATCCAGACATATTCTAAGACAGGTATTACTCAATTTGGGAGATGGCTTTCTCCGCGAACTTGAGATTAAGAGAGACATAGAAAGGAACATCAGGGCGGATCCACTCGCTGAGGCTATTTCTCGAACGCAAGAGTTTTACAAACGAGATTTGTGAAACTGATTACTAGAGGAGTTGGGTGTTCGGTATCAAACGGGCTGTGAGTATGCGACATCGCAATAATTAGCCTTAAGTGCAAGTTGGAGATTGTTGGATGTAGTGCTCTCAAAGTCAAATATTGGATCGCAGGTACGTGATTGCAATGATTGAGGGAGGACCTATACCGGTAAGACAGTCTAACTCAAGATGATAGTATGCTATCTGGTTTGCCTTTATCAATCGTGTACAGCTTTTGGTGACATTGTTGTTCACTAATACACGTTGATAGAGCCTTTAGGATCCTGCTTGACTACCAACAGTATGATGGCGATCATATACGTGAGAGTTGGGTAGTCTATAAGCACATCCTTAATAGTGGTCCCTAGTCGTGGGAGTTTCGAGATAGGGCATCGATACTCCGGAGTAGACTAGTGTATACAGTCGAGACCCCGACGAGGGGCGGTGGCCGGTCTCACAAGCCATTGGTGTCAGTTGGATCACCTAAGATGTATACAGGTGCTCATTAGGTTATAAGTACACCGGACAGGACTCGCCGGGAACCTGCTAGTTGGTATTATACCTAGCGTCAGATAGCAGTTCCCTGGTGACATGTGTACAGGTTAGTTCATCGACCTGAGGTTGTCATTTGTCTCGTGTGAGTTCCCACTGTGCTTTGATTATTACCCTACCACGGCTCAAAGAAGTCGTGCAAACAGGTTTCAGTTGGGTAAAGTCCCGAGCCACATGGAGGCAAGTGAGCGGATTGGCAGAGGATTCGTCTCTCCCGGTATTGGGGGTGAGATCGCACTGTGTCTAGGAGAGCCATTACACAAAGCCCTCGGCCGAGACAGGAGATTTACTGGTAGGTACTCCAGTAGTATCTCAAGGTGTTCTGGGCTACACTCTAACACGACTTATACCGCTTTTGGGGGTCTGACGTTACCAGCCCCCTAGGCCCGATATGCGATGCTCATAGACGAACGGACCAGACTGTACGGATACTGTCACTGATAGGCTCAGTAGGGTTCCAGGATGAGTTCGCTCATCGGCTTTCCTTTCGGTCAGTACATGGGCAGCCGTTACGCACAGCTAGTGCCGCTGACGTGCTTGTGGTTAAACCCACTGCCAGGGTACTGACGAGTCTTTAGAGTCCCCCACAGATAGTTTTCCAAGTTCGGGCGAAATGTTGTAGAGGCCGTATGGTTTTATGGCAGGGTTCGAAATTGCACATGCACTTATGCACGTGTCATATTTTGGACAGATAATACTGGTGGGTTTTGGTTTAAGCCGGATCCATGTATTATATTGAGTCAGAATAATTTAGTCTCTCATATTCGTATTCGGTCGGAATATGGATGCAGGTATGTATATATACAGGTGAGAGGTATTTTCGTAATCCGTTACGAGAATACTTTAGAAGATACATTTCTTTTGGTTAATCATTTTGGTTTAAATGATTAAATGTATTTTGGAAAGGGTGACTCATTTTAGTGACGCATTTCTTCTAGCATGTTCATTAGTGACTCATGCTAATGAGTCACTAAGTGAGTCATGATAGAATTAATGTGTTTTGTTTTGGGTATGGAAATTTGAGGAGATATTTTCATAAGATATTTTCTTTGGTTTTTGAAAAATAAACCTCATATATCTATACACAAAAGGATGAGAAAATAAGAGAGAAGTTTATATACTTGGTTTTCTTTTGCTCTCTTAATTTTCTTGAGTTCACCATTTCCAATCCTTAGCATCTTCTTCAATCTCCACCCTAATCCTCTCATGTGATGAGAACCCTAGGGTATTTGAGACAAAATATTCTACTCATTCTCTACTTCATCTTGGTCATCTCTTTTAGCAGACTTGATGACCGAGTTGCCTCGGTATAGAGGCGGGAGCCCGTTTAAAGATCCGTTGACATGGTGCACCTCGATAAAGAGACAGGAGATTGGAGTTACCGCGAGGAGCGTAGGATGATGGCTAAAGACCGAAGGACTCGGATCGATCGGTATAGCCTTTCTACCTCTTTACAGTTTGTTAGTTTAGCGTTAATGGCAAGATCCGGGTTATAGTATGCGATAGCGCCAGTTATCAAAGTTTTTTTCCGCGTTTGGCGTCAGAATGACGGCCGGGGCGCTACCGTAGACTTACATGATGTTTTGAAATTTGACGTCCCTTCCTTTACAATTTTTTTTAAAAACCCGATATAACATAATAATAAAATAGCCTCCCAACGGAAGTTAGTCTCCACGTCCAAACGATGGAGCAACCAACAATCTAAATTAGAAATCGACTCCAAAGAGTGCGACATCACCACACATAAACTCTAGGTCTTGCTTTTAAGTCCATAATATACCATTTCTAAGTTGATAGAGTTCCCACTAGATACAAGAATATATGAATAATCACGAGTGAGTATGATACAATAATAACCCACTTACCAATCAATCCCCGAAAAGAATGTGTGCCCAAGCCACTGATAATCCAAGCGGTAAAACCTGCAAGAAACTGTGGCACAATGGGGATGAGTTGCCAACTCAGTGAATAAAAGTCTATCTAAAGGTAGAAATCAAAATGCATGACGATACCTAGGTCATAAGTATAGTCCTATCATAATTCGTACCAATATACTATATGATATGCATATGTGCAATACTATCTCTCATGCAATCCCAAGTATAATATCTCCATGTCATATGAGTCAAAATCATGAATCTTTATTTCGTGTTGGGATTCCTTTTTGAATATGAATGTCTGTATAAATATATGCAGGTACTGTCCTCAGGATCAGTCCTGGTTGAATCCACCAATAATATCTAACTGTGTACCTCATGATAATGATCATATCAATATATATATATAGATGTTCAGTATCGACATCGAAATTCGAAATCTCTCGTGTACATCATCGACACGTAAATACAGATATCGTCGACACCACCTCAATAGATGATCGCCACCCGATATCCTTGCTACGATCAATATCCCCTGGATATCCGCCGTGTCCAATCGAACCCCGGTCAGTATCCCCTGGATATCTGCCGTGCTCATTTCTATCTCCGGAATCGAGTATCCTTATTAGGCTCCCCGCCTATAATGCGGCTATCCTGCCCCTCGTCCCCGACCGGGTCTACCATGTATCCAACTGTATGCCCACCGACTCAGTCTGGATAATATACAAATCCATAACCGTATGACCCCGACTCGGTTCGGATATCAAAATCAGAAAACACAAAACTCATGGTGGGCGTTTACTCATCATATCAAAAATATCAAGTGAGGAATAAGAAACTTGCATAGATTGTGTTGATGATATATTATATATATACATATATAACAGTGTCCCATACCACTGATATATATCATCAGGAGTAAAATATCCATAAAATCCATAAGAATCAAATACAGCATCTATAGTACTAATATTCGTAATTTACAACAGGAATAAAGAAATACTACGTCACTATATCACATAGGCATAATGATCTCAATTCTACTGTGTCATGGCACTACTAATGATGTGTAGTATAGTACACGCGTCTGTGCTCGTGCGACATAGCAATCATCAGTATTTGTGCAGGTATTCTATGGTATAACAATTTATTTATATTAACATATGTACATATACGCATTCTACAACAGAACGCTTCTACAGTGACATGGCAGTACCAATGAGGTGTAGTGTAACATATATTTACCTGCTTGTGCAGCATGGTATTCATTGGTATTTGCTGCAGTGTTCTATCAGAGTGTGTGTAACGCAGAAACGTATAATATTGATAATATAATGCAAATATGTAAAGTAATCTAAACGTAACTATTGTAATTACTCGCTATGAGCTATACCATTATCTTTAGAAATGATCGAAGCGTTAAGTTTGAAATAAGGAAGCTGCCCTAGATTTAAAATAGATATCCGTTTTAGAAACTGGCACGCATCCTAGTATTTTATTTAAAAGACAAACGAAATCTTAGTTTTTAAAAGAATATAGCTCACATAAGTATTACATTCTAAAACAGAATATAACCTAACTCTACGAGTCAAAGGATAAATTGGCCGTTATTCGGCATACAAATTTCATCATTTCCAATACGTATAAATCCTTGTATTATATCTCATCATATCGCTGTATCTGTATCATCTCAAGTCTAGCGTGGTCCCTCGTACAAATCCATCAAACCATATCCATATCGTATCACTGTGTCTGTATCATCACATGTCACGACCCAAAGTTCGGCCCGTGACCGGCACTTAACCACGTGACGTCCACAGGCGTGACGCGACTAAGTAAGCCGAAACCCAGAGATCAAAACCATAAAAAGTATTGAGTGTTTAAAACATTTATTAGAACATTTGTTAAAGTATTTAGAAAACTTTAAGTTGTTTACTAAAATTCTTTAAGGTTCAAATTATTATCTTAAAAAAAATTGGCAGCATTTCCTCTGTAAAAACTAGCTCCGAAATCGGGTACAACACAATATATGAGTAAAATGACATACACTAAGGATAAGGCATCCCAAACCGGAGCAATTACGCCCAAAGGCGGAAACAATCACCATACAGATAATATACGACGCCGTAGCGAAGAATGAACAGTATAAATGAAAACAAAAATCATAAAATATAAAGCTGCATAAATAAAGTCGGCTCACAACGAGCTCGACACCAGAGTACACATAATATACATCATCGTCACAACTGGTCTCTAAGTCGATACATAAGTAGTAGATGGAGAGTACTAGATACAATAGTATGTACAACTGGAAATAACGGATACCGCACAAAAACCCACCTATCAGCAAAAGGGCTAGTAAGCCAACTGCAGTGGTATCTGTGTCAAAAGATGTAAGAAAGCAGCCTACCGCGACTACTCCGAGGGGCAACCTGCAAACACTGTCGCACAACGGGGGTGAGTTGCCAACTCGTGAATAGTAGATAACATATAAAGGTAATCACGAGTATGCACGTGCTACGATACTCTAACCTATGCCAACAGATAACATATATATGATGAACTAGATGAGCAATAATTATGCAACAAGTGCGATCTAATGACATCTCTATATGATGAGCAGGGTATGCAATAGTCGTGCATAGAAAATGCAATCTTACAACATCTATATAGAGTGAGCAGGTATGCAATAATCGTGCTTAGCAAATGCAATCTAACAACATCTTTATAGAATGAGCAGGTATGCAATAATCGTGCATAGCAAATGCAATCTAACAACACCTATATAAAGTGAGCAGGTATGCAATAATCGTGCATGTCATATGTACTCTATCAGGCACTACAGATATAGGATGAGATGTAAAATACTGAATGCTGAGCATGGGAATAAATAACATCTACACGGAATGTCAACATGGAAATAATCGGTGTCCATCAATACACCCAAATCCCAGTAAAACTCAGGCACCGTCATCCTCATCGGCCCTCAAATCCTGTAAATCTCATAGAATCGTAAGTGCCCAACATCGGCACTCGAAATATCATAAAATCGTCGTGTCTAGCATCGACACGCAAATCCTGAAGTATCGGGCTCCATCAGTCGGATCGGCCCATGGGCTCCGTCTGCGGAATCGGCCCTCGGCCCCGGCAGTACGCGTCGTCCCATATCCATCTATCGACTCTGGTCAGTATCCTCCGGATAATCGCCAGGTCTAACCAATCACCGGTAGGTGGTAGTCCCTCCGCCGGGCTCACCGTCTAACAATACGAGTCTTCTTGCCCCGGGGTACCGTACCGGGTCCACCATGTACCCGCAATCGGTGTCTACCGCTCCTCGAATCGGGTATACTCACACAAGCTCTCTGGAACCGAGAAAACTCATGGTGGATGCACTGAAATATCATATCAAGAGAAACCGGGTTTTTAAAACAGTGCGTATTTTTTTAAAATAATACCACGGTTCTCAAATCCAGAAATCCCATAAATCTAAACTCAATGTGTAAATCTATACAAGGTGTCTTATGACACTAAGAGTGAAAAAAGGAAAAACCGCTCTTTTAAAAAGAATCCAGTTTTGAAAATATCTCATGCGGTCCCTATTTTTCATGAAATCAAATCAATATCATCCATGTATGTAACATATGTATGTTTGTAGGTATGGATGTGCAAATGGATATATACGCGAATATGAGTGTAGCACTACTACGAAAATACAGTGTGCATGTGCGCAGGTATGAAGATATCAATATATATGTGCACTGGTATGAATATACAGTGTGCATGTGCACATGTATGAAGATATCAATATATGTGTGCACTGGTATAAATATACAGTGTGCATGTGCGCAGGTATGAAGATATCAATATATGTGTGCACTGGTATGAATATACAGTGTGCATGTGCGCAGGTTTGAAGATATCAATATATGTATGCACTGGTATGAATATACAGTGTGCATGTGCGCAGGTATGAAGATATCAATATATGTGTGCACTGGTATGAATATACAGTGTGCATGTGCGCAGGTTTGAAGATATCAATATATGTGTATGCCAAAATGAGACAAGTCATGACAATCATCAACGATGCGGCAATCAGACGATATGTAATTCGTAGCAATCCTATAGTGCAAGTGTCATGGTAATCACTTACGGTGTGACTGTAACATACAAATGGTGCTCGGGCAGCTTTAACCATTAGTGACAGTGCAGTGTTCTATATCTACCATTTCTATATGCAATAAGGGAGGTATGCTACACTAATACACATGAACATCTACGACTAAATATCCTATCACGCCCTAACGCTTAACGCCATACGGGCGATTTCCCCGTAGAAGTTAAATCTACTCACCTGGTCGCGTGCTACACGTAGCCGACCACCTGCTTCCCCTTCTTTGCCGCGTCCGACGTACCCGCCTGCGAATCTGGAATTTACACAAGGAATCCATAAATAAGCAAACTATCTCGCGAAACGCGATATCGAAATCAAACGAGAAACTCGCGTCGCGAACCATACGCACGTGTGTCCGATACGCTAGATCATGTGTACGCATCTAAAACTACCCCGACACGCCGAGACACGCTGGATCACAGAACCCACTCACGTATCGCGCGTATCGCGCAAACCAAATATACTTGAAAAACGATATATTGTTCCAGATTCTACCCAGGTGAAAAACTTACAAAATTGCACATGCCAAAACACTGGAATATGCAGCAGACTCCTTTAGCCAAAACCCTAACACCTAGCTCCCTCATCTGACCGCAATTTGCGGCTAGAAAGAACAAATCGGCGGTCTGGGTGTGGGGTTAGGGGTTCGTGCTTGGTGTGTGTTGTCTAGACCTAGTATACATGTTCCAGTTTGCTCAGATTTTCTCTGAAGGAGTCGGGTCACAAGCAGATCACAGAGAGGCCAAGTTTTGCTTAAAACCGATATGTTTTGCACAAAATGAAACCCTAGGGTATTTTGGTGAAATCTGGGGTTTACCTAGGTTTAAGTGGCCCTAACAACACATAACTAAACTAGGCTAACCAATAAAATCATCACTTAGCCAAAAATCCACACAATTCACCAAATTAAGCACAAAATTCACTTTTTACACTAATCGAAGCTATTTCTATACAAACTAAGCAAACTAGGATGTAGGTTTAAGAAATATACCCCACTCTCGACCCTAGGAAGCAGGAGGAAGGAGAAGAGGAAGAGAAGAGCTGCTGTAGTTGCTGGAGCTGCTGCTGGTGCTGCTGAAGCTGTTGCTGCTGAAGCTGTTGCTGATGCTGCTGAAGCTGATGTTGTTGTTGTTGCTTCAGCTGATGCTACTTATTGTTGTTGTTGTTGCTGCTGCTGAGTGCTGCTGCTGCTGCAACTTCTGCTGATGATGATGAATGAGTGTGTGTGTGTATGTATGAGTGAGTGAGAGTGAGAGAGATGTGAGAAACAAATGAGTGAAGTAACAAAAGAAATGGGAGTTAAGCTAGTCAACCCCCCCTCTCTCTTCATTTAATGCAAGCATGGCACTTGCCATGATGCCCACTCTCTCTCTCTCTCTCCCCAAGTCAACATAATGTTGGAGATAGTGCCCTCAGAGTCAATTTTTGGATCACAGGCACGTGATTGCAATGATTGAGGGAGGACCTGTCCCGGTAGGACAGTCTTACTCGAGATGATAGTATGCTATCTGGTTTATCTTTATCATCGTGTACTGCTTAGGTGACCTGACAGGTCGCTATTACACGTTGATAGAGCCCCTAGGATTCTTGCTTGACCACCAGCAGTATGAGGGCGATCATATAAGTGGGAGCTGGGGTCTATAAGCACATCCTTAAAAGGTCCCTAGTTGTGCGAGTTTCGAGACAGGGCATCGATACTCCAGAGTAGACTAGTGTATACAGTCGAGACCCGGACGAGGGGCGGTGGCCGGTCTCACAAGCCATTGGTGTCAGTTGGATCACCTAAGATGTATACTGGTGCTCATTGGGTTATGAGTACACCGGACAGGACTCGCCGGGAACATGCTAGTTGGTCTTATACCAGACGTCAGATAGCAGTTCCCACGTGACATGTGTACAGGTTAGTTCATCGACCTGATGATCGTCATTTGTCTCGTGTGAGTTCCCACTGTACTTTGATTACTACCCTATCACGCTCAAAGGAGACGTGCAAACAGGTTTTAGTTGGGTACAGTCCCGAGCCACATGGAGGCAGTGAGCGTATCTTCAGGGGTTCGTCTCTCCCGGTATTGGGGGTGAGGTCGCGCTGTGTCTAGGAGAGCCATTACACGAAGCCCTCGTCCGAGGCAGGAGATTTACTGTTAGGTATTCCAATAATATCTCAGGGTGTTCTGGGCTACACTCTGACACGACTTGTACCGCTTTTGGGGGTCTGACTTTTACCAACCCCCTAGCCCGCCATGCGATACTCATAGACGAACAGACCGGACTGTACGGATATTGTCACTGACAGGCTCAGTAGGGTGTCAGGATGAGTTCGCTCATCGACGTCCCTTTTGGTCAATAGCTGGTAGCTCGTTACGTATGGCTAATACCTCTGACGTGCTAGTGGTTAAATCCACAACCATAGTATTGACGAGTCTTTAGAGTCCACCATACCCAGTTACTCAAGTTTCGGGCGAAACGCTGTAGAGGCCGTATGGAGATATGGCAGGGTTCGATCAGATACGTGCGGTATTGCACGGATCATGATCGGACGGATTTTACTGGCCGGTTTTGGTTTAAGCCGGATCCTAGTATTAGACAGTGTAGATTTTGTCTCTTTGCATTTGTATTCAGTGGGAATACAAATGCGGGCGTGTATATGCAGTAGCGGGGTTTTCCTGTAATTTATTACGGGATTAGTTTTCTGTAGTTGCCAGTTTGCATTCCGTTCCGGCCGGTTTTCCTTTGTTCCTTCACGGCCGGACTTTTCGATGGAGGGGGTTATTTGCAAGTTTGCAAATAACATTTGTGGAGGGGTTTCTTGCATTTGTGGCATTATGATAAGTTAAGCATCTTTGCTTTTTCATGATGGATTGCTTTTTGAGATTAGATGAGATTTGAAATGAAATTGACATTGTTATCATCATATTTGGTGTGGTCACCCCTTTACTTTTCCTACCATCACCTCCCTTCTTGTTTTGTTGATTCCTCCACCAATTTTTGATAAAAAGGGAGGCCGGCCACTTCATGGGACATGTAGAGAGATTTTCATTTTAGTGGTGGCACATATTTCTTCATCTCAGTCTTCTTGTTTGGAAAAAATGAAAGCACCATTTTTCCTTAACCTCATTCCTCCATCACCAATGGCAACATAAACCCCAATGAGACAAGTGAATCTACACTACAACCTACAGTATCCTTGGACGCATCGGCTAGCCAACTTCGCGCCCGAGTTGCCTCGGTATTGAGGTGGGAGCCCGTAAAAGATGCAGACGATGTGGTGCCCTTCCGGCAAGGAGGCGACGACCGGAGTTTCCGCAGGAGATCGGGACGACGACGAGAAGACCGGAGGACTCGGATCAGTCGGTATATCTCTATTCCCCATCTTGTAGTTAGCTAGGACTAGTTAATGGTTCGATCCGGGTTTTTAGTACGCGGTGGTGCCGGTTTGCTAGTTTGCAAAATTAAAGTTTACCATCGCTTCCGCATTTGGCCTCGGGGTGGAGGCCGGGGCGCCGCCGTGCACTTACAGTGGTATCAGAGCCTCGCCATTAACTTAGTCTAGCTTTGTTTAATGTGTTTACATTTCCGATCGACCAAAATTCCAAAATCCGCGTTTTCTTCACATCAGTTTTCTGTTGAATTTTTTCTTGCTCAAAAACTTTTTCAGGTTGCAGAAAAGTGATGAACTGTAAATTCTAGGAACACTGTAGAAATTCGATACAGCGACTCCACAGTGGGAGCGCGGAACCGCGGCCAAAAACCCTTTTGGGCCGCGGTTCCGCCGCACTCTGTTGAGATCACTGCATCAAATTTCTGCAGTTGCTCTCTGGGATGATTGTAGGGTTTTTGAAATATTAATTTTGGGCCCAGAATTTCTTGATGTGCTGCAGTAGTTCTTGAGGGCCCACTTGGGAAATTTGATCGATCGGATATTTTAAACACATTATTTCACAGTATTTACATTATATCTGCGACCGTGAATGTCACTCGATCGGTAAATCCTGTCTAACTGCTATAGCCCGGTTAGACGGATTTGCGAACGTGACATTCACGTTGTGTTCTGTGTATTGCTGTGATGTTGCGGATCGGTCGTGGGGATAGCCTGGATGCAATGCTAGTACAGTTTTTGTTGTATTATGTACATTTGATATTGTGGGGTGAGCGTCTGACATGTGGACTGCCGTCACTGCCTGTTTGTATTATTATTTTGGGGCACGACCAGGTTGCGGTCGATGTACCCGTTGTATGCATATTTTACTTTCTGTACTAGGATTGCCCCGCGGAGGGGTGCACGGATAGCCGGATTCTAGAGGGCAACGGGCCCGCATCTCATGGCATTGAGACGGAGGGGGCTTCACTCTACAATTGGCGGGCTATTCGCCGCACTCGTAGGGGGTACAGGTTGACCCAGGAGGGGTGCCCAAGTTACCGGATTCCATGAAGTGCTGGGTGGTCCATTCACGTTGCTGAAGGGGGCTGCCTCGCTTCAAGTTTTGGCGGGTAACTTGCCGCGCCCGTAGGGGTCTAAGATTTCATTGCACAGGCTATCCACACGACCAGGGGAACGTCGGGTTTCAGCGGCTCTGTGAAACCCAGGGATCCCAGATATCTGTATTGTTCTGTGATGCTGTACATTTCTGTGATGTTGCATTTTATCACGCCTTGAGCGAATATAATATATTGGTATATATATTAGTAGATGTTGTATATGTTTTGCATCCGCGCTAGTCCAGTCCCCGCTCTGTCGTTAGTTAGCTAACCTAACAGGTAATGATGGGACCCAGTGGCGAATGCGGATGGCATATACGTACGTCATATTATTTTCGTTCTTTGTGGTGTGATCAATTGATGGGACCGCGTTGATTCGGATCAATGCAAGTTAAAAACAAACCTAATCTGATGTTGTTGGAACACTTTTCAAAAGGCTGTTATTGCAAGGACGTTCACTTTTGTTTTGCATTGTGGTATTTGTAGGGTTCCTAGGCACACTAATGAGGTCTCACAAGGCATCAACCATGCCAATTTCAAAGTTGACGGGTGCCGAGAAACCCTAATACGGATCGTTAACTAGATATATAGGCGAAACAAATGCGAATAGTTAACAGCTTAACTACAAGAATTAACGAAGATACAACCTTTGTAGATCCGGTGCTCCACCTCCATAGCTCCGTGATGATGTCTCCTCGCTGCGATCATCGGATCCCGAGATCTAGCGTCGGCTTCATCGGAGAAAAAGCGGGCTGGGTCATCGACGACGATGCCGAAGATGATCTACGTCGAGGCATCACAAGATCAAGCTCCACCATCACCAATCCATGAAAACATGTGAAGGAAACACCCTATACTACTTGGCAAGAGGTAGAGGATGAAGAAATAGGAGGTGGGTTCACTTTAGATTTGGATTTCTCACTCTTTTTCATCAATCACCATTGATGGAAACTTGGTTTTCTTCTTGAAGGAGAAGAAGAAGAAGAAGATGAAAATTATGATATGTTATTCAAAAGAATAATAAAAATCATTCTTATCATAATTTAAACCATGGTTAGATGTAGAGAATTAACTAAGGTTAGAAGAATGGTTAGGGTTTTGGAAATGAAGACAAAATGGTCACTTTGGTCAAAGTTGCATGAAGCTTCAAGAAGCATCATGAATGAAAGCAACCATTATCTTTTCATTTCTCATTTCTTTTAATCCAAAAATAAATAGATGAAAGAATGAATAATCAAATAAAAACCCTAACCATTTATTTAACCAAGGTTTAATTCTTTACACAAACCTAGCAATCATGTATCATCAAATATGATACAATCAAATGAGAAAATCCTTTTAAAGTGAACCGATATTAGTTAATGCAAAGTAATATATCAAATATATAATTATGCATTAAATCATTAAATCAACACTTGATTTAATGATCCGGTCATATCGCATATAACCGACTAATATCAACAGCAACAACTTATCGAATCAACACTTGATCCGATAACCCGGCTATATCGCATATAACCGATCAATGTCACAAATCGCGAGAATCGAATACAGTATCACATACTGGTATTATTCTCGGTCCCGCACATATCTCATATGCGCTCCTATTTCGTTTCGCTTAAGCCAGGAAACCTTTGTGTAGGACTCTAAAGAATCGTCAATACGCCGGCAGCAGGTGATGATCATATCAAGCACCCACAAGCCGCAAGCGGTCTGCTAAACGTAACAGCCACCCGGGTATTGAGCGATTAGAAGATTGACGAGCAAGCCCGCTCACACTCCTGTGAATCCAACCAGTAACACTTACCGTACAGTCCGGTCTCGTCGTCTGATATGTCGCATATCTCGCCTAGGGTTGGTAAACGTCAGACCCCAATAGCTCGATAAGTCGTGTCGATGTGAGGTCTATAACAATTCGAGAAACCATTGGTAACACTTACCAGTAAATCTCAGCAACCCTGGCCAGGGATTTCCTGTTATAGCCAATCGAACACAGCGCAACATCAACTCCCTATACCGGGAGAGACGAATCCCCTCCTATCGCTCATTGCCTCCATGTGATTCAGGACTGTACCCAAAAACCACCGTTTTGCACGCCCTCTTGGACGAGGTAAGATGGAAATCAAAGCACAGTGGGAACCACACAAGACTCTATGACGATCTCGGGTCAACAGACTACTCTGTACCAGTGTCACCAGAGAACTGCCATCTGACGTAAGGTATAATACCATCTGGGAGTTCTCGGCGAGTCCGTCCACTTTACCCAGTCTCTACTGAGCACCCGTATATCATCTCTGATGTCAAACACCAATGGATGTGGGATCATCCATCGCCCATCTGTATGGATTGAGAAGGTACACGCTAGTCTACTCTGGTATATCGATGCCCCGTCTCGATACACCCACAACTAGGGACTTTGAAGGATGTACTTATGGACTACCATGACCCCACTAGTATGATCCTCATCATAGTCCAGATAGTCAAGTACACATCCTAAGGGCTTTACTAACATGTAACAGAGAGAAAATCAATGTACACGTTAGGGTAAAGAGTAACCAGATAGCATACTATCATGTCGAGCAAGAAAGTCCTCCCTATATATGTCCCAGCATCCACTACAATATACATCCAATGTACAGTAATGGCCTCTAGGGCATACATATAACTAACAATCTCCCACTTGCACTAGGGCCATCTGATAGCAGTGGTTGCAGTATCTCATACTCAACCATCCCATAAAAGTCTCTCTCTGGGAATAGGCCTTCGTGAGTGGATCCGCCGTGTTGTCCTCTGAGTCTACTCTCCTGCCCTCGATCCCCTGGAGATCAACCATCTCCACGATCAGGTGACACTGCCTTAGAATATGTCTGGATCACTGATGGGACCGGGGTTCCCGGGCCAAAGCCACACTTCCATTGTCACACAATGGTAGGAACTTAGTTCATCTCATGAACCATTATACACCCAAACAGCCTCTTTGGTAGCATCTTGAGTAGCGATGTATCCTGCCTTTATCGTCTAGTAAGCCACGGTATTTAGCTTGGAACTCTTCCAACATACCGTCCCTTTACTGAGGGTAAAGACAATGCCTGTGACTGACACTCAGTCGTCTTTATCACCCTGGAACCTTTCCAGTGATTCTCCCCAGGATCGATTGATACCATCTCACTACAGCTAGTGAGTATTCTAACATCCATTTAGATCTATCTCATAGATCCAAAACCCAGGATTTAGGAGGTATCACTTTGATCCTATATGGAGAATCATTGTGATAAGCGGAGATTGACCGAGCGTAGCTTAGGAAACTCCTTCCCTATCAAGAGTATTTCATCCACGTACTCTACGAGGATCATTACTATACTCCCTACTACCTTTTTGTTTATACAAGGTTCATCTACCATTTTGATGATGTCAAACTGTTTGACTACCACATCAAAACAGATGTTCCAACTCCGCGATACCTGCTTTATCCTATAAAGCATCTTGCACACGTTTCCGCTGCTCCCACTGTCTACGAAGCCTTCTGGCTGTGTACTTACAGACGCTCTCTTCTAAAACATCATTTAGAAAAGTAGTCATGACACCCAACCACCAGATATCGTAGTCATGGTCTGTAGCCGTGGCAAGTAGGACCTGGATGGACTTAAGCATAGCTCCTTAGAAAAGGTTTCATCATGATCCATACCTGGTTAATGATGCAAACCTTCAACAAGTCTAGCTTTGAAAGTCTTAACTTTTTCATGTACACCAAGTAATCTTCTCAGGATATACTTGCTCCTGATGGGGATTTAACCCTTCAGATAAAGCAACTAAAGTCCATACTTTGTTGGTGTATAAGGATTCCATCTCAGATCTCTAAGCATCCAGCCATTCTTACAGAGTCTTACTTCTGATGGCCAGCTCGAAACTAGTTGGGTCATCATCTCATGATGCAATCCTCGCTCCCACTGTCATAGAGAAACCGAAATATCTCTCAGGTGGGTGAGGAACCCTACCAGATCGGCGGAGAGGCTGAGGTTCGTCGGAAACTATTGAATCCTTTGGTTCTTTCAAATCATCAGCTACAGTTTGTATAGCTGGAACATTTCCAGTTCTACATTACTGACCTTGCCTCGAGCTTGTCCGGATTTTGCTTTTAGACATAGGACGGACAACCCAAATCTTAACTAACTTAAGATATGGGCTCTTCCCTTTCCATATCACATATGAAGCGGTAGGCTACTGATTTGATTTGAACCCTATTCAATAGGTATGCAGCTTCTCAAGTGCATAACTCCCAAAAAGGAAACAGGTAACTCAGTAGTACTCATCATAGAGCACACCTTATCATATAGGGTGATATTGCTCCGCCCCGATATACCATCGTGCTATGGTGTATACGGAGGAGTAATGCTGAGAGAGAATTTCATTCTCCTTTAAAATAGTCCAGGAATTCCGTGCTCAAGTATTCTCCTCCTCGATCTCATCAAAGGACATAATACTTATACCCGTATTGGTTCTCTACTTCTAAATCATATTCTGTGAATATCTCAAAAGGTTCGGACTTGTGTTTCAACAGGAACATATGTCTGAATCTTGAGAGATTATTAGAGAATGTAACGAAGTACAAAGAACCAGTCCTGGCATATGTAGACAGGGGACCTGCCATACATCAACATGTATCATCCCAAGAGTTTACTAAGTCTTTATCTGCTTCCAGTAAACAGAGCTATGGTCATCGTATCTTTGTGACATGACTGGCAAGTTTCATAAGATGTAAATTCAAACTAATTTAAAAATGCATCTAAATGCAACTTCAGCCAGTCGGGTCGAATTGATATGACCTAGTCTACAATACCTCAAGAAGGAATCGTTCATTTCTGAACTCTTCCTCTTGTGTGTGTTGCGTATACTAAGAACTGTAGTTTGATTTAGAACATCAATGCTTTTAGATAACGTGCCTGAACCGATCAACTTTTGATATAGGAAATGTTCAAAACATTATCCAACAATACAAAATTTTATCATTTCTTTGCTGATAAAGAGACTGATATGATTTTGTATATCAGGTTCGGTATCTAATAACATTTCGTTCAGAATCAATGTATTCTGGTAATACAGGGTGACAGTGACCAACAGACTTGGCTGCAACACTTGCCCCGTTTTCTGTCTCATGAAACTTATCACCCGTTCTCAGTTTTTCTACCTTTTTGTAGCCCTATGTAACAGTTTACATATCTGGGATCCTGATCCGGTATCATATACCCAGGATGCGAAGGAAACTGAGAAACAGTTCTTTGTAACGAACACACCCGAAGATGATGCATCAACATGCACTCTCTTCGTTTGGGCGGCACGGGAATTCTGGTAATCCCCAATTTCCTACTCTATCTTATAACAATTATAAGTTGGAGCGGGACCAACGTTCTCCAGCTCAGTATAACAAGCGGGTTCGGTCAATATTCCGTATTATTATCTTGATTAAGGCGTGATATGGTCGCTACCTGGACAGAGAGAGAAGAAAACACTCAGCGTGCGCTCTTGCAAGAATAGATTGGTTTTTATTTTATCTAATCAGGATGGCTCCCACTGTTTTTATCAAATCTTCCTTCAAACCCTAAAAGGAAAGACTAGCCGGGATTAATTACACACTACAAGTTCGCCAATCTTTCAGCCAGGCCAGTGTCGGTACTTTGAGGGAGGTCCCCCGTGCTTTCGCACGAACCTAATTAATGTAAACCTCATTTTCCCAGAGGCGTAACCTCGTTAACACCTTTCTAGACACCTACTTGATCGGCTAATTGTAATGCGTAAAACTCTCCCAGGAGTAACTCTTACTCGCAGCGGGTATCGTGATCCAACTATCTCATAGAAGGTATGCAATCTCATTGCAAATTTCAACACTTGAAATTCCCGATAATATTTTGCCCCTAGCGTGCTATGACCTTGACGCATGCCAAACAACCCATAGTCCGCTAGTCAAGTTCAACCCGTACATTTCTTGATTGAATTAAACCCACCCGCACGACCCTTGACCCATGCCAAACAATGTCGTACGAATACCCTAATCCAATCGCATCGTATGCTAGCAGATAAGCACTAGTTAGCTACCGTACACTACGCCTTGACGCATGCCAAACAACCGCAGCACGAATACTAACTAGTACTTATCTGAAATGACGGAGGGCTACGACAGGTTTTTCTAAAAACCTATTGCGTAATGAACTTGATATCGTTGTAGAATCAAATGATTTTAAAATGGAGTGCTTTTGAGGCTTTTCTAGTTTTGCTAAAGGAGTCACTCCCGGTGAAGGGATCGTCGGTCCTTTCCTCATCGAATAAGGTGCGGGATATATCATATATATCACTGTGCAAAGCAAAAGCTCTTAAAAGCAATCAAAAGACAAACCGAGTATGTAGCATCTGCCAGTTATTGCTAAAGGAGTCACTCCCGGTGAAGGGATCTCGGTCCTTTCCTCATCGAATAAGGTGCAGGATATATCATATATACCGCTGTGCAAAGCAAGAACTGTAGCTACCTGTTTTATTTTGAAATTCGATTCTACAACATCTTAGGTTTCTTTTCTTTCATTAATCACAATAATGAAGTCCCATCATTTAAGTACCTAAACATCACAGATAAGTACGACGTACACTTATACCATCCGCATTCGCCTCGATGTCCCCTCATGCACCGTTAGGTTAGGTAACTAACGGCAGAGCGGGGCAGGGCTAGCGCGGGTGTAAAACATAAGTAACGTCTATATAATATATCATATATACTATATACGGTATCTATCACAGAACATCACATGATCACATCACAGATATCGCAGCAGAAGAAACATATGAAATATTGGATATACTAGGATGTCCGTGTTTTCAATACGAGCCAGTATAAAACACGGATTCCACGGTCGTGATGAATAGCCAAACCCACACCCCTAGACCCCTACGAGAGCAGCAAGCAACCCTACCAATTCTAGAGTTAGGAGACCCGGACTCGACTCCTCGAGGTGGTCTCCCACTGGACTCCAGAACCCGGTTACTTGTGCTCCCCTCCTTGGGTCTATCCTAGTGCGGAAAAGAAAATAATATACAAAAGGTGACATCTTCCGCAACCTGGAAGTGCCCCAATAAAAGAATATTACATACAAGTTTTTACATGAATGAAAATGAAAAACACTCATCTCACATAAAAAACCCCGGCTATTCAAACACGACGATCCAATATAACATATCCAGCAACACATAACATCACATGTCATCAACGTAAGTAAATATGCCCATCCCAATTGTCGTTGACATATAGCAATGAAACCGACGATATCACATATTACACTTACGGTCACAGAAAAGAAAGTGTAAAACTACAATAGTTGGAATTCGCAACCTGTATAGACATCGCATGCCTAATCAAATTAATTCCTTAGACATCGCATGCCTAACAATTATAAACAACGCATTTTAGTCTCAAAATCGAAAACTCTTTTCAATATCAAGTCGGGCAATTCAACAAGATTCCCGTCTTCCTGATCGAATGCTCGTCGCAAACTTTAGTGGACGGCCGCACCCCCGATGCCGTCGACGAAGTGCACCAAGGCGGAACACCGCTGCCGCGAGCACCCGAACGGATGCTTTCGGCGACGGGGTTCTCCTACAGTTACTTTGTCGGGGCTGTGGGGTGTAGCAGGCTATTAAGTTTATCCGGCGAGTATCCGCGTATGCTACGTGATTGCGACGGACTTTTGATCGCATCAAAATTCCATGGCAACCGATCAAGTGAGACTAAACAGCTATGTTTATAACATTCATTCAGTTATCTCATAACTACATGTGAATTCCAATTATTGTATCACATTCCAGATAATTAGAAAATGTTAAACTTTCCGATCGAACATTCAAACACCCAAGTTTTCCCGATACAGATCAACACATGAAATAAGTTTAAAAACATTCACTTCATGCCTCAGTACCAATGGTCCAGCCGTAGAAGGGTTAAGCCAACGCCTCACATGTGGCACGCCGTACTGCCCCAAACCCGAAGGTTCAAAGGGCAGTTCAAGACGGTCACATAATCGAGTTAAGGTTTGTTGTCTTCTAGAGGGACCATCGCGTTACTTGCACTACTTAGAACGTCTTTAAACCATGGAAAAATCCAACACTTGGAAATTTCCCGACAGGGGAAAAGGTGGGTATTTTTATCCGGTCGAACTTTTTAACATATTCTAAAATTATCCGGAAAAGCACACAGACAAAATTAGACAATCCGATCGAAATACCGAGTCCCTAATACAACCCCAGAAAACTCAACTGTATAATAAATATAAATATATTCCATAAAATGCAGCACTAGAAATTAGGAATTACTGTGCAAATGAAAAATGCTGATGTGACTAGTTGGCCGCGGAACCGCCGCACAAGCCAGCTTGTGCCGCGGTTCCGCCGCACTTTAGAAGAATCATGAGCACATGCTCCACAGTAATTCATCAAATTCCCTGCTGATTTTTTTGCATATTTTTAATTTCGAAAAAGACCAGATTTCAGAAAATGTACAGAGAGCATTCTTGAGTTAGGGTTTCGATTCGATCGGACTTCTCACTCCGTCTACGCGTCGCCTGAGGCTCTAGCTAGGCTCTGATACCACTGTAGGGTTCCTAGGCACACTAATGAGGTCTCACAAGGTATCAACCATGCCAATTTCAAAGTTGACGGGTGCCGAGAAACCCTAATACGGATCGTTAACTAGATATATAGGCGAAACAAATGCGAATAGTTAATAGCTTAACTACAAGAATTAACCAAGATACAACCTTTATAGATCCGGTGCTCCACCTCCATAGCTCCGTGATGATGTCTCCTCGCTGCGATCATCGGATCCCGGGCTCTAGCGTCGGCTTCATCGGAGAAAAAGCGGGCTAGGTCATCGACGACGATACCGAAGATGATCTACATCGAGGCATCACAAGATCAAGCTCCACCTTCACCAAGCCATGAAAACTTGTGAAGGAAACACCCTATACTACTTGGCAAGAGGTAGAGGATGAAGAAATAGGAGGTGGGTTCACTTTAGATTTGGATTTCTCACTCTTTTTCATCAATCACCATTGATGGAAACTTGGTTTTCTTCTTGAAGGAGAAGAAGAAGAAGAAGATGAAAATTATGATATGTTATTCAAAAGAATAATAAAAATCATTCTTATCATAATTTAAACCATGGTTAGATGTAGAGAATTAACTAAGGTTAGAAGAATGGTTAGGGTTTTGGAAATGAAGACAAAATGGTCACTTTGGTCAAAGTTGCATGAAGCTTCAAGAAGCATCATGAATGAAAGCAACCATTATCTTTTCGTTTCTCATTTCTTTTAATCCAAAAATAAATAGATAAAAGAATGAATAATCAAATAAAAACCCTAACCATTTATTTAACCAAGGTTTAATTCTTTACACAAACCTAGCAATCATGTATCACCAAATATGATACAATCAAATGAGAAAATCCTTTTAAAGTGAACCGATATTAGTTAATGCAAAGTAATATATCAAATATATAATTATGCATTAAATCATTAAATCAACACTTGATTTAATGATCCGGTCATATCGCATATAACCGACTAATATCAACAGCAACAACTTATCGAATCAACACTTGATCCGATAACCCGGCTATATCGCATATAACCGATCAATGTCACAAATCGCGAGAATCGAATACAGTATCACATACTGGTATTATTCTCGGTCCCGCACATATCTCATATGCGCTCCTATTTCGTTTCACTTAAGCCAGGAAACCTTTGTGTAGGACTCTAAAGACTCGTCAATACGCCGGCAGCAGGTGATGATCATATCAAGCACCCACAAGCCACAAGCGGTCTGCTAAACGTAACGGCCACCCGGGTATTGAGCGATCAGAAGATCGACGAGCAAGCCCGCTCACACTCCTATGAATCCAACCAGTAACACTTACCGTACAGTCCGGTCTCGTCGTCTGATATGTCGCATATCTCGCCTAGGGGTGGTAAACGTCAGACCCCAATAGCTCGATAAGTCGTGTCGATGTGAGGTCTATAACAATTCGAGAAACCACTGGTAACACTTACCAGTAAATCTCAGCAACCCTGGCCAAGGATTTCCTGTTATAGCCAATCGAACACAGCGCAACATCAACTCCCTATACCGGGAGAGACGAATCCCCTCCTATCGCTCATTGCCTCCATGTGATTCGGGATTGTACCCAAAAACCACCGTTTTGCACGCCCTCTTGGACGTGGTAAGAAGGAAATCAAAGCACAGTGGGAACCATACAAGACTCTATGACGATCTCGGGTCAACAGACTACTCTGTACCAGTGTCACCAGAGAACTGCCATCTGACGTAAGGTATAATACCATCTGGGAGTTCTCGGCGAGTCCGTCCAGTGTACCCAGTCTCTACTGAGCACCCGTATATCATCTCTGATGTCAAACACCAATGGATGTGGGATCATCCATCGCCCATCTGTATGGGTCGAGAAGGTACACGCTATTCAACTCTGGTATATCGATGCCCCGTCTCGATACACCCACGACTAGGGACTTTGAAGGATGTACTTATGAACTACCATGTCCCCACTAGTATGATCCGCATCATAGTCCAGATAGTCAAGTACACATCCTAAGGGTTTTACCAACATGTAACAGAGAGACAATCAATGTACACGTTAGGGTAAAGAGTAACCAGATAGCATACTATCATGTCGAGCAAGAAAGTCCTCCCTATATATGTCCTAGCATCCACTACAATATACATCCAATGTACAGTAATGGCCTCTAGGGCATACATATAACTAACAGTATTATGTTGGAATATCCTGCTCCTCAGTCGATGAGGCAAGGGCCGAGATCCCTTCACCGGGAGTGACCCCTTGGACAGAAGTTTGCGTCAGGGCAATAACTTCACTATAGCCGATTACTTTTGCTTTGCATCGTGGTATTCAGTTGGAATATCCTGCACCTCATTCTATGGGGAAAGAGCCGAGATCCCTTCACCGGGAGTGACCTCTTTAGCGAAGGTTTTCGTCACTATATTTTTAAAAGCTATCCGGTTCCTTCAACAATATCAAGTTCATTACGTTAAAGGTTTTCGCCAGAAACCATTCGTAGCCCTCCGTCGTTTCAGACGGGTAGCACGTAGTATTCATGCTATGTTTGTTGACCTTCGTCAAGGCATAGTGTATGGTAGCTGCTTGTTGCCTTTCTGCTGCATAGATAGATACGTTGGTTTGGGACAGTCATATAGCCTTGTTGACCTTTGTCAAGGGCTTGTACGGGTGGGTTCAAATTAACCTGGACAATGACGGGTAGAAATTGACATGTGACTTATGATTTGTTGACCTTCGTCAAGGTCATAAGAGCATGGGGCAAAAATCCACATCGGGAGTTTCTAAAGAAACTGAAACTTGCCAGATATGCGTATACCTTCTGGAGTGTGATGACATGAGCGGATTCCGTCACATTATCATGCGATGATAGTTGGATCCCGATTCCCACTGATGAGTTGGTTTACTCCTCGGCTGATCCCAACTAATTCTTCTTTTGGGTTTGGAGAAGAATTTGAGGTTACAGTGGGAGGTTTCCAGATTAGATAAATTAGTAACCATTCTGATCTAGGTTAGAGTGCACGCTGAGTGTTTCTTTTCTCTCTCTCTGGCTGCGACCATTGACCCGACCCTAAGACTATGACTCAGAGACCAAAATTAATCGAACCTTCTTAAACACTGGCTTTTGGATTGTCAGAGTTGGAAACCTCATTGCCACTCCTACTTTTACCCTTTTTCTCCAGGACACCCCGTATTACTACGAACGTCCACTTCCATTGGACAAAACCATCGTATGGTTATATACGAACTCGAAGGAATTTATTCGAGGATGGTTTCAGGTTCTGGAGAAAACGGATAGGACTATTCAGTTGTCTTTTCCTTTTACCTTTTCTCAGGTTGCGAGTACTCCTTGGTTTAGGAGATAGTACACCTATTACGCAAATTGGATAGTCTTCTTCCAAACCTTAAGCTGGTGCCGACCGGTAGGGAATGAAGAAAACCAATTAGCCTAACGATGGTGTACAGAAGGTATTAAGTAAAGACATATCAAGGGATTAGTAAGAGGGCAAAGTAAATTGTGACTGATATTCACGACCAAACCAAGTATTTCTTCGCCAATCCTAAGTCACCTTTTGTATTTCTCCAGGACACTCCGTATCACTACGAAGATCCCAAGTTTATTGGATAATCCATCGTATGGTTATATACGAACTCGAAAGGAACTTGTTCCAGTTCGGGGATGGATTCTGGTTCAGGAGAAATAGGAATAAGGTTTATTCAGGTGTCTTTTATCTTCACCTTCTATCGTATTGCGAGTGTTCCTAGGATTAGGACAGTACACCCATTATGCTTATTGGATAGTCTTCTTCCAAACCATAGGCTGGTGCCGAACGGTAGGGAAGGAAGAAAACCATTTGGCCTAAAGGGGTATGCAGAAGGTAATGACTAAAGACATATGAAGGGATTTGGAGAGATGGCAAAGAATTATACAGTTACAGTTGTGAATCTGGATAATGGAAGAGGCATTACTAGGAATACCGGGATATCCCATCGTAACATTTCAATGTTTCAGTTTCACTGTGTACTGTTAAAGGAAAACTGATTTCCCAATTAGATACTTACTCCAGGGTATGTATTTACCAGGTATGATTCTCACATTTGTATTGTTTTACAGATGATGGGTGGGAGTAACTTATTGGGAATTATGTGATCATCCTCATTATATCGGAATTCGTTGTAATTGGCGATATTTGAGGAAGTCATCTGGGTTGTTTGCCGGACGGCAAATATTTGGTTTTGAATATCCGTTGTTATGCACCAATTTCAAATTGATATATATCTGTACGTCTATTTTCATAGAGTGAGATATACCTTTTTCAAATTATGTCTATGACATTTACCTATATCAGTGGATGGTTAGGTAAGGAGCATTGAAAAACGGTGTAATTCTTCTTAACCATAGTACAGTTTTCAACCTACGACACACAGTGAATGAGTTGTTAGACTCAGGGACTTATACAGAGTATTGTATATTGTCCGGTGTCCATTAGGACAGAGGGGTTGGTCCTCGTACTGTTGGAGATAGTGCCCTCAGAGTCAATTATTAGGTCACAGGTACGTGATTGTAATGATTGAGGGAGGACCTATCCCGGTAGGACAGTCTTACTCGAGATGATAGTATGCTATCTGGTTTACCTTTATCATCGTGTACTGCTTTAGGTGACCTGACACGTCGCTATTACACGTTGATAGAGCCCCTAGGATTCTTGCTTGACCACCAGCAGTATGAGGGCGATCATATAAGTGGGAGCTGGGGGTCTATAAGCTTATCCTTAAAAGGTCCCTAGTCGTGGGAGTTTCGAGACTGGGCATCGATACTCCATTAGTAGACTAGTGTATACAGTCGAGACCCCGACGAGGGGCGGTGGCCGGTCTCATAAGCCACTGGTGTCAGTTGGATCACCTAAGATGTATACAGGTGCTCATTGGGTTATGAGTACACCGGACATGACTCGCCGGGAACATGCTAGTTGGTCATATACCAGACGTCAGATGGCAGTTCCCTGGTGACATGTGTGCAGGTTAGTTCATCGACCTGGGGATCGTCATTTGTCTCGTGTGAGTTCCCACTGTACTTTGATTACTACCCTACCACGGCTCAAAGGAGTCGTGCAAACAGGTTTTAGTTGGGTACAGTCCCGAGCCACATGGAGGCAGTGAGCGTATCTTCAGGGGTTCGTCTCTCCCGGTATTGGGGGTGAGGTCGTGCTGTGTCTAGGAGAGCCATTACACAAATTCCTTGGCCAAGGCAAGGAGATTTACTGGTAGGTATTCCAGTAGTATCTCAGGGTGTTCTGGGCTACACTCCGACACGACTTGTACCGCTTTTGGGGGTCTGACTTTTACCAACCCCCTAGGCCCGCCATGCGATACTCGTAGACGAACGGACCGGACTGCACGGATATTGTCACTGACAGGCTCAGTAGGGTTGTCAGGCTGAGTTCGCTCACAGACGTCCCTTTTGGTCAATACTTGGTAGCCCGTTACGTATTGGCTTATACCTCTGACGTGCTAGTGGTTAAATCCACAACCAAGGTGTTGACGAGTCTTTAGAGTCCCCCACATTCTGTTACTCAGCTTTCGGGCGAAAGGTTGTAGAGGCCGTATGGAGATATGGCAAGGTCCGATCAGATACGTGCGGTATTGCACGGATCAGGATCGGACAGTTTGTACTATAGGCCGTATGGTTATATGGCAGGGTTCGATCAGATACGTGCGGTATTCCACGGATCAGGATCGGACGGATATTACTAGCTGGTTTTGGTATAAGCCGGATCCTAGTATAGTACAGTGTAGATTTTGTCTCAATGCATTTGTATTTCGGTCGGAATACAAATGCGGGTGTGTATGCACAGTATCGGGGTTTTCCTGTAATTTATTACGGGACCAGTTTTCTGGAGTTGCCAGTTTGCTTTCCGTTTCGGCCAATTTCCATTGTTCCGTTCATTGGCCGAAGATTGGTGGAGGAGGGCTTATTTGCATTGTTGCAAATAAGTATTTGTGGAGGGGGTATTTGCTTATTGTTGTATCATGACATCTTTTCATTGACCTTGACTTCTTCTTGTCATGATGGCATGACTTTTGGCTCATCATGGTTGTTGATGATGGGGTTGGTGGTTGGTGTTGGAGTGTTGGACTTTCCTTGCTATCATTTCTTTTGCATGATAGCTTTCCTCTCTCTCTTTGGTATTAGTAGAGAATGGCTCCCTCTTTTGTCTCTCTCTTGACTCTCCATTCTCACCCTCCTCTCATGGCCGGCCACTTGTGAGGTGGTGGGGTTTTTCTTTTGGTTGTGAGAAAAATGTCATTCTCATTCTTTTGCATGATACATTTTTCCTCACCTCTCTCAAAGTTCTTTTTCCTCCACAAAAAGGCAACTCCACAATCCCAAAAAGAGACACCAGCTCACTACATATTCTACAACGAACCTTGGGCACGTCGAGTAGCCGGCTTCGTGCCCGAGTTGCCTCGGCATTGAGGTGGGAGCCCGTAAACGAAGAAGGCGATGTGGTGCACTTCCGGCGACGAGGAGGAGACGGGACTTTTCCGCAGGAGATCGGGACCATGACGAGAAGACCGGAGGACTTGGATCGTCGGTATATCTCTTCCCCTTCTCTTTGTAGTTAGCTAGGACTAATTAATGGTTCGATCCGGGTAGTAGTGCGCGGCGGTTTGCCAGTTTAAGAAAATTTAAAGTTTATCACCGCTTCCGCTTTTGGCCGTCGGATTGACGGCCGGGGCGCCGCCGTGCACTTACACGTACTATATTCTGTTTACTTTTAACTTCTCTAGTTCTTAGACATGTGTTTCGTAGAAACACAGGGTCTGAGTTTTGAGGAGTTATTGGTATAAGAATAAAGTAGAGAACCAGGTATTGCAAGTATCGGGATTCTTCAAGGTGATCGAAGATGTAGATACTTGTGCATGGTATTCAGTTGATAGTAATGATTAAGAGAACTAGCTTCTCTTTCAGGTTACTCATAATTGGTAATACTCCTAAGTTGAGTAACGCTGATCGGCCTCCTTCCATTTACTTGACATGCACTGGAGACAGCTGCATGATTTGAATCTGGTTACATTAAATCAGTGCCTCTGGTTCTACATTGGATATAGAACAGTTCATATCTTAACGATGTTAAAGTACGGGGAGTTGTCTGGCTTATGATTAAAACCAGACTCTGGATAACTCAAGGCACGTTTCTGTAATGGCTGTTTGTGGGTTGACCCAGGCTATGACGAGGGTTGATTTTCTACCATAAGAAAGATCAATAGTGATATTGTTCTTGACTCGCCACAGTTTTAATAAAAAAATGGATTTTTTCAGAAAACATTAAGTGGGAGTATGGTAGAACTGGAAGTGATTCCAGAACCACAAACGATTACTGAAGATTTGATAGGAACCTAAAGATTCAATCTGGTTTGATATTCCATTGGCCACTCCGCAGATACGGTGGGTAACCTCAGGCACCCGAGTGGTACTCCGGTAGCCTCAAGGACGGTGACAGGAAGGTTCTTGTTTACCCACACTTGCCATTGCTGTTGTTCCAGGCTGCGAGACCCGGCAGGAGGATGAGTATAGCGTCGTTCTAAACTGGCTTTAGAAGTGTACGTCTATATGACTCTACCAGAGGGTTGTCGTAGTCAATGGGAGCAGCGGAAGCATTGGTGGACAGATGGCTTATGTCTATTTATAGACTAAAGCAGATATAGCGGAGATAGATCATCAATTTCTGATGTGACAGTCATAGGTTTGACTTCATCAGAATAGGAGATGGATCGGTTGAGAAGATAATAGGGTGTGATGTCATGGTATTTGGATGACATACACAGAGTAGGATGTGATATTCCTATACTACAATCGGTTACACTTTGGTCGTCACACAGTGGTTTCTCCACATGGGACTTGGATATAATATCTGACATTCTGCTTACTAGATCTATGGTTTTAGATCTAGATTTGGGAAGTATCCCAATCTGGGTACTTTGACAGCATTCTATGAGTATTTAGAATGGTCGACTCCTGGCACGGTAGTGTACCTGCAGGTGATGGAGTCACCCTCTCTAAAGGTGTCTTAAAGACTAAAGGGGAGAGGGATGTGCATGATTGGCAGATCACTTGCTTAGGCAATAGAGTCAATCATGAGATGTCAAGTACCACACCAGATGTTGTTCTTGCAGTAGATGTAATAAGGTGATATTGATCCAATCCCGGAGAAACAATCGGAAGCAGCTTTAGAACATAAGTGGATGTTCTAGGGATATGATAACGACAGCCTCATTCAGGAGACAGTTATCATTCCAGGCTTCCAAGGTGACCTGGACGACAAGGAGGTTGTCAGAGTTATAGTTTTCCTTCTGACGAGGGGCAGTATTTTGGACAGGTGGTCCAAGGCAATACTGAGGGAGGCATGGCGCAGGATACTGATTAAGTTCAGTTGACGATACAGTCTAAGAAGTTTGGATTTGGAGTTCATTTATGAGCTAGGTCCCATCAGACATCCAGACATATTCTGAGACAGGTGTTGCTCATTTCGGGAGATGGTTTTCTCTGCGAACTTAAGATATAGAGAGACATAGAAAGAAACATCAAAGCAGATCCACTCACTGAGGCTATTCCTCGAACGCAATAGTTTCGCAAACGAGCTTTGTGAGACTGACAAGTAGAGGAGTTGGGTGTTCGGTATCACACAGGATTTGAGTATGCGACATCGCAATAATTAGCCTTGAGTGCAAGTGGGAGATTGTTGGAGATAGTGCCCTCAGAGTCAATTATTGGATCACAGGCACGTGATTGCAATGATTGAGAGAGGACCTGTCCCGGTAGGACAGTCTTACTCGAGATGATAGTATGCTATCTGGTTTATCTTTATCATCGTGTACTGCTTAGGTGACCTGACAGGTCGCTATTACACGTTGATAGAGCCCCTAGGATTCTTGCTTGACCACAAGCAGTATGAGGGCGATCATATAAGTGGGAGCTGGGGTCTATAAGCACATCCTTAAAAGGTCCCTAGTCGTGCGAGTTTCGAGACAGGGCATCGATTGTAGGGTTCCTAGACACACTAATGAAGTCTCACAAGTGATCAAACATGGCTAATTCAAATTTTACAAGTGCCTACAAACCCTAATACGGATCGTTAACTAGATATATAGGCGATGCAAGCATGTAAACGAATTAAATGCTAAAGGAAAGGAGCTACAACCTTTGTAGATCCGATCCACCACTTCCTGAGCTCCGCGACGATGTCCCTCCGCTGTCCAAATCGAATCCCAGACTCTAGCATCGGCTCCATCGAAGAAAAGGGAGGGCTTGGTCGTCGGCTTCGATGCCGAAGATGATCTACGTCGAGGCATCACTAGATCTTGCTCCCACTTCACCAAGTCATGAAACTTGCGAAGAAAACACCCTATACTACTTGGCAAGAGGTAGAGGATGAAGAAATAGGAAGTGGGTTCACTTTAGAATTGGATTTCTCACTCATTTTCACTAGTTGCCATTGATGGTAGCTAGGTTTTCTTTCTTGCCCAAAGATGAAGAAGAAGAAGAAAGATATGATAAGTGTTATGTAAATTAGATAAATAAATCAATACTTATCATTTACTAACCCTTGGTTAAGTGTAGAGAATGTACTATGGTTAGTTCATATGGTTAGGGTTAAGA
Organism: Agapanthus africanus; assembly: GCA_030015575.1. Classification (NCBI taxonomy): domain Eukaryota; kingdom Viridiplantae; phylum Streptophyta; class Magnoliopsida; order Asparagales; family Amaryllidaceae; genus Agapanthus; species Agapanthus africanus. The sequence continues at coordinate 397,023,077 of CM057343.1, forward strand.
ATGAGACAAGAATGGTGACTTAGTCAAAGTTTCATGAATGTTCAACTAAAAACAAATAAAGCCACCATTCATCTTTCTCTTTTCCAAAATGAATAAGATAAATAAATAGATAAATAAGTAAATGAAAAAACAAAACCCTAACCATTAGTTTAACCATGGTTTAATTCTTTACACTTAACCAAATAAGCATGTATCATCAAACATGATACAATCATGTGCACAAAAGTATATCACATATACAACTTGCACAATTCAAGTGAGAAAATCCATTTAAAGTGAACCAATACTAGTTAATGCAAAGTAATATATCAAATATATAATTATACATTAAATCATTAAATCAACACTTGATTCAATGATCCGGTCATGTCGCATATAACCGGCTAGTATCCAATGTATCGGCTTATCGAGTCAATCCTTGATTCGATAACTAGGTTATATCGCATACAACCATTCGACACATTCATCGCGAGAATGAATACGGTATCACATACACGCATTATTCTCGGTCCCGCACATATCTCATATGCGCTCCTATTTCGTTTCGCTTGAGCCAGGAAACCTCTGTGTAGGACTCTAAAGACTCGTCAATACGCCGGCAGCAGGTGATGATCATATCAAACACCCACAAGCCGCAAGCGGTCTGCTAAACGTAACGGCCACCCGGGTATTGAGCGATCAGAAGATCGACGAGCAAGCCCGCTCACACTCCTGTGAATCCAACTAGTAACACTTACCGTGCAGTCCGGTTTGTTCGTCTGATATGTCGCATATCTCGCCTATGGATGGTAAACGTCAGACCCCAGTAGCTCGATAAGTCATGTCGACGTAGGGTCCATAACTTTCGTGAAACTACTGAAAACTCTTACCAGTATATCACAGCAACCCTAGCCAGGGATTTCCTGTTATGGCCAGTTGAGCATAGCGCAACATCAACCCCCAATACCGGGAGAGACGAATCCCCTCCTATCGCTCATTGCCTCCATGTGAATCGGGACTGTACCTAAAAACCACCTGTTTGCACGGCTCAGTAGAGCCGTGGTAGGGTGGAAATCAAAGCACAGTGGGAGACACACAAGACTCTATAACGATCTCGGGTCAACAGACTAAGCTGCACCAGTGTCACCAGAGAACTGCCATCTGACGTGAGGTATAATACCATCTGGGAGTTCTCGGCGAGTCCGTTCAGTGTATCGAGTCTCCACTGAGCACCCGCATACGATCTATGATGTCAAACACCAATGGATATGGGATCATCCATCGCCCATCACATGGGTCGAGAAGATATACGCTAGTCTACTCTGGAATATCGATGCCCCGTCTCGATATTCCCACGACTAGGAACAATGAAGGATGTACTCATTGACTACCCAGGCCCCACTAGTATGATCTGCATCATAGTCCTGGAAGTCGAGTACACATCCTAAGGGCTTTATCAATATGTAATCAGAGAGACAGAAAGTATACACGTTAAGATAAAGAGGAACCAGATAGCGTACTATCATGTCGAGCAAGAAAGTCCTACCTATATATGTCCCAGCATCCACTACAATATACATCCAATGTACAGTAATGGCCTCTAGGGCATACATATAACTAACAATCTCCCACTTGCACTAGGGCCATCTGTAGCAGTGGTTGTAGTATCTAATACTCAACCATCCCTTAAAAGTCTCTCTTTGGGAAAAGGCCTTCGTGAGTGGATCCGCCGTGTTGTCCTCTGAGTCTACTCTCCCAACCTCGATCACCCTGGAGATCAACTATCTCCATGATCAGGTGATGTTGCCTCAGAATATGTCTGGGTCACTGATGGGACAAGGGTTCCTTGGCCAAAGCCATAGTTCCATTGTCATACAATGGTAGGAACCTAGTTCATCTTATGAACCAATATACACCCAAACTGCCTCTTTGGTAGTATCTTTAATAGCGATGTTACCAGCCTTTATCGTCTAGTTTGCCACGGTATCTAGCTTGGAACTTTTCCAACATACCGTCCCTTTACCGAGGGTAAAGACAATGCCTGCGACTGACATTCAGTCGTCCTTATCACTCTGGAACTTTTCCAGTGATTCTCCCCAGGATCGAGAAGGTATCACCTTTATCCTATTTAGAGAATCCATGTGATAATAGGAGATTGACCGATCGCAGTATAGGAAACTCTTTTCCTATCAAGAGTATGTTGTCTACGTACAATACGAAGATGACCACCTTACTCTCTACTACCTTTTTGTATATACAAGGTTCGTCTACCATTTTGATGAAGTCAAACACTTTGACTATCACATCAAAATAGACGTTCCAACTCCACGATGCCTGCTTCATTATGTAGAGCAACTTGCACATGTTTCCGCTGCTCCCACTGTTTACGAAGCCCTCTGGCTGTGTACTTATAGACTTTCTATTCTAAATCAGTATTTAGAAAAGCAGTCATGACACCCAACCACCAGATTTCGCAGTCATGGTATGTAGCAATGGTAAGTAGGATCTGAATGGACTTAAGTATAGTCCCTGGAAAAGGTTTCATCATTTTCCACTCTTGGTCGGTGACGAAAACCTTTAACAAGTCTAGCTTTGAAAGTCACAACCTTTCCATCTACACCAAGTAATCTTCTCAAGATATACTTGCTCCTGATGGGGATTTATCCCTTCAGATATCGCAACTAAAGTCCATACTTTGTTGGTGTACATGGATTCCATCTCAGATTGCTAAGCATCCAGCCATTCTTACAGAGTCCCTACTCTTGATGGCCTGCTCGAAACTAGTTGGGTCATCATCTCATGATGCAATCCTTGCTCCCACTGTCATCGAGAAACCAAAGTATCTCTCAAGCAGGTGAGGAACCCTGCTAGATCGGCGGAGAGGGTGATGTTCGTTGGATTCTATTGAATGCTTTGGTTCTACCAAATCATCAGCTTCAGTTTGTATAGCTGGAACATTTCCAGTTCTACATAACTGACCTTGCCTCGAGCTTGTCCGGATTTTGCATTTAGACATAGGCCGGATAACCCCAGATCTTAACTTACTTAAGAGATAGGCTCTTCCCATACCATATCTTATATGGAGTGGTAGGCACTGATTTGATTCGAACCTAATTCAATAGGTATGCAGCTTTTCAAGCGCATAACTCCTTAAAAGGAAATAGGTAACTCAGTAATACTCATCATAGAGCACACGATATCTAATATTGTGTGATTGCTCCGCCCCGATACACCGTTGTGCTGTGGTGTATTCAGAGGAGTAATACTGAGAGAGAATCTCATTTTCCTTTAGAATAGTCCAAGGATTCCATGCACAAGTATTCTTCTCCCTGATCTCATCATAGGACATAATACTTATACCCGTATTTTGGTTCTCTACTTCTAACTTATATTCTGTGAATATCTCAAAAGGTTCAGACTTGTGTTTCAACAGGAACATATGTCTGAATCTTGAGAGATTATCAGAGAATATAATGAAGTATAAAGAACCAGTCCTGGCATGTATAGACAGGAGACCTTACATACATCATCATGTATCAATCCCAAGAGTTCACTAACTCTTTCTTTGTTTCCAATAAACAGAGCTATGGTCATTTAATCTTTGTGACATGACTGGCAAGTTTCACAAGATGTAAATTCAAACTGATTTAAATATGCATCTAAAATGTAACTTCAGCCAATCGGGTCGCATTGATATGACCTAGTCTACAATGCCTCAAGAATGATTCGTTCATTTCTGAACTCTTCCTCTTGTGTGTGTTCTGTATACGAGGAACTGTAGTTTGATTTAGAACGTCAATGCTTTTAGATAACATGCCTGAACCGATCAACTTTTGATATAGGAAATGTTCAAAACATTATCCATCAATACAAAATTTTATCAATTCTTTACTTATAAAGAGACTGATATGATTTTGTATATCAGGTTCGGTATCTAATAGCATTTGTTCAGAATCAATGTATTAGTAATACAGGGTGATAGTGACCAACAGACTTGGCTGCAACACTTGCCCCGTTTTCTGTCTCATGAAACTTATCACCCGTTCTCAGTTTTTCTACCCTTTTGTAGCCCTATGTAACAGATTACATATCTTGGATCCTGATCCGGTATCATATACCCAGGATGCAGAGGATACTGAGAAACAGTTCTTTGTAATGAACACAGCCGAAGGAGATGCATCATATGCACTTTCTTCGTTTGGGCGGCATGGAATCCTGGTATTCCCCTAATTCCTGCTCTGTCTTATAACAATTATAAGTTAGAGCGGGACCAACGTTCCCCAGCTCAGTATAACAAGCGGGTTCGGTCAATACATCCATATTATTATCTTGATTAAGGCGTGATATGGTCGCTACCTGGAGAGAGAGAGAAGAAAACACTCAGCGTGCGCTCTTGCAAGAATAGATTGGTTATTATTTTATCTAATCAGGATGGCTCCCACTGTTTTTATCAAATCTTCCTTCAAACCCTAAAAGGAAAGACTAGCCGGGATTAATTGCACTCTACAAGTTCGCCAATCTTTCAGCCAGACCAGTGTCGGTACTTTGAGGGAGGTTCCCCGTGCTTTCGCACGGACCTAATTACAGTAAACCTCGTTTTCCCAGAGGCGTAACCCCGTTGACACCTTTCTAGACACCTACTTGATCGGCTAATTGTAAAGTGCAAAACTCTCCCAGGAGTAACAATTACTCGCAGTGGGTATCGGGATCCAACTATCACATAGAAGGTATGCAATCTCATTGCAAATTTCAACACTTGAAACTCCCGATAATGGTTTTTACCCCTAGCACCTATGACCTTGGCTAAGGTCAACAAATCATAGGTACTAGTCAAGTTCTACCCATCATTTCGTGATTAATTAGACCCATCCACATTACCCTTGGCTAAGGTCAACAAAGCCACATGACTGTCCTAACTAATCGCATCATATGCTGTGTAGGAAGACATCACTTAGCTACCGCACACTACGCCTCGGCTATGGTCGACAAACGTAGCACGAATACTAAGTACTCTACTTCCTAAAATGACGGAGGGTTGCGAATGGTTTTTATGAAAACCTTTAACGCTTTGAACTTGATCTCGTTGCGGAATCAAATGGTTTTTTAAATGGAATGTTTTCGAGGCTTTTCTAGTTTTGCTAAAGGGGTCACTCCCGGTGAAGGGATCGTCGGCCCTTTCCTCGTCGAATGTGGTGCGGGATATATCATATATATCACTGTGCAAAGCGGAAACTATAGAAGCGATCAAAGACAAACCGAGGGTTGTAGCATCTGCCAGTTGTTGCTAAAGGAGTCACTCCCGGTGAAGGGATCTCGGTCCTTTCCTCATCGAATAAGGTGCAGGATGTTCTATAATGAACACCGCGATGCAAAGCAAGAACTGTAGCTACCTGTTTTTATTTTGAAATTCGATTCCACAACATCAATTAGGTTTATTTTCTTTCATTAATCTCATTAATGAATATCCCATCATTAAAGTCCACCTAAACATCACAGATAAATATAACGTACGCTTATGCCATCCGCATTCGCCTCGATGTCCCGTCTGCACCGTTAGGTTAGGTAACTAATGGCAGAGCGGGGCAGGGCTAACGCGGGTGTAAAACATAAGCAACGTTTATATAATATATCATATATACTATATATAATATCTGTCACAGAACATCATATGATCACATCACAGATAAATCACAGCAGAAGAAACATATGAAATATTGGATATATTAGGACGTCCGTGTTTTCAATACGAGCCAGTATAAAACACGGATTCCACGGTCGCGATGAATAGCCAAACCCACACCCCTAGACCCCTACGAGAGCGGCAAGCAACCCTACCAATTCTAGAGTTAGGAGACCCGGACTCGACTCCTCGAGTTGGTCTCCCACTGGACCCTAGAACCCGGTTACTTGTGCCCTCCTCCTTGGGTCTATCCTTGTGCAGAAAAGTAAATAATATACAAATGGTGACATCATCCGCAACCTGGAAGTGCCCCAATAAAAGAATATTACAAACAAGTTTTTACACGAATGAAAAAGAAAAACACTCATCTCACATAAAAAAAACCCCGGCTATTCAAACACGACGATCCAATATAACATATCCAGCAACACATAACATCACATGTCATCAACGTAAGTAAATATGCGCATCCCAATTGTCGTTGACATATAGCAACGAAACCGGCGATATCACATATTACACTTACGGTCACAGAAAAGAAAGTGTAAAACTACAACAGTTGGAATCCGCAACCTCTTTAGACATCGCATGCCTAATCAAATGAATTCCTTAGACATCGCATGCCTAACAATTATAAACCCCGCATTTTAGTCTCAAAATCGAAAACACTTTTCAATATAAAAGTCGTGCAATTCAACAGGATTCCCGACATTCAGATCGAATGCTCGACGCAAACTTTAGCAGGCGGCCGCACCCCCGATACCGTCGACGAAGCGCACCAAGGCGGAACACCGCTGCCGCGAGCACCCGAACAGATGCTTTCGGCGACGGGGTTCTCCTACAGTCACTTGGTCGGGGCTATGGAGCGAGGCTGTCTATTAAGTTTACCCGGCGAGTATCCGCGTACGCTACGTGATTGCGATGGACTTTTGATCATATCAAAATTCCGTGGCAACCGATCAAGTGAGACTAAACTGCTATGTTTATAACATTCATTCAGTTATCTCATAACTCTTTGTGAATTCCAATTATTGTATCACATTCCGGATAAATAGAAAATGATAAACTTTCCGATCGAACAATCGAACACCCAAGTTTTCCCGATACAGCTCAACACATGAAATAAGTCTAAAAACATTCAGTTCGTGCCTCAGTACCAACGGTCCAGCCGTAGAAGGGTCAAGCCAACGCCTCACATGTGGCACGCCGTACTGCCCCAAACCCGAAGATTCAAAGGGCAGTTCAAGACGGTCACATAATCGAGTTAAGGTATGTTGTCTTCTAGATGGACCATCGCGTTACTTGCACTACTTAGAACGTGATTAAACTACAGAAAAATCCAACAAGTAGAAATTTCCCGGCAGGGGAAAAAGTGGGTATTTATATCCGGTCGAACTTTTTAACATATTCTAAAACTACCCGGAAAAACACACTGACAAAATTAGACAATCTGGTCGAAACACCGAGACCCCAATACAACCCAGAAAATTCAACTCTCGAAAAAAAATATTAAAAATTCCCAGGAAAACCAGCACAGTAAACTAAGAATTACTGTGCAAAATTTAACGCAAGAAGAGACCACATGGCAGCGGAACCGCCGCATTAGTCATGCTAATGCCGCGGTTCCACCGCACTTTGGTGAATTCAGGGGTACGGGCTTCTCAGTAATTCTTATAATCCCCTGCGGATTTTTCTGCATATTTTTAATATAGAAAAATCCACATTTTACAAAATTTTCCAGAGAGCATGTTTAGGGTTAGGGTTTCGGTCCGAACGGATTTCTAACTCCGTCTACGCATCGCCTAAGGCTCTAGCTAGGTTCTGATACCACTGTAGGGTTCCTAGGCACACTAATGAAGTCTCACAAGTGATCAAACATGGCTAATTCAAATTTTACAAGTGCCTACAAACCCTAATACGGATCGTTAACTAGATATATAGGCGATGCAAGCATATAAACGAATTAAATGCTAAAGGAAAGGAGCAACAACCTTTTTAGATCTGATCCACCACTTCCTGAGCTCCGCGACGATGTCCCTCCGCTGTCCAAATCGAATCCCGGACTCTAGCATCGGCTCCATCAAAGAAATGGGCAGGCTTGGTCGTCGGCTTCGATGCCGAAGATGATCTACGTCGAGGCATCACTAGATCTTGCTCCCACTTCACCAAGTCATGAAACTTGTGAAGAAAACACCCTATACTACTTAGCAAGAGGTAGAGGATGAAGAAATAGGAAGTGGGTTCACTTTAGAATTGGATTTCTCACTCATTTTCACTAGTTGCCATTGATGGTAGCTAGGTTTTCTTTCTTGCCCAAGATGAAGAAGAAGAAGAAAGATATGATAAGTGTTATGTAAATTAGATAAATAAATCAATACTTATCATTTACTAACCCTTGGTTAAGTGTAGAGAATGTACTATGGTTATGTAAGTCCATGCTACCTCTCCCGGTACTTTCGGGCATGCGGAATTTGGTAAAAAACGATTTTTATAGAGGTGGTAACATGGACCTATAACCCGGATCTTGGTTAAACATCTAACTAACAACCTAACTACGAGTTTCTAACTACTCGGTTAGGGGGTTATACCTTGCTTGTCTTGAACTCCTTCGTCTTCAAGCTCCGATGGTGGTCCGGATTGGCTTCTTCCCGTCGTCTCCGTACGCCGAAGATAGATCCACCTGAAAGCTCCAACCTTTGGCTCCTTCTTCGAACTTTGAAGAAACTAGTTCACTCGGTTTGCTAAACCTTGTGAACTAGAATGAGTAGAGAAGAGTTTGTATGGGATTTTATCTATGGTTCTTGATTCTCAACTCATGAGATATGTGAACCATAGAGTCAAGAGAGGGAGCAAGAGGAAGAGGGTGAAAGCAAGAGCAAGAGAGCTCAAGAACAAGAGAGAGAATGAGCAAGAAAGAATGAGCAAGTCTTTTGTCTTTCACCCTCTCATAATCCAAAACCATCATAACTCATTATACCAAATCAAGTGTTATGTGATGGTTGAAGCAACCATAACCATATCATTTCATGCACTTATTTTGCACAAATGAGCAAGCAAGCAAAAGTGTTTACCATGAAATGATGGCTATGGTTATCATGATAATAGTCAACTAGTCAAGCCTAGTCAACCGGTCAACAAAGTCAACAAGTCAACAAAAGTCAACAAGTCAACAAAGTCAACAAAAGTAAACAACCATGTCACCATAATACTTAATTAATATAATAGTTAATCACATATCATATTCTCATTAGGGTTGAGCAAAAAGTCAAATAGTCAACGGTCAACTGTCAACAACCCTAATGAGAATCCGCTGCCTCTGTCTCCCCGTCATCTGTGCATACACACCCGTATCCGCGTTCCGAGGAACACGAATGCATACTGGATAAATCCAATCCCAAAAGGTACACTAGGATCTGGCTTAAACCAAAGCCCGCTAGTGTAAACTGTCCGGACACTGTACGTGCACAAGTGCACGGATGTGACCGAACCCTGTCGCAAAACCATGCGACCTGTCGCAAAACCATGCGACCTCTACTCTTTTGCCTAAAGGCAAAAAGCTTTCTGTGTGGGACTCTAAAGACTAGACACTACGCTGGCAGTGGGTTTAACCACAGACCGCAAGCGGCACTAGCTGTGCGTAACGGTCCCCAGGTAATGCCGACAAGAAGACCGACGAGGCGAAACCCATCTGAACTCCTACTGAGCCTGAATGTGACATTCTCCGTACAGTCCGGTCTGTTCGTCTGATACATCGTATGGAGGGCCTAGGGGCCGGTAAACGTCAGTCCCCCAATAGCGGTACAAGTCGTGTCGGAGTGAAGCCCAAAACACCCTGAGATAACACTGGAAGCCTACCAGTATATCTCGTTTGCCCTGGCCAGGGACTACTCGTGTAATGGCTCTCCTAGACACAGCGCGATGTCAACCCCCAATACCGGGAGAGACGAATCCTGTCTAACCGTCACTGCCTCCAAGTGCTTCGGGACTGCACCCAACTACTACTTGTTTGCACGACTCCTTTGAGCCGTGGTAGGGTAGTAATCAAAGTGCAGTGGGAACACACTCGAGGCGAAGTGACAGTGTCAAGTCAGCGGACTAAGCTGTACTCATGTCACCTGGGAACTGATAACTGACGATAGGCATAATACCAACTAGTCAGTTCCCGACGAGTCCTGTCCAGTGTACCCGTAACCTAACGAGCACCCACATACTATCTCAAGTACGACGTACTGACGGCTGTGGGACAGACCATCTCCCACACTGGGATGAGAAGCGCATGCGCTGGTCTACTCCGGAGTATCGATGCCCTGTCTCGATAGTCCTGCGACCAGGGACCTGCATAAGGATGTGCTTATAGATTACCCAGCCCCACTAGTGTGACAACCATCACATCGATGGTAATCAAGCAAAGATCCTAAGGGCTCCACTAATGTGTATAGGCGATATACAAAAATAAACACATGTACACATTGAAGTAGAAACAAACCAAGTAGCATACTACTATTTTGAGCAAGATTGTATATACAAGGTGAATATCCCAAGCTTCCATTAAGTAATATACAAACTAGTATGATACAGTAATGGCCTCTAGGGCATATACACTAACAATCTCCCACTTGCACTAAGGCCATGTACTGGCGTATCGAAGACCTATCATCTCGATCAGCTGCTCGAACTGAGTCTGGGGTAGGGCCTTGGTGAATGGATCTGCAGTGTTATCTTCTGAAGCGACTCTCCGAACCTCGATCTCCTGGCGATCCACGATCTCCCTGATCAGGTGATACCGCCTCAAGATGTGCCTGGATCTCTGATGGGACCTGGGTTCCTTCGCTAAAGCTATAGCCCCGTTGTTGTCGCAATACAGAGGTATTGGATCAACAATGGACGGAACCACCTGAAGTTCTTTCAAGAACTTCCTCATCCAGACAGCTTCTTTTGCGGCATCAGATGCAGCGATGTATTCCGCTTCCATCGTCGAGTCTGGTGCAGCTAGAAGCTAGTAGGCTCATCATAATCTATGATGCAATCCTCTCTATTCCCGTCTATGAGAAAACCGTAGTATCTCTCGGGCGGATGAGACTGCCTACTACTCCTGCGGAGCAACGTAGGAATGTCCTGTTCTGTTGAACCTTCTGGTTCCACTAAGCTTTCAGTAATAGTCTGTGTTTCAGGAATTTCTTCCAGTTCTACTGCGCTCCCACTAATTTCCTTTTCCAAGAACTGGTGTTCTAGAAAATGGGCATTACGAGAAACAATGACTTTTTGTTGCTCTGCGTGGTAGAAAAGATACCCCCTGGTGTTCTTTGGGTATCCCACAAACTTGCACAGTACTGAGCGTGCCTCGAGTTTGTCCACATGCTGCTTTTTGACAAAAGCTGGACATCCCCAGATCTTCAGATATTGAAGATAGGGTTTCTTCCCACTCCATAACTCATAAGGTGTGGTAGGCACAGTCTTAGTAGGAACTCGGTTCAAAAGGTATGCGGCTGATTCTAGCGCATAACCCCAGAATGATCGCGGTAACTCAGCGTTACCCATCATGGACCGCACCATATCCAATAGGGTGCGGTTCCTTCTCTCCGATACACCGTTATGTTGTGGAGTGTATGGAGGAGTAAGCTGAGAGAGAATTCCATTCTTTTTTAAATAGTCCAGGAACTCGGCACTTGAGTATTCTCCACCTCGATCCGATCTTAGAATCTTAATACTTTTGCCGGTTTGTTTTTCTACTTCATTCTTATACTCCTGGAATTTTCCAAAGGCTTCGGACTTATGTTTCATTAAGAAGACATAACCGTACCTAGAGAAGTCATCCGTAAAAGTAATGAAGTAAGAATATCCGCTTCGCGCATGCGTAGACATTGGACCGCACACGTCGCTGTGTACGAGTCCCAAGAGCTCGCTCGCTCTTACTCCGTGTCCAGTGAACGGAGTCTTTGTCATCTTTCCTTTGAGACGGGATTGACAAGTGGCATACGATTGATATTCGAACGGATTCAAATATCCTTCTGTATGTAACTTCGTCAACCTTCTCTCATTGATGTGACCCAGTCTACAATGCCATAAGAAAGCCTGATTGATTTCTGGAGACTTTCTTTTGTGTGTATTCTGCACATTGAAAATCTATGGATTGTTTAATACGTATATACCATTACTCAATGTACCTGACCCAATCAAAACTTGATTAAGGTGAATGTTTACAACATTACTTACAAACGCAAATTCATAACCTTCTTTAGAAACTAAAGATACAGAAATGATATTACAAGTTGCGTTGGGTACAAAAAAGCAATTACGCAAAACCAAAACATGTCCATCTGACATTCCCAGGTGATAGTCCCCCACGGCTTTAGCATCCATGCTAGCTCCGTTAGCAACTCTGAGGGTCATGTCACCTGCTTTCAAAACACTACGGTTTCTCAACGCCTGCAAAGAATTACAGATATGAGATCCTGATCCGGTATCCAATACCCAGGAAGTAGAGTTTATTGAAAGACAGTTTTCAATAACATACACACCTGAAGCTGAAGCTGCAACTTGCTTCAATTCCTGTGTTCTTGCTTTCCAAGCCCTGCAATCATTCTTCCAGTGACCTTTCTTATGACAATAGAAGCATTCTTCCTTATCCACTAGCTTCCCCGCTTTCTTTGTTGCTTTAGCTTTTCCCTTCGTATCCACTTTACTAACACCGCCCCTTGGTTTGGCGGGGGCTTTCTTCTTCTTTCCCTTGGCTTTCGCCTTGGACCTAGAAGAAGATGATCCTCCTACAAACAAAGTGGATGTTTCCCTACTTTTCTGTAGGGTGCCCTCTGCGCTCCTCAGCATGTTGAGGAGCTCTAAAAGTTCAACTTTTTTTTCTTGTAAGTTGAAGTTCAGTATAAACTGGGCGTAAGTGGAAGGAAGGGACTGGAGAACTATGTCCGTATAGAGCTCACTCTCTAATATGGTCCCTAGGTCCGCGAGCTCCTCAATGTAGCCGATCATCTTTAGCACGTGCTCGGCTACTGATGATCTGACGGCCATCTTTGCCGAAAATAGCTTTTTCGACGCTTCGTATCTTGCGATACGAGATTGCTCTCCATACAGTTCTTTTGTATGGAGAAATATGGATTCAAGGTCGATATTCTCGTGCCTCCTCTGATGTTCGTTGTCCATCGAGGCAAGTACGAGGCACTTGGCCTTCGCGCTATCAATCTCCCAAGTCTTGCGGATTTCCTTATCCGCGACGCTGAAAGTGGGACCAGGGACAGGGGGAGCTTTGGTGGTAAGAAGATACCCCAGCTTGTCGTAAGTGATTGCCATCTTCACATTCCTGAGCCAATCTTTGTAGTTTGGCCCTGTCAGTATATTTTTATTTAGGAGTAACTTAAGTCCAGTCATGTCGATTAGGTCGCTGCAATTAGGAGAGAGAAGAAACACTCAGCATGATGCTCTTGCAAGTTTAGAGTGGTTTTTAGTTTGTCTAAACAGGATGGCTCCCACTGTTTCTCGAATCCCTCCTCAAACCATAAAGGAAGAATTAGTCGGGATCAATCCCACCGCACAATACTTGCTTAACCTTTCAGCCAGGCCAGTGTCGGTACTTCGAGGGAGGTTTTCCAACGCTTTCGCGAAGTTCCTTAATTAAATAACCTCTTTTCCCTGGGGGCGTAGCCCCGCTAACACCTTTCTAGGCACCTACTAGGTTTATAGCATTGATCGATTTAGTGAGAAATTTCCCGAGGAGTAGCATATACTCACAGTAGGATCGGGATCCAAATATCATCGCGTGACGAAACGAAGGAATCCTACCAGAATCATCACACTCCAAATGGTATGCAAATCTAGCAAGTTTCAGTACTTATGAAACTCCCGATGTGGATTTTTGCCCCATGCTCTTATGACCTTGGCGTGAGGTCAAAATGTCATAAGTCACATGTCAAGTTCTTCCCATCATTATCCAGGTTAATTTGAATCCACCCGTACCTACCCTTGACGTAGGCCAAAATGGTATTACGACTGTCCCAAACCAACGCATTCTATCTATACAACAGATAAATATCCGGCAGCTACCAATCACTATGCCTTGGCGTGAGGTCAAAATACATAGCTTGAATACTACCGAATATGTCACGACCCGAAAGTACGGAACGTGACTGGCACTTAGATTACGAGACGTCTAAAGGCGTACCGTAACCTAAGTCAGCCAAAGCCCAGAAATCTAACCCAAAATCAAAAGAGAGTGAAGGAAAAACCTTAAATGAAAACGGTTTTTAAATCAAATAAGTTGCATAGAATCCCTTTTTAAAACATCAAAAATTTCCGAAAATTTCGGCAGAGTCTCCCCTGTATTTTCTATCCCCCAAAATGGGTACAACAAGATAATAAACCTGTAATCATAAAAATGGCATCCCTAAGCGGGAGCTAACTCTTCGCCCAAGGCGGATCACAACCACATGCAATATAATAGTAATATCAAGAGAAGAACATAAAGAAACGCAAAATACCAGAAAACACACGTCGGCTCAAGTGAGCTCGACCCAAAAGAACCACAAATATACAAGTCTCTCAGTCTCATCACTAGGTCGCATATACAATACAACTGGTAGATGGAGAATACTAGATACAATGATAAAGCAAAAAGAAATAAAGTATACTCGCAACCCACCTACGGGCGATGTCGCGAGTCTGAGCAAAAGGAACTGATGACAAGATAGCCCGCCGCTACAAGACTGACGGGTCCGACCTGCAAGACACTGTGGCACAACGGGGGTGAGTTGCCAGCTCGTGAGTAAATATAACATCTAATAAGGCAATCGTAAGAATGCACGCAATGCACCACAACATGCATGTCCATATGTGCTATGATATCTCTAGTATGCATGCACTGGTATGCAATGTCATTATTAAGTCTTTAAGTGTTTTAACTGCTAAGGTTATTGAATTCTTAACTTTAGAACATGAATATCTGTATAATAGCTAAATATCATCAAGAAATCATCTGAAAACCCGTGTCAAGCATCGACACCAAAAAGGAATCATATCTGTCTCAATATCGGGCTCCGTCAGTCCGGATCGGCCCATATCATAAATCTCACGACAACGGTCGGTATCCTCCGGATATCCGCCGCGCCAGACATCACCGGTAGGTAGTCTTCCCCTGCCAGGCTCATCGTCTACAACTCGATCTTCTTGCCCCGGGGTACCATACCGGGCCCACCATGTACCCGAGACGGTTCATTCACTCCTCGAATCGGGTCTCGAAATCCAACAGAAAACATGAAAACTCATGGTGGACGACACATACATCACGAGAAAACCGCAACTTTGTTTTAAAAATGATGAATAGTGCTTTTGGTAAATTCTTGCGGTTTTCCCCAAAAATCCAGAAATCGCAGAAATACTGAAATCCTCAAGAAAAATCATAAGGTTCCCATGTTATATATATAATAAATGTCTATGATATCAATGTATATGATGTGCATTTTTGCTAGAATTTATGTAAATATGATGATAATACGAGGTATGTGCATGCTATGCAATTTCATATATCATGTATGAATGCAAATGGCGATATTAAGTTAAACAGGTTTTCTAGTGCACGTGGCATGGCAATTACCAAAGGCGTGTGTGTCACATGAATAGT
Organism: Agapanthus africanus; assembly: GCA_030015575.1. Classification (NCBI taxonomy): domain Eukaryota; kingdom Viridiplantae; phylum Streptophyta; class Magnoliopsida; order Asparagales; family Amaryllidaceae; genus Agapanthus; species Agapanthus africanus. The sequence goes on from CM057343.1 coordinate 397,038,361, forward strand.
GCGCGTGCAACAGATGCCAATGGTAATGGTGTTCGTGTTCTACGAAGTGTTATCGCATATGAGCATATGGATATCCATGCAATCTAGCATACTATTAACTATAAGGGTATGCAATGTCAATGAAGGGTAAGCTAACTAACAACATGAATCATACAAGAGATAAGGAAATCCTAACTAGGGGGCGCATCGCGCCATCCAGACGATTCCCCCATAGATGAATATATCTACTCACCTGAAATCCACGCTAATCCGATCCGGCCACCGCCTTGCCTTTTCGCGCCGTATCCGAAGTTTCCACGACCGATCCTATATTTGCACAATATCAAGCATAAGATTACAAAACCTAACACAATGCAAGTCATAACATACAATTATCCATGCTCTCAAATTAATCGTAACATGCACTCAGTGCGCGGAAAAACGCACGAAAATCGCAATCCTTTCACTAAAATCATCATTTCGGGGAAATCGACAAAACTACAACCCGACTAGACGAAACCCCGCGTTCGTGCATTCTGATAGTCCTATACGAAGCTAATTATATCGCTAACATAACGCATTTCGGTCGCATTCTAATTTCTACAAAAATCTAGTAAGCGAATTTCTAGCCGATTTGATACAAACATCGAAATTTGTCGATTTAGCAAGCATATAATTACACCATTAACCATTCTAATCAATTAGATAACCATCCCTAACATAATCCAACCATTATGCTACAAACCCTAATTTTTAAAAATCAAAACCTTCTCTTGATTTTTCATGAACAAAGATTTACACTAAATTAATACTTAAAAATTAGATTTTAGCACAAATAAACTACAAGTTAGCAAACTAGTTTAGAATTTTTACCTCACCAATTGAATCCTAGCATGATCAAGTCACCAAGAAGCCTCCTTTCATCATGTTTTTGAACCAATTTGGGTTGAGAGAGAAAGGATTAGGGTTTTGGTTTGAATGGAGAAAGAAATTTGTGAATTTTTATGAATTTTTTGCAAGAAAATGAAGCAAAATGAAGTGGGAAAATGGGGAAAAACTGCAGGTGAGGGTCGGCCAGCAGGTAGAGGAGGAAGTGGGGAAATTTTGGGGAAGTTTCTAGGTCATTACAACATCATATGATATCATTTCATGCTTTCATATCAACCTTTTTACAAAAAAACCCTTTTTTCATCATTTTTTTCATAATTTTCCCTCCTTTAAACCAAAAGTTTGCAAGACATGATAAAATTTTATTAACACCATATTTTAGCTTATAAAGACTCCTAATTAAGAAATTTACCTAATTAAATTTGTATTTATCCCTAATTAAATGTATTTAAAAAGGCTTAAAATAATAAAAAAAATTAATTAATTACGAATTTTTTTTTATTTAACTAGATAATTATAAGTGACATTTTAGTGACAAAATTATAGTAATATCTTATCTAAATTTTGTATAATTAGGTCTACAATGAAAAATATCAATTTTGACTTTTTACGGAAAAAGCCGAAAAATTTGCCGATTACCGAAAAACTGCCTAAACGATTTTCGAAGGGTTACAGAATATTTAACTGAAATGATGGAGGGCTACGAATGGTTTTGGAGAAACCGTGAACGTAGTGAACTTGATATAGTCGATGGAACGAGATAGCTTTTAAAAGGAGTGGCTCAAGCTCCGCATTTAAAAGTTGGTTTTGAAAAGAACCGAGTGGTTTTTCGAAAGTGTTCCAACGACTTTAACTTGGTTTATTATCTTGCATTAGTTCTTTTAATGCGTGATATTATTGCATTAGTTCTTTTAATGCGTCCCATCATTTAATCCTACCATTGCAGAAAACAGCCAAAATATGACGTACGCTTATGCCATTCGCATTCGCCACTGGGCCCCGTCATTACCCGTTAGGTTACTTAACTAACGACAGAGCGGGGGCTGGGCTAGCGCGTCTGTAAAACATAAGCAACGCCTAAGTAATATCATATATAGATATACTGCAATGATAAACATTTCAGATCACAGATGAATACATTGGATATACTAGGAATCTGTAATTCGCACGAGCCTGTAACGAAAAACAGATTACACGGTCGCGGTGAATAGCCAATACCCCACCCAAGACCCCTACGGGTGCGGCAAACTACCTGCCAAGTACCCAAAGCGTAGCAACCTCCCTCATCTCCATGAGTAGGCCACTCGACACTACGGCATACCCGGTAGTTTGTGCACCCCCTCCATGGGTCTATCCTAGGAGCAAAAACAGTAAAAAGAAATTATACAATGACGGCTACAACCCCGACCCGGTTGTGCGGCCATACAATTAATTATTACATCAATTTACAAATTTACATGAATTGAAAGAAAAGAAAACTCTCGTCTCACAACCCCCGGCTATTCACCCGCGACAATCCAACATATTCATATACACATTCCAGCAACATTACAGATCACAGATTTGTATAACCCCCACTAATCGACATATAGCGATTAGTAGACATTCAATACAAATATCACATTACAGTAAAACCCGTTAGCTTAAGTCTTTTAGAAGTTCGATCAAAAATACGGATTTTCGGGACCCCAAAAATAAAATTTTCGTTCTGGAAAATCTGGGCAGAAAATATATATACCAAAAATCCTAAAATACCCCTATGAGAATACTGTAGCAAAGAAAGAACAGAGAGGAGCCAAGTCGGCCGCGGAACCGCGGCAATAGCAAGTTATTGCCGCGTTTCCGCGGCTCTTTGATGGGATCACTGGACCAAATTTCTACAGTATTCACAGAAAACCCTGAGTCGATTTTAGGTGTGAAAATAATCAACTTTTGAACAGTATAAAAATCGACAGAAACTTCGAATTTTGGGGTTCGTTTTCGGGAATTTTTCTTTGATCGATCTTCTAGTTACTTGCTAACATGTTAGATAGAGTTTAACTAGGCTCTGATACCACTGTAAGTCCATGCTACCTCTCCCGGTACTTTCGGGCATGCGGAATATGGTAAAAAACGATTTTTATAGAGGTGGTAACATGGACCTATAATCCGGATCTTGGTTAAACATCTAACTAACAACCTAACTACGAGTTTCTAACTACTCGGTTAGGGGGTTATACCTTGCTTGTCTTGAACTCCTTCGTCTTCAAGCTCCGATGGTGGTCCGGATTTGTAAGTGCACGGCGGCGCCCCGGCCGTCAATCCGACGCCGGAATGCGGAAACGGTGATAAACTTAAATTTTGCGGACTTTGCAAACCGGCACCACCGCGCACTAAACTCCGGATCGAACCATTAACTAGTCTACGCTACTAAAAAGAAAGGGAAGAGATGTATACCGACGATCCAAGTCCTCCGGTCTTCATCTCCACTCCGATCTCCTCGCGGGATCTCCGTCCTTCTCCTCCTCGTCGCCTCCTCGCCGGAAAGGGCACCACATCGCCTTCGTCTTTTACGGGCTCCCGCCTCAATTCCGAGGCAACTCGCGCATGAAGCCGGCAACTCGACATGCTCAAGATGTGCTGTAGAATGTGTAGTAGATTGTCTCACTTGGGTTTTTGTTGCCATTTGAAGATGATGGAGGAAACAAGGATTAGAAAAATGGTGCTTGCATTTTTCTAGCATGAAAAAGAGATCAAGAAAGAAACTCTCAAGAATGAAGCTCTCTCATCTTCTTCCTCTCTTTCTTTTTCTTCTTCTTCTTTTCTAAAAACTTATCCTCTTAGAAAAAGGGTGGAGGATTGAATATGAAGCAATAAGGGAGGTGAGTGTAGGAGATGAGAAGAGGTGACCACATCAAGGGACAAGAAAACATCAACCATGCTTTACCTTTTTCAAACCATACCCTTTCCAATCACAAGTAAAAGAAAGTCAAGGTGCAAAGAAATGAAAGCTATCATAATCAATCATTATGCAATAAAACCCTCCACAAAGTGTTATTTGCACAATTGCAAATAACCCCCTCCATCGGAAAAGTCCGGCCGGGAAAGAACAAAGGAAAACCGGCCGGAACGGAATGCAAACTGGCAACTCCAGAAAACTGGTTCCGTAATAAATTACAGGAAAAACCCCGATACTGTGCATACACACCCGCATCTGTATTCCTTCCGGATACAAATGCAATGAGACAAAATCTACACTGTACTAAACTAGGACCGGCTTAAACCAAAGCCGGCTAGTAAAAACCGTTCGATCCTGATCCGTGCAATACCGCACGTATCTGATCGAACCCTGCCATATAACTATACGGCCACTAGTACAAAACTGTCCGATCCTGATCCGTGCAATACCGCACGTATCTGATCGGACCCTGCCATATCTCCATACGGCCTCTACAGCGTTTCGCCCGAAACTTGAGTAACTGAAAGTGTGGTGGACTCTAAAGACTCGTCAATACTATGGCTGTGGATTTAACCACTAGCCCGTCAGAGGTATAAGCCAATACGTAACGGGCCACCAGCTATTGACCAAATGGGACGTCGATGAGGAAGCTCACCCCGACACCCAACTGAGCCTGTCAGTGACAATATCCGTGCAGTCCGGTCCGTTCGTCTATGAGTATCGCATGGCGGGCCTAGGGGGTTGGTAAAAGTCAGACCCCCAAAAGCGGTACAAGTCGTGTCGGAGTGTAGCCCAGAACACCCTGAGATACTACTGGAATACCTACCAGTAAATCTCCTTGCCTTGGCCAAGGACTTTGTGTAATGGCTCTCCTAGACACAGCACGACCTCACCCCCAATACCGGGAGAGACGAACCCCTGAAGATACGCTCACTGCCTCCATGTGGCTCGGGACTGTACCCAACTAAAACCTGTTTGCACGACTCCTTTGAGCCGTGGTAGGGTAGTAATCAAAGTACAGTGGGAACTCACACGAGACAAATGACGATCCCCAGGTCGATGAACTAACCTGCACACATGTCACCAGGGAACTGCCATCTGACGTCTGGTATATGACCAACTAGCATGTTCCCGGCGAGTCCTGTCCGGTGTACTCATAACCCAATGAGCACCTGTATACATCTTAGGTGATCCAACTGACACCAGTGGCTTGTGAGACCAGCCACCGCCCCTCGTCGGGGTCTCGACTGTATACACTAGTCTACTAATGGAGTATCGATGCCCGGTCTCGAAACTCCCACGACTAGGGACCTTTTAAGGATATGCTTGTAGACCCCCAGCTCCCACTTATATGATCGCCCTCATACTGCTGGTGGTCAAGCAAGAATCCTAGGGGCTCTATCAACGTGTAATAGCGACGTGTCAGGTCACCTAAAACAGTACACGATGATAAAGGTAAACCAGATAGCATACTATCATCTCGAGTAAGACTGTCCTACCGGGATAGGTCCTCCCTCAATCATTATAATCACGTACCTGTGACCTAATAATTGACTCTGAGGGCACTACCTCCAACAATCTCCCACTTGCACTCAAGGCTAATTATTGCGATGTCGCATACTCACAGCCCGTGTGATACCGAACATCCAACTCCTCTACTAGTCAGTCTCACAAAGCTCGTTTGCGAAACTATTGCGTTCGAGGAATAGCCTCAGTGAGTGGATCCGCCTTGTTGTTTCTTTCTATGTCTCTCTATATCTCAAGTTCGCGGAGAAAGCCATCTCCCGAAATGAGCAATACATGTCTTAGAACGTGTCTGGATGTCTGATGGGACCTAGCTCATAAATGAACTCCAAATCCAAACTTCTTAGACTGTATCGTCAACTGAACTTAATCAGTATCCTGCGCGCCATGCCTCCCTCAGTATTGCCTTGGACCACCTGTCCAAAATACTGCCCCTCATCAGAAGGAAAACTATAACTCTGACAACCTCCTTGTCGTCCATGTCACCTTGGAAGCCTGGAATGATAACTGTTTCCTGAATGAGGCTGTCGTTATCATATCCCTAGAACATCCACTTATGTTCTAAAACTGCTTCGGACTGTTTCTCCAGGATTGGATTAATGTCAACTTATTGCATCTAGTGCAAGAACAACATCTGGTGTGGTACTTGACATCTCACGATTGACTCAATTGCCTGAGCAAGTGATCTGCCAATCATGCCCGTCCCTCTCCCCTTTACTCTGTAAGACACATTTGGAGAGGGTGACTCCATTACCTGCAGGTACACTACCGTGCCAGGAGTCGTCCATCCTAAATACTCTTAGAATGCTGTCAAGTACCCTGATTGGGAAATCACCCAAATCTAGATCTAAAACCATAGATCTAGTAACCAGTACGTCTGATATAAAATCCATTTCCTTTGTGGGGAAACAACTGTGTGACGACCAAAGTATAACCGATTGTAGTATAGGAGTTTCTTTTCCTATTCTGTGTATGTCATCCAGATACCAGGATATCACACCCTACTACCTTCTCAACAGATCCATCCCCTATTCTGATGAAGTCAAACCCATGACTGTCACGTCAGAAATAGATGATCTATCTCCGCTACATCTGCTTTAGTCTATAAATAGACATAAGCTGCCTGTCCACCAATGCTTCCGCTGCTCCCACTGACTACGACAACCCTCTGGCAGAGTCATATAGACGTACACTTCTAAAACTAGTTTAGAACGACGCTATACTCATCCTCCCGCCGGGTCTCGCAGCCTGGAACAACAGCAATGGTAATTGTGGGTAAACAAGAACTTCCCTGTCACCGTCCTTGAGGCTACCGTAGTACCTCTCGGGTGCCTGAAGTTACCCACCGTATCTGCGGAGTGGCCAATGGAATGTCAATCCAGATTGAATCTTTAGGTTCCTTATCAAATCTTCAGTAATCGTTTGTGGTTCTGGAATTACTTCCAGTTCTACCATACTCCCACTATTGTTTTCTTGAAAAAATCCATTTTTTATAAAACTGTGGCGAGTCTAGAACAATATCGCTATTGTTCATCCAGATGGCAGAAAGTCAACCCTCGTCATAGCCTGGGTCAACCCACAAACAGCCATTACAGAAACGTGCCTTGAGTTGTCCAGTGTCTGGTTTTAATCATAAACCGGACAACTCCCCGTACCTTAACATCGTTAAGATATGAACTGTTCTATATCCAATATAGAAACAGAGGCACTGATTTAATTGAACCAGATTCACATCATGCAGCTGTCTCCAGTGCATGTCAACTAAATGGAAAGAGGCCGATCAGCGTTACTCAACTTAGGAATACTTCCAATTATGAGTAACCTGAAAGAGAAGCAAGATCTCTTTATCATTACTATCAACTGAATACCATACACAAGTATCTACATCTTCGATCTCTTTGAAGAATCCCGATACTTGCTATAGCTGGTTCTCTACTCTATTCAAATACCTATAACTCCTCAAAACTTAGACCCTGTGTTTCCACGAAACACCGGTCTAAAAATTAGAGGAGTCATAAGTAAACCGAATATAGTACGAGGACCATCCCCTCTGTCCAGATGGACCCTGGACAACATACAATACTCTGTATAAGTCCCTTGAGTCTGATAACTCATTCACTGCGTGCCATAGGTTGAAAACTGTACTTATGGTTAAGAAGAATTACACCGCTGTTTAATGCTCCTTACCTAACCATCCACTGATATAGGTAAATGTCGTAGACATAATTTCAGAAAGGTATATCTCACTCTATGAAAATAGACGTACAGATATATCAATTTGAAATTGGTGCATAACAGCGGATATTCAAAACCAAATATTTGCCGACCGGCAAACAGGCCAGGTGATTTCCTCAAATATCACCGATTACAACGAATCCCGATATAATGAGGATAATCATCCAATTCCCAATAACCTACTCCCACTCATCATCTGTAAAACCATACAGATATGAGAATCATACCTGGTAAATACATACCCTGGAGTAAGTGTCTAATTGGGAAATCAGTTTTCTTTTAATAGTACACAGTGAAACTGAAACATTGAAATGTTTCGTTGGGGTATCCTGGTATTCCTAGTAATGCCTCTTCCAGATTCACGACTGTAACCGTATAGTTCTTTGCCACCTCTCCAAATCCCTTCATATGTCTTTAGTCTTTACCTTCTGTACACCCCTTAAGCCAAATGGTTTTCTTCCTTCCCTACCGTTCGGCACCAGCCTATAGTTTGGAAGAAGACTATCCAATAAGCATAATGGGTGTACTGTCCCAATCCTAGGAACACCCGCAATGAGAGAGGGTGAAGATAAAAGACACCTGAATGTACTTTATTCCTATTTCTCCTGAACCAGGATCCATCCCCGAACTGGAACAAGTTCCATTCGAGTTCGTATATAACCATACGATGGAGTATCCAAATAAACTGTGGATCTTCGTAGTGATACGGAGTGTCCTGGAGAAATACAAAGGTGATGTGGGAGTGGTAACGAAATATTTGGTTTGGTCGTGAATATCTGTTGCAATTTACTTTGCCCTCTTACTAATCCCTTGCTTTGTCTGAACTTAATACCTTCTGTACACCATCGTTATGCTAATTGGTTTTCTTCATTCCCTACCGGTCGGCACCAGCCTAAGGTTTGGAAGAAGACAATCCAATTTGCATAATAGGTGTACTACCCCTAAACCAAGGAGTACTCGTAACCTGAGAGAGGGTAAAAGGAAAAGACAACTGAATAATCCTATCCGTTTTCTCCAGAACCAGAAACCATCCTCGAATTCCTTCGAGTTCGTATCTAACCATACGATGGTTTTGTCCAATGGAAGTGGACGTTCGCAGTAATACGGGGTGTCCTGGAGAAAAGGGTAAAAGTAGGAGTGGCAATGAGGTCTGCAACTCTGACAATCCAAAAGCCGGTGTTTAAGAAGGTTCGGTCAACTTGGTCACTGAGTCATAGTCTTAGGGTCGGGTCAATGGTCGCTGCCAAAGAGAGAGAGAAAAGAAACACTCAGCGTGCACTCTAACCTAGATCAGAATGGTCACCAATTTATCTAATCTGGAATCCTCCCACTGTACCTCAAATTCTCCTCCAAACCTAAAAGAAGAATTAGTCGGGGTCACCCGAGGAGTAAACTAACTCATCAGTGGGAATCGGGATCCAACTATCATTGCATGATAACGTGACGGAATCCGCTCACGCTATCACACTCCAGAAGGTATGCGCATATCTGGCAAGTTTCAGTACTTTTGAAACTCCCGATGTGATTTCTGCCCCATGCTCTTATGACCTTGGCGTGAGGTCAAAATATCATAAGTCACATGTCAAGTTCTGCCCATCATTATCCAGGTTAATTTGAATCCACCCGTACATACCCTTGACGTAGGCCAAAATAGTAGTACGACTGTCCCAAACCAACGCATCTATCTATGCAACAGATAAATACCCGGCAGCTACCAAACACTATGCCTTGGCGTGAGGTCAAAATACATAGCTTGAATACTACCGAATATTTAACTGAAATGATGGAGGGCTACGAATGGTTTCTGGCGAAAACCTTTAACGTAATGAACTTGATATCGTTGAAGGAACGGATAGCTTTTTAGAAAATATAGTGACGAAAACCTTTACTAAAGAGGTCACTCCCGGTGAAGGGATCTCGGCTCTTTCCCCGTAGAATGAGGTGCAGGATATTCCAACTGAATACCACGGTGCAAAGCAAAAGTAATCGGCTATAGTGAAGTTAATGCCCTGACGCAAACTTTTTGTCCAAGGGGTCACTCCCGGTGAAGGGATCTCGGCCCTTGCCTCGTCGACTGAGGAGCAGGATATTCTAAATGAATACCGCGATGCAAAACAAAAGTGAACGTCCTTGCAATAACAGCTTTTTGAAAAGTGTTCCAACAACATCAGATTAGGTTTGTTTTTAACTTTGCATTGATTCGAATCAATGCAGTCCCATCAATTGATCACACCACAAAGAACGAAAATATACTGATGTACGTATATGCCATCCGCATTCGCCACTGGGTCCCGTCATTACCCGTTAGGTTAGCTTACTAACGACAGAGCGGGGACTGGACTAGCGCGGATGAAAAACATATACAACATCTACTAATATATATACCAATATATTATATTTCGCTCAAGGCGTGAATAGAATGCAACATCACAGATACGAATAGCATCACAGAAACAATACAGATATCTGGGATCCCCGGGTTTCACAGAGCCACTCCTGAAACCCGACGTTCCCCTGGTCGTGTGGATAGCCTGTGCAATGAAATCCTAGACCCCTACGGGCGCGGCAAGTCACCCGCCAAAACCTGAAGCGAGGCAGCCCCCTTCAGCACCGTGAATGGACCACCCAGCACTTCACGGAATCCGGTAACTTGGGCACCCCTCCTGGGTCAAACCTGTACCCCCTACGAGTGCGGCGAATAGCCCGCCAATCCTAGAGTGAAGCCCCCTCCGTCTCAATGCCATGAGATGCGGGCTTGTTGCCCTCTAGAACCCGGCTATCCGTGCACCCCTCCGCGGGGCAACCCTAGTACAGAAAGTAAAATATACATACACCGGGTACATCGACCGCAACCAGGTCGTGCCCCAAAATAATAATACAATCAGGCAGTGACGGCAGTCCACATGTCGGACGCTCGCCCCGCAATAACAAATGTACATAATACAACAAAAACTGTACTAGCATTGCATCCAGGCTATCCCCACGACCGATCCGCAACATCACAGCAAATACATAGAACATCAACGTGAAAGTCACGTTCGCAAATCCGTCTAACCGGGCTATAGCAGTTAGACCGGATTTACCGATCGAGTGACATTCACGGTCGCAGATATAATGTAAATACAGTGAAAAATGTGTTTAAAAAATTTTTCCGATTGATCAAACATTAACAAGTGGGCCCCCAAACAAAACTGTAGCAACCACAGAAAACCTGGGCCCAATTTTAATATTCCAAAAACCACAATTTTCACTCAGAAACACACTGCAAACTTTTGGGAGAATGAACAGTCAAACTTGCCGCGGAAGCGCGGCCAAAGTAGGGTTTTGGCCGCCCTTCCGCGGTGCTACAGTGGGTTCATCATACCAAATTTTTACAGTATGCTTAGAATTCCCTGCACATCACTCTGAGACAACCTGAAAAATTTTTGGACTCAAAAAAATTCGACAGAAACTGATGTGCAAAGAAATACGGGTTTTCGGGATTTTGTTCGATCGGAAACGTAAAACACATTACACAAAAGCTAGACGAAGTTAATGGCGAGGCTCTGATACCACTGTAAGTGCACGGCGGCGCCCCGGCCGTCAATCCGACGCCGGAATGCGGAAACGGTGATAAACTTAAATTTTGCGGACTTTGCAAACCGGCACCACCGCGCACTAAACTCCGGATCGAACCATTAACTAGTCTACGCTACTAAAAAGAAAGGGAAGAGATGTATACCGACGATCCAAGTCCTCCGGTCTTCATCTCCACTCCGATCTCCTCGCGGGATCTCCGTCCTTCTCCTCCTCGTCGCCTCCTCGCCGGAAAGGGCACCACATCGCCTTCGTCTTTTACGGGCTCCCGCCTCAATTCCGAGGCAACTCGCGCATGAAGCCGGCAACTCGACATGCTCAAGATGTGCTGTAGAATGTGTAGTAGATTGTCTCACTTGGGTTTTTGTTGCCATTTGAAGATGATGGAGGAAACAAGGATTAGAAAAATGGTGCTTGCATTTTTCTAGCATGAAAAAGAGATCAAGAAAGAAACTCTCAAGAATGAAGCTCTCTCATCTTCTTCCTCTCTTTCTTTTTCTTCTTCTTCTTTTCTAAAAACTTATCCTCTTAGAAAAAGGGTGGAGGATTGAATATGAAGCAATAAGGGAGGTGAGTGTAGGAGATGAGAAGAGGTGACCACATCAAGGGACAAGAAAACATCAACCATGCTTTACCTTTTTCAAACCATACCCTTTCCAATCACAAGTAAAAGAAAGTCAAGGTGCAAAGAAATGAAAGCTATCATAATCAATCATTATGCAATAAAACCCTCCACAAAGTGTTATTTGCACAATTGCAAATAACCCCCTCCATCGGAAAAGTCCGGCCGGGAAAGAACAAAGGAAAACCGGCCGGAACGGAATGCAAACTGGCAACTCCAGAAAACTGGTTCCGTAATAAATTACAGGAAAAACCCCGATACTGTGCATACACACCCGCATCTGTATTCCTTCCGGATACAAATGCAATGAGACAAAATCTACACTGTACTAAACTAGGACCGGCTTAAACCAAAGCCGGCTAGTAAAAACCGTTCGATCCTGATCCGTGCAATACCGCACGTATCTGATCGAACCCTGCCATATAACTATACGGCCACTAGTACAAAACTGTCCGATCCTGATCCGTGCAATACCGCACGTATCTGATCGGACCCTGCCATATCTCCATACGGCCTCTACAGCGTTTCGCCCGAAACTTGAGTAACTGAAAGTGTGGTGGACTCTAAAGACTCGTCAATACTATGGCTGTGGATTTAACCACTAGCCCGTCAGAGGTATAAGCCAATACGTAACGGGCCACCAGCTATTGACCAAATGGGACGTCGATGAGGAAGCTCACCCCGACACCCAACTGAGCCTGTCAGTGACAATATCCGTGCAGTCCGGTCCGTTCGTCTATGAGTATCGCATGGCGGGCCTAGGGGGTTGGTAAAAGTCAGACCCCCAAAAGCGGTACAAGTCGTGTCGGAGTGTAGCCCAGAACACCCTGAGATACTACTGGAATACCTACCAGTAAATCTCCTTGCCTTGGCCAAGGACTTTGTGTAATGGCTCTCCTAGACACAGCACGACCTCACCCCCAATACCGGGAGAGACGAACCCCTGAAGATACGCTCACTGCCTCCATGTGGCTCGGGACTGTACCCAACTAAAACCTGTTTGCACGACTCCTTTGAGCCGTGGTAGGGTAGTAATCAAAGTACAGTGGGAACTCACACGAGACAAATGACGATCCCCAGGTCGATGAACTAACCTGCACACATGTCACCAGGGAACTGCCATCTGACGTCTGGTATATGACCAACTAGCATGTTCCCGGCGAGTCCTGTCCGGTGTACTCATAACCCAATGAGCACCTGTATACATCTTAGGTGATCCAACTGACACCAGTGGCTTGTGAGACCAGCCACCGCCCCTCGTCGGGGTCTCGACTGTATACACTAGTCTACTAATGGAGTATCGATGCCCGGTCTCGAAACTCCCACGACTAGGGACCTTTTAAGGATATGCTTGTAGACCCCCAGCTCCCACTTATATGATCGCCCTCATACTGCTGGTGGTCAAGCAAGAATCCTAGGGGCTCTATCAACGTGTAATAGCGACGTGTCAGGTCACCTAAAACAGTACACGATGATAAAGGTAAACCAGATAGCATACTATCATCTCGAGTAAGACTGTCCTACCGGGATAGGTCCTCCCTCAATCATTATAATCACGTACCTGTGACCTAATAATTGACTCTGAGGGCACTACCTCCAACAGGATTGGCTTCTTCCCGTCGTCTCCGTACGCCGAAGATAGATCCACCTGAAAGCTCCAACCTTTGGCTCCTTCTTCGAACTTTGAAGAAACTAGTTCACTCGGTTTGCTAAACCTTGTGAACTAGAACGAGTAGAGAAGAGTTTGTATGGGATTTTATCTATGGTTCTTGATTCTCAACTCATGAGATATGTGAACCATAGAGTCAAGAGAGGGAGCAAGAGGAAGAGGGTGAAAGCAAGAGCAAGAGAGCTCAAGAACAAGAGAGAGAATGAGCAAGAAAGAATGAGCAAGTCTTTTGTCTTTCACCCTCTCATAATCCAAAACCATCATAACTCATTATACCAAATCAAGTGTTATGTGATGGTTGAAGCAACCATAACCATATCATTTCATGCACTCATTTTGCACAAATGAGCAAGCAAGCAAAAGTCTTTGCCATGAAATGATGGCTATGGTTATCATGATGGTCAACTAGTCAAGCCTAGTCAACCGGTCAACAAAGTCAACAAGTCAACAAAGTCAACAAAAGTCAACAACCATGTCACCATAATACTTAATTAATATAATAGTTAATCACATATCATATTCTCATTAGGGTTGAGCAAAAAGTCAAATAGTCAACGGTCAACTGTCAACAACCCTAATGAGAATCCGCTGCCTCTGTCTCCCCGTCATCTGTGCATACACACCCGCATCCGCGTTCCGAGGAACACGAATGCATACTGGATAAATCCAATCCTAAAAGGTACACTAGGATCTGGCTTAAACCAAAGCCCGCTAGTGTAAACTGTCCTGACACTGTACGTGCACAAGTGCACGGATGTGACCGAACCTTGTCGCAAAACCATGCGACCTCTACTCTTTTGCCTAAAGGCGAAAATCTTTCTGTGTGGGACTCTAAAGACTCGACACTACGCTGGCAGTGGGTTTAACCACAGACCGCAAGCGGCACTAGCTGTGCGTAACGGTCCCCAGGTAATGCCGACAACAAGACCGACGAGGCGAAACCCATCTGAACTCCTACTGAGCCTGAATGTGACATTCTCCGTACAGTCCGCTCTGTTCGTCTGATACATCGCATGGCGGGCCTAGGGGGCGGTAAACGTCAGTCCCCCAATAGCGGTACAAGTCGTGTCGGAGTGAAGCCCAAAACACCCTGAGATAACACTGGAAGCCTACCAGTATATCTCGTTTGCCCTGGCCAGGGACTACTCGTGTAATGGCTCTCCTAGACACAGCGCGATGTCCACCCCCAATACCGGGAGAGACGAATCCTGTCTAACCGTCACTGCCTCCAAGTGCTTCGGGACTGCACCCAACTACTACCTGTTTGCACGACTTGTTTGAGCCGTGGTAGGGTAGTAATCAAAGTGCAGTGGGAACACACTCGAGGCGAAGTGACAGTGTCAAGTCAGCGGACTAAGCTGTACTCATGTCACCTGGGAACTGATAACTGACGATAGGCATAATACCAACTAGTCAGTTCCCGACGAGTCCTGTCCAGTGTACCCGTAACCTATCGAGCACCCGCATACTATCTCAAGTACGACGTACTGACAGCTGTGGGACAGACCGTCTCCCACACTGGGATGAGAAGCGCATGCGCTGGTCTACTCCGGAGTATCGATGCCCTGTCTCGATAGTCATGCGACCAGGGACCTGCATAAGGATGTGCTTATAGATTACCCAGCCCCACTAGTGTGACAGCCATCACATCGATGGTAATCAAGCAATGATCCTAAGGGCTCCACTAATGTGTATAGGCGATATACAAAAATAAACACATGTACACATTGAAGTAGAAACAAACCAAGTAGCATACTACTATTTTGAGCAAGATTGTATATACAAGGTGAATATCCCAAGCTTCCATTAAGTAATATACAAACTAGTATGATACAGTAATGGCCTCTAGGGCATATACACTAACAGGTTAGTTCATATGGTTAGGGTTAAGCATGAGACAAGAATGGTGACTTAGTCAAAGTTTCATGAATGTTCGACTAAAAACAAATAAAGCCACCATTCATCTTTCTCTTTTCCAAAATGAATAAGATAAATAAATAGATAAATAAGTAAATGAAAAAACAAAACCCTAACCATTAGTTTAACCATGGTTTAAATCTTTACACTTAACCAAATAAGCATGTATCATCAAACATGAAACGATCATGTGCACAAAAGTATATCACATATACAACTTGCACAATTCAAGTGAGAAAATCCATTTAAAGTGAACCAATACTAGTTAATGCAAAGTAATATATCAAATATATAATTATACATTAAATCATTAAATCAACACTTGTTTCAATGATCCGGTCATGTCGCATATAACCGGCTAGTATCCAATGTATCGGCTTATCGAGTCAATCCTTGATTCGATAACTAGGTTATATCGCATACAACCATTCGACACATTCAACGCGAGAATGAAATACGGTATCACATACACACATTATTCTCGGTCCCGCACATATCTCATATGCGCTCCTATTTCGTTTCGCTTGAGCCAGGAAACCTCTGTGTAGGACTCTAAAGACTCGTCAATACGCCGGCAGCAGGTGATGATCATATCAAACACCCACAAGCCGCAAGCGGTCTGCTAAACGTAATGGCCACCCGGGTATTGAGCGATCAGAAGATCGACGAGCAAGCCCGCTCACACTCCTGTGAATCCAACCAGTAACACTTACCGTACAGTCCGGTCTGTTCGTCTGATACGTCGCATATCTCGCCTAGGGGTGGTAAACGTCAGACCCCAGTAGCTCGATAAGTCATGTCGACGTAGGGTCCATAACTTTCGTGAAACTACTGATAACTCTTACCAGTATATCACAGCAACCCTGGCCAGGGATTTCCTGTTATGGCCAGTCGAGCATAGCGCAACATCAACCCCCAATACCGGGAGAGACGAGTCCCCTCCTATCGCTCATTGCCTCCATGTGAATCAGGACTGTACCCAAAAACCACCTGTTTGCATGACTCAGTAGAGCCGTGGTAGGGTGGAAATCAAAGCACAGTGGGAGACACACAAGACTCTATGACGATCTCGGGTCAACAGACTAAGCTGCACCAGTGTCACCAGAGAACTGCCATCTGACGTGAGGTATAATACCATCTGGGAGTTCTCGGCGAGTCCATTTAGTGTACCCAGTCTCCACTGAGCACCCGCATACGATCTCTGATGTCAAACACCAATGGATATGGGATCATCCATCGCCCATCACATGGGTCGAGAAGATATACGCTAGTCTACTATGGAATATCGATGCCCCGTCTCGATATTCCCACGACTAGGAACAATGAAGGATGTGCTCATTGGCTACCCAGGCCCTACTAGTATGATCTGCATCATAGTCCTGGAAGTCGAGTACACATCCTAAGGGCTTTATCAACATGTAATCAGAGAGACAGAAAGTATACACGTTAAGATAAAGAGCAACCAGATAGTGTGTACTATCATGTCGAGCAAGAAAGTCCTACCTATATATGTCCCAGCATCCACTACAATATACATCCAATGTACAGTAATGGCCTCTAGGGCATACATATAACTAACATCGATACTCCAGAGTAGACTAGTGTATACAGTCGAGACCCCGACGAGGGGCGGTGGCCGGTCTCACAAGCCATTGGTGTCAGTTGGATCACCTAAGATGTATACAGGTGCTCATTGGGTTATGAGTACACCGGACAGGACTCGCCGGGAACATGCTAGTTGGTCTTATACCAGACGTCAGATAGCAGTTCCCAGATGACATGTGTACAGGTTAGTTCATCGACCTGATGATCGTCATTTGTCTCGTGTAAGTTCCCACTGTACTTTGATTACTACCCTACCACGCTCAAAGAAGACGTGCAAACAGGTTTTAGTTGGGTACAGTCCCGAGCCACATGGAGGCAGTGAGCTTATCTTCAGGGGTTCGTCTCTCCCGGTATTGGGGGTGAGGTCGCGCTGTGTCTAGGAGAGCCATTACATGAAGCCCTCGGCCGAGGAAGGAGATTTACTGGTAGGTATTCCAGTAATATCTCAAGGTGTTCTGGGCTACACTCCGACACGACTTGTACCGCTTTTGGGGGTCTGACTTTTACCAACTCCCTAGGCCCGCCATGCGATACTCATAGACGAACGGACCGGAATGTACGGATATTGTCACTGACAGGCCCAGTAGGGTGTCAGGATGAGTTCGCTCATTGACGTCCCTTTTGGTCAATAGCTGGTAGCTCGTTACATATGGCTAATACCTCTGACGTGCTAGTGGTTAAATCCACAGCCATAGTATTGACGAGTCTTTAGAGTCCACCACACTCAGTTACTCAAGTTTCGGGCGAAACGCTGTAGAGGCCGTATGGAGATATGGCAGGGTTCGATCAGATACGTGCGGTATTGCACGGATCATGATCGGACGGATTTTACTGGCCGGTTTTGGTTTAAGCCGGATCCTAGTATTAGACAGTGTAGATTTTGTCTCTTTGCATTTGTATTCAGTGGGAATACAAATGCGGGCGTGTATATGCAGTAGCGGGGTTTTCCTGTAATTTATTATGGGATTAGTTTTCTGTAGTTGCCAGTTTGCATTCCGTTCCGGCCGGTTTTCCTTTGTTCCTTCACGGCCAGACTTTTCGATGGAGGGGGTTATTTGCAAGTTTGCAAATAACATTTGTGGAGGGGTTTCTTGCATTTGTGGCATTATGATAAGTTAAGCATCTTTGCTTTTTCATGATGGCTTGCTTTTTGAGATTAGATGAGATTTGAAATGAAATTGACATTGTTATCATCATATTTGCTGTGGTCACCCCTTTACTTTTCCTACCATCACCTCCCTTCTTGTTTTGTTGATTCCTCCACCAATTTTTGATAAAAAGGGGGGCCGGCCACTTCATGGGACATGTAGAGAGATTTTCATTTTAGTGGTGGCCCATATTTCTTCATCTCATTCTTCTTGTTTGGAAAAAATGAAAGCACCATTTTTCCTTAACCTCATTCTTCCATCACCAATGGCAACATAAACCCCAATGAGACAAGTGAATCTACACTACAACCTACAGTATCCTTGGACGCGTCGGCTAGCCAACTTCACGCCCGAGTTGCCTCGGTATTAAGGTGGGAGCCCGTAAAAGATGCAGACGATGTGGTGCCCTTCCAGCAAGGAGGCGACGACCGGAGTTTCCGCAGGAGATCGGACGACGACGAGAAGACCGGAGGACTCGGATCAGTCGGTATATCTCTATTCCCCATCTTGTAGTTAGCTAGGACTAGTTAATGGTTCGATCCGGGTTTTTAGTGCGCGGTGGTGCCGGTTTGCTAGTTTGCAAAATTAAAGTTTACCATCGCTTCCGCATTTGGCCTCGGGATGGAGGCCGGGGCGCCGCCGTGCATTTACACATAAAAGAAAATTCAAATCCTTTTCCATAAAAAAAAACAACCATACTAAATTAAAAACCAAAAACCAAATAACTTAATTAAAATGGGTTAACCCACACTGGTTGCTAATCATGGTTTTAACCCCAATTAAGCCTTAGTTTACATGCACATGTGTGTGCAAGCTTAGAAAAATTCTACTAAAATATTCATTAAATTTGATAAAATATTTGAAAATCAATTTAGTAAACTTTTTATTAAAAACCATATATTAAAAGATACTTAGCCACTAAACATATCCTAAGGTGTTACAATCTTCCCCCCTTAAAGAAATTCGTCCCCGAATTTTAAAAATATAAAGCTACGCATACCTTCAAAGAGATAAGGGAATTTCTTCCGCATCTCGCCCTCGGCCTCCCAAGTGATTTCCTCACCATTCGGGTTGCGCCAAAGCACCTTCACTGATGGCAAGACCTTCGATCTAAGTTTCTTCACCTGCCGGTCCAATATCTGTAGGGTTCCTAGGCACACTCAAGAGGTTCCACAAGGCATCAACCATGCCAAATTCAAAAAATATATGCCGAGAAACCCTAAACTAGATCGTTAACTAGATGATATAGGCGAAACTACAAGCATGTTAACAACTTAACTAAAAGGTGAAAAGGACTACAACCTTTGTAGATCCGGTCCTCCACTTCCTTAGCTCCATGATGATGTCCCTCCGCTGCGATCATCGGATCCTGGATTCTAGCGATGGTTTCGTCGAAAAAATGATCGGGCTAGGTCGTCGACTTCGATGCCGAAGATGATCTACGTCGAGGCAACTCAAGATCAAGCTCCAACTTCACCAAGTCATGAAACTTGTGAAGAAAACACCCTATACTACATGGCAAGTGGTAGAGGACGAAGAAATAGGAAGTGGGTTCACTTTAGAATTGGATTTCTCACTCTTTTTCTCATGGCACCATTAAAGCTAGCAAGCTTTCATGAAGCTTGATGAAGATGAAGATGAAGAAAGAATAAAAAGGATTATCTTAAAAAGAAAATCCAAGTCATTCTTATCATAATGCAACCATGGTTGAGTGTAGAGAATAAACTATGGTTAGGTGAATGGTTAAGTTAAGCAAAAGAAACAATAATGGTCAAAGCTTCTTGAAGCTTCAAGGATAAAACAAAAGAAGCAACCATTTCTTTTCTTGCTAAAATGAATAAATAAGTAAAATAAATAATCAATAAAAGATAACAAAACCCTAACCATTCACTTAAACATGGTTTAAAGTGAACATACACCAAGTTTGCATGTATCATCAACATGATACAAACTAGTGCACAAAACTATATCATATATACAATGTGCACATCAAGTGAGAAAATCCATCTTAAGTGAACCAATATTAGTTAATGCAAAGTAATATATCAAATATATAATTATACATTAAATCATTAAATCAACACTTGATTTAATGATCTGGTCATACTACATATAACCGACTAATATCAAGTGTATCAATGTATCGAATCAACACTTGATTCGGTAACCCGGCTATATCACAAATAACCTGCCGATGATACAAATCGCGAGAATAGAATACAGTATCACATACTGGTATTATTCTCGGTCCCGCACATATCTCATATGCGCTCCTATTTCGTTTCACTTGAGCCAGGAAACCTCTGTGTAGGACTCTAAAGACTCGTCAATACGCCGGCAGCAGGTGATGATCATATCAAACACCCACAAGCCGCAAGCGGTCTGCTAAACGTAAAGGCCACCTGGGTATTCAGCGATCAGAAGATCGACGAGCAAGCCCGCTCACACTCCTGTGAATCCAACCAGTAACACTTACCGTACAGTCCAGTTTGTTCGTCTGATATGTCGCGCCTAGGGTTGGTAAACGTCAGACCCCAGCAGCTCGATAAGTCGTGTCGATATGAGGTCTATAAAAGTTCGAGAAACTACTGGTAACACTTACCAGTAAATCTCAGCAACCCTGGCCAGGGATTTCCGGTTATTGCCAATCGAACACAGCGCAACATCAACTCCCTATACCGGGAGAGACGAATCCCCTCCTATTGCTCATTGCCTCCATGTGATTCGGGACTGTACCCAAAAACCACCATTTTGCACGCCCTCTTGGACATGGTAAGGTGGAAATCAAAGCACATTGGGAATCACACAAGACTCTATGACGATCTCGGGTCAACAGACTACTCTGTACCAGTGTCACCAGAGAACTGCCATCTGACGTAAGGTATAATACTATCTGGGAGTTCTCGGCGAGTCCGTCCAGTGTACCCAGTCTCCACTGAGCACCCGTATATCATCTCTGATGTCAAACACCAATGGATATGGGATCATCCATCGCCCATCTGTATGGGTCGAGAAGGTATACGCTAGTCTACTCTGGTATATCGATGCCCCGTCTCGATACACCCACGACTAGGGACCTTGAAGGATGTACTTATGGACTTCCATGTCCCCACTAGTATGATCCGCATCATGGTCCAGGTAGTCAAGTACATATCCTAAGGGCTTTACCAACATGTAACAGAGAGACAATCAGTGTACACGTTAAGGTAAAGAGCAACCAGATAGCATACTATCATGTCGAGCAAGAAAGTCCTCCCTAAATATGTCCAAGCATCCACTACAATATACATCCTATGTATAGTAATGGCCTCTAGGGCATACATATAAATAACAATCTCCCACTTGCACTAGGGCCATCTGATAGCAGTGGTTGTAGTATCTCATACTCAACCATCCCATAAAAGTCTCTCTCTGGGAAAAGGCCTTTGTGAGTGGATCCGCCGTGTTGTCCTCTGAGTCTGTTCTCCTAACCTCGATCACCCTGGAGATCAACCATCTCCATGATCAGGTGATACTGCTTTAGATTATGTCTGGGTCAATGATGGGACCGGGGTTCCCGGGCCAAAGCCACACTTCCATTGTCATACAATGGTAGGAACCTAGTTCATCTCACGAACCAATATACACCCAAACAGCCTCTTTGGTAGCATCTTAAGTAGCGATGTATCCTGCTTTTATCGTCTAGTAAGCCACGGTATTTAGCTTGGAACTCTTCCAACATACCTGTAGGTCCACGTTGCGACCCCCGGTGCTTACGGGGAGGCGGAAACGGTATAAAAAACAAATTTTTATCGCAAGAGGCAACATGGACTAAACAAGGTCGGGATCGTGTCTAAACTAAACTAGCAAATACGCTAAAGGGAGTTAGCTACTCGGATGAAGGTTATACCTAAACTTGAACTCCTTCTTCTTGAAATCTTGTAAAGGTTGATGGTTCTCTTTTCGTCGCCTTCTTCCGTCGAAGATGGATCCACCTCGAAGGTTCGACCTTTGGGCTCTTCCTCGATCTTTGAGTGAACTAGGGTTTCCGGCTTGCTAAACCTTGAACCTAGAACGAGTAGAGAGTGACTAGGATTTGCTTTTCTTTTTAAAGAGAAGGATTCTCAACACATGAGAAGGTTTCTCTTTGGCTAGAGGAAGAAGAAGATGAAGTGAAGAGAGAGAATGAATATAATAGAATGAGCTATCCTTTTTCTTTCTTGCAACCATAATGCAAAAGAAAAAGAATTATCAATAATAATAATAATGAAAATGAAAAGGTTGATGGAAAGTTTTAGAATGACCATTATCATTTCAAACATTAAATGAATTTGCTAGAATCAAAGAGCATCTTTCTTTTGTAATGATGATGGTGAAAACTTCAACCATGGTCAACAAGTCAACCATGGTCAACAAGTCAACAAAAACCAACCATGACACAATTTCATTTTATTATATATTATTAATTGATATAATACAAATCCATTAGGGTTTGGAAAAAGACGACTGTCAACTGTGCATACGCACCCGTTCCGAAACCCTAATGAAAGTCATCTTCCTCTTCCTCAAATAACCGTGCATACACACCTGCATCCTTGTTCCGAGGAACATGAATACTGAGATAAAAGCAACCCCAAAACATATACCAGTATCTGGCTCAAACCAGAGTCTGCCAGTATAATCCGTCCGGACTCCAAACGTG
Organism: Agapanthus africanus; assembly: GCA_030015575.1. NCBI lineage: Eukaryota > Viridiplantae > Streptophyta > Magnoliopsida > Asparagales > Amaryllidaceae > Agapanthus > Agapanthus africanus. The sequence goes on from CM057343.1 coordinate 397,061,143, forward strand.
CACAAGTGCGCGGATGAGAACGAACCCTGTCGCAAAACCATGCGACCTCTACTCTGTTTTGCCCAGAGGCGAATACCCTCTGTGTGGGACTCTAAAGACTCGACACTACGCTGGCAGTGGGTTTAACCACAGACCGCAAGCGGCACTAGCTGTGCGTAACGGTCCCCAGGTAGATGTCGACAAGAAGGCTGACGAGGTGAAACCCCATCTGAACTCCTACTGAGTCTGAATGTGACATTCTCCATACAGTCCGGTCTGTTCGTCTGATACATCGCATGTCGGGCCTAGGGGGCGGTAAAACGTCAGTCCCCCAATAGCGGTACAAGTCATGTCGGAGTGAAGCCCAAAACACCCTGAGATAACACTGGAAGCCTACCAGTATATCTCGCTTGCCCTGGCCAGGGACTACTCGTGTAATGGCTCTCCTAGACACAGCGCGATGTCAACCCCCAATACCGGGAGAGACGAATCCTGTCTAACCGGCACTGCCTCCGAGTGCTTCGGGACTGCACCCAACCATTACCTGTTTGCACGACTCCTTTGAGCCGTAGTAGGGTAGTGATCAAAGTGCAGTGGGAACACACTCGAGGCGAAGTGCCAGTGTCAAGTCAGCGGACTAAGCTGTACTCATGTCACCTGGGAACTGATAACTGACGATAGGTATAATACCAACCTTTCAGTTCCCGACGAGTCCTGTCCAGTGTACTCGTAACCCAACGAGCACCCGTATACTATCTCCAGTACGACGTACTGATGGCTGTGGGACAGACCATCTCCCACACTGGGATGAGAAGCGCATACGCTAGTCTACTCCGGAGTATCGATGCCCTGTCTCGATAGTCCTGCGACTAGGGACCTGTATAAGGATGTGCTTATAGATTACCCAGCCCCCACTAGTGTGACTGCCATCACAACGCTGGTAATCAAGCAAAGATCCTAAGGGCTCCACTAATGCGTATAAGTGATATACTGAAATAAACATAAGTACACATTGAAGTAGAAACAAACCAAGTAGCATACTACTATATTGAGCAAGATTGTTTATACAAGGTGAATATCCCAAGCTTCTATCAAGTAATATACAAACTAGTATGATACAGTAATGGCCTCTGGGGCATATACACTAACTATCTCCCACTTGCACTAAGGCCATGAACTGGCGTACCGAAGACCTATCATCTCGATCAGCCGCTCGAACTGAGTCTGGGGTAAGGCCTTGGTGAATGGATCTGCAGTGTTTTCTTCTGAAGCAACCCTCCGAACCTCGATCTCCTTGCGATCCACGATCTCCCTGATCAGGTGATACCGCCTCAAGATGTGCCTGGATTTCTGATGGGACCTGGGTTCCTTTGCTAAAGCTATAGCCCCGTTGTTGTCGCAATACAGAGGTACTGGGTCAACAATGGACGGAACCACCTGAAGTTCTTTTAAGAACTTCCTTATCCAGACAGCTTCTTTTGCGGCATCAGATGCAGCGATGTATTCCGCTTCCATAGTCGAGTCTGCAACGGTTTCCTGTTTGGAACTCTTCCAACACACCGCCCCTCCATGGAGGGTAAAGACAAAACCCGACATGGACTTGGAATCATCCTTGTCACTCTAGAAGCTGGAGTCAGCAAAGGCCTTAATCTGGAGGTCTTTTCCGCCATACACCAAGAACATCTCCTTAGTCCTTCTCAGGTACTTGAGAATGTTCTTTACTGCTATCCAATGTTTCTCCCCAGGGTTTGACTGATACCGGCTTACTACACTCAGTGCATAAGCTACATCCGGTCTGGTACATAACATCGCATACATTATAGAGCCTACCGTAGAAGCGTAGGGTATAATAGACATGCGATCCCTCTCCAAATCAGTCTTGGGAGACATCTCTTTAGAGAGGGTGATCCCGTGACAAGCCGGTAGATTACCGCGCTTGGAATCTTCCATACTGAATCTTTTCAGTACGGTGTCGATGTACCTGGACTGTGAAAGTCCTAATATCCTCTTGGATCTATCACGATGGATCCGGATCCCCAGGATGTAAGAGGCATCACCCAGGTCTTTCATGGAGAACCTGTGTGACAAGAAACCTTTGACAGATTGTAGCATAGGAATGTCATTTCCTATTAAGAGAATGTCATCCACGTATAAAACAAGGAATACTACAGTTCTCGCTACAAATCTACTATAGATGCATGGTTCATCTGGAGTTTTGATAAAGTCAAATTCCTTGACCGTCTCATCAAAACAGATGTTCCAACTCCGCGATGCCTGCTTTAGTCCATAGATGGACTTAAGCAACTTGCACACCTTTCCGCTGCTCCCACTCTGAATGAAACCCTCTGGCTGATCCATATAGACACACTCCTCTAAATTTCCATTTAGAAAAGCGGTTTTTACGTCCATCTGCCAAATCTCATAATCGTGGAAAGCAGCAATGGCAAGAAGGATCCGAATAGATTTCAGCATAGCCACTGGAGAAAAGGTTTCGTCATAGTCCAAGCCAGGTCTTTGACGGAAACCCTTTGCTACAAGTCTAGCTTTATAGGTCTCAACCTGTCCATCTACACCAATCTTCCTTTTGAAGATCCACTTGCATCCTACGGGTTTTACCCCGTTTGGAGCAATGTCCAACGTCCATACTTTGTTGGTGTACATGGACTCCATTTCGGTCCGCATTGCATCCAGCCATTTTACCGAGTCTACGCTCTGAACGGCCTGCTGGAAGCTAGTAGGCTCATCATAGTCTATGATGCAATCCTCTCTATCCCCGTCTATGAGAAAACCGTAGTATCTCTCGGGCGGATGAGACTGCCTACTACTTCTGCGGAGAGGCGTAGGAATGTCTTGTTCATTTGAACCCTCTGGTTCTGCTAAGCTTTCAGTAATAGCTCGCGGTTCTGGAATTTCTTCCAGTTCTACAGTGCTCCCACTTATCTGGTTTTCCAAAAACTCAGTTTCCAAGAAGTAGGCATGACGAGAAACAAGAACTTTTTGTTCCTCTTCACAGTAGAAGAAATATCCCTTAGAGTTCTTTGGATATCCCACGATCTTACACTGTACTGAGCGTGCCTCGAGCTTGTCCACATGCTGCTTTTTAACAAAAGCTGGACATCCCCAAGTCTTGATGTGACTGAGATGGGGCCTCTTCCCACACCACATCTCATATGGTGTAGAAGGCACAGTTTTAGTAGGAACTCGGTTCAATAGGTACGCAGCTGATTCTAGTGCATACCCCCAGAATGATCGCGGTAACTCAGCGTTACTCATCATGGACCGTACCATATCCAATAGGGTCCGGTTCCGTCTCTCCGATACACCGTTATGTTGCGGAGTGTATGGAGGAGTAAGCTGAGAGAGAATCCCATTCTCTTTTAAGTAATTCAGGAACTCGGCACTTAAGTATTCTCCACCTCGATCCGATCTTAGAATCTTGATACTTTTGCCGGTTTGTTTTTCTACTTCATTCTTAAATTCCTGGAATTTTTCAAAAGATTCTGACTTATGTTTCATTAAGAAGACATAACCGTATCTTGAAAAATCATCCGTAAAAGTAATGAAGTAAGAATAACCGCTTCGCGCATGTGTAGACATTGGACCGCACACGTCGCTGTGTACGAGTCCCAAGAGCTCGCTCGCTCTTACTCCGTGTCCAGTGAACGGAGTCTTTGTCATCTTTCCTTTGAGACAGGATTGACAAGTGGCATACGATTGATATTCGAACGGATCCAAATATCCTTCTGTATGTAACTTAGTCAACCTTCTCTCATTGATGTGACCTAGTCTACAATGCCATAAGAAAGTCTGATTGATATCTGGAGACTTTCTTTTGTGTGTATTCTGGACATTGAAAATCTGTGGTTGGTTTAATACGTATATACCATTGCTCAGTGTACCTGACCCAATCAGAACTTGATTAAGGTGAATGTTTACAACATTACTTACAAACGCAAATTCATAACCTTCTTTAGAAACCAAAGATACAGAAATGATATTACAAGTTGCGTTGGGTACAAAAAAGCAATTACGCAAAACCAAAACATGCCCATCTGACATTCCCAGGTGATAGTCCCCCACGGCTTTAGCATCCATGCTAGCTCCGTTCGCAACTCTGAGGGTCATGTCACCTTCCTTCAAAAACCTACGGTTTCTCAACGCCTGCAAAGAATTACAGATATGAGATCCTGATCCGGTATCCAATACCCAGGAAGTAGAGTTTATAGAAAGACAGTTTTCAATAACATACACACCTGAAGCTGAAGCCGCAGCCTGCTTCAGTTCCTGTGTCCTGGCTTTCCAAGCCCTGCAATCTTTCTTCCAGTGTCCACTCTTATGACAATAGAAGCATTCTTCCTTTCCAACAAGCTTCCCCGCAATCTTTGTTGCCTTTTCCTTTCCCTTCGTACCCACTTTACTAACACCGCCTCTTGGTTTGGCGGGGGCTTTCTTCCTCTTTCCCTTGGCTTTCGCCTTGGACCTAGAGGAAGAAGATCCTCCTACAAACAAAGCGGGTGTTTCCCTACCCTTCTGTAGGGTGCCCTCTGCGCTCCTCAGCAGGTTGAGGTGTTCTGAAAGTTCAACTTCCTTTTCTTGCAAGTTGAAATTCAGTATGAACTGGGCGTAAGTGGATGGAAGGGACTGGAGAATTAAATCTGTATAAAGTTCACTATCCAACGTGGTCCCAAGTTCCGCGAGCTCCTCAGTGTAGCCAATCATCTTAAGCACGTGGTCCGCTACCGATGATCCGACGGCCAACTTAGTTGAAAATAACTTCTTCGACACTTCATATCTTGCGATACGAGACTGCTCTCCATACAGTTCTTTTGTATGGAGAAATATGGACTCGAGGTCCATATTCTCATGCCTCCTCTGATGTTCGTTGTCCATAGAGGCAAGCACGAGGCACCTGGCCTTCGCGCAATCAATCTCCCAAGTCTTACGGATTTCCTTATCCGCGACGCTGGAGGTGGGACCTGGGACGGGGGGAGCTTTGGTGGTAAGAAGATACCCCAGCTTGTCGTAAGCGATTGCCAATTTGACATTCCTGAGCCAATCTTTGTAGTTTGGCCCTGTCAGTATGTTTTTATCTAGAAGTAACTTAAGTCCAGTCATTTCGATTTGGTCGCTGCAGGGGGAGAGAAGAAACACTTAGCACGATGCTCTTGCAAGTTTAGAATGGTTTTTAATTTGTCTAAACAGGATGGCTCCCACTGTCTCTCGAATCCCTCCTCAAACCACAAAGGAAGAATTAGTCGGGATCAATCCCACCGTACAATACTTGCTTAACCGTTCAGCCAGGCCAGTGTCGGTACTTCGAGGGAGGTTTTCCAACGCTTTCGCGAAGTTCCTTAATTTAAGAACCTCTTTTCCCTGGGGGCGTAGCCCCGCTAACACCTTTCTAGGCACCTACTAGGTTTATAGCATTGATCGTTTAGTGAGAAATTTCCCGAGGAGTAGCATATACTCACAGTAGGATCGGGATCCAAATATCATCGCGTGACGAAAATGAAGGAATCCTACCATGATCATCACACTCCAAATGGTATGCAAATCTAGCAAATTTCAGTACTTATGAAACTCCCGATGTGGATTTTTGCCCCATGCTCTTATGATCTTGACTTTGGCCAACAAATCATAAGTCACATGTCAAGTTCTTCCCGTCGTTCTCCAGGTTAATTTGAATCCACCCGTACATACCCTTGACTTTGGCCAACAAGGCAGTACGACTGTTCCAAATCAACGCATCTATCTATGCTGCACATGAATATCCAATAGCTACCAATCACTATGCCTTGACTTTGGCCAACAAACACAGCTTGAATACTATTGACTATTTATGTGAAACGACGGAGGGCTACGAATGGTTTTGGCGAAACCGTGAACGTAGTGAACTTGATATAATCGATGGAACGAGATAGCTTTTAGAAGGAGTGGCTCAAGCTCCGCATTTAAAAGTTAGTTTTGAAAAGAACCGAGTGGTTTTTCGAAAGAATTCCAACGATTTTAACTTGGTTTATTATCTTGCATTAGTTCTTTTAATGCGTGATATTCTTGCATTAGTACTTTTAATGCGTCCCATCATTTAATTCCTACCATTGCAGAAAACAACCAAAATATGACGTACGCTTATGCCATTCGCATTCGCCACGGGGTCCCGTCATCACTCGTTAGGTTACTTAACTAACGACAGAGCGGGGGCTGGGCTAGCGCGGCTGTAAAACATAAGCAACGCCTAAATAGAAAGCAATGATAGACATTACAGATCACAGATGAATACATTGGATATATTAGCAATCCGCAATCCTTTCGAGCCTGCAACGAAAAGCGGATTACACGGTCGCGGTGAATAGCCAAATACCCCACCCAAGACCCCTACGGGTGCGGCAAACTACCCGCTAAGTACTCGGCAGTTTGTGCACCCCCTCCATGGGTCTATCCTAGGAGCAAAAACAGTAAAAAGAATTATACAATGACGGCTACAACCCCGACCCGGTTGTGCGGCCAAACAAATAATATTATTACATCAATTTACATTTACAATGAATGAAAGAAAAACAAAAGCTCATCTCACATCCACCCTGGCTATTCACCCGCGACAGTCCAACACATTCATATACACATTCCAATATCAAACACAGATCATGTATAACCCCGACTAATCGACTTATAGCGATTAGCCGACGTTCAATACATGCAAGCAACACAGATATAACCAACATAGCCAAAGTGCAGTGAAGTTCGGGAAAAATACGGAATTATAGGACCCCAAAAGTGAATTTCAGTTCTGGAAAATCTGGGCACATATAATACATCTGAAAAATCCCAAAACCAACACAGAAGAACACTGCACGAAAAACGATGCAGAGAGGACACCAAGCAGCGGCGGATCCGCGGCCTGATGAACAGGTGAGGCCGCGGATGGGCGGCGCTTTGAAAGAATCATGCTATCGTTTTTGGTGGGTGTTCTTAGAAAACCCTGAGCCGATTTTTGGAGTATAAAGTTTTTCATTTAGAGCAGAAAAAATTTCAACAGAAACTTAGGGTTTTGGTTTTTCCGGTTTTGCGATTTTTCGGTTTCGAACTTCCATACACTTCGCTACCAAGCTAGTTTAAGTTTAGTTAGGCTCTGATACCACTGTAGGTCCACGTTGCGACCCCCGGTGCTTACGGGGAGGCGGAAACGGTATAAAAAACAAATTTTTATCGCAAGAGGCAACATGGACTACAAAGGTCGGGATCGTGTCTAAACTAAACTAGCAAATACGCTAAAGGGAGTTAGCTACTCGGATGAAGGTTATACCTAAACTTGAACTCCTTCTTCTTGAAATCTTGTAAAGGTTGATGGTTCTCTTTTCGTCGCCTTCTTCCGTCGAAGATGGATCCACCTCGAAGGTTCGACCTTTGGGCTCTTCCTCGATCTTTGAGTGAACTAGGGTTTCCGGCTTGCTAAACCTTGAACCTAGAATGAGTAGAGAGTGACTAGGGTTTGCTTTTCTTTTTAAAGAGAAGGATTCTCAACACATGAGAAGGTTTCTCTTTGGCTAGAGGAAGAAGAAGATGAAGTGAAGAAAGAGAATGAATATGATAGAATGAGCTATCCTTTTTCTTTCTTGCAACCATAATGCAAAAGAAAAAGAATTATCAATAATAATAATAATGAAAATGAAAAGGTTGATGGAAAGTTTTAGAATGACCATTATCATTTCAAACATTAAATGAATTTGCTAGAATCAAAGAGCATCTTTCTTTTGTAATGATGATGGTGAAAACTTCAACCATGGTCAACAAGTCAACCATGGTCAACAAGTCAACAAAAACCAACCATGACACAATTTCATTTTATTATATATTATTAATTGATATAATACAAATCCATTAGGGTTTGGAAAAAGACGACTGTCAACTGTGCATACGCACCCGTTCCGAAACCCTAATGAAAGTCATCTTCCTCTTCCTCAAATAACCGTGCATACACACCTGCATCCTTGTTCCGAGGAACATGAATACTGAGATAAAAGCAACCCCAAAACATATACCAGTATCTGGCTCAAACCAGAGCCTGCCAGTATAATCCGTCCGGACTCCAAACGTGCACAAGTGCGCGGATGAGAACGAACCCTGTCGCAAAACCATGCGACCTCTACTCTGTTTTGCCCACAGGCGAATACCCTCTGTGTGGGACTCTAAAGACTCGACACTACGCTGGCAGTGGGTTTAACCACAGACCGCAAGCGGCACTAGCTGTGCGTAACGGTCCCCAGGTAGATGTCGACAAGAAGGCTGACGAGGTGAAACCCCATCTGAACTCCTACTGAGTCTGAATGTGACATTCTCCGTACAGTCCGGTCTGTTCGTCTGATACATCGCATGTCGGGCCTAGGGGGCTGTAAAACGTCAGTCCCCCAATAGCGGTACAAGTCGTGTCGGAGTGAAGCCCAATACACCCTGAGATAACACTGGAAGCCTACCAGTATATCTCGCTTGCCCTGGCCAGGGACTACTCGTGTAATGGCTCTCCTAGACACAGCACGATGTCAACCCCCAATACCGGGAGAGACGAATCCTGTCTAACCGGCACTGCCTCCGAGTGCTTCGGGACTGCACCCAACCATTACCTGTTTGCACGACTCCTTTGAGCCGTGGTAGGGTAGTGATCAAAGTGTAGTGGGAACACACTCGAGGCGAAGTGCCAGTGTCAAGTCAGCGGACTAAGCTGTACTCATGTCATCTGGGAACTGATAACTGACGATAGGTATAATACCAACCTTTCAGTTCCCGACGAGTCCTGTCCAGTGTACTCATAACCCAACGAGCACCCGTATACTATCTCCAGTACGACGTACTGATGGCTGTGGGACAGACCATCTCCCACACTGGGATGAGAAGCGCATACGCTAGTCTACTCCGGAGTATCGATGCCCTATCTCGATAGTCCTGCGACTAGGGACCTGTATAAGGATGTGCTTATAGATTACCCAGCCCCCACTAGTGTGACTGCCATCACAACGCTGGTAATCAAGCAAAGATCCTAAGGGCTCCACTAATGCGTATAAGTGATATACTGAAATAAACACAAGTACACATTGAAGTAGAAACAAACCAAGTAGCATACTACTATATTGAGCAAGATTGTTTATACAAGGTGAATATCCCAAGCTTCCATCAAGTAATATACAAACTAGTATGATACAGTAATGGCCTCTAGGGCATATACACTAACAATACCATCCCTCCACTGAGGGTAAAGACAATGCCTGTGACTGACTTTCAGTCGTCCTTATCACTCTGGAACCTTTCAAGTGATTCTCCCCAGGATCAACTGATACCATCTCACTACAACTAGTGAGAGTCTCAACATCCAATTAGATCTATCTCATAGATCCAAAAACCAGGATTTAGTAGGTATCACTTTGATCCTATATGAAGACTCCTTGTGATAAGCGGAGATTGACTGAGCGTAGCATAGGAAACTCCTTCCCTATCAAGAGTATGTCATCCACGTACTCTACGAGGATCACCACCATACTCCCTACTACCTTTTTGTATATACAAGGTTCATCTACCATTTTGATGAAGTCAAACTCTTTGACTACCACATCAAGACAGGCGTTCCAACTACGCGATGCCTGCTTTATCCCATAAAGCAACTTGTGCATGTTTCCGCTGCTCCCACTGTCTACGAATCCCTCTTACTGTGTACTTATAGACTCTCTCTTCTAAAATATCATTTAGAAAAGCTGTCAAGACACCCAACCACCAGATATCGTAGTCATGGTATATAGCCTTGGCAAGTAGGATCTGGATGGACTTAAGCATAGCTACTTAGAAAAGGTTTCATCATAATCCATACCTGGTCAATGATGCAAACTTTTAACAAGTCTAGCTTTGAAAGTCTCAACTTTTCCATGTACACCAAGTAATCTTCTCAAGATATACTTTCTTCTGATGGGGATTTAACCTTTCAGATAAAGCAACGAAAGTCCATACTTTGTTGGTGTAAAAGGATTCCATCTCAGATCGCTAAGCATCCAGCCATTCTTACAGAGTCTTAGTCCTGATGGCCAGCTCGAAACTAGTTGGGTCATCATCTCATGATGCAATCCTCACTCCCACTGTTATAGAGAAACCGAAGTATCTCTCAGGTGGGTGAGAAACCCTACTAGATCGGCGGAGAGGCTGAGGTTCGTTGGTTACTATTGAATCCTTTGGTTCTATCAAATCATCTGCTGTAGTTTGTATAGCTGGAACCTTTCCAGTTCTACATAACAGACCTGGCCTCGAGCTTGTCCGAATTTTGCTTTTAGACATAGGCCGGTCAACCCCAAATCTTAACTAGCTTAAGACATGGGCTCTTCCCATACCATAGCTCATATAGAGTGGTAGGCTGTGATCTGATTCGAACGTAATTCAATAGGTATGCAGCTTCTCAAGTGCATAACCCCCAAAAGGAAATTAGAAACTCAGTAGTACTCATCATAGAGCACACCATATCACATAGGGTGTTATTGCTCCGCCCCGATATACCATCGTGCTATGGTGTATACGGAGGAGTAATGCTGAGAGAGAATCTCATTCTCCTTTAGAATAGTCCAGGAATTCTATGCACAAGTATTCTCCTCCTTGATCTCATCAAAGGACATAATACTTATACCCGTATTGGTTCTATACTTCTAACTTATATTCTGTGAATATCTCAAAATGTTCGGACTTGTGTTTCAACAGGAACATATGACTGAATCTTGAGAGATCATCAGAGAATGTAATGAAGTACAAAGAACCTGTCCTGGCATGTGTAGACGGGGAACCTTACATACATCAACATGTATCAATCCCAAGAGTTTACTAACTCTTTCTCTGTTTCCAATAAACAGGGTAATGGTCATCTTATCTCTGTGACATGACCAGCAAGTTTCACAAGATGTAAATTCAAACTGATTTAAATATGCATCTATATGTAACTTCAGCTAGTCGGGTCGCATTGATATGACCAAGTCTACAATACCACAAGAAAGATCCGTTCATTTCTGAACTCTTCCTCTTGTGTGTGTTCCGTATACTAAGAACTTTAGTTTGATTTAGAACATCAATGCTTTTAGATAACGTGCCTAAACCGATCAACTTTTGATATAGGAAATTTTCAAAACATTATCCAACAATACAAAATTATATCCTTTCTTTACTGATAAAGAGACTGATATGATTTTGTATATCAGGTTCGGTATCTAATAACATTCGTTCAGAATCAATGTATTTGGAATACAGGGTGACAGTGACCAACAGACTTGGCTGCAACACTTGCACCGTTTTCTGTCTCATGAAACTTATCACCCGTTCTCAGTTCTCTACCTTTCTGTAGCCCTATGTAACAGATTACATATCTGGGATCTTGATCCGGTATCAAATACCCAGGACGTAGAGGATACAGAGAAATAGTTCTATGTAACGAACACACCCGAAGGAGACGCATCATATGCACTTTCCTCGTTTGGGCGGCACGGGAGATATGGTATTCCCCAATTTCCTGCTCTGTCTTATAACAGTTATAAGTTGGAGCGGGACCAACGTTCTCCAGCTCAGTATAACAAGCGGGTTCGGTCAATACATCCGTATTATTATCTTGATTAAGGGGTGATATGGTCTCTACCTGGAGAGAGAGAGAAGAAAAAACACTCAGTGTGCGCTCTTGCAAGATCAGATTGGTTATTATTTTATCTAATCAGGATGGCTCCCACCGTTTTTATCAAATCTTCCTTCAAACCCTAAAAGAAAAGACTAGCCGGGATTAATTACACGCTACAAGTTCGCCAATCTTTCAGCCAGGCCAGTGTCGGTACTTTAAGGGAGGTCCCCCGTGCTTTCGCACGAACCTAATTAATGTAAACCTCATTTTCCCAGAGGCGTAACCTCGTTAACACCTTTCTAGACACCTACTTGATCGGCTAATTGTAATGTGTAAAACTCTCCCAGGAGTAACTCTTACTCGCAGCGGGTATCGGGATCCAACTATCTCATAGAAGGTATGCAATCTCATTGCAAATTTCAATACTTGAAATTCCCGATAATTTTGCCCCTAGCGTCCTATGACCTTGACGGAGGGCAAACAACCCATAGTCCGCTAGTCAAGTTCAACCCGTCATTTCCTGATTGAATTAAACCCACCCGCACGACCCTTGACGGAGGCCAAACAACGCCGTACGAATACCCTAATCTAATCGCATCATATGCTAGCAGATAAGCACTAGTTAGCTACCGTACACTACGCCTTGACGGAGGCCAAACTACCGCAGCACGAATACTAACTAATACTTATCTGAAATGACGGAGGGCTACGACAGGTTTTTCTGAAAACCTATTGCGTAATGAACTTGATATCGTTGTAGAATCAAATGATTTTGAAATAGAGTGTTTTTGAGGCTTTTCTAGTTTTGCTAAAGGGGTCACTCCCGGTGAAGGGATCGTCGGCCCTTTCCTCGTCGAATGAGGTGCGGGATATATCATATATATCACTGTGCAAAGCAGGAACTATAGGAGCAATCAAAAGACAAACCGAAGGTTGTAGCATCTGCCAGTTACTGCTAAAGGAGTCACTCCCGGTGAAGGGATCTCGGTCCTTTCCTTATCGAATAAGATGCAGGATATATCATATATACCGCCGTGCAAAGCAAGAACTATAGCTACCTGTTTTATTTTTTTTTTGAAATTCGATTCCACAACATCTTAGGTTTCTTTTTCTTTCATTAATCATATTAATGAAGTCCCATCATTTAAATCACCTAAACATCACAGATAAATACGACGTACACTTATGCCATCCGCATTCGCCTCGATGTCCCGTCTGCACCGTTAGGTTAGGTAACTAACGCCAGAGCGAGGCAGAGCTAGTGCGGGTGTAAAACATAAGCAACGTCTATATAATATATCATATATACTATATACTGTATCTATCACAGAACATCACATGATCACATCATAGATAACGCAGCAGAAAATATCATATGAAATATTGGATATACTAGGACGTCCGTGTTTTTAATACGAGCCAGTATAAAACACGGATTCCACGGTCGCGATGAATAGCCAAACCCACACCCCTAGACCCCTACGAGAGCGGCAAGCAACCCTACCAATTCTAGGGTTAGGAGACCCGGACTCGACTCCTCGAGATGGTCTCCTACTGGACCCTAGAACCCGGTTACTTGTGCTCCCCTCCTTGGGCCTATCCTAGTGCGGAAAAGTAAATAATATACAAATGGTGACATCATCCGCAACCTGGAAGTGCCCCAATAAAAGAATATACATACAAGTTTTTACATGAATGAAAATGAAAAACACTCATCTCAGATAAAATACCCCCCGGCTATTCAAACACGACGATCCAATATAACATATCCAGCAACACATAACATCACATGTCATCAACGTAAGTAAATATGCGCATTCCAATTGTCGTTGACATATAGCAACGAAACCGGCGATATCACATATTACACTTACGGTCACAGAAAAGAAAGTGTAAAACTACAACAGTTGGAATCCGCAACCTCCTTAGACATCGCATGCCTAATCATATGAATTACTTAGACATCGCATGCCTAACAATTATAAACCCCGCATTTTAGTCTCATTATCGAAAACACTTTTCAATATCAAGTCGGGCAATTCAACAAGATTCCCGACATTTTGATCGAATGCTCGTCGCAAACTTTATTAGGCGGCCGCACCCCCGATGCCGTCGACGAAGTGCACCAAGGTGGAACACCGCTGCCATGAGCACCCGAATGGATGCTTTCGGCGACGGGGTTCTCCTACAGTCACTTGGTCGGGGCTATGGGGTGTAGCTGTCTATTAAGTTTACCCGGCGAGTATCCGCGTACGCTACGTGATTGCGACGGACTTTTGATCACATCAAAATTCCATGGCAACCGATCAAGTGAGACTAAAGTGCTATGTTTAGAACATTCAAATCAGTTATCTCATAACTCCTTGTGGATTCTAAATATTGTATCACATTCCAGATAAATAGAAAATGTCAAACTTTCCGATCCAACAGTCAAACACCCAAGTTTTCCCGAAACAGCTCAACACATGAAATAAGTTTAAAAACATTCACTTCAGGCCTCAGTTCCAACGGTCCAGCCGTAGAAGGGTCAAGCCAACGCCTCACATGTGGCACGCCGTACTGCCCCAAACCCTAAGGTTCAAAGGGCAGTTCAAGACGGTCACATAATCGAGTTAAGGTTTGTTGTCTTCTAAAGGGACCATCGCGTTACTTGCACTACTTAGAACGTTATCAAAGTACGGAAAAATCCAACATTTGGAAATTTCCCAACGGGGAAAATGTAGGTATTTTTATCCGGTCGAGCTCTTTAACATGTTCTAAAATTACCCGGAAAAACAAAACAAAGTTAAAATATCCGATCAAATCATTAAATCCCCAATACAACCCAGAAAACTCAACTATTGAGTATCAATTAAAAATTCCCATAAAGTACAGCATGTACAGATGGGCATTACTATGCAAATAAAGTGACAAGATTCACTAATACGGCCGTGGAACTGCCGCAAATGCCACGGTGGGGTCGCGGTTCCGCGGCAGTTTAGTCGACTTGGGGAAACGTGCTTCACAGTAACCCATAGAAATCCCTGCTGAATTTTTTGGATATTTTTAATTCACAAAAATCCAAAATTCCAGAAAATGTCCAAAGAGTGGTTTGAGTTAGGGTTTCTAGGTTCGATCGGCATTCTAACTTCGTCTACACTTCGCCTAAGGCTCTAGCTAGGCTCTGATACCACTGTAGGGTTCCTAGGCACACTCAAGAGGTTCCACAAGGTATCAACCACGACAAATTCAAAAAATATATGCCGAGAAACCCTAAACTAGATCGTTAACTGGAGGATATAGGCGAAACTACAAGCAAGTTAACAACTTAACTAAAAGGTGAAAGGGACTACAACCTTTGTAGATCCGGTCCTCCACTTCCTTAGCTCCATGATGATGTCCCACCGCTGCGATCATCGGATCCTGGACTCTAGCGATGGTTTCGTCGAAGAAATGATCGGGCTAGGTCGTCGACTTCGATGCCGAAGATGATCTACGTCGAGGCAACTCAAGATCAAGCTCCAACTTCACCAAGTCATGAAACTTGTGAAGAAAACATCCTATACTGCATGGCAAGTGGTAGAGAATGAAGAAATAGGAAGTGGGTTCACTTTAGAATTGGATTTCTCACTCTTTTTCTTATGGCACCATTAAAGCTAGCAAGCTTTCATGAAGCTTGATGAAGATGAAGATGAAGAAAGAATAAAAAGGATTATCTTAAAAAGAAAATCCAAGTCATTCTTATCATAATACAACCATGGTTGAGTGTAGAGAATAAACTATGGTTAGGTGAATGGTTAGGTTAAGCAAAAGAAACAAAAATGGTCAAAGCTTCTTGAAGCTTCAAGGAAAAAACAAAAGAAGCAACCATTTCTTTTCTTGCTAAAATGAATAAATAAGTAAAATAAATAATCAATAAATGATAACAAAACCCTAACCATTCACTTAAACATGGTTTAAAGTAAACATACACCCAAGTTTGCATGTATCATCAAACATGATACAAACTAGTGCTCAAAACTATATCATATATACAATGTGCACATCAAGTGAGAAAATCCATCTTAAGTGAACCAATATTAGTTAATGCAAAGTAATATATCAAATATATAATTATACATTAAATCATTAAATCAACACTTGATTTAATGATCTGGTCATACTACATATAACCGACTAATATCAAGTGTATCAATCTATCGAATCAACACTTGATTCGGTAACCCGGCTATATCATATATAACCTGCCGATGATACAAATCGCGAGAACAGAATACAGTATCACATACTGGTATTATTCTCGGTCCCGCACATATCTCATATGCGCTCCTATTTCGTTTCGCTTGAGCCAGGAAATCTCTGTGTAGGACTCTAAAGACTCGTCAATACGCCGGCAGCAGGTGATGATCATATCAAACACCCACAAGCCGCAAGCGGTCTGCTAAACGTAACGGCCACCCGGGTATTGAGCGATCAGAAGATCAACGAGCAAGCCCGCTCACACTCCTGTGAATCCAACCAGTAACACTTACCGTACAGTCCGGTCTGTTCGTCTGATATGTCGCATATCTCGCCTAGGGGTGGTAAACGTCAGACCCCAGCAGCTCGATAAGTCGTGTCGATATGAGGTCTATAACAATTTGAGAAACTACAGGTAACACTTCCCAGTAAATCTCAGCAACCCTGGCCATGGATTTCCGGTTATAGCCAATCGAACACAGCGCAACATCAACTCCCTATACCGGGAGAGACGAATCCCCTCCTATCGCTCATTGCCTCCATGTGATTCGGGAATGTACCCAAAAACCACCGTTTTGCATGCCCTCTTGAACGTGGTAAGGTGGAAATCAAAGCACAGTGGGAATCACACAAGACTCTATGACGATCTCGGGTCAACAGACTACTCTGTACCAGCGTCATCAGAGAACTGCCAACTGACGTAAGGTATAATACCATCTGGGAGTTCTCGGCGAGTCCGTCCAGTGTACCCAGTCTCCACTGAGCACCCGTATATCATCTCTGATGTCAAGCACCAATGGATATGGGATCATCCATCGCCCATCTGTATGGGTCGAGAAGGTATACGCTAGTCTACTCTGGTATATCGATGCCCCGTCTCGATACACCCACGACTAGGGACCTTGAAGGATGTACTTATGGACTACCATGTCCCCACTAGTATGATCCACATCATAGTCCAGGTAGTCAAGTACATATCCTAAGGGCTTTACCAATATGTAACAGAGAGACAATCAGTGTACACGTTAAGGTAAAGAGCAACCAGATAGCATACTATCATGTCGAGCAAGAAAGTCCTCCCTATATATGTCCAAGCATCCACTACAATATACATCCTATGTATAGTAATGGCTTCTAGGGCATACATATAACTAACAATATCACGACTGGCTGCTCGGTGAATGAAAGATCGCACTCTAGCTGAACGGTCTGATGTTGAATCATGTGCGAAGGGTCATGTAGGTATCTGCGAAGCATCGACACGTGGAATACGCGGTGAACATCTGGGAAGTCAGGTGGAAGAGCAAAACGATATGCTACTGCACCCACACGCTCGAGGATCTCGAAGGGACCTATGAATCTGGGGCTAAGCTTCCCCTTCCGTCCAAACCTCATTACTCCCTTCATCGGAGAGTCCCTCAGAAAAACGTGATCTCTAACTGCGAACTCTAATCTGCGGCGGCGTCTGTCAGCATACGATTTCTTCCTGCTCTGAGCCATCCTCATCCTGTCTCGAATCAGCTGAATCTTCTCGGTCGTCTCTTGTACGATTTGTGGCCCAAAAATACTGCTCTCACTGAGCTCTGTCCAGCAGACGGGCGATCTACATCTCCTCCCATACAAAGCCTCGAAAGGTGCCATCTGAATAGTATCCTGGAAACATGTAATGAAGTAAAATAACCAGTCCTGGCATGTGTAGACAGGGGACCTACATACATCAACATGTATCATCCCAAGAGTTTACTAACTCTTTCTCTGTTTCCAGTAAACGGAGCTATGGTCATCTTATCTTTGTGACATGACTGGCGAGTTTCATAAGATGTAGATTCAAACTGTTTTAAATATGCATCTATGTGGAACTTAGCTAGTCGGGTCGCATTGATATGACCTAGTCTACAATACCTCAATAAGGATTTGTTCATTTCTGAACTCTTCCTCTTGTGTGTGTTCTGTATACTAAGAACTGTAGTTTGATTTAGAACATCAATGCTTTTAGATAACGTGCCTGAACCAATCAACTTTTGATATAGGAAATGTTCAAAACATTATCCAACAATACAAAATTTTATCATTTCTTTATTAATAAAGAGACTGATATGATTTTGTATATCAGGTTCGGTAAATAACATTCGTTCAGAATCAATGTATTGTAATACAGGGTGACAGTGACCAACAGACTTGGCTGCAACTCTTGCCCCGTTTTCTGCCTCATGAAACTTATCACCCGTTCTCAGTTCTCTACCTCTCTGTAGCCCTATGTAACTGATTACATATCTGGGATCCTGATCTGGTATCACACACCCAGGACGTAGAGGATACAAATAAACAGTTCTTTGTAACGAACACACCCGAAGATGATGCATCAGCATGCACTCTCTTCGTTTGGGCGGCACAGGAATTCTGGTAATCCCCAATTTCCTGCTCTGTCTTATAACAATTATAAGTTGGAGCGGGACCAACGTTCCCCAGCTCAGTATAACAAGCGGGTTCGGTCAATAATCCGTATTATTATCTTGATTAAGGCGTGATATGGTCGCTACCTGGAGAGAGAGAGAAGAAAACACTCAGCGTGCGCTCTGTCAAGAATAGATTGGTTATTATTTTATCTAATCAGGATGGCTCCCACTGCTTTTTATCAAATCTTCCTTCAAACCCTAAAAGAAAAGACTAGCCGGGATTAATTACACACTACAAGTTCGCCAATCTTTCAGCCAGGCCAGTGTCGGTACTTTGAGGGAGGTCCCCCGTGCTTTCGCACGAACCTAATTAATGTAAACCTCGTTTTCCCAGAGGCGTAACCTCGTTAACACCTTTCTAGACACCTACTTGATCGGCTAATTGTAATATGTAAAACTCTCCCAGGAGTAACTCTTACTCGCAGCGGGTATCGGGATCCAACTATCTCATAGAAGGTATGCAATCTCATTGCAAATTTCAACACTTGAAATTCCCGATAATATTTTGCCCCTAGCGTCCTATGACCTTGACGCAGGCCAACAAACCATAGTCCGCTAGTCAAGTTCAACCCGTCATTTCCTGATTGAATTAAACCCACCCGCACGACCCTTGACGCAGGCCAACAAAGTCGCACGACTACCCTAATCCAATCACATCATATGCTTATGCAGATAAGCACCAGTTAGCTACCGCACACTACGTCTTGACGCAGGCCAACAAACGTAGCACGAATACTAACTACTACTTATCTGAAATGACGGAGGGCTACGACAGGTTTTTCTGAAAACCTATTGCGAAATGAACTTGATATCGTCGTAGAATCAAATGAATTTTAAAAATGGAGTGCTTTTGAGGCTTTTCTAGTTTTGCTAAAGGAGTCACTCCCGGTGAAGGGATCGTCGGTCCTTTCCTCGTCGAATGAGGTGCGGGATATATCATATATATCACTGTGCAAAGCAAAAAACTCTTAAAAGCAATCAAAAGACAAACCGAGAGCGTAGCATCGACCAGTTATTGCTAAAGGAGTCACTCCCGGTGAAGGGATCTCGGTCCTTTCCTCATCGAATAAGGTGCACGATATATCACATATACCGCTATGCAAAGCAAGAACTGTAGCTACCTGTTTTATTTTGAAATTCGATTCTACAACATCTTAGGTTTCTTTTATTTTCATTAATCACATTAATGAAGTCCCATCAATTATGTACCTAAACATTACAGATAAACACGACGTACACTTATGCCATCCGCATTCGCCTCGATGTCCCCTCGTGCACCGTTAGGTTAGGTAACTAACGGCAGAGCGGGGCAGGGCTAGCACGGGTGTAAAACATAAGTAACGTCTATATAATATATCATATATACTATATACTATATCTATCACAGAACATCATATGATCACATCACAGATATCGCAGCAGAAGAATCATATGAAATATTGGATATACTAGGACGTCCGTGTTTTCAATATGAGCCAGTATAAAACACGGATTCCACAGTCGTGATGAATAGCCAAACCCACACCCCTAGACCCCTACGAGAGCGGCAAGCAACCCTACCAATTCTAGAGTTAGGAGACCCGGACTCGACTCCTCGAGTTGGTCTCCCACTGGACTCCAGAACCCGGTTACTTGTGCCCTCCTCCTTGGGTCTATCCTAGTGCGGAAAAGTAAATAATATACAAACGGTGACAACTTCCGCAACCTGGAAGTGCCCCAATAAAAGAATATTACATACAAGTTTTTACATGAATGAAAATGAAAAACACTCATCTCACACAAAAACCCCCGGCTATTCAAACACGACGATCCAATATAACATATCCAGCAACACATAACATCACATGTCATCAACGTAAGTAAATATGTCCATCCCAATTGTTGTTGACATATAGCAACGAAACCGGTGATATCACATATTATACTTACGGTCACAGAAAAGAAAGTGTAAAACTACAATAGTTGGAATCCGCAACCACCTCAGACATCGCATGCCTGACCAAATGAATTACTTAGACATCGCATGCCTAACTATTATAAACCCCGCATTTTAGTCTCAAAATCGAAAACTCTTTTCAATATCAAGTCGGGCAATTCAACAAGATTCCCGACATCCTGATCGAATACTCGTCGCAAACTTTAGTAGACGGCCGCACCCCCGATACCGTCGACGAAGGGAACCAAGGCGGAACACCGCTACCGCGAGCACCCGAACGGATGCTTTCGGCGACGGGGTTCTCCTACAGTCACTTGGTCGGGGCTATGGGGTGCAGCTGTCTATTAAGTTTACCCGGCGAGTATCCGCGTACGCTACGTGATTGCGACGGACTTTTGATCACATCAAAATTCCGTGGCAACCGATCAAGTGAGACTAAACTGCTATGTTTATAACATTCATTTAGTTATCTCATAACTATTTATGAATTCCAATTATTGTATCCCATTCCAGATAAATAGAAAATGTTAAACTTTCCGATCGAACATTCTAACACCCAAGTTTTCCCGATACAGATCAACACATGAAACTAGTCTAACAACATTCAGTTCGTACCTCAGTACCAACGGTCCAGCCGTAGAAGGGTCAAGCCAACGCCTCACATGTGGCACGCCGTACTGCCCCAAACCCGAAGGTTCAAAGGGCAGTTCAAGACGGTCACATAATCGAGTTAAGGTTTGTTGTCTTCTAAAGGGACCATCGCGTTACTTGCACTACTTAGAACGTCGTTAAACTACAGAAAAATCGAACACTTGGAAATTTCCCGACAGGGGAAAATTGGGTATTTATATCCGGTCGAACTTTTTAACATATTCTAAAAATTTATCCGGAAAGCCACATAGACAAAATTTGATACCCCGATCGAAACACCGAATCCCCAAAACAACTCAGAACATTCAACTCTGGAATAAATTTTAAATATTCCCAGAAAATCCATAATAATTAAATAGGAATTACTGTGCAACAAGTGGAAGGTGATGTCATCACCTAGCCGCGGAACCGCCGCATAAGCAGTGCTTATGCCGCGGTTCCGCGCTCTGTTAGATGAATCTTTCGCCTGAGTTTGCACAGTAATTCTTATAATTATTTATTGAATTTTTTAGGCATTTTTAATACACAAAAATCCGCATTTTCGGAAAAAGTCCAGAGAGCATATTCCGGTTTGGGTTTTCGGGTCGTTCGGACTTCAAATCGCGTCTAGACTTCGCCTAAGGCTCTAGCTAGGCTCTGATACCACTGTAGGGTTCCTAGGCACACTAGTGAGGTCTCACAAGATATCGAACATGCCAAATTCAAAAAAATCTAGGTGCCGAGAGACCCGACTACGGCTCGTTTGCTAGAAAACTAGGCGAAAAGTAAACTAGTTAACAATTAACTAATGGGAAACGGAAATACAACCTTTGTAGATCCGGTCCTCCACCTCCATAGCTCCGCAATGAAGTCTCCTCGCTGTCCATATCAAGTCCCGGGCTCTAGCGTCGGCTTCATCGGAGAATGGACGGGCTAGGTCATCGATGTCCATGCCGAAGATGATCTACGTCGAGGCATCGCTAAATCAAGCTCCGACTTCACCAAGTCAAGAAACTTGTGAAGAAAACACACTCTACTACTTGGCAAGAGGTAGAGGATGAAGAAATAGGAAGTGGGTAGACTTTAGAATTGGATTTCTCACTTGTTTCATCAATCCTCCATTGATGAAGAAAGCTTTTCTTCTTTGAAGAAGATGAAGAAGAAGAAGCTAAAGTTATGATAAGTTAATTGAAAAAGAAAAGAAAATGAATTCTTATCATAAAATTAACCATGGTGAAGTGTAGAGACTAAACTAGGGTTAGTGGGAATGGTTAGGGTTAAGGATGAGATAAGAATGGTTGACTTTATCAAAGCTTCATGAAGCTTCAACTAAAGAACAAATAAAGCCACCATTCTTTTCTCTTTTCCATTTATTTTCCAAAATGTATAAACAAATAAATAAATGAATAAATAAGTAATGGAAAATAAAACCCTAACCACTCTCATAACCATGGTTTAATCTTCACACAAAACACAAGTTAGCATACATCATCAAACATGATACATACAAGTGCACAAAAATATATCACATATACAATGTGCACAATCCAAGTGAGAAAATCCGTTTAAAGTGAACCAATACTAGTTAGTACAAAGTAACATATCAAATATATAATTATGCATTAAATCATTAAATCAACACTTGATTCAATGATCCGGTCACGTCGCACACAACCGACTAGTATTCAATGTATCGGCTTATCGAATCAACGCTTGAATCGATAACTAGGTTATATCGCATACAACCTTTCTGATACATTCATCGCGAGAATGGAATGCGGCATCACATACACGCATTATTCTCGGTCCCGCACATATCTCATATGCGCTCCTATTTCGTTTCGCTTGAGCCAGGAAACCTCTGTGTAGGACTCTAAAGACTCGTCAATACGCCGGCAGCAGGTGATGATCATATCAAACACCCACAAGCCGCAAGCGGTCTGCTAAACGTAACGGCCACCCGGGTATTGAGCGATCTGAAGATCGACGAGCAAGCCCGCTCACACTCCAGTGAATCCGACCAGTAACACTACCGTACAGTTCGGTCTGATCGTCTGATATGTCACATATCTCGCCTAGGGGTGGTAAACGTCAGACCCCAATAGTTCGATAAGTCGTGTCGATATGAGGCTCATAACGGGTCGAGAAACTACTGGTAACACTTACCAGCAATCCTCTGAGCAGCCCTGGCCAGGGACTTCCTATTATAGCCAATCGAACACAGCGCAACATCAACCCCCTATACCGGGAGAGACGGATCCCCTCCTATCGCTCATTGCCTCCATGTGACTCGGGACTGTACCCAAAAACCACCGTTTTGCACGCCCTCTTGGACGTGGTAAGATGGAAATCAAAGCACAGTGGGAACCACACAAGACTCTATAACGATCTCGGGTCAACAGACTACTCTGTACCAGTGTCACCAGAGAACTGCCATCTGACGTGAGGTATAATACCATCTGGGAGTTCTCGGCGAGTCCGTCCAGTGTACCCAGTCTTTACTGAGCACCCGTATATCATCTCTGATGTCAAACACCGATGGATATGGGATCATCCATCGCCCATCTGTATGGGTCGAGAAGGTACACGCTAGTCTACTCTGGTATATCGATGCCCCGTCTCGATACACCCACGACTAGGGACTTTGAAGGATGTACTTATGGACTACCATGTCCCCACTAGTATGATCCGCATCATAGTCCAGGTAGTCAAGCACACATCCTAAGGGCTTTACCAACATGTAACAGAGAGACAATCAGTATACACGTTAAGGTAAAGTTCAACCAGATAGCATACTATCATGTCGAGCAAGAAAGTCTTCCCTATATATGTCCCAGCATCCACTACAATATACATCCTATATATAGTAATGGCCTCTAGGGCATACATATAACTAACATGCTTTAGTCCATAAATGGACTTATGCAACTTGCACACTTTCCCGCTGCTCCCACTCTGATTGAAACCTTCTGGCTGATCCATATAGACGCACTCTTCTAAATTACCATTTAGAAAAGCCGTCTTTATGTCCATCTGCCAGATCTTATAATCATGGAAGGCAGCAATGGCAAGAAGAATCCGAATGGATTTGAGCATAGCCACTGGAGAAAAAGTTTCGTCATAATCCAAACCAGGTCTTTGACGAAAACGCTTTGTAACAAGTCTAGCCTTATAGGTTTCCACCTGTCCATCTACACTAATCTTTTTCTTGAAGATCCATTTGCATCCTATGGGTTTTACCCCATCTGGAGCAAAGTCCAAAGTCCATACTTTGTTGGTATACGTGGACTCCATTTCGGTCCGCATTGCATCTAGCCATCTTACCGAGTCGCAGCTCTGGATGGCCTGCTGGAAGCTAGTAGGTTCATCATTATCAATGACGCAATCCTCTCTATCCCCATCTATGAGAAAACCGTAGTATCTCTCAGATGGATGAGACGGCCTACTACTCCTGCGGAGGGGTGCAGGAATGTCTTGTTCTTCTTGAACTACCGATTCTACCAAACTTTCAGTAGTAGTTTGTGGTTCTGGAATTTCTTCCAGTTCTACTGCGCTCCCACTTATTTCCTTTTCTAAAAACCGCTGTTCTAGAAAATGGGCATGACGAGAAACAAAAACCTTTTGTTCCTCTGCGTAATAGAAGAAATACCCCTTGGAGTTCTTTGGATATCCCACAAATTTACACTGTACTGATCATGCCTCGAGTTTGTCCGCATGCTTCTTTTTAAAAAAAGCTGGACATCCCCATATCTTTAGACACTGAAGATAGGGTTTCTTCCCACTCCACATCTGATATGGTGTGGTAGGCACAGTTTTGGTAGGAACCCGGTTCAAAAGATAAGCAGCTGATTCTAGTGGATAACCTCAGAAAGATTGCGGTAACTCAGGATTACTCATCATGGAACGTACCATATCCAATAGGGTTCGATTCCGTCTCTCCGATACACAGTTATGCTGTGGAGTGTATGGAGGAGTAAGCTGAGAGAGAATTCCTTTCTCTTTTAGGTAACCTGGGAACTCGGCACTTGAGTATTCACCACCTCGATCAGATCTCAGTGTCTTGATACTTTTGCCGGTTTGGTTTTCTACTTCATTCTTATATTCTTGGAATTTCTCAAAGGCCTCGGATTTATGTTTCATCAAGAAAATGAATCCGTACCTAGAGTAATCATCCGTAAAAGTAATGAAATATGAAAAACCACCTCTTGCATGTGTAGACATTGGACCACATACATCGCTGTGTATGAGTCATAAGAGCTCGCTCGCTCTTACTCCATGTCCAGTGAATGGAGTCTTTATCATCTTTCTTTTGAGACATGATTGACAAGTGGCATAAGATTGATATTCGAACGGATCCAAATATCCTTCTCTATGTAACTTAGTTAATCTTGTCTCATTGATGTGACCTAGTCTATAATGCCATAAGAAAGCCTTATTGATATCTGGAGACTTTCTTTTTAGTGTGTTCTGAACATTGAAAATCTATAATTGGTTTAAGACATATATACCGTTATCTAGTGTACCAGACCTAATCAAACCATGATTAAGGTGGATGTTAACAATATCGCTGACAAACGTGAAATCATAACCTTCTTTTGATAACAACGAAACTGATATGATTTTACACGTTAAACTGGGTACACAAAAACATTTATGCAAAACCAAAATATGTCCACTCGTCAATCCAAAGTGATAATCCTCTACGGACACAGCACCCACGCTAGCTCCGTTAGCAACCTGGAGGGTCATATCACCAACCTTTAGTACTCTACGGTTTCTCAGTGTCTACAATGAATTGCATATATGAGATCCTGATCCGGTATCCAATACCCAGGAAATAGAGTTGATTGACAGACAATTTTCAATTACAAACACACCTGAAGTCGAAGCCACAGCTTGCTTCGGTTCCTGGTTCTTGGCAATCCTAGCTTTGCAATCTTTCTTCCAGTGCCCTTTCTTACAACAGTGGAAGCACTCGTCCTTTACCACTACTAGCACCGCAACCTTTGTCTTTCCCTTAGCTCCCACCTTACCACACCACCTCTTGGTTTGGTAGCGGCCTTCTTCTTCCTTCCTTTGGCCTTAGCCATGGACCCGAAAGAGGAAGCACCGCGAACAAACATAGTGGGTGTTTTCCTTGCCTTCTGCAAGGTACCCTCTGCACTCCTCAACATGTTAAGGAGTTCTAGAAGTTCAACTTCTTTTCTTTGAATGTTGAAATTCAGAATAAACTGGGCGTAGGTGGAAGGAAGGGACTGAAGAATCAAGTCTGTATAGAGCTCGTTCTCTAAAGTTGCCCCGAGGTCCGCGAGCTCTTCTATATAGCCAATCATATTAAGGACATGTTCTCCTACAGATGATCCGACGGCCAGCCTCGACTGAAACAAGTTCTTCGAGATCTCGTATCTAGCTATACGAGATTGCTCTCCATACAGATCCTTTATGTGGAGAAATATGGATTCAAGATCCATATCCCCGTGCCTCCTCTGATGTTCATTATTCATAGAGTCAAGCATGATGCATTTGGCCTTCGCCCAATCTAACTCCCAGGTCTTGAGGATTTCCTTATCCGCAATACTGGATTTTGGACCAGGGACAGTAGGAGCCTTAGTAGTAAGGACATACCCCAATTTGTCATAAGTCAAAGCTATCTTGACATTCCGCAACCAATCTTTGTAGTTTGGCCCAGTCAGAATATTTTTTTTAATAGTAACTTAAGGCCTGTCCTGTTCTGGGTCGCTGCAATTAGGAGAGAGAGGGAACACTTTAGCATGATGCTCTTGCAAGTTTAGAGTGGTTTTTAGTTTATCTAAACTGGATGGCTCCCACTGTTTCTCGAATCCCTCCTCAAACCAAAAAGGAAGAACTAGTCAGGACTATTCTCACTGTATAATACTTGCTTAACCGTTCAGCCAGGCCGGTGTCGGTACTTCGAGGGAGGTTTTCCAACGCTTTCGCGAAGTTCTTTAATTAAATAACCACTTTTCTCTGGGGGCATAACCCCGCTGACACTTTTCTCGACACTTACTTGGTTTATAGCATTGATCGTTAAGTGACGAATCTCCTGATGAGTAGTGGATACTCACAGTAGGATCGGGATCCAAATATCATCGTGTGATAAAGCTGAAGGAATCCTACAAAAATTATCACACTCCAAATGGTATGCATCTCTCTGCAAATTTCAGTTTCTTTATAAATTCCCGATATAAATTTCTGCCCCATGCTCTTATGACCTTAGCGTTGGTCAAAATATCATAAGTCACATGTCATGTTCTACCCATCATTATCTTGTTAATTTGAACGCATCCGTACATACCCCTGACGTTGGCCAAATGATAATATGACTGTCCCAAACTAACTCATCTATCTATGCAACAAATGAATACCCAGCAGCTACCAAACACTATGCCTTGGCGTTGGTCAAAATACATAGCTTGAATACTACTGAATACCCAAATGAAATGACGGAGGGCTACGAATGGTTTTGGCGAAACCGTGAACGTAATGAACTTGATATGATCGAAGGAACCTGATAGCTTTTAAAAGGAGTGGTTAAAGCTCTGCAATTAAAAATATCTTCTGTTTTAAAAATAACCGAGTGGTTTCTTTTAAACTGTTCCAATGATACAACTTTGGTTTATTTTGTTTGCATTAATATAATGCGTCCCATCATTAACCTATCATTGCAGAAAACAACAAAAAATACAACGTCCTCTTATGCCATCAGCATTCGCCACTAGGCCCCGTCATTCACCCGTTAGGTTACTTAACATACAACAGAGCGGGGGCTGGGCTAGCGCGGGTGTAAAATATAAGTGACGTCTAATAGCTATCATATATAGATATTGTACATTCATCAGACGCAATAATAGGCATTCCAGATCACAGATGAACGTATTGGATTTTCTACGAATCCGTATTCCTTTTGAGCCTGCAAAGAAAGATGGATTACACAGTCGCGATGAATACCCAAAACCCCACCCCAGACCCCTACGGGTACGGCAAACTACCCGCCAAGTACCCGAAGTGAAGCGGTCTCCCTCAACAACGTGAGTAGGCCACTAAACACTTCAAACTACCCGGTAGTTTGTGCACCCCACCTTTGGTCTATCCTAGGAGCAAAAATCAGTAAATGAAATAATACAACGGTGGCTACAACCTCAACCCGGAAGTGCCCCGAAAAAGAATATTACAACAATTTACAAATTACATTCGAATGAAAGAAATGCTCGTCTCACATCCCCGGCTATCCATTCACGACAATCTAACAAGTCCACAAACACAAACAGTAAAAATCATTACAGAAATGTGCAACCCCCTGCTAACCGACATACTAGCAGTTAGGGGAGGTTTATGAACACATTAAACAAATCACATATATAATCAAATTAGCCAAACATCTTAGAATTTTGATCAAGCAAATACAAATGATTCTACTCCAAATCTTCACTGTGCACCTGAAACTTGAGCAGAAACAAAACATCCCAGAAAAAACAAAATTAACACAGAAGAGTTACTGGGGAAATTTGGGCCGACTCGGCTTCAACTCGGCGGCGGATCCGCGGCGGATCGCTTGGGTCGGCCGCGGTTCCACGACGGTTTGACCGAGTCACAGTTCCAAATTTCTCCAGTAACCTTATAATTCCCTGCATGTAATTTTAAGGGTCCCTGAAAAATTTTTAGACCCCGTTTTAAAATCGACAGAAACTATGTGAAAATGAGGTTTTTTCCGGTTCGTTTTGCGATCGAATTTCTAACGACTTTGCTAACAAGTTAGTTATGGTTTAGCGTGGCTCTGATACCACTGTAAGTCGATGTTAGACACCCCACATGATGCGGGGTGGCGGAATAGGTAAAACAATCATTTTGTTTAAACTAACATCGACTAACTTACGGATCTTTGCCAAACCCTAACTAACAACAACATAGGAGGGATTAGCTACTATGAAAGAAGATTATACCTAATGAACCAAACCCTCCTTGTTCTCGTTGACCACCTCCAGTCGGCCTCCTCTTTGTGATAGAAGATCCACCCGAGAGCTACTTGATTGAAACGAATTCTTGATGTGTAGTATAAAATTGAATAGAAATTCACAACCAAAAATTATTTGACCGCAATTAACTACGGTGTCGGATGTAGTTTGTGTATGAGTGCGGATCGTCCACAGAGAAAGTGTAATCGTTCGTCTTTCGAATTAGATGAATTGAAACTTTAATGAAAACAAAACAAACAATTCAAGATTTATATTTGAAGTTCAAGAATGAGAAAATACTAGATCTAAGAAAGCGTTAAAAGATAGAATCAAGAATTGATCGTTTGATGATTTTTCCAAACCAAATCTCAAGAATCGAAATGAGGCTCGTAGGAATCGATCGGATCTATAGATGTGATGTAATCTTACAATTACGTATTCTTATCCTTCGATGAATTGATACTAGATCGATGATAATCGATGAGAATTAGAGACTTCTTGTGAAACTAGGGTTTCATCTTATCTCTTGTTCTTTCATTAATACCATTCATATTCTAGCCTCTAGTAAATTCAAGAAACGATCGTAGATCCCTAATTTCGAGCGATCACAATCAAGAAAGCATCGCTACGAAACTAGGTCATCGATTCTTGAACTTGCTAGGGTTTACAAAACTCGTAGGACTTAAAAATAGTATTAAGATTTGTTACATCATCATTCTACAATCGTCTCGACTCCTTTACGAGCGGAGTTTTACTCAAACATCACAACAAGAACAACAATTACAAATTGAGATCTAACATGATGCAAGAATTAAAAGAAAGCAAGATTAAAGAATTTCACCTTTTATTTATATCAAAAATTTAGTTACATTCGCTCAAGAACTACAAGAGGAAGAACTTGATCGTCGACTTGGCTTCGCTCGTCTCCGTGGATCGCGGATCGGCTTGGATCACTTGCCCGATTGAAGATCGGCTCGGCTCCTAAAAGGTTGAAGGCTTCTCGCTTGATTTGGTACTCAAGATCTTGGATTTGGAGTGGAAT
Organism: Agapanthus africanus; assembly: GCA_030015575.1. Classification (NCBI taxonomy): domain Eukaryota; kingdom Viridiplantae; phylum Streptophyta; class Magnoliopsida; order Asparagales; family Amaryllidaceae; genus Agapanthus; species Agapanthus africanus. The sequence goes on from CM057343.1 coordinate 397,091,000, forward strand.
TAGGGTTAGGGTTTCGCACAAGCCTTGTCACGAGACTTGTGGAAGAAGATGATGAAAGAGGGAATTTTTTTAACTAATGAAGATTAAAGATTAACCTCAACCCTTAGATCTAGGCTCCTATTTATAGATAACTAACCCTAGATCTAGGATTTCAAATTCTAAGTTTCCCTCCTAAAGTTTGTTGAAGAAATTCAAATTTCCCTCCAAAAGTTAGTTAGGGGAGAAGCTTCTAGATGTAATTAGTTAGGAGGAGCTTCTAGAAGAGGATTAATTAGGAGCTTAATTAGGATTAGCCTTCCTTAATCTTCTTTGCTGATCTGGCAGTAGATTCTGGAAAATTATGGAATTTGACATATCACAATGAACTGTGGGCCCTGAGATAAGAATTCTGCTCTGAAATTGTACTGCTGACGTGGCATAGGAGGCGCGGGACCGCGGCGCAAGCAAGCTCCCGCCGCGGTTCCGCTGCTGACGTGGAGACTTAGAGCTTGGGCTCTCTGTTGCTTCTTGGGCCTGAGTTGTGGGCCTTTATTTTATATACAGAATTGTCTAATTCCTTCTGCACTGCTACCAGATCTGAAAGTATGGAGTTGGTGTAATGTTGATCAGCTCTTTGGTTTTTCTTCCGTATTTTCCTGCATAGACTCAAGACAAGTGTTGCGCAAATACAGAAATGATGCGATACCATGAAATGCGGTTAATTTCCTTTAAAGTGACGGTTTAAAAGTCTAACACATGCAATCTCATATTTTGTGACAGATTTGCTAATATGTAGAATATGAATGCCGAACACTTCTAAATGTATGCAAATGTTAAGGAAATTGCTGGCTAAAATATACAATATTTTCGACTGATCAAATACCCCCAAACTTAATTTCGATCGTCTCGAGCGAATGTTTTATTAAAAAGAGAAGGAGAAAATAAAGAAAGAGAAAAACTAACTAGCACACTTTTGTAGGCAACATGATTGCACTGAGCACGTGCAACAAGCCTTTAAACCTCTAGGTGTCCCTAGTAGGAGGAGTGTTGTCTCCTGAGGGTTTTCAGCGGATTGCACCCACAAAATCCAATAATAAAAGGAAGATCATGAATATTACATTTAAAGAAAAAAGAATTGTAAAAGAAAAGCCTTGAAAATTAGGGTTTTCAACTAAGCTAGCTTTTCGGTTGTCATGAGCCCTATCTTCATGGTCATGAAAAGATGTTAGAAATCACGTCCTCCCTCAATAAAACATCGTCTTATTCTTCATTCCTATCTGTATTCCAAACATCGATCATATAACCCTGCGTGTGTGTAAAGACATCCCTACACCCGGAGAATTCAATTCAAGCTATCATACTCTTGCCCATCAGCCTCAGTACTTTTTTTTTCCAATGAGCGTACACACTTTCATGCGACCGTTAATACTTCTTGAGGTACTAACCGACCGATTACTCATGTGCTTGCTTATTTGGTGTATTTTCCTAATCTTGCACCACCTCAGGCATAGCAGTGACTCCCAGACCAGTTGGCCTTAGGGCACTAGATGAAGAAGCACCCTCGCTATATATTTTTTACTTCCCTCGGTGATAACAAAACCAGTGTCCATTTTTCTCACCATTTTTTTTTATTTCTTTTGGCTTTAAGACAAGAGCATTTCAAGGTATCCTCTACTATCCCAGGCTTCAAGACGTGTGTAAGTGCGAATAGCAGGGTAGCAACGTTCAAAATGTTTGGCTTCCAGAATAGAAACTATTTTTCAGACTTATTTTTATCCTCAGATTAGTGACGTCTTTCATCTTACTAACCCTTGGGACAACGGCTCATAACTACTTATTACTAGTTCGTATAAGAAAACTTCTAATTTTCTTGGTTTTCTTAAATTTTTCTAATCTCATGGATGTAATTTTTCACTATCTAAACTTTTATTATCTTATTTATGTACAAAAATATTTTTATTTTTGATTTTTGATTTTTATTTTTATAGGTTTTGAAAAATGTTTTGTGCTTATGCAAAGTATGATTCAAATGATGCGAAAATAAGCACAAACCTCCCCCAAACTTGTTTTCAACAGTGTCCTCACTGTTGTCTTCTGCTAAATCTCGAAAAACCTGTAAGCTTGGGAGGAATTTATTAGTGGGGGCAAAATATTTAAGTGAAGAACCTCCCCCAAACTTATTTTTGGCTCAAAATTTTGTAAAAATTTTCTTTTCAGGAGCCCGATTATACCCCCCAAACTTGAGTTATGCAATGTTAAGCTTTTAAAATCACAAGTGGGGGTCAAAAATCATTGGTCGATGCCAAGCTTTGCAAAGACCGAAGGTTAACACCAACCATTCAAAAATTTTATCAATGCAGTGCTCGGGTTGGTGGAAGAAGAAGTGGGGAAAGGTTAAGTGGTGGAAGAGAATGTGTGTGCGTCTCATTTTGGAGAGACGATGCAGTGAATGTGATGGATTACTCGCATTCTTTTTACAGTTCAGAGGAAGGGGTGGAGGTTCAATTTCAGTGATGGAAAGATGATTCATCTCAACACCCGTGTTATTTAGAAATGCAAGTTTTTCAGCGAAGATTTCCTCAAAAGTTCTATCTATACCCCGATGAATAATATCATCACAAAGTGCGGGGTGATCTTCACTCTAAAAGCAATTCATAATCAGTGTTAATTGTTGACCCGGACATCTCGGTGGAAGAGTCCGTATGTGTATGATACATAATTGGGTCAAACAATAACGTATGAAAAGAGTCAAGATCGATATCAGGAGGATCATCAAATTCGCTGCTGTCGACATCCATTAAGTCGACAGAACAGACCTGAGCAGTAGGTTCGGAGGGTACACTTCCCAACTTGTAAATGTTCAGCTCTATTGACCTATTCCCGAAAGATAGGGTCATAGAACCATTACGACAGTTGATTATTGCGTTGGAAGTGGCCAAAAAGGGGCGACCTAAAATCACCGGAATTTGATTCCGTGGGTTCGCTACAGGCTGTGTATCAAGTACAATAAAATCCACAGGAAATACAAATTCCCCGATTTTTATTAACACATCCTCCAGTTTACCCCTAGGTTTGGTGATTAATCGGTCAGCCATCTGGAGAGTTATGCTCGAAGGCTTTAACACTCCGATACCTAGTTGCTCATAAACCGAGTAAGGAAGCAAGTTAACACTAGCGCCAAGGTCAAGTAACGCACGGTTGATGTGTTTCTCCCCAATAAAAATGGAAATAGTAGGACAACCAGGGTCCTTACGTTTCCGTGGTAATTGTTGGGGAAAAGCCGTGTCTACAGTACTCGACATGAAGATTTTTTTAGGCACTTGAGTCTTCCTCTTCCTAGTGCACAAGTTCTTAAGAGTTTTTGCATAGGACGGAACTTGTTGAATAGCATCTAGGAGAGGGATGTTGATGTTAACTTCCTTAAACATGTCTACAATCTTCTCTATTTGGGCATCATGTTTCTTGGACCTCAACCTATTTGAAAATGGAGCTCTATCAATAAGTGTTGGGTCCAACATTTGTGGAGAAGTTTGTGGGGGTGGAAAAGATGAGGTGGGTGGAGGGTTCGAGCCTTTGGGAATACGGAGAATAGGCTCGGAAGAAGAAGGTAAGTTAGACGAAATAGGGTAAGAACTGGAAGTGTGAGTGGAAGTGGAAGCCGGGGTGTTAATGATCAATTCATCATTATCAATTTGTTCACCCGAATGATTGTCTAGCACTCTTCCAGATCTCAACGTTGTAAAAGCGTCCACATTAGTGTAATGTGAAGGTCTAGGATCAGGTACGGGTTGAGATGGAAGATTCCCTTCTTCTCTAGCACTTTTTTCGGCTGTTATTTGTTCAATTTGAGCTTCCATTGATTTGATATTCTCATTTTGAGTGAGAATGATCTTTATCATATTATCGATGGAAGATTGAAAACTTGCCGACTCTTGGATGGATTGTTTCATGAAAGTAACCAAGGTTTGCACCAGTGCAGAGATATTATCAGTACCGGCCAATTGCAAAGAGTTTTCATGTAGTGCAAAAGTGTTGGCAGGATTTTGAAAATTTTGTGGTTGGAAGGGGTGCTGACTCAATTGAAGTGGTTGTTGCTGTTGTGGTGGAGGGACCCTTTGAAAATTGTTTAGGATTGGAACCGTGTTTTGAGATTGTGATTAGTTCCAAGAAAAGTTCAGGTGATTCCTCCAATCTTGATTATATGAGGAAGAAGAGGGATAGTTTCCAGGTCCTTGCTGAAGTGAAGCATTAGTGTGACCTTGAAACGGTACATTCAAAGGACATTCTTCCGTCAAATGTGAAGGGTTTGAACAGCAGCCACACATGGTTTTGGGAAGTGTGGATTGGTTTAGGGAGGCTGAGGAGATTTTATTTTCTATAGCGTCGAGTTTCCTTTGTATTGCGGCCATTTCGGCTTTAAAGGTGACGGAAACATCGAGCTGATTGACATCTTCCCTAGGTGGTGGTGGTCTAACACTTTCCCATTGTGATGTGTTTTGAGCTAAATCTTCTAAGTATTTCCAAGCTTCACCATCATCTTTAGATAGGAATTGGCAATGACACATGGTTTCAAGCATCTGTCTAGTAGTGAGATCAACACCCTCATAGATAATTCGACACAAATCCCATCTGGGGATTCCGTGATGAGGGCATTGGATAAGAAGATCCTTGAATCGTTCAAAGCATTTCCAAAATGGTTCATTGGGAAGTTGGGTAAATTTAGAGATTTCGCTCCGAACACGGGCGGTCTTGTGATTAGGATAAAATTTCTTAAGGAATGCTGCGACGAATTCATCCCATGTTGAAATAGAATGTGCGGGTGTGATGTAAAGCCCTTCTCGGCTAAATCGCACAAAGTGAATGGGAGAAGACGTAAACGCAGAGCATCCAAAGACAGTTGTGAATTTCCCATCAAAGCACATACGTTTTCGAATTTGGAAATAAACATGTATGTGTTTTCAGAATCAAGACCATGAAATTTGGGTAAAAGTTTGATGAATTGGGGGTTGATTTCAAAATTTTCCCCGATGGAAGGTGGTATAGAAAGACAGGTGGGGAGGGTAATACGTGTAGGATAGCATCTCTCTTGGAGAGAAATGCGTGGAAGATTCTGCGCACCTGCGGGCGGTGGCAGAGTAGTGTTAAAGTTTGATGGATTTGGGTCCATCGCGGTCGTGGTGGGTGGTGGGGGAGAAGACGGAGAATTACCGACTCTGGGGTCGATAAAAGAAACGCGGACAAGACGGGAAATGGAATCCCGTGTCCAGCCTAACATTGTGCTAAATGGTTGTAGCACAAGTGGCAGCGTTGGTATAATTAGAGGAAATGATATGAATGCGGTGTTTGTTTTGAAAGTATACGGATTTTTTTTTAAAAAAAATGATGCAACACAACAAATGCAACAGGCAAAACCCTAATTCTATTGGTTACCTAGGTCAGGCTCTAGACCGCTCCTAACTGCCAAAAGACAAGTCGCAGGATCAATCCTCCACTGCCTCTTTGTCCCCCTGTGGCCGGATAAGTGCCAGGTAAGTGGGAAGGTACTCCACTACGTAAGTAGTGGGCCTAATTAAAAACCACTAGCCTTAGACACACTCGCCTTAGGCACCACAAGAAAACGCGGATAAGCAATGAATTACCCACGGCCTCCTTCTGTCCTAATTGAGCGCGACGGTCCTTAGAGTCATCTCTAGATATTTTTTAGTTAATGTGGGTCAATGCGGATGCAAGTTTTGCGATTTTCGGGGCTTAGGAAGGGTAATGAACTCCCCACCTAATTTGGATTTGGTCGTGCCCCTTACTTTCCGTATTAATATGCAAACATCCAAAAGAATCCAAAACACGCACAAATTTTATTTTGCTTTTTGCGCGCTGCGATTTATTTGCAAAGAAACCTGCAGAAAATTGTCAATTGGAGTAGACAGAGAAGATGATAAGAAAGCAGAGGAGTATACCTGAAAGTTTGGTACAGAGAAGACCCTAACCCACCGCGGATCCACCGCGTGAGCTGCCTATTGCCGCGGAAACGCGGTACTGTAGCAAGATCACTGCACACAATTTTCTACAGAGGCTCCTGTTCACTCCCCAAGCTCTCTGGAACTATCTGAAATTTTTTTTCCACAGCTCCAATGATTCCAGATTTTCTCGCAATAAATCACAACACACGTATTAGGGTTTGTACGAGTTTAGATCTAAAAATTATGATGGAATAAATTGTTCAACTCAAATTTCAAAATACGAACTATTAGCGCACTATCCCCGGCAACGGCGCCATTTGATTGAAACGAATTCTTGATGTGTAGTATAAAATTGAATAGAAATTCACAACCAAAAATTATTTGACCGCAATCAACTACGGTGTCGGATGTAGTTTGTGTATGAGTGCGGATCGTCCACAGGGAAAGTGTAATCGTTCGTCTTTCGAATTAGATGAATTGAAACTTTAATGAAAACAAAACAAACAATTCAAGATTTATATTTGAAGTTCAAGAATGAGAAAATACTAGATCTAAGAAAGCGTTAAAAGATAGAATCAAGAATTGATCGTTTGATGATTTTTCCAAACCAAATCTCAAGAATCGAAATGAGGCTCGTAGGAATCGATCGGATCTATAGATGTGATGTAATCTTACAATTACGTATTCTTATCCTTCGATGAATTGATACTAGATCGATGATAATCGATGAGAATTAGAGACTTCTTGTGAAACTAGGGTTTCATCTTATCTCTTGTTCTTTCATTGATACCATTCATATTCTAGCCTCTAGTAAATTCAAGAAACGATCGTAGATCCCTAATTTCGAGCGATCACAATCAAGAAAGTATCGCTACGAAACTAGGTCATCGATTCTTGAACTTGCTAGGGTTTACAAAACTCGTAGGACTTAAAAATAGTATTAAGATTTGTTACATCATCATTCTACAATCGTCTCGACTCCTTTACGAGCGGAGTTTTACTCAAACATCACAACAAGAACAACAATTACAAATTGAGATCTAATCATGATGCAAGAATTAAAAGAAAGCAAGATTAAAGAATTTCACCTTTTATTTATATCAACAATTTAGTTACATTCGCTCAAGAACTACAAGAGGAAGAACTTGATCGTCGACTTGGCTTCGCTCGTCTCCGTGGATCGCGGATCGGCTTGGATCACTTGCCCGATTGAAGATCGGCTCGGCTCCTAAAAGGTTGAAGGCTTCTCGCTTGATTTGGTACTCAAGATCTTGGATTTGGAGTGGAATTAGGGTTAGGGTTTCGCACAAGCCTTGTCACGAGACTTGTGGAAGAAGATGATGAAAGAGGGAATTTTTTTAACTAATGAAGATTAAAGATTAACCTCAACCCTTAGATCTAGGCTCCTATTTATAGATAACTAACCCTAGATCTAGGATTTCAAATTCTAAGTTTCCCTCCTAAAGTTTGTTGAAGAAATTCAAATTTCCCTCCAAAAGTTAGTTAGGGGAGAAGCTTCTAGATGTAATTAGTTAGGAGGAGCTTCTAGAAGAGGATTAATTAGGAGCTTAATTAGGATTAGCCTTCCTTAATCTTCTTTGCTGATCTGGCAGTAGATTCTGGAAAATTATGGAATTTGACATATCACAATGAACTGTGGGCCCTGAGATAAGAATTCTGCTCTGAAATTGTACTGCTGACGTGGCATAGGAGGCGCGGAACCGCGGCGCAAGCAAGCTCCCGCCGCGGTTCCGCGGCTGACGTGGAGACTTAGAGCTTGGGCTCTCTGTTGCTTCTTGGGCCTGAGTTGTGAGCCTTTATTTTATATACAGAATTGTCTAATTCCTTCTGCACTGCTACCAGATCTGAAAGTATGGAGTTGGTGTAATGTTGATCAGCTCTTTGGTTTTTCTTCCGTATTTTCCTGCATAGACTCAAGACAAGTGTTGCGCAAATACAGAAATGATGCGATGCCATGAAATGCGGTTAATTTCCTTTAAAGTGTCGGTTTAAAAGTCTAACACATGCAATCTCATATTTTGTGACAGATTTGCTAATATGTAGAATATGAATGCCGAACACTTCTAAATGTATGCAAATGTTAAGGAAATTGCCGGCTAAAATATACAATATTTTCGACTGATCACTACTTCTCCAAGCTTAACCTCTAACTTGAGCTAACTAGGTAACTAAAAGTGCTAATCAAAGCAACCTAGAGGATATAGAATAGGATTAGGGATCAATTAGTCTTGCTAACCCTTGGATCTCAACACATGAGAAGTTAGGGTTAGGGTTTGAAGAGAGAGAGAGCTTGAGGAGAAAGAATGTGAAAAGTAAATTATCAAATAGAAATTAACTCATTTGTGTATATATATGAAGCATAAAATATCTTGCAAAAAATCTCTTTGCACAAATATCTTCATGCTTCATTTAATACATAATGAATCATCTAGTGAGTCATTAAAAGCATTAATGCTTCATTAACTCTCTTGATGAATCATCTCCATGAGTCACAAAACCATTTAATGCATATAACACCTAAGCTCTCCACCTCATCAACCTTCTAGAAGCTTCTCGATTAATTACGAGAACGCCCCTCCTATCCGTGAAAACACGGAAATACCGAGACTGTATAAATCCAATAATCCAATACTAGAATCTGGCTTAAACTAAAGCCCGCTAGTAAAAACTGTCCGAATATCGTACGTGCGTGAAAACACGTATATGTCCGAACCCTGTCGTAAAACCATACGACCTCTATATCGTTTTGCCCGAAGTAGGGAAACTCTCTGTGTGGGACTCAAAAAACTCGACTACTACGCTGGCAGTGGGTTTAACCACAGGCCGCAAGCGGTACTAGCTGTACGTAACGGTCCCTAGGTAGATGTCGATAAGAAAGCCAATGAGGAAACCCATCCGAACTCCTACTGAGCCTGATGTGACAATCTCCATATAGTCCGGTCTGTTCATCTAGGACTATCGCATATCAGGTCTAGGAGGGCGGCAAGCGTCAGTCCCCTATAAGCGGTATAAGTCGTGTCAGAGTGAAGCCCATTACACCATGAGAAGCTACTAGAAAACCTACCAGTAAATCTCGCTTGCCCTGGCCAGGGACTTTGCGTAATGGCTCTCCACACACAGCGCGATATCAACTCCCAATACCGGGAGAGATGAATCGTGTCTAACTGCCACTGCCTCCAAGTGCTTCGGGACTGCACCCAACTGCTACCTGTTTGCACGACTCCTTTGAGCCGTGGTAGGGTAGCAATCTAAGAACAGTGGGAACATACTCGAGGCGAAGCAGCAGTGTCAAGTCTGCGGACTATGCTGTACTCATGTCACCTGGGAACTGTTAATTGACGACGGGTATAATACCAACCAACAGTTCCCTGCGAGTCTGGTCTGGTGTACCCGTAACCCAATGAGCACCTGTATACTATCTCCAGTACGACGTACTGATGGCTGTGGGACAGACCATCTTCCCAACTGGGATGAGAAGCGTACACACTAGTCTACTCCGGAGTATCGATGCCCTGTCTCGATAATCCTATGACTAGGGACCTGAAAAAGGATGTGCTTGTAGACTACCCAGCCCCCACCAGTGTGACTGCCATCACAACCTGGTAGTCAAGCATGACCCTAAGGGCTCTATCAATACATACACAGATATTAAGATAGATATAAACCAAGTAGCATACTACCATGTTTAGCAAGACTGTTAATATAACTGTGAATATCCCAAGCTTCCATTAAGTAATATACAAGCTAGTATGATACAATAATGGCCCCTAGGGCATATACACTAACACTGGCTGTCCTCTGCCTCTGCCACCTCGTCCTCTATGAGTAAACCCTTTGCGACCACGGCCTCTCTGTGCAAGAGTCTAGAGCTAAGCAACATTAGGTACAATAAGCAATGCCCTCTGGGGTGGAGAAGGTGGAAGTGTGACACGCGGTACTGCTGGCTCCCTCCGGCGTATCTCGGTACAATCTCTGACGTGGTGATGGGGACTACCCCATCCAAAGCATCCATGCGATGACTGCTGACCCTCTTGGGGGTAAGAGCTAAACATCTGACCTCGCCCTGAGTCTCTGCCACCTGTACGACGTCTATCACGGCGTCCGAATGGATGTCTGCATGCTGCTGTATCAGTACGAATCCTCTTCGGCCCTAGAACTACCGAAGTCTCTGCAAGGCGCTCCTTGACCAATAGGGCTACGTCTATAGATGTTGCATACATCTCACAATGCTGGGCGCTAATCGCAAGGAACAGTGGTGTAAGCAAGCCTCGGACAAATCTCTTGATTCGCATCTCCTCAGTCGCCATTAGGTATGGGGCATAAACGGATAGCTCGGTGAACAGTACATCGTACTCTGCCACTGTCATCTTTGGCGTCTGGCGTAAGGACACGAATCTGCGTGCTCGGGCAACCCTGACACTCTGGGGAAGGAAGTGGGCTAGAAATACCGTCACAAACTCGGTCTAGGTCATAGGAGTAAGACCTGCTGCTCTGCCCTTCTCAGCCGATTCACACCATTTCTGTGCAAGACCTTCCAGGCAAAAGCTCGCGAACTCTACCCATCTCGCATTTGAGCATCTGAGCGAACGACATATCCGGGCCATCCTATCAATGAAAGACTATGGGTCCTCGGCTGCATCGGTGCCTATGAAGACCGGAGGCTTCAGCCTCATGAACTCTGATAGCGATACTGTAATAACCTCCGTGGCTGCAAGGGCAACTGCCTGTACTGTAGGTACCATCGCGGTCCCCGTGACGGGTGGAGCTACCTCTGGTCGCTGCGCCCGAAGTGTCTCGACTAGCGACCCTATCATCTGACGCATCTACTGCATACCAGCCCCTAACATGGCGATCTGATCTGTCATAGGAGGAACAGTCTGCTCTGGTACAATAGGGGTACTACCCGGATCAGTCCTCGTCTCGGACGAGTCAACTCGAATCTTGCCTCTCGCGGCCGCTCTCTGCGCCCTCGTAGTCTTTGGAGGCATATTGGCTGAAAAGAAAGTAGGATTTGATGAGGATACGAAAATCGAATCACAAGAATGTATACAATCATGAAGGAATTTCAATCAATAAGTTCTAAGGTCGCTTAGGCGGAGTACCGTGTCGTGAGTATGCCGCGGAACATACGCACGCTACGCCACTCTGCTTCATCCTACCAGGGTCATCCTACACTCCAAAGGTAAAACCTATGCTCTGATACCAACTTTGTCACGACCCAAAGTTCAGCCCGTGACCGGCACTTAACCACGTGACGTCTACAGGCGTGACGCGACTAAGTAAGCCGAAACCCAGAAATCAAAACCATTAAAAGTATTGAGTGTTTAAAACATTTATTAGAACATTTGTTAAAGTATTTAGAAAACTTTAAGTTGTTTAGTAAAATTCTTTAAGGTTCAAATTATTATCTTGAAAAAAATTTGGCAGCATTTCCTTTGTAAAAACTAGCCCCAAAATCGGGTACAACACAATATATGAGTAAAATGACATACAATAAGGATAAGGCATCCCAAACGGGAGCAATCACGCCCAACGGTGGAAACAATCACCACAAAGATAATATACGACGCCGTAGCGAAGAATGAACAGTATAAGTGAAAACAAAAATCATGAAAGATAAAGCTGCATAAATAAAATCGGCTCACAACGAGCTCGACACCAAAGTACAAATAATATGCATCGTCCTCACAACTGATCTCTAAGTCAATACATATATAATAGATGGAGAGTACTAGATACAATAGTATGTACAACTGGAAATAACGGATACCGCACAAAAACCCACCTATCAGCAAAAGGGCTAGTAAGCCAACTGCAGTGGTATCTGTGTCAAAAGATGTAAGAAAGCAGCCTGTCGCGACTACTCCGAGGGGCAACCTGCAAATACTGTGGCACAACGGGGGTGAGTTGCCAACTCGTGAATAGTAGATAACATATAAAGGTAATCGTGAGTATGCACATGCTGCGATACTCTAACCTATGGTAACAGATAACATCTATATGATGAACAAGATGAGCAATAATCATGCAACAAGTGTGATCTAATAACATCTCTATATGATGAGCAGGGTATGCAATAGTCATGCATAGCAAATGCAACCTAACAACACCTATATAGAGTGAGCAGGTATGCAATAATCGTGCATAGCAAATGCAATCTAACAATATCTATATAGAGTGAGCAGGTATGCAATAATCGTGCATAGGAAATGCAATCTTACAACACCTATATAGAGTGAGCAGGTATGCAATAATCGTGCATGTCATATATACTCTATCAGGCACTACAGATATAGGATAAGATGTAAAATACTGAATGTTGAGCATGGGAATAAATAACATCTACACGGAATGTCAATATGGAAATAAACGGTGTCCATCAATATACCCAAATCCAAGTAAAACTCAGGCGCCGTCATCCTCATCGGCCCTCAAATCCTGTAAATCTCATAGAATCGTGAGTGCCCAACATCGGCACTCGAAATATCATAAAATCGTCGTGTCTAGCATCGACACGCAAATCCTCAAGTATCGGGCTCCGTCAGTCGAATCGGCCCACGGGCTCCGTCTGCGGAATCGGCCCTCGGCCCCGGCAGTACGCGTCGTCCCGTATCCATCTATCGACTCTGGTCGGTATTCTCCGGATATTCGCCAGGTCTAACCAATCACTGGTAGGTAGTAGTCCCTCCGTCGGGCTCACCGTCTAACAATACGAGTCTTCTTGCCCCGGGGTACCGTACCGGGTCCACCATATACCCGCAATCGGTGCCTACCGCTCCTTGATTCGGGTATACTCACACAAGCTCTCTGGAACCGAGAAAACTCATGGTGGACGCACTGAAATATCATATCAAAAGAAACAGGGTTTTTAAAACAGCGCGTATTTTCTTAAAATAATACCACGGTTCTCAAATCCCAAAATCCCATAAATCCAAACTCACTGCGTAAATCTATGCAATGTGTCGTATGACACTAACAGTGAAAAAGGGAAAAATCGCTCTTTTAAAAAGAATCCAGTTTTGAAAATATCTCATGCAGTCCCTATTTTTCATGAAATCAAATCAATATCATCCATGTATGTAACATATGAATGTATGTAGGTATGGATGTGCGAATGGATATATACGCGAATATGAGTGTAGCACTACTATGAAAATACAGTGTGCATGTGCGCAAGTATGAAGATATCAATATATGTGTGCACTGGTATGAATATACAGTGTGCATGTGCGCAGGTATGAAGATATCAATATGTGTGTGCACTGGTGCACTGGTATGAATATACAGTGTGCATGTGCGCAGGTATGAAGATATCAATATATGTGTGCACTGGTATGAATATACAGTGTGCATATGCGCAGGTATGAAGATATCAATATATGTGTGCACTGGTATGAATATACAGCGTGCATGTGCGCAGGTATGAAGATATCAGTATATGTGTATGCCAAAATGCGACTAGTCATGACAATCATCAATGATGCGGCAATAAAATGATATGTAATTCGTAGCAATCCTATAGTGCAAGTGTCATGGCAATCACTAACGGTGTGAGTATAACATACAAATGGTTCTCGTGCAGCTTTAACCGTTAGTGACATTGCAGTATTCTATATCGACCATTTCTATATGTAATAAGGGAGGTATGCTACACTAATACACATGAATATGTACGACTAAATATCCTATCATGCCCTGACGCTTAACGCCATACGGGCGATTTCCCTGTAGATATTAAATCTACTCACCTGGTCGCGTGCTACACGTAGCCGACCACTTGCTTCCCCTTCTTTGCGGCGTCCGACGTACCCGCCTGCGAACCTGGAATTTACATAAGGAATCCATAAATAAGCAAACAATCTCGCGAAATGCGATATCGAAATCAAACGAGAAACTCGCGTCGCGAACCATACGCACGTGTGTCCGATACGCTAGATCGTGTGTACGCGTCTAAAACTACCCCGACACGCCGCGACACGCTGGATCACAGAATCCACTCACGTATCGCACGTATCGTCCAAACCAAACATACTTGAAAAACGATATATTGTTCCATATTCTACCCAGGTGAAAAACTTACAAAATTGCACATGCTAAAACACTGGAATATACAGCAGACTCTTATAGCCAAAACCCTAACACCTAGCTCCCTCATAGAAATCGGCGGCCTGGGTGTGGGGTTAGGGGTTCGTGCTTGGTGTCTGTAGTCTAAACCTAGTATACATGCTCCAGTTTGCTCAGATTTTCTCTGAAGGAGCCGGCTCACAAGCAGATCACAGAGAGGCCAAGTTTTGCTTAAAAACAATATATTTTGCACAAAATGAAACCCTAGGGTATTTTGGTGAAATCTAGGATTTACCTAGGTTTAAGTGGCCTTAACAACATTTAACTAAGCTAGGCTAACCAATAAAATCATCACTTTACCAAAAGTCCACACAATTCACCAAATTAAGCACAAAACTCACATTTTACACTAATCGAAGCTATTTCTACACAAACTAAGCAAACTAGGAAGTAGGTTTAAGAAATATACCCCACTCTCGACCGTAGGAAGCAGGAGGAAGCAGAAGAGGAAGAGAAGAGCTGCTGCAGTTGCTGGAGCTGCTGCTGGTGCTGCTGAAGCTGTTGCTGATGCTGATGCTGTTGTTGTTGCTTCAGCTGCTGCTACTTGTTATTGTTGCTGCTGCTGCTGAGTGCTGCTGCTGCTGCAACTTCTGCTGCTGTTGCTGAATGAGTGTGTGTGTGTATGAGTGAGTGAGAGTGAGAGAGATGTGATAAACAAATGATTGAAGTAACAAAAGAAATGGGAGTTAAGCTAGTCAACCCCCCTCCCTCTTCATTTAATGCAAGCATGGCACTTGCCATGATGCCCACTCTCTCTCTCTCTCTCCCCAAGTCAACACAAAAGAAAATGCAAATCCTTTTCCATAAAAAAAACAACCATACAAAATTAAAAACCAAAAACCAAATAACTTAATTAAAATGGGTTATCCCACCATGGTTGCTAATCATGGTTTTAACCCCAATTAAGCCCTAGTTTACATGCACATGTGTGTGCAAGCTTAGAAAAATTCTACTAAAATATTCATTAAATTTGATAAAATATTTGAAAATCAATTTGGTAAACTTTTTATTAAAAACCATATATTAAAATATACTTAGCCACTAAACACATCCTAAGGTGTTACATCACAAGTATGGCATGATCCCTTGTACAAATCCACCAAACCATATCCATACCGTATCACTGTATCTCATCTATAACTACGCATGAAACTGTATGAAATTGAAGGACATACTATATAAATATCTTGAATAAATACTAAACTAATTATATATCATAATACTATTTATAAGGTTGCGGGGGTGCTATACGCCATCCACCCGACTTCCCCAGTAGATGTAAATCTACTCACCAAGTTAAAAGCTCGCTGAATCCACGCTGCTACATCGCCAACTCCGTCTCGGAATCCTCGAATCGTACCTATATTCGTATTTAAATCACATTGATGCAAATATCATATCGAAAACCAAAACAACAAGCTAAACGCCCGTAGGTTAGAACCTACAGCATACTTGACCCAAAACGACAACAAAACTCTGTCGTTAACGTATAAACGTCAACGGTTCAGCTGCAATATCAAAATACGAAAACTCTATATCGTAAATATCTGAAATTTGATAAACCATTTCTAAAATGTTTCCATATTTTATTGTGTAAATATTTAGACAACACAAACAATACAGAGACTTGTAAAATACCAACTCCAAGCTGCAGAATAAGAATCAACACCAAAAATCCATTGGATGGCCGGCGTCGCTGGAATTTTGGGGTGGGTCGCCGGATTTTGTGGTGAGTTCGGGGCTCGGGTTTTAAATGTAATCTTCTAGTTTTCTCATTATTCTTTTGGTCTTGTAAGTTTTTCTAGTGATCATTCATTTTAATTCCATATTACTTTACAGTGAACTAGATAACACAAAATCCCAATTTATGATAAGACATAAACTAAACATGCTACGTATCGTATATAGAATTTTACCCCAATCTGATATTAGCTTACAGATTTAACCTACTGAATAATTAACTTATTTAAACAATACCAAATATCCTAATATAGATATATGGAGCTACCCAAAAATTCCCAACACCCAAATCCTCTAAAAATACGGCGAGATCGGATTTGTCCTTCTTGTCACCGGCCAAAATCCGAGCAAAGGGGCTCGTCTTCCTATGGGTTATTCTAATTCCAGATTACAATATAATGGCACTGTTTGGTTAGGTTTATTTCCATCTAAACTATAGCAGATTCCAGACAGAGCTATCATTATCCAAATACGATATATACCGATATCATACCTCTAAACAAAAACAGTATTGAACTAAGAACTACAGGGTTGAACTTATACCTATTGAATGATTCACGAGAGAACGCCAGCTCAAGAATCTTATGATGGAATCATCTAAGGGTTGTAGTGTATTGAGTTTGATGAAAGGTACACTTGATGAAGGAAGCCATTACTCTCTCTTTCTCTTTTAGTATGAACGCTTAGGAATTTCTTAGTTTTGGCTGAAGAAGTGTAGTGTTCAGTTGAGAGGCTAAGGAATTTACTAGGTATTGTGTGGTGTAGAGAATGCATGAGATGGAGGTTAAGAGATGGAGGTGGCATGAGAGGAAGGGGGAGGTGTGAGCATGAAAAGGGTGGTATTTTCATGCAAGAAGGAGGTATCTTCATGATGATAAGGTTTAAGTTAACCTTAACCAAGTCCTACCCCTTTTTATACGTAAACCCTCACCAATTTCATATTTCCACAATTACCTAATCTTTTCACGAAACCTCTCATCATCTATGTTATAATATAAACACCCTTTTTCTTAAAATGAAGCTAAATTATTTACTAAAACCCTTGAAATTTACTAATTTTATAAACTAAAATTTTAATTTTAATTTTTTTCATAAACTACTTATGAAAATGTCCTATTTGGATTTTAATAACTTTTTTAATTAACATTTTATTATTTAATAAATTAAATTTATTTATTTTCTAAAATTTTCAAAATGTTACAATATTCCCCCTTAAGAAAATTCAGTCCCTGAATTTAAATTATACCCCTTTCTTAAAACATTTTCTTAACCCAATCAACTTATTTCAAAACAATTTCCCGGGTCCAAGTTTAAATCATGAAATTTGCTCGATATAACAAGACTCCAAAATCACATACGAGCTAAAACGCATCACAACGCAACAGTGTGCATGAAAACTCAAAAGATAATCTCTTATAACTGTAACTATAGCGGTTGCTATGAGAATTACTTCAGTTATGATGCAAATTGTGTCACATACGAAAACCGTTGTGTATCCTAAATACACAACCAATGCCATAATCGTAATGCAATATCAGTGCTTACGACCAAGCGAAAAATCAAATCTATCACATATCCTATCCACTGCAAATCATTAAAACAAAATCAACCCTTAATGGGTTTGCATGTAAATCGCAAACCACACTTCACGGTGTGCATGAAAACAAAACAGCGCTAAGTGCAACAGGCGTGCACGAAACGATATCCACTGCATCTACTGTGCATGGAAAAAAAGTGTACAAAATACTATCAAGTGCCTCAGGGTGCACAAAAATCAAAATCAAGTGAATCAGAGTGCACAAAATCAAAATCAAGTGCATCGGGTGTACAAAATCAAAATCAAGTATACCTAAGGTATATATATAAAATCTTTTAACTATATGCATCTGATAGGCACGGAAATAACAGTGTAGTGCATCCGGTGTACATAATACTCCAATCGAGTGCAGTCATCTCGCACGAAAATCTCAACAAGTGCACCTGGTGTGCACAAAACATAAATCAAAGAGAAATTACTATATATACATATCAAGTGCACCTGGTGTGCACAAAATATAAATTGATCCTCAATTCCTCAAAACACATATATCAAAATCATGGATTTCGAATTGTCCTTTCTCCAACGTTTGAAAATGAATATTTTAGATTATAAAAACATAAATTGAATTCAAAGGACATCGAAGCATATTGTCTTCAATGTCGGAAGGTGTTTATACCACCGGAATTGGCATAGCAAGAATTACTACTTGTCGTCTGCCACGTTCTAACGTCTTCTATCTCTTAATTCTGGTTCTTCTTGCGGATCTCTAATATCATAGCTTCTTGATGTGATCGTCTGGTGAGGAGCAACGACACCATTCGTCTTATTGCGGATACATCCCTTCACACCTTCTTGACCAGTAGTCCAGTCTTTTATAACGTAACATGTTGATAACGGAATCTCTGTCCATAGCTTGTGTGCTAACAACTAATCCCAGTCCAATCTTATTTATTATAAATTCCTGGAAGAGAATCCATCAAGTCTTTTGCTAAAATCATTTATCCAGCCTGCCCGGAACTAGCACTCATTTCTTGACCTGTTTTCCATTTCATAACCTTTGTCATTCCTTTTTGATTTCCTCTGAAAAGTGTAGTTGCACGCGACATCAAATCTTAAATATCTACTGTATAGAATAACTGTCCACTGAAACTTTGTACCAATCTCCTGCCTATAAATTCCATATATCAAACACTTAAGGAGCGTATATGCATAGTCACGCGAATTTGCAAGTCATACTTAGTTATGATCCACTCGGAGTCTTTCAAACTCGAAAACACGAATCCATTACTTCTGGTACTCTGTAGAGAAATCTGGCTAATCTCACCTTTGAAGACTCGTCCCAATTTGTCGGAGGAAAACTTACCGGACGATCTCCTTCTTGAACTACTTGCATCTGGTCTGAACAAACTCCATTGAAAGAAGTATATCAACTTCACCGATCTTGTATCGAGGCGCCACAATGGATTAAAAGTCTTAACCACCCCACACCTGAATGGCGATGAATCCTCCTGATCCATCTATACCGGTAACATCGTCAGCCTTTAACTTCATGAATTCTAGGAGTAACATCTCAATAACTCAGCAATGATTGGTACCGCTGTCTGAACAGTACACAACACCATAATCTTCGGAGAGGGAAAAACATCATGTCTCAAGTCTGTCTGATCTCTAACAACGAATTTACCATCTGGTGCGGATCCTAAAGAAACTCGCTCCACTATTAGAACTCGATCAAATATGAATAAACGATGTGTATCTATATCATCGGAAAGTCACCCCGGTCAGTCCTTGTCCCAAACAAGTCTGCTCTGACCGTATCTCTAACTGCAGCCCTCTCGTCCATCTTAAATATGGTGATCAAAACAATCAATCATACACTGATGAAGATAGATCAACGGAAGGAATAGAAGGACGATCTCAAGATATAATTCCTAAGGTATCTTAGACGGAGTATCATATCGTAAATATGCCACGGAACATATGTACGGTATGTCACTCTACCTAGTACCTTCTCCATCAAAAAAGGTCATCCTATATAATGAAAGTTCGGGTATAAGACCCCCAAAGTCAAGTCTAAGTCCAATAAGGTCAAGCCCAGATAACAAAATGTATTCCCAGACTCCATATAGTTAACCTAGACTCGAATAAAGGTTAAACTGAACGCTCTGATACCAATTTTATCACGACCCAAATGTGGCACGTGACCGGCACTCAAACCACGTGACATCTAAAGATGTCGACGCGATTCAAGTAAGTCAAAACTCGGAATCTAAACCCTTTTGAAAATATTGGAGGTGAAGTTTAAATAGTCATCAAATGGAATCAGTTTAAAATTAACATTTGAATTTAACTAAGTATGTTGAAAAGCATCTATGATGTTTTGAAATTTGACGTCACCTCCTTTACAATTTTTTTTAAAACCCGATACAACATAATAATAAAATAGCCTCCCAATGGAAGCTAGTCTCCACGTCCAAACGATGGAGCAACCAACAATCTAAATCAGAAATCGACTCCAAAGAGTGCGATATCACCACACATAAACTCTAAATCTTGCATCTAAGTTCAAAATATACCATTTCTAAGTTGATGGAGTTTCCACTAGATACAAGAATATATGAATAATCAAGAGTGAGTATGATACAATAATAACCCACTTACCAATCAATCCCCGAAAAGAATGTGTGCCCAAGCCACTGATAATCTAAGTGGTAAAACCTGCAAGAAACTGTGGCACAACGGAGATAAGTAGCCAACTCAGTGATTAAAAGTACATATAAAGGTAGAAATCGAAATGCATGACGATACCTAGGTCATAAGCATAGTCCTATCATAATCTGTACCAATATACTATATGATATGCATATATGCAATACTATCTCTCATGCAATCCCAAGTATAATATCTCCATGTCATATGAGTCAAAATCATGAATCTATATTTCGTGTTGGAATTCCTTTTTGTATATGAATGTCTGTACAAATATATGCAGGTAATGTCCTCCGGATCAGTCCTGGTTGAATCCACTAATAATATCTAACTGTGTACCTCATGATAATGATCATATCAATATATATATAGATGTCCAGCATCGACATCGACATCCGAAATCTCTCGTGTCCATTATCGACACGTAAATACAGATATCTTCGACACCACCTCAATAGATGATCGCCACCCGATATCCTGGCTACGATCAGTATCCTCTGGATATCTGCCGTGCCCAATCGAACACCGGTCAGTATCCCCTGGATATCTGTCGTGCTCATTTCTATCTCCGGAATCGAGTATTCTCGTTAGGCTCCTCGCCTATAATGCGGCTATCCTGCCCCTCTGCTCTGACCCGATCCACCATGTATCCAACTGTATGCCCACCGACTCAGTCTCGATAATATACAAATCCTCAAACGTATGACCCCCGATTCGGTTCGGATATCAAAATCAAAAAACAAAAAAATCATGGTTGACGTTCACTCATCATATCAAAAATATCAAGTGAGGAATAAGAAACAAGCATATATTGTATTGATGATATATTATATATATATACATATATAACAGTGTCCCATACCACCGATATATATCATCGGGAGTAAAATATCCATAAAATCCATAATAATCAAATACAACATCTATAGTACTAATATTCATAATTTACAACTGGAATAAAGAAATACTACGTCACTATATCACATAGACATAATGATCTCAATTCTACTGTGTCATAGCATTACTAATGATGTGTAGTGTAGTATACGCGTCTGTGCTCGTGCAACATGGAAATCATGAGTATTTGTGCAAGTTTTCTACGGTGTAACCACTTATTTATATTAACACATGTACATATACACATTCTACAATAGAACGGTTTTACAGTGACATGGCAGTACAAATGAGGTGTAGTGTAACATATATTTACGTGCTTGTGCGGCATAGTATTCATTGGTATTTGGTGCAGTATTCTATCAGAGTGTGCGTAACACAGAAACGTATAATATTGATAATATAATGCAAACATGTAAAGTAATCTAAACATAACTATTGTAATTACTTGCTATGAGCTATACCATTATCTTTAGAAATGATCGAAACGTTAAGTTTGAAATAAGGAAGCTGCCCTAGATTTAAAATAGATATCCATTTTAGAAATTGGCACGCATCCTAGTATTTTATTTAAAAGAAAAATAAAATCTTAGTTTTTAAAAGAATATAGCTCACACAAGTATTATATCCCAAAACAGAATATCACCTAACTCTACGAGTCAAAGGATAAATTGGCCGTTATTCGGCATACAAATTTCATCATTTCCAATAAGTATAAATCCTTGTATTATATCTCATCATATCGCTGTATCTGTATCATCTCAAGTCTAGCGTGATCCCTCATACAAATCCATCAAACCATATCCATATCGTATCACTGTATCTGTATCATCACAAGTATGGCATGATCCTTTGTACAAATCAACCAAACCATATCCATATCATATCGCTGTATCTCATCTATAATTATGAATGAAATTGTATGAAATTGAAGGACATACTAGATGCGATACTATATAAATATCTTGAATAAATACTAAACTAACTAGATATCATAATACTATTTGTAAGGTTGCGTGGGTGCTATACGCCATCCACCCGACTTCCCTAGTAAATGTATATCTACTCACCAACTTAAAAGCTCGCTGAATCCATACTGCTACATCGCCAACTCCGTCTCGGAATCCTCGAATCGAACCTATATTCGTATTTAAATCGCATTGATGTAAATATCATATCGAAAAGCAAAACAACAAGCTAAACGCCCGTAGCTTAGAATCTACAGCATACTTAACCCAAAAACGACAACAAAACTCTGTCGTTAACTGTTCAGCTGCAACATCAAAATACGAAAACTCCGTATCGTAAATATCTGAAATTTGATAAACCATTTCTAAAACGTTCCTAGATTTTATTATGTAAATATTTAGACAACACAAACAATACAGAGGCTTGTAAAATACCAACTCCAAGCTACAGAATAAGAATCAACACCAAAAATCCATAGGATGGCCGGCGTCGCCGGAATTTTGGGGTGGGTCGCCGGATTTTGTGGTGAGTTTGGGGCTCAGGTTTTAAATGTAATCTTCTAGTTTACTCATTATACTTTTGTTCTTGTTAGTTTTTCTAGTGATTATTCGTATTAATTCCATATTACTTTACAGTGAACTAGATAACACAAAATCCCAATTTATGATACGACACAAACTAAACATGCTACGTATCGTATATAGAATTTTACCCCAATCTGATATTAGCTTACAGATTTAACCTACTGAATAATTAACTTATTTAAACAATACCAAACATCCTAATATAGATATATGGAGCTACCCTAAAATTCCTAACACCCAAATCCTCTAAAAATCTGGCGAGATCGGATTTGTCCTTCTTGTCGCTGGCCAAAATCTGAGCAAAGGGGCTCATCTTCCTATGGGTTATTCTAAATCCAGATTACAATATAATGACACTGTTTGGTTTGGTTTATTTCCATCTAAACTATAGCAGATTCCAGACAGAGCTATCATTATCCAAATACGATATATACCGATATCATACCTCTAAACAAAAACAGTATTGAACTAAGAACTGCAGTGTTGAACTTATACCTATTGAATGATTCACAAGAGAACACCAGCTCAAGAATCTTATGATGGAATCATCTAAGTGTTGTATTGTATTGAGTTTGATGAAAGGTACACTTGATGAAGGAATCATTGCTCTCTCTTACTCTTTTAGTATGAATACTTAGGAATTTCTTGGTTTGGGCTGAAGAAGTGTATTGTTCAGTTGAGAGGCTAAGGAATTTACTAGGTATTGTGTGGTGTAGAGAATGCATGAGGTGGGGATTAAGAGATGGAGGTGGCATGAGAGGAAGGAGGAGGTGTGAGAATGAAAGGGATGGTATTTTCATGCAAGAAGAAGGTGTCTTCATCATGATATGATACACCAAGGGTTCAAGTTAAACTTAACAAAGTCCTACCCCTTTTTACACATAAACCCTCACCAATTTCATATTTCCACAATTACATAATCTTTTCACAAAACCCCTCATCATCTATGTTATAATATAAACACCTTTTTTCTTAAAATGAAGCGAAATTATTCACTAAAACCTTTGAAATTTACTAATGTTATAAACTAAAAATTTTATTTTAATTTGTTTCATATACTACTTATGAAAATGTCCTATTTGGATTTTAATAACTTTTTAAATTAACATTTTATTATTTAATTAATTAAATTTATTTATTTTCTAAAATTTTCAAAATGTTACATCTTGTGCGACAACAGAGTACAGTTTAAGTTCACCTCCACTGGGGGACAGCTTGCTCATGTCCGTACCCGTCCACTTATACTTAATCGTATTCGTGAGGCACAGCCCGCCGATACCCATTTTTCTGAGATTCTTGAGCATGTTCGGCAGGGTAGAGATTCAGAGTTCTTGATTGATGACCAGGGTGTGCTACGTTTCGGGACATGTTTGTGTGTACCTGATACCGATGGGTAGAGACGCTAGATCCTAAAGCAGGCAAATCAGTCAGCTTTTAGTGTTCACCCAAGTCCTATCAAGATATAACGTGACTTGAGAGATAGTTATGGGTTGGCAGGGATGAAGAGTGAAGTTTCGGATTTCGTTTCGAGGTGCCTGACTTTTCAGCGAGCTAAGGCTGAGCATTTGAGACCGGCAAGAGAGTTGCAACCTTTAACCGTTCCGGAGTGGGAATTGGTGCAAATCTCCATGGATTTCGTTGTGTGTCTACCCAGGTCTAGTCAAGGGTATGACTCCATTTGGGTGATTGTTGGCCGGTTAACGAAAGCGGCTCACTTCCTTCCAGTGAAGACCACTTTCGGTTATGCTCAGTATGCTCAGTTGTACATTGATGATTTTGTGTGTTTGCATGGAGTTCCTTCATGCATTGTATCCGATAGAGGCACCCAGTTCATTAGCCGTCTTTGGCAGAAGCTTCAGAAAGCCTTGAATACCTGTTTGAGCTTTAGCATCGCTTTCCATCCGTAGACCGATGATCAGTCAGAGCGGACTATACAGACTCTAGAAGATATGCTTCGTGCGTGCGTGCTTAAATTTGTTGGCAGTTGGGATCGTCACTTGGCAATGATAGAGTTCTCCTACAATAACAGTTATCAGGAGACGATTCAGATGGCACCTTTTTAGGCTTTGTATGGTAGATAGTGTCGATGGCCAGTCTGTTAGACCGAACTCAGCGAGAGCAGGATTTTTGGACCCCGGCTAGTTCAAGAGACTACGGAGAATATCCAGTTGATTCAGGACAGGATGAGAGCAGCCCAGTGCAGACAGAAGTCTTATGCTGACCTTCGTAGTCGCAAGCTTGAGTTCGCAGTGGGGGATCATGTATTCCTACGGATTTCTCCGATGAAGGGCATGATGAGATTTGGGAAGAAGGGAATCTTAGTCCCAGAATTGTAGGTCCTTTTGAGATCCTTGAGCTAGTCGGTACCGTTGCCTATCGTTTGGCACTTCCACCCAATTTTCCGGATGTTCACCCCGTATTCCTTGTGTCGATACTTCGCAAATACCTTCATGACCCTTCTCACATGATTCAACACCAAACCATTCAGCTAGAACACGATCTTTCGTTCACCAAGCAGCCAATAATTATATTGGATCGGCAGGTGGAGAAACTTCGGTCAAAGGTCTTACCATCTGTGAAGGCTCTTTGGCGTAGCCCGTTTAGTGACGAGATCACTTGGGAAACTGGAAGCGAGATGCGGAAGAAATTCCCTCATCTCTTTGAAGGTATGTATAGAAAGAATTTTAAATTCGGGGACGAATTTCTTAAGGTGTAGATTGTAACACCTTAGAATGCGATTAGTGTTAATTAAGCGATAATGCGGGTTTTTAATAAAAAAGATTACCAAAATAGTTTTCTCACATTTTATAAAGATTAATCAATATTTTATTACTATTTGTTTTGGCTTGCACACACTTGTGCATGGTAACGTGGAGGTTAATTAATGTTAACCTTGTTAAGTAGCCATGGCACCCTAAATTAATTCATGCCATGTTAACCTTGCACTTAACATTTCTTTTGTGAGAGTTATCCATTTTTTTTGAAAGGGGAGAGGTGGAAAGATGAGTCATGGAGGAAGCATGCTTGCATTTATCGAAGTGAGGGAGAGAGTAAGTGTAAGGATACACTCACCCTACACTCACCTCTCTCATTCTTATCTCATTTCAATCTCTCATTCTCATCTCATTCTCAATTATTCTTCTTCTACTCTTCCCTCAACTAAAACCCTCACCATTTCTTCATAAAAACTAAGCAAACTTTTATTAAACCTCACTAAAATACTTCTCAAGTCATGATTTAGCCGCTAAGATGACTTGGAGCTTGGAAAGTTAGGATCTTTTGAGCAAGTGTGGATAGGTATAACCTCTAAACTGTTAATTAGGTGTTTTTATTATTGTATTGCCTTGTAGTCGTTGTTTAGAACACTAAAGGTATAGTTTTGTGCATATATCGTATTTTTAGTGTCATTATGGAGTCTCTGTGATCTGCTGAGACCCCGAGTGTATACTGGAAAATCTAGCAATGTAGAAGTATGGTCCTAGTGACCCTGAGTGTACACCTGAAGTACGAACCACACCTGATCAGTTTTGGACAGCGAGAACATGAGGAAATCCGACAAGCTCGGTTTTTCAGGGGACTGGGGTGTTTTGGTTTTTAGGGTAGCTGTCTGCAGTTGTTTTAGAGTGTTTGGTACTGCTAGATTTTTATGTTTTGACAGTATACAAAATCTGGGATCACTTTGCTTATTTCTAGTGTTACGACTACGCGCGTTACGTTATCCGACACGGTTCGTGTACTTTGTGTAGCTGCTGCACTTGGGTTGGCTTCGGGGTGGCTCTACGCACGTTAGCCATGAGACGAACACTTAAGAGTTTGATTGGAGTTAGTGCGTCGGTCAAACGTATTTTGTACGTGTTATTGGTCGATTTCTAATGTGCACTTGTTATGTTGTTATATGATTTTAGGATCGCAGGCGGGGACTTCGGACGCCGTGAAGAAAGAAAAGAAAGTGGTTGGCTTTACTTAGCTCAAGATCATCTGTAGATAGATTTAACATCTACTGGGGAATTGCCCGTATGGCGTTATTCGTCGGGGCTAGATTCAATGATATGACTATTAGTTATAAGTATATGTACCTTGATTGTACATGTGTACCATTGTTGCATACCTCATTTTCCTGTTGCATACGGACATAGTATTAATGAGACACAACACTGTTACCGACGGTTCATATTGCACGAGCAATAATTGTATGCTACACACACACCGTCGGTAATTACCATGACACACACAACATATATACATATGTGATATTGTATTGGTTATTGACATATAGACATTGATTCTTATTCCATTGCGCATATGAAATGTAGCATGCATGCATACCTACATGCTTATACATATACCTTGCTATAGCTACATGTTCACCTTTATATGATGTTGCATTGGATTTCGGAGAAATTGGGAACCACACGATATATTTACAAACTTGACTCATTTAAAAGAGCGTTTTTCCTGGATATGCTCATATTACTGTTTTATATTGCATATATCATATTTTCATGGATTTACGCATTGAGATACAGATTTCATGTGATTTATGGATTTGAGGACCGTGGTAGTATTTCAAGAATGTATGCATTGTTTCGAAAACCCGGTTTCTCTTGATATGATATTTCAGTGCGTCCACCATGAGTTTTCTCGGTTCTGAGACTTGTGTTAGAAACCCGATGCGAGGAGTGGATGAAGCCGTTTGCGGGTTCTTGGTGGACCCGGTATGGAATCCCTGGGAAAGAAAGGTATGTTGATGGATTAGCCGATGAGCCTGGCAGAGGTACTACTACCTACCGGTGATAGTATTTGG
This sequence comes from Agapanthus africanus, assembly GCA_030015575.1. NCBI lineage: Eukaryota > Viridiplantae > Streptophyta > Magnoliopsida > Asparagales > Amaryllidaceae > Agapanthus > Agapanthus africanus. The sequence goes on from CM057343.1 coordinate 397,118,321, forward strand.
ACTCGGCGGTTATCCAAAGGATACCAACCGGAGTTGTGAGATGGATATGGGTCGATCCCGCAGATGGAGTCGAGGTATGAGGATTTACGTGTCGATATTGGACACGTGTTTTCATGATGTTTTCGAGTGCCGATGTTGGGCACTCAGATTCCATGAGACTTACAAGATATGTGGGCTGATTAGAGTGACGACGCCTGAGGTATTGGGATTTGGAGTGTCGTTGATGGACACTGGTTTTTCCACGATGATGATTCGGTGATGATGATATGCTTTATCCCATACTCAGCATTCATTTGATATGCATTATTTCATGTATTAGTTGTAAGTCCACGTTACCTCTCCCGGTTCTTACGGGCTTGCGGAAATGATGAAAAACAATTTTTCTTTTGGTGGTAACATGGACTCAAAATACGGATCTTTGTTAAACAACTACTTAACAACCTAACTAAGAGTTTTACCTACTCGGTTAGGGGTTATACCTTAACTTGAACTCCTTCTCTTGGACTCCTTATGGTGGTCAGATGGTTCTCTCCTCGTTGTCTCTTTGTGCCAAAAATGGATCCACCTGAAAGCTTCTACCTTTGGCTTCAACCTCAAACTAGAGGAAACTAGAACACTTGGCTTGCTAGACTTTGTATACTATGATGAGTAGAGAAGTGTTTTGGGTTTTTATCTCCAAGGTAAATGATTCTCAACACATGAGAGGTTTTTGCCTTGAACTAGAGAGAGAGCAAGAGGAAGAGGGAGAGCTTGAGGATGAGAGAACTTTCATGAGAGAGAAAGCAAAAATGAAAGTATGAGCAAGACTTTTGTCACCCTTGCTCTCATAATCCAAAATCATCATAACACATAATAATAATTGAGTATTATGTGATGGTTGTTATCATATCAAATGGCCATATCGTTTCTTGCATTAAATGCAATTTGTGAACCAACAAGCAAGCCAAGGTCAATGCCAAGAAATGATAGTCATTGTCATGATGATGGTCAACTAGTCCAACCTAGTCAACCGGTCAACAAAGTCAACAAGTCAACAAAGTCAACCCTTCAACCCAACCATGGAACAATAATACTTAATTAATATTATCATTAATCATATTTTTTATTCTCATTAGGGTTTAGCAAAAGTCAACAGTCAACAACCCTAATGAGAATCCTCTGCCTCTGTCTCTCTGTCAACTGTGCATACACACCAGCATCCGCGTTCCGAGGAACACGAATACAAACGAGATAAAACCAATCCCAAAATGTACACTAGGATCTGGCTTAAAGCAAAGCCAGCTAGTGATAACTGCCCGGACACTAAACGTGCACAAGTGCACGGATGTGACCGAACCCTGTCGCAAAACCATGCGACCTCTACTCTTTTGCCTAAAGGCGAATTGCTCTCTGTGTGGGACTCTAAAGACTCGACACTACGCTGGCAGTGGGTTTAACCACAGACCGCAAGCGGCACTAGCTGTGCGTAACGGCCCCCAGGTAGATGCCGATAAGAAGACGGACGAGGTGAAACCCATCTGAACTCCTACTGAGCCTGAATGTGACAATCTGCGTACAATCCGGTCTGTTCGTCTGAGAATATCGCACGGCGGGCTTAGGGCGGCGGTAAACGTCAGTCCCCTAATAGCGGTACAAGTCGTATCGGAGTGTAGCCTAGAACACCCTGAGATAACGCTGGAAACCTACCAGTATATCTCGCTTGCCCTGGCCAGGGACTTTGTGTAATGGCTCTCATAGACACAGCGCGATATCAACCACCAATACCGAGAGAGACGAATCCTGTCTAACCGTCACTGCCTCCTAGTGCTTCGGGACTGCACCCAACTACTACCTGTTTGCACGACTCCTTTGAGCAGTGGTAGGGTAGTAATCTAAGTACAATGGGAACACACTCGAGGCGAAGTGACAGTATCAAGTCAGCGGACTAAGCTGTACTCATGTCACCTAGGAACTGATAACTGATGATAGGTATAGTACCAACCAACAGTTCCCGATGAGTCCTGTCCAGTGTACTCATAACCTAATGAGCACCAGCATACTATCTCAAGTACGACGTACTGACGGCTGTGGGACAGACCGTCTCCCCTGCTGGGATGAGAAGCGCATAGGCTAGTCTACTCCGGAGTATCGATGCCCTGTCTCGATAGTCCTACGACTAGGGACCTGCATAAGGATGTGCTTGTGGATTACCCAGCCCCTACGAGTGTGACTGCCATCACAACGCTGGTAATCAAGCAAAGATCCTAAGGGCTCCACTAATGTGTATAGGTGATATACTAAAATAAACACATGTACACATTAAAGTAGAAACAAACCAAGTAGCATACTACTATTTTGAGCAATATTGTCTATACAAGGTGAATATCCCAAGCTTCCATTAAGTAATATACAAACTAGTATGATACAGTAATGGCCTCTAGGGCATATACACTAACAATCTCCCACTTGCACTAAGGCCATGTACTGGCGTATCGAAGACCTATCATCTCGATCAGCCGCTCGAACTGAGTCTGGGGTAAGGCCTTCGTGAGTGGATAAGCAATGTTATCTTCCGTAGCAACTCTCCGAACCTCGATCTCCTGGCGACCCACGATCTCCCTGATCAGGTGATATCGCCTCAAGATGTGTCTGGACTTCTGATGGGACCTGGGTTCCTTTGCTAAAACTATAGCCCCGTTGTTGTCGCAATACAGAGGTATTGGATCAACAATGGACGGAACCACCTGAAGTTCTGTCAAGAACTTCCTTATCCAGACGGCTTCTTTTGCAGTATCTGCAGCAGCGATATATTCCGCTTCCATCGTCGAGTCAGAAACGGTTTCCTGTTTGGAACTCTTCCTACTCACCGCCCCTCCATTGAGGGTAAAGACATAACCCGACATGGACTTGGAATCATCCTTGTCACTCTGGAAGCTGGAGTCAGTAAAGGTCTCGATCTGGAGGTCTTTTCCGCCATACATCAAGAACATCTCCTTAGTCCTTCTCAAGTACTTGAGAATGTTCTTTACGGCTATCCAGTGTTTCTCCCCAGGGTTTGACTGATACCGGCTTACCACACTCAGTGCATAAGCTACATCTGGTCTGGTACACAAAATCGCATACATTATAGAGCCTACCGCAGAAGCATAGGGTATAAGAGACATGCGATCCCTTTCCAAATCAGTCTTGGGAGACATCTCCTTGGAGAGGGTGATCCCGTGACAAGCCGGTAGATTACCGTGCTTGGAATCTTCCATACTGAATCTTCTCAGTATGGTGTCGATGTACCTGGACTATGAAAGTCCTAATATTCTCTTGGATCTGTCACGATAGATCTGGATCCCCAAAATGTAAGAGGCATCATCCAGGTCTTTCATGGAGAACCTGTGTGATAAGAATCCCTTGACAGATTGTAGCATAGGAATGTCATTTCCTATCAAAAGATCGTCATCCACGTACAATATGAGGAATACGACAGTTCTTTCTACAAATCTATTATAGATGCATGGTTCATCTGGATTTTTGATAAAGCCAAATTCTTTGACCGTCTCATCAAAACAGATGTTCCAAATCCACGATGCCTGCTTTAGTCCATAGATGGACTTAAGCAACTTGCACACCTTTCCGCTGCTCCCACTATGAATGAAACCCTCTGGCTGGTGCATATAGACACACTCCTATAAATTTCCATTCAGAAAAGTGGTCTTTACGTCCATCTGCCAAATCTCATAATCGTGGAAGGCAGCAATGGCAAGAAGGATCCGAATGGATTTCAGCATAGCCACTGGAGAAAAGGTTTCGTCATAGTCCAAACCAGGTCTTTGACAAAAACCCTTTGCAACAAGTCCAGCTTTATAGGTCTCAACCTGTCCATTTACACCAATCTTCCTTTTGAAGATCCACTTGCATCCTACGGGTTTTACCCCATCTGGAGCAACGTCCAACGTCCATACTTTGTTGGTGTACATGGACTCCATTTCGGTCCGCATTGCATCCAGCCATTTTACCGAGTCGGCGCTCTGAATGGCTTGCTGGAAGCTAGTCGGCTCATCACTATCAATGATGCAATCCTCTTTATCCCCGTCTATGAGAAAACCGTAGTATCTCTCGGGCGGATGAGACTGCCTGCTACTCCTGCGGAGCGGCACAGGAATGTCCTGATCTTTCGAACCCTCTGGTTCTACTAAGCTTTCAGTAATAGCTCGTGGTTCTGGAATTTCTTCCAGTTCTATTGCGCTCCCACTTATCTGATTTTCCAAAAACTCAGTTTCCAAGAAGTGGGCATGAGAGAAACAAAAACCTTTTGTTCCTCTTCGCAATAGAAGAAATATCCCTTGGAATTCTTTGGATATCCCACAAACTTGCACTATACTGAGCGTGCCTCGAGTTTGTCTGCATGCTGCTTTTTGACAAAAGCTGGACATCCCCATGTCTTAATGTGCTTAAGATAGGGTTTTTTCCCACACCACATCTGATATGGTGTGGTAGGCACAGTCATAGTTGGAACTCGGTTCAAAAGGTATGCAGCTGATTCTAGTGCATATCCCCAGAATGATCGCGGTAACTCAGCGTTACTCATCATGGAACGTACCATATCCAATAGGGTCCGGTTCTGTCTTTCTGATACACCGTTATGTTGCGGAGTGTATGGAGGAGTAAGCTGAGAGAGAATTCCATTCTCTTTTAAGTAATCCAGAAACTCGGCACTTAAGTATTCACCACCTCGATCAGATCTCGGTGTCTTGATACTTTTTCATGTTTGTTTTTCTACTTTATTCTTATATTCCTGGGATTTTCCAAAGGCTTCGGATTTATGTTTCATTAAGAAGACATATCCGTACCTTGAAAAGTCATCCGTAAAAGTAATGAAGTAAGAATAACCGCTTCGTGCATGCGTAGACATTAGACCGCACACATCGCTGTGTACGAGTCCCAAGAGCTCGCTCGCTCTTACTCCGTGTCCAGTGAACGGAGTCTTTATCATCTTTTCTTTGAGACAGGATTGACAAGTTGCATATGATTGATATTCGAACGGATCCAAATATCCTTCTGTATGTAACTTCGTCAACCTTCTCTCATTGGTGTGACCCAGTCTACAATGCCGTAAGAAAGCCTGATTTGTTTCCGGAGACTTTCTTTTGTGTGTATTCTGGACATTGAAAATCTGTGGTTCGTTTAATACGTATATACCATTGCTTAATTTACCTGACCCAATCAAATCTTGATTATGGTGAATGTTCACAACATTACTTACAAATGCAAATTCATAACCTTCTTTAGATAATAAAAATACAGATATGATATTACAGGTTGCATTGGGTAAAAAATAACAATCATGCAAAACCAAAACGTGTCCATCTGACAACCTCAGGTGATAGTCCCCCACGGACTCAGCATCCATGCCAGCTCCATTTGCAACTCTGAGGGTCATATCACCTGCCTTCAAAACCCTATGCCTTCTCAGTGCCTGTAAAGAATTACAGATATGAGATCCTGATCCGGTATCCAATACCCAGGATGTAGAGTTTATCGATAGACAGTTTTCAATAACATACACACCCGAAGCTGAAGCCGCAACTTGCTTCAGATCCTGGGATCTGGCCTTCCAAGCCCTGCAATCCTTTTTCCAGTGTCCACTCTTATGACAGTAAAAGCATTCTTCCTTTCCCACAAGCTTTCCCGCTACCTTTGTTGCCTTTGTCTTTCCCTTCGTATCCACTTTACTAACACCGCCCCTTGGTTTGGCGGGGGCTTTCTTCTTCTTTCCCTTGGCTTTCGCCTTGGACCTAGAAGAGGAAGATCCTCCTACAAACAAAGTGGATGTTTCCCTACCTTTTTGTAGGGTGCCCTCTGCACTCCTCAGCATGTTGAGGAGTTCTGAAAGTTCAACTTCTTTTTCTTGTAAGTTGAAGTTCAGGATAAACTGGGCGTAAGTGGAAGGAAGGGACTAGAGAATTAAGTCCGTTTAGAGCTCGTTCTCTAACGTGGTCCCAAGGTCCGTGAGCTCCTCAATGAAGCCAATCATCTTAAGCACGTGTTCTGCTACCGATGATCCGACGGCCAATCTCGCCGAAAGCAGCTTTTTCGAGACTTCGTATCTGGCGATACGGGATTGCTCTCCATACAGTTCTTTTGTATGGAGAATATGGATTCAAGGTCCATATTCTCGTGCCTCCTCTGATGTTCATTGTCTATAGAGGCAAGCACGAGGCACTTGGCCTTCGCGCAATCGATTTCCCAGGTTTTACGGATTTCCTTATTCGCGACGCTGGTTTTGGGACCTGGGACAGGGGGAGCTTTAGTGGTAAGGAGATACCCCAACTTGTCATAAGTGATTGCCATTTTGACATTCCTGAGCCAATCTTTGTAGTTTGGCCCTGTCAATATGTTTTTATCTAGTAGTAACTTAAATCCAGTCATGATGTTTGGTCGCTGCAATTAGGAGAGAGAGAAGAAACACTTTAGCATGATGCTCTTGCAAGTTTAGAGTGGTTTTTAATTTGTCTAAATAGGATGGCTCCCACTGTCTCTCGAATCCCTCCTCAAACCAAAAAGGAAGAATTAGTCAGGATCATTCTCACCGTACAATACTTGCTTAACCGTTCAGCCAGGCTAGTGTCGGTACTTCGAGGGAGGTTTTCCAATGCTTTCGCGAAGTTCCTTAATTAAATAATCTCTTTTCCCTGTGGGCGTAGCCCCGCTAACACCTTTCTACACACCTACTTGGTTTATAGCATTGATCGTTAAGTGAGAAATTTCCCAAGGAGTAGCAAATACTCACAGTAGGATCGGGATCCAAATATCATTGCGTGACAAAACTGAAGGAATCCTACCAGAATCATCACACTCCAAATGGTATGCAGCGCTAGCAAGTTTCAGTTTCTTTTGAAACTCCTGATGTGGATTTTTGCCCTATGCTCTTATGACCTTGACTTTGGCCAACAAATCATAAGTCATTTGTCAAGTTCTACCCGTCATTCTCCAGGTTAATTTGAACCCACCCGTACCTACCCTTGACTTTGGCCAACAAAGCAGTACGACTGTCCCAAACCAACACATCTATCTATGCTGCACATGAATACCCAATAGCTACCAATCACTATGCCTTGACTTTGGCCAACAAACATAGCTTGAATACTATTGACTATCCATGTAAAACGACGAAGGGCTATGAATGGTTTTGGCGAAACCGTGAACGTAGTGAACTTGATATAATCGATGGAACGGGATAGCTTTTAAAAGGAGTGGCTTAAGCTCCGCGTTTAAAAGTTGTTTTTGAAAAGAAACCGAGTGGTTTTGAAAATGTTCCAACGACTCAACTTTGGTTTATTTTCTTGCATTAATTTAATGTGTCCCATCATTTAATCCTACCATTGCAGAAAACAATGAAAATATGACGTACGCTTATGCCATCCGCATTCGCCAGGGGTCCCGTCATTACCCGTTAGGTTACTTAACTAACGACAGAGCGGGGGCTGGACTAGTGCGGATGCAAAACATAAGCAACGCCTAAATAGATATCATATATAGATATACACATTCGTCACATGAAATGATAGCCATTCCAGATCACAGATGAACACATTGGATATACTAGGAATCCGCAATCCGTACGAGCTTGTAACGAAGAGCAGATTACACGGTCGCGATGAATAGCCAAGACACCACCCTAGACCCCTACGGGTGCGGCAAACTACCCGCCAAGTACCCGAAGCAAAGCAACCTCCCTCAACACCGTGAGTGGGCCACTCGGCACTTCGAGATACCCGGTAGTTTTTGCACCCTACCTTGGGTCTATCCTAGGAGCAAAAACAGTAAAAGAAATTATACAATGACGGCTATAACCCCATCCCGGTTGTGCGGCCATATAAATAATATTACATCAATTACAAATTACATGAATTGAAAGAAAAAGAAAACTCTCATCTCACAACCCCCCGGCTATTCATCCGCGACAATCCAATGAATTCATATACACATACCATCAACATTACAGATCACAGATATGTATAACCACCACTAATCGACGTATAGAGATTAGCAGACATTCAATACATATATCACATCACTGATATAACCCGTTAGCTTAAGTCTTTAGAAGTTCGATCAAAATACGGATTTTTAAACCCCAAAAACAAATTTTGCTTTCTGTAAAATCTGGGCAGAAAAAACATATTGTAAAAATCCCAAAACAGGCCCAGAAAAACACTACAGGAAAATTGTGCCACGACCGAGTCAACTCGGCCGCGGATCCGCGGCAGGAGCATGCTCCTGCCGCTTTGACCGAGTCGGTGGACCAATTTTCTTGTGTGGGTTTCAAAAAGCCTGAGCCGATTTTTAGTGTCAGATTAATTATTTTTTGAACAAAACACAGAATCGGCAGAAACTTGAAATTACGGGCATGTTTCGCGACTTTTTCTCCGATCGAACTTCTAGTTACTTTGCTAACATGTTAGATAGTGTTTAACTAGGCTCTGATACCACTGTAAGTCCACGTTACCTCCCCCAGTTCTTACGGGCTTGCGGAAATGATGAAAAATGATTTTTCTTTTGGTGGTAACATGGACTCAAAATACGGATCTTTGTTAAACAACTATCTAACAACATAACTAAGAGTTTTACCTACTCGGTTAGGGGTTATACCTTAACTTGAACTCCTTCTCTTGGACTCCTTGTGGTGGTCAGATGGTTCTCTCCTCGTCGTCTCTTTGTGCCAAAGATGGATCCACCTGAAAGCTTCTACCTTTGGCTTCAATCTCAAACTAGAGGAAACTAGAACACTTGGCTTGCTAGACTTTGTATACTAGGATGAGTAGAGAAGTGTTTTGGGTTTTTATCTCCAAGGCAAATGATTCTCAACACATGAGAGGTTTTTGCCTTGAACTAGAGAGAGAGCAAGAGGAAGAGGGAGAGCTTGAGGATGAGAGAGCTTTCATGAGAGAGAAAGCAAAAATGAAAGAATGAGCAAGACTTTTGTCACCCTTGCTCTCATAATCCAAAATCATCATAACACATAATAATAATAATTGAGTATTATGTGATGGTTGTTATCATATCAAATGGCCATATCATTTCTTGCATTAAATGCAATTTGTGAACCAACAAGCAAGCCAAGGTCAATGCCAAGAAATGATAGCCATTGTCATGATGATGGTCAACTAGTCCAACTTAGTCAACCGGTCAACAAAGTCAACAAGTCAATAAAGTCAACCCTTCAACCCAACCATGGCACAATAATACTTAATTAATATTATCATTAATCATATTTCTTATTCTCATTAGGGTTTAGCAAAAGTCAACAGTCAACAACCCTAATGAGAATCCTCTATCTCTGTCTCTCTGTTAACTGTGCATACACACCCGCATCCGCGTTCCGAGGAACAAGAATACAAACGAGATTAAAAAAATCCCAAAACGTACACTAAGATCTGGCTTAAACCAAAGCCCGCTAGTGATAACTGCCCAGACACAAAACGTGCACAAGTGCACGGATGTGACCGAACCCTGTTGTAAAACCATGCGACCTCTACTCTTTTGCCTAAAGGCGAATAGCTCTCTGTGTGGGACCCTAAAGACTCGACACTACGCTGGCAGTGGGTTTAACCACTGACCGCAAGCGGCACTAGCTGTGCGTAACGGCCCCCAGGTAGATGCCGATAAGAAGACGGATGAGGTGAAACCCATCTGAACTCCTACTGCGCCTGAATGTGACAATCTGCATACAGTCCGGTCTGTTCGTCTGAGAATATCGCAGGGCGGGCCTAGGGGGGCGGTAAACGTCAGTCCCCTAATAGCGGTACAAGTCGTGTCGGAGTGTAGCCTAGAACACCCTGAGGTAACGCTGGAAACCTACCAGTATATCTCGCTTGCCCTGGCCAGGGACTTTGTGTAATGGCTCTCCTAGACACAACGCGATATCAACCCCCAATACCGGGAGAGACAAATCCTGTCTAACCGTCACTGCCTCCAAGTGCTTCGGGACTGCACCCAACTACTACCTGTTTGCACGACTCCTTTGAGCCGTAGTAGGGTAGTAATCTAAGTACAGTGGGAACACACTTGAGGCGAAGTCACAGTGTCAAGTCAGCGGACTAAGCTGTACTCATGTCACCTGGGAACTGATAACTGACGATAGGTATAGTACCAACCAACAGTTCCCGATGAGTCCTGTCCAGTGTACTCATAACCTAACGAGCACCCGCATACTATCTCCAGTACGACGTACTGACGGCTGTGGGACAGACCGTCTCCCCTGCTGGGATAAGAAGCGCATACGCTAGTCTACTCCGGAGTATCGATGCCCTGTCTCGATAGTCCTACGACTAGGGACCTGCATAAGGATGTGCTTGTGGATTACCCAGCCCCCACGAGTGTGACTGCCATCACAACGCTGGTAATCAAGCAAAGATCCTAAGGGCTCCACTAATGTGTATAGGTGATATACTAAAATAAACACATGTACACATTAAATTAGAAACAAACCAAGTAGCATACTACTATTTTGAGCAAGATTGTCTATACAAGGTGAATATCCCAAGCTTCCATTAAGTAATATACAAACTAGTATGATACAGTAATGGCCTCTAGGGCATATACACTAACATTAGTTGTACCTGATAGAGTATCTTTCATGACTTTTGCATATACATATTGCCATATTATACTATCAGATTGCATGTGATAGATTATCGCAGTACGTGCATACCTGCAATTACCTGCATGATGTTACTTACTATTCATGAGTTGGCAACTGACCCCGTTTTGCCATAGTGTTTTGCAGGTTGACCCTCAAAGTAGTCGCGGCAGGGCTATCTTATCGTACGTTTTGCAGCGGATACCGCTACGACTGGCTGTGAGCCGTATTGCTATAGTTGGGTTTTGCGGTTTTCCGATGATGTTCATTGTATATATTATTGTATCTACTACTCTCCATATACCACTTCATGTATTGACTTAGAGACGAGATGTGAGGACGATATTGTATATTATTTTGTGACTCTGGGTGTCGTGCTCGTGTAAGCCAGCTTTTATTATGCAGTTTTATCGTTTATGCTATTTTCATTCTATATTTTCTATTTCTTCGCTACGGCGTCATATATCTGCTTGTGGTGGTTGTTTCCGCCTTTAGGCGTGGTTTGCTCCCGTTTAGGGATGCTTTATTTGTATCACATGTTGCTTTACTTATATCTTATGTTTGTACCCGTTTCGGGGCTAGTTTTTACAAAGGAGGTGCTGCCTAATTTTTTAAGAAAACAAAACTTAAACTTTAAAGATTTTTACTTGAGATTCCCAAAAGTTTTTAACAATGTTCTTATCACTTACTACTTTTGATGGTTTAGATTTCTGGGTTTTTGGCTTACTTCAATTGCGTTATGCCTGTAGATGTTACGTGGTTTAAGTGCCGTCACGTGCCAAATTTCGAGTCGTGACAAAGTTGGTATCAGAGCGCTACGTTTTACCTTTCGGAGTGTTGGATGACCTTGGTATGATGGAATAGGTAGCTTAAGTAGAGTGACGTAGCGTGTGTATGTTCTGTGGCATACTTATGACACGGCACTCCGCCTAAGTAACCTTAGGACATATTGCTTGAAATTCCTTCCGTGATTATATACATCTTTGTGATTCGATTTCTATGTCCTTATAGAATCCTGTTTCCATTTCCAGCTATTATGCCGTCGAATACTACGAGGGCTCAGAGAGCTGCCGTGAGAGCCGAGGTCAGAGTTGGCTTGTCTGAGACGAGGACTGACAAGGACAGTACGCTCGCTGTTAGGAGCAGATTGATCCACCTTCGATAGATCGTATCACTAGGCTAGAGGTAGATATGTAGGAGTTGCGCCAGATGATGGGATCGTTGGTTGAGGCCAGTCGAGCGCAGCGATAGCAGGTTGCCCCCTGTTACCCAGTTATTCCTCGCTGTCAGCACACAGCATTGTGTCATGTATACAGCAGCAGTGGATGCAGCCCTACTAGATAAGGAACATCTTCTAGAGAAGTCGGTCATTCCGGGACCGAAGAAGGCTCGTACTGGTGTATCAGCCCAGAGGCAGATGTTTGGACGCCGCGGTAGATTTCGTCTCGCGGGAGTAGCAGAGGCTTGGGACGAGGTCAGTTGTTTAGCTCTTATTTCCAGGAGGGTCAGCAGTCATCGTTTGGATGTTTCGGGTGCGGGAGTTTCCATCACCTCGTTAAGAATTGAACCGTGGTACGCCAGAGAAAGGAAGTCGTACCGTATGTTACCTTACTACCTTCACTTCAGGGAGCTTTGCCTCTTGCGTCTGTTGTTGCTCCGCGTTAGACTTATGTTCAGAGAGGTCGTGGTCGTGGAGGGTTTGTTCAGAGAGTACAGGGTGGTAGAGGAGGAGGACAGCCAGTTGCAGGTAGAGGGAATGCATGAGCATTTTCTTTGACTCATCAGGACGAGCAGGCGTCCAATGGAGTGGTTTCAGGTACCTTTTTTCGTATGTTCTTTTGATGCCCACGTTTTGTTTGATTCGGGATCTATGCACTCATATGTTTCTACACGCTTCATACCGAGGTTGGGCCGAGAGTCGTGTTTGCTAGATCAGCCACTTGTCATGATTACTCCTGTAGGCGATTCTTTTGCTGCGCGACACATGTTTCGGTCGAGTGCCAATAGGATAGGAGATAAAGATTCGTCCGTTGATTTGATCCTTCTAGATATGTTGGACTTTGATGTTCTCTTAGGCACGGACTGGTTAGCTACGTGCTATGCGTCTGTAGAATGCCGTGAGAAGACACTCAGGTTTTCTTATCCTGGTGAGTCAGTTCTTATTTTGCAGGGGGACCGTGGTGCCGCCCCTCACAGTTTGATTTCATCCTTTTTGCTAGTCGGCTTTTGAGGAGAGGATGTCAGGGATTCTTAGCTTCCATTCATGATACCGGAGCTATAGTAGATTTGTTGGACTGGGTTCTTATCGTGCGAGAGTTTCCCGACGTTGTTCCCGATGAGCCGGCGGAGATTAGAGAGCTTAAGGATCAGCTGCATGAGTTGCTTGATAGAGAGACTTGTATGCAAGTGTTTCCCTTTGGGGAGCTCCTGTTCTGTTAGTCAAGAAGAAGGATGGAAATTTGAGGTTATGTATTGATTTTTGACAATTGAACCGAGTTACGGTGCGGAATAGGTATCCTTTACCTCGCATTGACGATTTGTTTGATCAGCTCCAGGGTGCGGGACATTTTTTCTAAGTTTGATTTGAGATCAGGTTATCATCAGTTGCAGGTTCGGAATGACGAAGTTTCAAAGACTGCTTTTCGTACGCACTACGGGCATTATGAATTTTTGGTGGTGTCGTTTGGACTCACCAATGCCCCAGCAGCGTTCATAGATTTGATAAACCGTATTTTCAGGTTGTTCCTCGACCAGTTTATTATTGTGTTATTGATGACATACAGGTTTATTCCAAGAGTCGAGAAGAACATGAGAAGCACTTGAGGATTTCTTTGCAGACATTGAGAGAGCACGAGCTGTTTGCTAAAGTCTCGAAGTGTTCCTTTTGGCTTGATAGTGTTGACTTCGTAGGTCATATGGTTACAGGAGACGGTATTCGTATGGACCCGAGGAAGATCGAGGCCGTACAGTTTTGGCCCAGACCTGTATCAGTGACAGAGGTCCACAACTTTTTGGGCTTAGCCGGTTATTACCGCCGTTTCATGCAGGACTTCTCGAGTATCGCTGCACTGCTGACCGGACTGACCAGGAAGGGGGTTCCTTTTCTTTAGACTGAGGCATACGAGCTGAGTTTTTAGCAGTTTCAGATTTTCACAGACCACCGGAGCTTAAAGTACATCTTCCAGCAGTGGGATCTGATTTTAAGACAGCGCCGTTGGATGGAGCTTGTGAAGGATTATGATTGTGAGATCCTTTATCACCCGGGTAAGGCGAATGTGGTAGCTAATGTTTTGAGTCGTAGGCCCGGAGGTAGCTTGTCCTAGTTGAGCGCAGTTCAGAGACAGTCTTCTGCAGATTGGCAGTTCTTGTGCGACAACAGAGTACAGTTTAAGTTCACCTCTATTGGGGGACAGCTTGCTCATGTCCGTGCCCGTCCACTTCTACTTAATCGTATTCGTGAGGCACAGCCCGCCGATGCCCGTTTGTCTGAGATTCTTGAGCATGTTCAGCCGGGTAGAGATTCGGAGTTCTTGATTGATGACCAGGGTGTGCTACGTTTCGGGACTCGTTTGTGTGTACCTGATATCGATAGGTAGAGACGCGAGTACCTAGAGCAGGCATATCACTCAGCTTTTAGTATTCACCCAAGTCCCACCAAGATGTAACTTGACTTGAGAGATAGTTACGGGTGGGTAGGAATGAAGAGTGAAGTTTCGGATTTCGTTTTGAAGTGCCTGACTTGTCAGCAAGCTAAGGCTGAGCATTTGATGTAGGGTTACTAGGCACTCTCACAAGGTTCTACAAGGCATCAACCATGCCCAATTTAAATTTTAGGCGTGCCGAACAACCCTAACCAAGATCTTAGACTAGAGATTAGGCGAAACAATGAGCAAGTAAACAACCTTACTTCTAAGAGTTTAGGATTACAACCTTTGTAGTCCGGTCCTTCACTTTTAAAGCTCCGTGTTGAGGTCCCTTCGCTGCGATCATCGAGTATCTGGACTCTAAAGAGGCTCCACAAAAGAAATATGCAAGCTTGCTTCCGATCTTCGATAACAAAGATGATCTACCTTGAAGAAACTCAAACCCAAGCTCTTGCTTTGCTAATGAAGTATTAGCAAAGTAAACACCCTAATCTAAGTGTTAGAATAGATGAGGATGATGAAGTAGGAATTTATCTCTCATTTATTTTCTATTTCTCACTCATTTTCATCACTTCACAAAAAGCTAGAAAGCTTTTCATGCAAGGAAGAAGAAGAAAGAAGATGATCAATCCTTTTGTGATGAATAATGAAATCATGTGAGGTTAGAAATGCAACCATGGGTTAAGTATGATAACTTAACCCATGTAGAGACTTAACCATGGTGAAGGGTTGGGTTGGGTTAACAAATATCAACCAAAATATCTTTAGAAAAAATCTTTAGTTAAAATCAAAAGCAAAGCTTCTAGAAACTTCTAGAAAAGATTAACCCAAATCAAACCCTAACCATGTTTAATCTCCACTAATCAT
Source organism: Agapanthus africanus (assembly GCA_030015575.1). NCBI lineage: Eukaryota > Viridiplantae > Streptophyta > Magnoliopsida > Asparagales > Amaryllidaceae > Agapanthus > Agapanthus africanus. Next base: position 397,133,444 of record CM057343.1, read on the forward strand.
GTTGCATTTATAACCATAACATGTTACAATATTATATATTACATATACAATATTTATTGTAACAAAATAAAATAATACAATTAGTATATATCGCAAATATATCAATGTATTACCCGAGTGAGAAAAAGAATCTTTTAGTGAGCTTATATTAGTTAATATAATTTAATATATCATATATATAATTATACATTAAATTATCGAATCAACTCTTGATCCGATAATCCGGCTATATCATAAATAACCGACTAATATAATCTGTATCAGTTCATCGAATCAACACTTGATCCGATGACCCGGCTATAACACATATACCCGGCCGATATCTCATATTGCGAGAATCTAATATGGTATCACATACACGTATTGTTCTCGGTCCCACACATATCATATATGTGCTCCTACTCTGTTTTACCTGAGATAGGAAATCTCTGTGTAGGACTCTAAAGAATCGTCAATACGCCGGCAGTAGGTGATGATCATATCAAATACCCACAAGCTGCAAGCGGTCAGCTAAACGTAACAGCCACCCAGCTATTGAGCGATAAGAAGATCAACAAGCAAGCCTGTACATTCTCCTGCGAATCCGATCAGTAACACTCTCGTACAGTCCGGTCTCTTCGTCTGCTATGTCGCATATCTCGCCTAGGGGTTGTAAACGTCAGACCCCAGTAGCTTGATAAGTCGTGTCGATATGAGGTCTATAACAGTTCAAAAAACTACTGATAACACTTACCAGTAAATCTCAGCAACCTTGGCCAGGGATTTCCAGTTATAGCCAATCGAACACAGCGCAACATCAACTCCCTATACCGGAAGAGACGAAACCCCTCCTATTGCTCATTGCCTCGATGTGATTCGGGACTGTACCCAAAAGCCACCTTTTTGCATGCCCTCTTGGACGTGGTATGATGGAAATCAAAGCACAGTGGGAATCACACAAGACTTTATGACGATCTCGGGTCTACAGACTAACCTGTACCAGTGTCACCAGAGAACTGCCATCTGACGTGAGGTATAATACCATCTGGGAGTTCTCGGCGAGTCCGTCCAGTATACCCAGTCTCTACTGAGCACCCGTATACCTTCTCTGATGTCAAACACCAATGGATATGGGATCATCCATCGCCCATCATATGGGTCAAGAAGCGCATACGCTAGTCTACTCTGGAGTATCGATGCCCTGTCTCGGTACTCCCACGACTAGGAACATTTGAAGGATATATTTGGCAACTACACTGTCCCCACTAGTATGATCTGCATCATAGTCCTGGTAGTCAAGTACTCATCCTAAGGGCTTTATCAACATGTAACATAGAGACAATCAGAGTACATGTTAAGATAAAGAGCAACCAGATAGCGTACTATCATGTCGAGCAAGAAAGTCCTCCCTATATATGTCCAAGCATCCACTACAATATACATCGTATGTACAATAATGGCCTCTAGGGCATACATATAACTAACAATCTCCCACTTGCACTAGGGCCATCTGTTGTGGTATCGCATATCCAACAATCAGCTGCGGTTGAAGTATCTCATACTCAAACATCCCATAAATCTCTACTGGGAAATAGGCCTCTGTGAGTGGATCCGCACTGTTGTCCTCTGTGCCTACTCTCCTAACCTCGATCTCCCTGGAGATCAACCATCTCCATGATCAAGCGATAATGCCTAAGAATTATATCTGGATTTCTGATGGGACGGGGGTTCCTAGGCCAAAGCCATAACTCCATTGTCACAAAATGGTTGGAACAAAGTTCATCTCATGAACTTATATATATCCAGACTGCCTCTTTGGTAGCATCCTTGGTAACGATGTATCTTGCCTTTAATCGTCTAGTAAGTCACGGTATCTAGCTTGGAACTCTTCCAACATATCGTCCCTCCACTGAGGGTGAAGATAATGCCTGTGACTGACACTTAGTCGACCTTACCGCCCTGGAACCATTCCAGTGATTCTCCCTAGGATCAATTGATACCATCTCACTACAACTAGTGAGAATCCTAACATCCAATTAGATCTATCTCATAGATCTAAAACCCAGGATTCAGGAGGTATCGTTTTGATCCTATATGGAGAATCCTTGTGATAAGCGGAGATTGACCAAGCGTAGCATAGGAAACTCCTTCCCTATCGAGAGTATGTCATCCACGTACAATACGAGGATCTCCACCATGATCCCTACTATCTTTTTGTATATACAAGGTTCATCTACCATTTTGATGAAGTCAAACTCTTTGACTACCACATCAAAACAGACGCTCCATCTCCGCGATGCCTGCTTTATCACATAAAACATCTTGCACACGTTTCCGCTGCTCCTACTGTCTACGAAGCACTCTGGCTGTGTACTTATAGACGCTCTCTTCCAAAACATCATTTAGAGAAGCAGTCATGACACCCAACCACCAGATATCATAGTCATGGTATGTAGCAGTGACAAGTAGGATCTGGATGGACTTAAGCATAGCTTTGAAAGTCTCAACTTTTCCATGTACACCAAGTAATCTTCTCAAGATATACTTGCTCCTGATGGGGATTTAACCCTTCAGATAAAGCAACCAAAGTCCATACTTTGTTGGTGTATAAGGATTCCATCTCAGATCGCTAAGCATCCAGCCATTCTTACAGAGTCCCACTCCTGATGGCCAGCTCGAAACTAGTTGGGTCATCATCTCATGATGCAATCCTCACTCCCACTGTCATAGAGAAAACTGTAGTATCTCTCAGATGGGTGAGGAACCCTACTAGATTGGCGGAGAGGCTGAGGTTCGTTGGTTACTATTGAATACTTTGGTTCTACCAAATCATCAGCTGCAGTTTGTATAGCTGAAACACTTTCCAGTTCTACCTCATGACCACTAATTTCTTCATAAGAAATTCCCCTTCTCAAAGGTGGCATGCTGAGAAACAAAAACACCTTTTGTTCCCCAGTTTGATAGAAGATATTCCCTTGCGAATGCTTGGGATATCCAACAAACTTCCACAGAACTGACTTTGCCTCGAGCTTGTCCGGATTATGCTTTTAGACATAGTCTGGACAACCCCAAATCTTAACATAGCTAAGATATGGGCTCTTCCCATTCCATATCACATATGAAGTGGTAGGCAACTGATTTAATTGGAACCCAATTCAATAGGTATGCAGCTTCTTAAGTGCATAACTCCTAAAAGGAAGTAGGAAACTCAGTAGTACTCATCATAGAGTGCACCATATCTAATAGGGTGTGTTTGCTCCGCCCCGATACACCGACGTGCTGTGGTGTATACGGAGGAGTAATGCTGAGAGAGAATCTCATTCTTCTTTAGAATAGTCCAGGAATCCCATGCTCAAGTATTCTCCTCCCTGATCACATCAAAGGACATAATACTTTTACCCATTTAGGTTCTCTACTTCTAACTCATATTCATTGAATATCTCAAAAGGTTCAGACTTATGTTTCAACAGGAACATATGTTCGAATCTTGAGAGATAATCAGTGAATGTAATGAAGTACAAAGAACCATTCGTAGCATGTGTAGACAGGGGACCTTTATATATCATCATGTATCAATTCCAAGAGTTCACTAACTCTTTCTCTGTTTCCAATAATTAGAGCTGAGGTCATCTTATCTTTGTGACATGACCGGCAAGTTTCACAAGATGTAAATTCAAACTAATTTAAATATGCATCTATATGTAACTTAGCTAGTCGGGTCGCATTGATATGACCTAGTCTACAATACCTCAGGAAGGATTCGTTCATTTCTGAACTCTTCCTCTTGTGTGTGTTTTGTACACTAAGAACTGTGGTTTGATTTAGAACGTATATGCTTTTAGATAACGTGCCTGAACCGATCAACACTTGATATAGGAAATGTTCAAAACATTATCCAACAATACAAAAGTATATCCTTCCTTACTAATAAAGAGGCTTGATATGATGTTGTATATCAGGTTCGGTATCTAATAACATTCATTCAGAAACAATGTATTTGTTAATACAGGGTGATAACTACCAACAGACTTGGCAGCAACACTTGCACCGCTTCTATCTCATGAAACTTATCACCCGTTCTCAGTTCTCTACCTATTTGTAGCCCATATAACAAATTACATATTGTGGGATCCTGATCCGGTATCTCATACCCAGGATGTAAAGCATACTGAGAAACAGTTCTTTGTAATAAACACACTCGAAGAAGATGCATCAACATGCACTTTCTTCGTTTGGACGGCACGGGAATTCTGCTAATCCCCTATTTCCTGCTCTGTCTTATAACATTTATAAGTTGGAGTGGGACCAACGTTCTGTCACGACCCGAAATTGGCACGTGACGGCCCTAATACTACGCAACGCCTAAAGACGTAACGCAGTAAAAGAAAACCAAAACCCAGAAATCTAAACCAAATAATGACAAGAAAAGATAATAGCAGTTTTGAAACATTTGAAATCACAACCCTAATTCTTTTAAAAAAAATTCAACTTGCTTTCTCAAAAAAAATTTGGCAGCACCCCCTTTATAAAAACTAACCCCTAAATTGGGTACAACAAATAAAGATAAATAAAGCATCCCCAAACGGGAGCAAGTACACGCCCAAAGGCGGAAAACAAACACCACAACAGAAATACGACGCCGTAGCGAAGAAATAAGAGACAAAAGGAAGGAAACTATATAAAAGGCAACAAATCCTCAATAATATACAATATCGTCCTCACCAAGTCTCTAAGTCAACAACATACAAGTAGATGGAGAGTACAAGATACAACGAATATACAATACAAAATACAGATAACCACCAAAACCCACCTAAGCAAAATAGCACACTGTGAGTCAATGCGGTATCTGTAGCAAAAGATGATAGATGAATAGCCAGCCTCGACTACGCTGGGAAAACACTTGCAAACACTGTGGCACAACGAGGGTGAGTTGCCAACTCATGAATAGTAAATAACATATGCAGGTAATCGCAAGTATGCACGTACAGCGTGAATCTAAGATATGCAATTAACATTAATAACATGTCATATGAATGCTGAATAATGGAAAGTATACTAGCAAGTACAACCAATATATATAAAGCAATAATGATATGACAACAGTATGCAATAGGGATATGAGAATATAAATGTGCAACAAACATGTAAGGTACACTAACAGGTACTACTAATACACGAAGCAGTGCACAAATAGACAAAGGTGAGGTATGGAGTGAAATATGTCATTCCCACGGAATCCTGACATCGTGGTAGGATCACAATCCATCAAGACAAATCAAATCCCAATTCCTCAAATCAGCCCCTAAATTGGCTCTCATATCATCTAAGTACCACATCTCCTCAATTTCACAATATCAAGTATATTTCGTATATCCCGAATGAACAACATCAAGTATATCTCACATATCTCGTATGTACAATATCAAGTATATCTCACATATATCGAATATACAACATCAAGTGGATCTCACATATCTCGTATGTACAATATCAAATATATCTCATATATATCGAATGTACAAGAGTAAGTAGATCTCACATATCTCGTATGTACATCATCAAGTATATTTCACATATATATCCAGTATCCAATCTCAAATGAATCTCTTATATCCCGAATCAAATCTCCAGCAAAATTCTAACATCCTAAATATAATGGCATAATAAATATTATGAGGTCGATACACATATATTAGCGACCCATTACCCTAATATTGGTGTAAGGGTATATATAACAGCGGCTCAATCCCCTGTTATATATACAAATGAGTAATTAGAAATATCATGAAGCAATGTGCCAAGCATCGACACAGAAATACTGATCTATCAGATGCCGTCTCCCAGACTAACACCCTGATAGGTACGTATCATACGCTATCCCGAAAGCTCGAGTGCTTAGCTCTGACCCTCGCCTCTCGACGTATCCATACGTACATGGCTCCCGTCGGTATCCACATGATAGCCGCTGAGTCATTGGTCCTGTCACCGGAAAGAATGGTTCCCCCACTAACTCATCTCCTCACTGAGATTCTTGCCCCGGGGTACCTCCGGGCCCCACCATGTACCCGTACACGGATCCCTCCTTTCCTCGCGTAGGGTATACACATCGTAAACGACAAATCTCATGGTGGCTGCTAAAATATCATATCAAGGAAACCGGGTTTTTCAAATAATGCATAATTTCATGAACTCCCACGGTCCCCAAATCCAGAAAACATCATGAAAAATCCATATAACAATGCGAAAATACATGAATAAAGTATACGCAACATAAACTGTAATGTAAGTGTATAAAGAAAAAGCCGCTAATTAACTGCAACCAGTTAATATAAATATCATGCGGTTCCTAATATCTCCAATTCTTAATAATACATCAATAAGGGTAAATATATAGCTATAATCAGATATATGTGAACACATGGAGGTATAGCAGAAAATATAGGCATCTACCTATTGTAATGATGTGATATACCTATCAGGTATAAGTAAAGTATGAAATGCAAGGTACACCTGTAGCTATGTACTTAGGTGTGTATGTACCTATCACTAATGGCACGATACCCTATAGGTAAACAGATAACTAGCATATCAAACCATATGTCATATACGATAAGAAATATGAATCAATGTCACAATGTCCCTAACCAAGCAATATAACATCTATAAGTGGTTTGTGTGTGACATGGCAATTATTGACGGTGTGTGTAGCATACAATCAGTGCTCGTGCAATATGAATCGTCAATAATATATGCAGTGTCCTACTACTACTAGTCCAGGCACAACTACATCTAAGTAATAGGGTAAAGGCACAATTCTAACAATAACGTAGAATATGCGACAAGTAATAAAATCTCTAGCCCTGACGCATAATGCCATGCGGGCGATTTCCCTGTCGATGTTAAATCTACTCACCGATGGTCTCGAGCTATGAAAATCCGACCAGCTGCTTCCCCTTGTCCGCGGCACCCGAAGTCTCTTCTTGCGAACCTAAAATTTCATAAATACAACACATAAGCTAAATATCCTATGATGACAAAAAGACAATGAAACGCGAAGAAAACGCCCGGAAAATTACACTGCGCGCTTAGCGCATCTATCACGCACGATACCAGCCAAAAACCCTAATTGGGGTCGCTAAACTACAAAACACGGATTCCGATCGTCCCGATCGCGTATTCAAAACATAATAATAAACGTGGTCTCAATATAAATAAAGTCGCAACGTCAAAAGAAACACACGCCTAAAAGTTACCGAAATCTAGTAAGCAGTATTTATCTTTTTAACACAAAACAACAAAGTTTACCAAAACTATAATTTACAAACATCTTCAAATAGCAAGGTTAAACCATTTAAACCATTACTATAATTTTAGATCTCGCAAAATTAAGAATAGCAAAAGTCTAGTTTGTAATTAAGCTAATTGGGTAATTAGGAAAAATAATTATTATCATTTTCACAAAATACTTCACTTTTCCAAATCTAAGCTTCAAGATTAACCACTTTAACCATACAAAATCCTGACTTGCAATTTATACTAATTATCATGAATTAGCAAAACATGAAATTAAAGCTATATTAAAATACTTAAATAGCTAGCTTAAAGAATTAAGCAACAATAAAGGATTAGGGTTAGGATTTATACCTCACAAGCAGGCTATCAAATTAGCAACAAAACCCAAACTTTTAGCCTTCAAAATGATCACTTTCATGAAGGTCTAAGCTTGTTTAGGCTTAAGGAAAAATGGGTAATGATTTGTTTATGAGTTTGTGTGAATATTAGATGATTTTTGAGGATTTATTTGAACTTGGAGATGATGGAAATGGGCAAAGAAAATGAGGGGGCAGAACATGAAGGAGGCTCGGCCAAAAAATTTGGGGGATCAAAATGTGCTCTGTGGAATGAGAAAAAAAAAGTGGAGAGACTGAATACCTTAATTGATGCTACAAATCAATTAATATATTAAATTCATGTCCAATTAGGGGGAGCCGGCCACTTCACTGTGAATGGGGGGTGAGCACAAGGATGTGGAGTGTGACATTAAGAATCATATCAACAAAAGATCTAAAGCTTACAAAAAGCATTAAAGAAAAGAATGACTTATCAAAAGGAAACCATGCTTGCATTAATTAAACAAGTGCTCAATGACTCATCAAACCAATCAATCCCACTTCCATCTAGAATGATTTCGGCCATTCTAGAAATGATGAAGGAAAAATTGGAATTTGGCCAAAAAAGATATGCACAAAAAAAGTATTAAAATAATATTTTATTTGGGAAAAAATCTATCAAAACCAAAACCTCCCATAAACTCCCAAAGTTCGCGCACTAGCTTTATTTTAGCTAAACTAGGTGCCGGCAAGTTTATACGGACGTTTGATCGAAATCGGGTTACAACGGGAAAAACCGACAATTTTGCCCTAAAACGGGAAAATTCACAAAACGATTTCTAAAATGTTACAATCTCCCCCCCCCCCATATAAAAATTCGTCCCCGAATTTAAAATTTTCACTAAGCGTACCTTCAAAGAGAAGAGTACAAAACTCCCAATTCTCGCTCGCAGCCTCCCAAGTGATCATCTCAATATACAGTTACGTCCAAGAAAATTCTCCACAGATAGCAAGACCCTTGACCGAAGTTTCTCCACCTGCCGGGCCATTAACACCAATGGCCGCCGGTGAGTGAAAGATCACGTCAAAGCAAATGGTCTAATGCTGAATCATGTGAAAAAAAAAGTCATGAAGGTAATTGCAAAGTATCAACATAAAGAATGCGGGGTGAAAACTCAATAATCTGGGCGGAAGTGCCAAATTAAAGGCAACGAAACTAACTCGCTTAAAGGATCTCAAAAGGACCTAAGATTCTGGGATAAGCTTCCCAAAACTCAACACGTCATTCATCGGAAAATTCCGTAGGAATACATGATCTCCTACTGCGAACTCAAGTCTGCGACCAACATGGTCGGCATAAGACATTTGTCTGCACTAGGCGACTCATCCTGATCTGAACCAACTGGATCATCTCCGAAGTCTCTAGACTAGCTGAGGTCCAAAAATCCTACTACGCAGAGTCAGAAAAACAGACTGGTGATCGACACGACCTGTCTAAACCTAAAGGTTGCCAATTGGAGTGTCTCCTGATAACAGCTATCAAAGAAGAACCCTAAGAATGGCTAATGACGATCCCCAACTGTCGACAACAAATTCACAACGCACAACTTAACAAAGAACAACAGAGCAAACTGAGTAAAACCGGACAAGAAACATCCGAATGGAGTCGCACCCTGACTAAACCTGGGTAGACACCAAAACGAAATTCGTGGAGATCTGCTCCCACTCCCACTTTGGAACGGTTAAAGGTTTCAACTCTCCAGCCGGTCTCCGACGCTCAACTAAAGCACACACAAAACAGACACCTTGAAACGAAACCTGAATTTCTCTTTACATTCCTGCCCAACCGTAACTATCTCATAAGTCACATCAATGTTGGTGGAAATTGAATGAATACAGAGAATTGACAGATATGCCAGCTCTAGGATTTCACGTCTCTACCCGATAATATCAGGTACACAAACGCGTCCCTAACTTAGCACACTATTGTCACAAATCAAGGACTCCGAATCATTACCCAGCTGAGTATGCTCAAGTATCTCTAACGAACGAGCATCGGTCACACAATCGAGCCACTCTCGTGAAACATTACAGTTAAACCACAAAGTCGCCCGAACCAAAAGCAAAGATCTGATGCAGTTGCTAACCGAATCTCCAACTGCTGAAAAACTCCGCACACATGCCTCAGTCCAAAGAAAAGAAACCTCCATTCCGGTCATTCCAGTCAACGGTGCAGCACTGCACTAACAATTCTACACAAAACGACGGTAGAAACCTGCTAAGCCCAAAATCTGCCGACCTCCTTCCTGCACACAAGTTTGGGCCTAACCTGTATGGCCACGATCTCCCCCGGAACCATAAAAAACCGTCTCCCGTAACTACAAGACGTAGGAGTCAACACAAACAAGCCTGAAGGAACACACCGAGACTCTAGCAAACAGCTGGGGCTCTCCCAATGTCTGCAAAACAAACCCTCATGTGCTGCTCCTGTTCCTCACGACACATTGTATAGACCAGAATGTCATCAATAACACAACAAAACTGGTCGAGGAACGGCCTGAAGAAATCTGGTTCATCATATTTACGAATGCTGCTAGGGCATTGGCGAGTCCAACGACACCACCACAACACAAACTGCCCATAGCACGCACAAAAGCAGTATTCGGGATGCCATCACTCCGAACCCGCAACAATGATGACCTGATCCCAACAACTTAGAAAACGTCTCGCACTCTGGAGCTGATCGAAGAAATCGTCAGTGCGAGGTAAATGATACCTATCCGCACCGTAAGCCGGTTCAATTGACGATTTATCAATACACAACCTCAACTGCCGTCCTTCTCCTTGACGAACAGAAATAGGAGCTCCTCAAGGAGAAACACTCAGACGCACAAACCTCCTAACAACCAATTCTGCAGCAGATCCTTAAGCTCCCTAAGCTTCGCCAGCTTATCTGGAACAATGTCGGAAAACTCTCGCACGATAGGAACCCGGTCCAACAATCCCACTGTGGCTCCGGTATCATGAATGAACGCCAAGAATCCACGACATCTCCTCCAAAAGGTGACTAGCGAAAAAGGCTGAATTCAAGCTGTGAGAGGTGGCACAACTATCCACCTGCACAACAAGAACTGACTCGCCTGGAAAACAATTCCTGACTGTTTCCTCACGGTAGTCCACAGACGCCTAACACGTAGCTAACCAATCCATGCCCAGGAGAACATCAAATCCAACATCTCTAGAAGGATCAAGTGATGGATGAATCTCCTAACTGAATGGCATACGACTGAAATACGTGTCGCGCAACAAAAGAATCGCTGACAGAAGTTAACACAACAAAACGGCTGATCTAGCTAACACGATCCTCGTCCCAACCACGGCACAAAATGTGAAAAGCAAACAAATACATCAAAAGAACATGTGAATTAAGGATACCTGAAAACTTTGCATTGGATGCCTGTGCGTCCCGATGAGTAGAAGAAAACTCCTGTGTCTGCCCCCTACCCGCAGCTGACTGCACTCCTCCTCTGCTAGACTGACCCCTCTGAGTGAACCTTCCACTTCCACGGCCTCTCTAAACACGACCCTGACGCGGCGCTAAGAATAATCCCTGACGAGGTGGTGAAGGCTCCCACATCGATAGCATCCAATATAACGATACTGACCCTCCTGGGGATAAGAGCTGAACGTCTGTCCACGTCCTAAGCCTCTGCTACTCCCACGATGGTCACAAAATCTATCTCGACGACTAGGCCTCTGTCTCTGGGATGATACACCGGTACGAGTCCTCCACTGTTCTGGAACTCTCCGAGTCTCTGGAAAATGTGCCTAGTCCACTGGGGCTACATCTACTGGTGCTACGTAGGTAACAGACTGCTGCATGTTGATCCCAAGGAACAACTGAGTGACAAGGATGACAACCTCCTGTCGCTGCGCTCGAACGGCATCAACTAGTGATCTCATCGTCTGGCGCAAGTCCTGCATCTCTGCCACAAGCCTAGCGAGCTGCTCTGTCGAAGGCTGATCTGTCTGCACCTGTGCAACAAGAGTGTCATCCTGGTCAGTGCTCGTCTCACCCGAGCTAACTCTGACCTCGGCCCTCGCTGCATCACTCTGATTCCCCATAGTCATCGGCGGCAAGGCTATAAATAGAGATAGGATTCGATAAGAACACGGAAATCGAATCACAAGGACATGAATCATCAAGGAAGGAATTTCAAGTAATTTGTACTTAGGTCACTTTAGGCGGAGTACTGCATCGTGAGTATGCTGCAGATATACACACACTACGTTACTCTGCTTAAGCTACCTACTCCATCATACCAAGGTCATCCTACACTCCTAAAGGTAAAACCTAACGCTCGATACCAACTTTGTCACGACCCGAAATTGGCACGTGACGGCCCTAATACTACGCAATGCCTAAAGACGTAACGCAGTAAAAGAAAGCCAAAACCCAGAAATCTAAACCAAATAAAGACAAGAAAAGATAATAGCAGTTTTGAAACATTTGAAATCACAACCCAAATTCTTTTTTAAAAAATTCAACTTGCTTTCTCAAAAAATTTTTGGCAGCACCCCCTTTATAAAAACTAACCCCTAAATTGGGTACAACAAATAAAGATAAATAAAGCATCCCCAAACGGGAGCAAGTACACGCCCAAAGGCGGAAAACAAACACCACAACAGAAATACGATGCCGTAGCGAAGAAATAAGAGACAAAAGAAAGGAAACTGTATAAAAGGCAACAAATCCTCAATAATATACAATATCGTCCTCACCAAGTCTCTAAGTCAATAACATACTAGTAGATGAAGAGTACAAGATACAACGAATATACAATACAAAATACAGATAACCACCAAAACCCACCTAAGCAAAACAGCACACTGTGAGTCAATGCGATATCTGTAGCAAAAGATGATAGATGAATAGCCAGCCTCGACTACGCTGGGAAAACACCTGCAAACACTGTGGCACAACAGGGGTGAGTTGCCAACTTGTGAATAGTAAATAACATATGCTGGTAATCGGAAGTATGCACGTACAGCGTGAATCTAAGATATGCAATTAACAGTAATAACATGTCATATGAATGCTGAATAATGGAAAGTATACTAGCAAGTACAACCAATATATATAAAGCAATAATGATATGACAACAGTATGCAATAGGGATATGAGAATATAAATGTGCAACAAACATGAAAGGTATACTAACAGGTACTACTAATACAAGAAGCAGTGCACAAATAGATAAAGGTGAGGTATGGAGTGAAATATGTCATTCCCACGGAATCCTGACATCGTGGTAGGATCACAATCCATCAGGACAAATCAAATCCCAATTCCTCAAATCAGCCCCCAAATTGGCTCTCATATCATCTAAGTACCACATCTCCTCAATTTCACAATAGCAAGTATATTTCGTATATCCCGAATGTACAACATCAAGTATATCTCACATATCTCGTATGTACAATATCATGTATATCTCACATATATCGAATGTACAACATCAAGTGGATCTCACATATCTCGTATGTACAATATCAAGTATATCTCACATATATCGAATGTACAACAGTAAGTAGATCTTACATATCTCGTATGTACATCATAAGGTATATTTCACATATATATCCAGTATCGAATCTCAAATTAATCTCTTATATCCCGAATCAAATCTCCAGCAAAACTTTAACATCCTAAATATAATGGCATAATAAATATGATGAGGTCGATACACATATATTAGCGTCCCATTCCCCTAATATTGGTGTAAGGGTATATATAACAGCGGTTCAATCCCCTGTTATATATACAAAGGAGTAATTAGAAATATCATGAAGCAATGTGCCAAGCATCGACACAGAAATACTGATCTATCAGATGTCGTCTCCCAGACTAACACCCTGATAGGTACGTATAATACGCTATCCCAAAAGCTCGAGTGCCTAGCTCTGACCCTCGCCTCTCGACGTATCCATATGTACATGACTCCCGTCTGTATCCACATGATAGCCGCTGAGTCATTGGTCCTGTCACCGGAAAGTATGGTTCCCCCACTAACTCATCTCCTCACTGAGATTCTTGCCCCGGGGTATCTCCAGGCCCCACCATGTACCCGTACATGGATCCCTCCTTTCCTCGCGTAGGGTATACTCATCGTAAACTACAAATCTCTTGGTGGCTGCTAAAATATCATATCAAGAAAACCGGGTTTTTCAAATAATGCATAATTTCATGAACTCCCACGGTCCCCAAATCCAGAAAACATCATGAAAAATCCATATAACAATGAGAAAATCCATGAATAAAGTATACGCAACATAAACTGTAATGTGAGCCTATAAAGAAAAAGCCGCTAATTAACTGCAACCAGTTAATATAAATATCATGCGGTTCCTAATATCTCCAATTCTTAATAATACATCAATAAGGGTAAATACATAGCTATAATAAGTTATATGTGAACACATGAAGGTATAGCAGAAAATATAGGCATCTACCTATTGTAATGATGTGATATACCAATCAGGTATAAGTAAAGTATGAAATGTAAGGTACACCTGTAGCTATGTCCTTAGGTGTGTATGTACCTATCACTAATGGAACGATACCCTATAGGTAAATAGGTAACTAGCATATCAAAGCATATGTCATATACGATAAGAAATATGAATCAATGTCACAATATCCCTAACTAAGCAATATAACATCTATAAGTGGTTTGTGTGTGACATGGCAATTATTGACGGTGTATGTAGCATACAATCAGTGCTCGTGCAATATGAATCGTCAATAATATGTACAGTGTCCTACTACTACTAGTCCAGGCACAACTACATCTAAGTAATAGGGTAAAGGCGCAATTCTAACAATAACGTAGAATATGCGACAAGTAATAAAATCTCTAGCCCTGACGCATAACGCCATGCGGACGATTCCCCTGTAGATGTTAAATCTACTCACCGATGGTCTCGAGCTATGAAAATCCGACCACCTGCTTCCCCTTGTCCGCGGCACCCGAAGTATCTTCTTGCGAACCTAAAATTTCATAAATACAACACATAAGCTAAATATCCTATGATGACAAAAAGACAACGAAACGCGAAGAAAACGCCCGGAAAATTACACTGCGCGCTTAGCGCATCTATCGCGCATGATACCGGCCAAAAACCCTAATTGGGGTCTCTAAACTACAAAACATGGATTCCGATCGTCCCGATCGCGCATTCAAAACACAATAATTGTTAGTTAAATGTATGCCCTAGAGGCCATTACTGTACATTGGATGTATATTGTAGTGGATGCTGGGACATATATAGGTAGGACTTTCTTGCTCGACATGATAGTACGCTATCTGGTTGCTCTTTATCTTAACATGTATACTTTCTGTCTCTCTGTTACATGTTGATAAAGCCCTTAGGATGTGTACTCGACTTCCAGGACTATGATGCAGATCATACTAGTGGGGCCTGGGTAGTCCATGAGTACATCCTTCAATGTTCCTAGTCGTGGGAATATCAAGACGGGGCATCGATATTCTAGAGTAGACTAGCGCATATCTTCTCGACCCATGTGATGGGCGATGGATGATCCCATATCCATTGGTGTTTGACATCAGAGATGGTATGCGGGTGCTCAGTGGAGACTGGGTATACTGAACGGACTCGCCGAGAACTCCCAGATGGTATTATACCTCACGTCAGATGGCAGTTCTCTGGTGACACCGGTACAGCTTAGTCTGTTGACCCGAGATCGTCATAGAGTTTTGTGTGTCTCCCACTGTGTTTTGATTTCTACCCTACCACGGCTCTACTGAGTCATGCAAACAGGTGGTTTTTGGGTACAGTCCCGATTCACATGGAGGCAATGAGAGATAGGAGGGTATTCGTCTCTCCCGGTATTGGGGGTTGATGTTGCGCTATGCTCGACTGGCCATAACAGGAAATCCCTGGCCAGGGTTGCAGTGATCTACTGGTAAGTGTTATCAGTAGTATCACACATGTTATGGACCTCACGTCAGCATGACTTATCAAGCTATTGGGGTCTGACATTTACCACCCTTAGGCGAGATATGCGACATATCAGACGAACAGACCGGACTGTACGGTAAGTGTTACTGGTTGGATTTACAGGAGTGTGAGCGGGCTTGCTCGTCGATCTTCTGATCGCTCAATACCCGGGTGACCGTTACGTTTAGCAGACCGCTTGCGGCTTGTGGGTGTTTGATATGATCATCACCCGCTGCCGGCGTATTGACGAGTCTTTAGAGTCCTACACAGAGGTTTCCTGGCTCAAGCAAAACGAAATAGGAGCGCATATGAGATATGTGCGGGACCGAGAATAATGCGTGTATGTGATACCGTATTCTATTCTCGCGATGAATATATCGATTGGTTGTATGCGATATAACCTAGTTATCGAATCAAGGATTGATTCGTTAAGCCGATGTATTGGATATTAGTCGGTTATATGCGATATGACCGGATCGTTAAATCAAGTTTTGATTTAATGATTTAATGTATAATTATATATATTAGATATATTACTTTACATTGACTAATATTGTTCACTTTAAATGGATTTTCTCACTTGATTTACACAAGTTGTATATGTGATATACTTTTGTGCACTTGTTTGTATCATGTTTGATGATATATGCAAACTTGGGTTTGTGTAAAGAATTAAACCATGGTTATGTTAATGGTTAGGGTTTTGATTTACTCACTTATTCATTTATCTATTTATTTGGGTTAAAAAAAAGGAAAAGGAAAACAAAAATGGTTGCTTTCATTCAAGAAACTTCTTGATGCTTCATGCATCTTTGACTAAAGTAACCATTCTTGTCTTCTTCTCCTAACCCTAACCATTCAACTTAACCCTAGTTAGTTCTCTACACTAAACCATGGTTGAAATTATGATAAGTATCATTTTGTTTTCTATTTTTAAATAACTTATCATATTCTTTCTTCTTCTTCTTCTTCTTCAACAAAGAAGAAACCTTGCCTCCATTAATGGCAACTTGAGAAAAAGAGTGAGAAATCCAATTCTAAAGTGAACCCACTTCATATTTCTTCAACCTGTACCACTTGCCAAGTAGTATAGGGTGTTTTCTTCACAAGTTTCATGACTTGGTGAAGTTGGAGTTTGATCTTGAGTTGCCTCGACGTAGATCATCTTCGGCATCGAAGTCGACGACCTAGCCCGATCTTTTCTCCGATGAGACCACCGCGAGAGTCTAGGATTCCGATGGGTACAGCGGAGGGACGTCATCACGGAGCTAGAGAGGTGGAGGACCGGATTTACAAAGGTTGTAGCATTTTTCCTTCAATTCTAAAGTTGTTTACTTGCATTGCATCGCCTTACATCTAATTAACGATCTGTATTAGGGTTTGTAGGCATATGAAAATTCTTGAATTGGCCATGTTTGATGGGTTGTAGAACCTCTAGTGTGTGCCTAGGATCCCTACAGTGGTATCAGAGACTAGCTAGAGCCTTAGGCGATGAGTAGACGGAGTTACATGTCCGATCGAACCGAAACCCTAATACAAACTTTGCTCTCTGTACATTTTTTGAAAACGGGGATTTTTGAGAATTAAAAATATGCAGAAAAATCATCAGGAATTTCTAAGAATTACTGTGAAGCACGAGCACCTAATTCGATCATAGCGCGGCGAAACCACGGCATTAGCATGGCTAATGCGGCGGTTCCGCGGCCAATTAGTCTCTTCAGTCAATTATTTTTGCACAGTAACTTCTTTATTTAAATGCTGAGTTTTCTGGGAATTTTTAATATTTACTCAAGAGTTGAGTTTTCTGGGTTGTATTGGGAGTTCGTAGATTCGATCGGATTATCAAACTTTGTCTATGTGTTTTCCGGATATTTTAGAATATGTTGAAAAGTTCGACCGGATATAAATACCCACTTTTTCCCCTGCCGGGAAATTTCCAATTGTTGGATTTTTCCGTAGTTTAACGACGTTCTAAGTAGTGCAAGTAACGCGATGGTCCCTCTAGAAGACAACAAACCGTAACTCGATTATGTGACCGTCTTGAACTGCCCTTTGAACCTTCGAGTTTGGGGCAGTACGGCGTGCCACATGTGAGGCGTTGGCTTGACCCTTCTACGGCTGGACCGTTGGTACTGAGGCACGAAGTGAATGTTTTTAAACTTATTTCATGTGTTGAGAAGTTTCGGGAAAACTTAAGTGTTCGATTGTTCGATCGGAAAGTTTAACATTTTCTATCTTATCCGGAATGTGATACAATAATTGGAATTCACAAGTTGTTATAAGATAACTGAATGAATGTTATAAACATAGCAGTTTAGTCTCATTCGATCGGTTGCCACGGGATTTTGATGCGATCAAAAGTCCATCGCAATCATGTAGTGTACGCGGATACTCCCCGGTAAACTTAATAGACTGGTACACCCCATAGCCCCGACCAAGTGACTGTAGGAGAACCCGGTCGCTGAAAGCATCCGTTCGGGTGCTCGCGGCAGCGGTGTTCCGCCTTGGTGCACTTCGTCAACGGCATCGGGGGTGCGGCCGTCTACTAAAGTTTGCGACGAGCATTCGATCTGAATGCCGGGAATCCTGTTGAATTGCCCGACTTGATATTGAAAAGAGTTTTCGATAATGAGACTAAAATGCGGGGTTTATAATTGTTAGGCATGCGATGTCTAAGGAATTCATTTGATTAGGCATGCGATGTCTATGCAGGTTGCGGATTCCAACTGTTGTAGTTTTACACTTTCTTTTCTGTGACCGTAAGTGTAATATGTGATATCGCCAGTTTCGTTGCTATATGTCAACGACAATTGGGATACGCATGTTTACTTACGTTGATGACATGTGATGTTATGTGTTGCTGGATATGTTATATTGGATCGTCGTGTTTGAATAGCCGGGGTTTTTTTATGTGAGATGAGTGTTTTTCATTTTCATTCATGTAAAAACTTGTATGTAATATTCTTTTATTGGGGCACTTCCAGGTTGCGGATGATGTCACCATTTGTATATTATTTACTTTTCCGCATTAGGATAGACCCAAGGAGGGGAGCACAAGTAACCGGGTTCTAGGGTCCAGTGGGAGACCATCTCGAGGAGTCGAGTCCGGGTCTCCTAACCCTAGAATTGGTAAGGTTGCTTGCAGCTCTCGTAGGGGTCTAGGGATGTGGGATTGGCTATTCATCACGACCGTGGAATCCGTGTTTTATACTGCCTCGTATTGAAAACACGGACGTCCCAGTATATCCAATATTTCATATGATATTTTCTGCTGCGTTATCTGTGATGTAATCATGTGATTTGTTTAGATAGATATAGTATATAGTATATATGATATATTATATAGACTTTGCTTATGTTTTACACCCGCGCTAGCCCTGCCCCGCTCTGCCGTTAGTTACCTAACCTAACGGTGCAGACGGGACATCGAGGCGAATGCGGATGGCATAAGCGTACGTTATATTTATCTGTGATGTTTAGGTGGACTTAATTGATGGGATATTCATTAATGAGATTAATGAAAGAAAATAAACCTAAAAGATGTTGTGGAATCGAATTTGAAAATAAAACAGGTAGCTACAGTTCTTGCTTTGCATCGCGGTGTTCATTATAAAACATCCTGCACCTTATTCGATGAGGAAAGGACCGAGATCCCTTCACCGGGAGTGACTCCTTTAGCAATAACTGGCAGATGCTACACACTCGGTTTGTCTTTTGATTGCTTCTACAGTTTCTGCTTTGCACAGTGATATATATAATATATCCCGCACCTCATTCGACGAGGAAAGGGCCGACGATCCCTTCACCGGGAGTGACCCCTTTAGCAAAACTAGAAAAGCTTCAAAAACATTCCATTTAAAAACCATTTGATTCCGCAACGAGATCAAGTTCAAAGTGTTAAAGGTTTTCATAAAAACCATTCGCAACCCTCCGTCATTTTAGGAAGTAGAGTACTTATTATTCGTGCTGTATTTATTGACCATAGTCAAGGCACAGTGTACGGTAGCTAAGTGATGTCTTCCTACACTGCATATGATCCGATAAGTTAGGACAGTCGCATAACTTTGTTGACCTTAGTTAAGGGTCATGTGGGTGGGTCTAATTAATCACAAAATGACGGGTAGAACTTGACTAGTGCTTATGATTTGTTGACCATAGTTAAGGTCATAAGTGCTAGGGGTAAAAATCTTTATCGGGAGTTTCAAGTGTTGAAATTTGCAATGAGATTGCATACCTTCTATGTGATAGTTGGATCCCGATACCCACTGCGAGTAATTGTTACTCCTGGGAGAGTTTTGCACTTTGCAATTAGCCGATCAAGTTGGTGTCTAGAAAGGTGTCAACGGGGTTAAGCTTTTGGGAAAACGAGGTTTACTGTAATTAGGTCCGTGCGAAAGCACGGGGAACCTCCCTCAAAGTACCGACACTGGCCTGGCTGAAAGATTGGCGAACTTGTAGAGTGTAATTAATCCCGGCTAGTCTTTCCTTTTAGGGTTTGAAGGAAGATTTGATAAAAACAATGGGAGCCATCCTGATTAGATAAAATAAATAACCAATCTAATCTTGTAAGAGCGCACGCAGAGTGTTTTCTTCTCTCTCTCTCCAGGTAGCGACCATATCACGCCTTAATCAAGATAATAATATGGATGTATTGACCGAACCCGCTTGTTATACTGAGCTGGGGAACGTTGGTCCCGCTCCAACTTATAATTGTTATAAGACAGAGCACGAAATAGGGAAATACCAGAATTCCCATGCCGCCCAAACGAAGCAAGTGCATGAGATGCATCTCCTTCGGGTGTGTTCATTACAAAGAACTGTTTCTCAGTATCCTCTGAATCCTGGGTATTTGATACCGGATCAGGATCCTAGATATGTAATCTGTTACATAGGGCAACCGAAAGGTAGAAAAACTGAGAACGGGTGATAAGTTTCATGAGACAGAAAATGGGGCAAGTGTTGCAGCCAAGTCTGTTGGTCACTGTCACCCTGTATTACCAATACATTGATTCTGAACAAATGCTATTAGATACAGAACCTGACATACAAAATCATATCGGTCTCTTTATTAGTAAAGAAAGGATATAATTTTGTATTGTTGGATAATGTTTTGAACATTTCCTATATCAAAAGTTGATCGGTTCAGGCACGTTATCTAAAAGCATTGACGTTTTGAATCAAACTACAGCTCCTAGTATACAGAACACACATAAGAGGAAGAGTTCAGAAATGAACGAATCCTTCTTGAGGCATTGTAGACTAGATCATATCAATGCGACCCGACTGGCTGAAGTTACATTTTAGATGCATATTTAAATCAGTTTGAATTTACATCTTGTGAAACTTGCCAGTCATGTCACAAAGATAAGATGACCATAGCTCTGTTTATTGGAAACAGAGAAAGAGTTGGTAAACTCTTGGGACTGATACATGATGATGTATGTAAGGTCTCCTGTCTACATATGCCAGGACCGGTTCTTTGTACTTCATTACATTCTCTGATAGTCTCTGAAGATTCAGACATATGTTCCTATTGAAACATAGGTCCGAACCTTTTGAGATATTCACAGAATATAAGTTAGAAGTAGAGAACCAAAAACCGGGTATAAGTATTATGTCCTTTGATGAGATCAAGGAGAAGAATACTTGTGCATAGAATTCCTGGACTATTCTAAAGGAGAATGAGATTCTCTCTCAGCATTACTCCTCCGTATACACCATAGCAAAAATGGTGTATCGGGATGGAGCAATAGCACCCTATGTGATATGGTGTGCTCTACGATGAGTACTACTGAGTTTTCTATTTCCTTTTGGGTGTTATGCGCTTGAGAAACTGCATACCTATTGAATAGGGTTCAAATCAAATCAGTTGTCTACCACTTCATATGTGATATGGAAAGGGAAGAGCCCATATCTTAAGTTAGTTAAGATTTGGGTTGTCCAGCCTATGTCTAAAAACAAAATCCGGACAAGATCAAGGCAAGGTCAGTTCTGTAGAACTGGAAAGGTTCCAGCTGTACAAAACTACAGCTAATGATTTGACAGAACCAGAGGATTCAATAGTCCCCGACGAACCTCAGCCTCTCCGCCGAACTAGCAGGGTTCGTCATCCACTTGAGAGATACTTCGGTTTCTCGATGACAGTGGGAGCGAGGATTGCATCATGAGAGAAAGACCCAATTAGATTCGAGCAGGCCATCGAGAGTAGGGACTCTGTAAGAATGGCCGGATGCTTAGCGATCTGAGATGGAATCCATGTACACCAACAAAGTATGGACTTTGGGTGCTATATCTGAAGGGTTAAATCCCCATCAGGAGCAAGTATATCTTGAGAAGATTACTTGGTGTAGATGGAAAAGTTGAGAATTTCAAAGCTAGACTTGTTAAAGGTTATCGTCATTGACCAGGCGTGGATAATGATGAAACTTTTTCAGGGGCTATGCTTAAGTCCATCCGGATCCTACTTAACATTTCTACAAACCATGACTACGATATCTGGTGGTTGGGTGCCTTGACTACTTTTCTAAATAGTGATTTAGAAGAGAACGTCTATAAGAACACAGCCAGAGGGCTTCGTAAACAATGGGAGCAGCGGAAACGTGTGCAAGTTGCTTTACAAAATAAAGTAGGCATCGCGGAGTTGGAACGTCTGTTTTGATGTTGTAGTCGAAGTGTTTGACTTCATCAAAATAATATATGAACCTTGTATATACAAAATGGTAGTAGAGAGTAAGGTGCTCATTCTCGTATTGTACGTGGACGACATACTCTTAATAGGAAAAGAGTTTTCTATACTACGTTCGGTCAATCTCCGCTTATCACAAGGATTCTCCAAAAGGATCAAAGTGATACCTCCTAAATCCTAAGTTTTCATCTATTAGATAAATGTAATTAGATGCTAGGATTCTCACTAGATGTAGTGAGATGGTATCAATCGATCCTGGGGAGAATCACTGGAAAGGTTCCAGGATGATAAAGACGAATGAATATCAGTCACAGGTATTGTCTTTACCCTCAGTAAAGGGACGGTATGTTGGAAGAGTTCCAAGCTAGATACCGTGGCAAACTAGACGATAAAGGCTGGTAACATCGCTATTAAAGATACTACCAAAGAGGCAGTTTGGGTGTATATTGGTTCATAAAATGAACTAGGTTCCTACCATTGTGTGACAATGGTATTGTGGCTTTGGCCAAGGAACCCCGGTCCCATCAGTGACCCAGACATATTCTCAGGCAGTATCACCTGATCATGGAGATAGATGCTCTCCAGGGTGATCAAGGTTAGGAGAGTAGACTCAGAGGACAACACGGCGGATCCACTCACAAAGGCCTTTTCCCATAGAAAGACTTATGTGGGATGGTTGAGTATGTGATACTGCAACCACTGCTACAGATGGCCCTAGTGCAAGTGGGAGATTGTTAGTTTTATGTATGCCTTAGAAGCCATTACTGTACATTGGATGTATATTGTAGTGGATGCTGGGACATATATATGTAGGACTTTCTTGCTCGACATGATAGTGCGCTATCTGGTTGCTCTTTATCTTAACATGTATACTTTCTGTCTCTCTGTTACATGTTGATAAAGCCCTTAGGATGTGTACTCGACTTCCAGGACTATGATGCAGATCATACTAGTGGGGCCTGGGTAGTCCATGAGTACATCCTTCAATATTCCTAGTCCTGGGAATATCGAGACGGGGCATCAATATTCCAGAGTAGACTGGCGCATATCTTCTCGACCTATGTGATGGGCGATGGATGATCCCATATCCATTGGTGTTTGACATCAGAGATGATATGCGGGTGCTCAGTGGAGACTGGGTACACTGAACGGACTCGCCGAGAACTCCCAGATGGTATTATACCCCACGTCCGATGGCAGTTCTCTAGTGATACTGGTACAGCTTAGTCTGTTGACCCGAGATCGTCATAGAGTCTTGTGTGTCTCCCACTGTGCTTTGATTTCCACCCTACCACGGCTCTACTGAGTCGTGCAAACAGGTGGTTTTTGGGTACAGTCCTGATTCACATGGAGGCAATGAGCGATAGGAGGGGATTCGTCTCTCCCGGTATTGGGGGTTGATTTTGCGCTATGCTCGACTGGCCATTGTAGGGTTCTTAGGCACTCTTATGAAGTCTCTCGAGGCATCAACCATGCCAATTTCAAAAATTATGGGTGCCGAGAAACCCTAATACGGATCGTTGACTAGAAGTTTAGGCGAAAAGATAATCTAGTTAACACTTTAACTAAAAGTTAGATGCTACAACCTTTGTAGATCCGGTTCTCTACTTTTTTAGCTCCACGTGGGTGTCCTCTCGCTGTCCATCATGAATCCCGAACTCAATCGTCGGCTTCATCGGAGAAACGGGCGAGCTAGGTCGTCGGCTTCGTGTCAAAGACGATCTACGTCGAGGCATCACAAGTTCAAGCTCCGACTTCACAAAGTTGGGAAACTTGTGAAGAAAACACCCAAAACAACTTGGCAAGAGATAGAGGGTGAAGAAATAGGAGGTGGGTTCACTTTAGAATTGGATTTCACTCACTTTTGCTCAAGTTGCCATTGATGGCATCTAGTTTTCTCTCTTGAAGAAGAAGGAGAAGATGAAGCTAGAATATGATAAGTGTTGTTTAAAATAGAAAAATAAATCAATACTTATCATATCTTAACCAAGATTAAGTGTAGAGAAAAGACCATGGTAAATGAGAAGGGTTAGGGTTAAGCTAGAAGACAAAATGGTTTCTTTAGTCAAAGCTTCATGAAGCTTCAACAAGCTTCATGACAAAAACAAACCATTTTATTTTCATTTATCCATTTAAATAAATAAAGAATGGATAAATAAATGAGAGAATAAATCAAAACCCTAATTATCTTCTTAACCATGGTTTAATTCTTTACACTTAACCATGTGAGCAAGTATCATCAAACATGATACATATATGTGCACAAAAGTATATCACATATACAACTTGCACATCAAGTGAGAAAATCCGTATAAAGTGAACCAATACTAGTTAATGCAAAGTAATATATCAAATATATAATTATACATTAAATCATTAAATCAACATTTGATTCAATGTTCCTGTCATGTCGCACATAACCGACTAGTATTCAATGTATCGATTTATCGAATCAATGATTCGATAACTAGGTCATATCGAATATAACCAATCGAAACATTTATCGCGAGAATGAAATGCGGTATCACATACACGCATTATTCTCGCTCCCGCATATATCTCATATGCGCTCCTATTTCGTTTCGCTTGAGCCAGGAAACCTCTGTGTAGGACTCTAAAGACTCGTCAATACGCCGGTAGCAGATGATGATCATATCAAGCACCCACAAGATGCAAGCGGTCTGCTAAACATAACGGCCATCCGGGTATTGAGCGATCAGAAGATCGACGAGCTAGCCCGCTCACACTCCTGTGAATCCAACCAGTAACACTTACCGTACAGTCAGGTCTGTTCGTCTGATATGTCGCATATCAAGTCTAGGGGTGGTATACGTCAGACCCCAATAACCGATAAGTCGTGCCGATGTGAGGCTCATAACGGGTCGAGAAACTACTGGTAACACTTACCAGCAAATCTCTGATCAGCCCTGGCCAGGGACTTCCCTGTTACAGCCAATCAAGCACTGCGCAACATCAACCCCCAATACCGGGAGAGACGAAACCCCTCCTATCGCTCATTGCCTCCATGTGACTCGGGACTGTACCCAAAGACCACCGTTTTGCACGCCCTCATGGACGTGGTAAGGTGGAGATCAAAGCACAGTGGGAATCACACAAGACTCTATGACGATCTCGGGTCGACAGACTAACCTGTACAAGTGTCACCTGAGAACTGCCATCTGACGTGAGGTATAATACCATCTGGGAGTTCTCGGCGAGTCTGTCCAGTGTACCCAGTCTCCACTGAGCACCCGTATACCATCTCTGATGTCAAACACCAATGGATATGGGATCATCCATCGCCTATCTCATGGGTCGAGAAGCGTATACGCTAGTCTACACTGGTATATCGATGCCCTGTCTCGATTAACCCACGACTAGGGACCTTGAAGGATGTACTTATGGACTACCATGTCCCCACTAGTATGATCTGCATCATAGTCCAGGTAGTCAAGTACACATCCTAAGGGCTTTATCAACATGTAACTATAAGACAGTTTAAAGAGACAAGTGTACATGTTAAGATAAAGAGTAACCAGATAGCATACTATCATATCGAGCAAGAAAGTCATCTCTATATATATGTCCAAGCATCCAATATAATATACATCATCTGTACAATACTGGCCTCTAGGGTATACATACAACTAACAATCTCCCACTTGCACTAGGGCCAGCTGCTGTAGTATCGCATACCGAGTATCCCGAAGAGTCTCTCAAACTGTATCTGGGGAATGGCCTTCGTGAGTGGATCCGCCGTGTTATTCTTCGTGTCAACCCTCCTGACCTCGATCTCCCGGCGATGAACTATCTCCCAGATCAGGTGATACCGCCTCAGAATATGCCTGGATCGCTGATGGGACCTGGGTTCCTTGGCCAAAGCCACCGCTCCATTGTTATCGCAATACAAAGGTATTGGATGCTCAATGGATGGAACCACTCCAAGTTCAGTAATGAACTTCTTGACCCAGACAGCCTCTTTGGCAGCATCGTTGGCAGCGATGTATTCAGCCTCCATCGTCGAGTCTGCCACGGCTTCCTGCTTGGAACTCTTCCAGCTAACCGCCCCTCCGTAAAGGGTAAAGACAAAACCCGACTGCGACTTAGAGCCGTCCTTATCACTCTGGAAGCTCGAATCGGTAAAGGACTCTACTTGGAGTTCCCCGTTACCATACACCAAGAACATATCTCTAGTCCTTCGCAAGTACTTGAGAATGTTCTTCACAGCTGTCCAGTGACTCTCTCCAGGATCTGCTTGATACCGACTCACTACACTTAGTGAGTATGCAACATCGGGTCTGGTACATAGCATCGCATACATGATAGAGCCTACTGCCGAAGCATAGGGTATCCCTTGCATGCGAGCTCTTTCCAAATCAATCTTGGGAGACATCTCTTTGGAGAGAGTGAGTCCAGAGATCGTGGGCAAGTTCCCACACTTGGATTCTTCCATACTAAACTTCTTTAGTATGGTGTCAATGTACCTGGATTGGGACAATCCCAATATCCGTTTGGATCTATCTCTATAGATCCTAATCCCCAATATGCAGGAGGCATCACCAAGATCTTTCATCGAGAATATTTGTGATAAGAAGAGCTTGACCGATTGCAGCATAGGAATATCATTTCCTATCAAGAGTATGTCGTCCACGTACAATACGAAGAAGACAACCTTACTCCCTGCCACCTTCTTGTAGATACAAGGTTCATCTGGGTTTTTGACGAAATCAAACTCTTTGATAACGACGTCAAAGCAGATGTTCCAACTCCGCGATGCTTGCTTTAATCCATAAATGGATTTAAGCAGCTTGCACACCTTCCCGCTGCTCCCACTATCTACGAAGCCCTCTGGCTGAGTCATGTAAACGCACTCTTCTAAATCACCATTTAGAAAGGCGGTCTTAACATCCATTTGCCAAATTTCGTAGTCGTGATATGCAGCGATGGCAAGCATGATCCGGATGGATTTAAGCATAGCCACTGGAGAAAAGGTTTCGTCGTAGTCCACACCTGGTCTTTGACGAAAACCTTTTGCTACAAGTCTAGCTTTGAAAGTCTCCACTTTCCTATCTACACCAAGTTTCTTTTTGAAGATCCACTTGCTCCCAATGGATTTTACCCCTTCAGGAGCAACTTCCAAAGTCCATACTTTGTTGGTGTACATGGATTCCATCTCGGACCGCATTGCATCCAGCCATTTCACTGAGTCCCTACTCGTGATGGCCTGCTCGAAGCTAGTTGGGTCATCATCCTCCATGATGCAATCCTCGCTCCCACCATCCATGAGAAAACCGTAGTATCTCTCAGGCTGGCGAGGAACCCTACTAGATCGGCGGAGAGGCTGAGGTTCATTGGGAGCTACTGAATCTTCTGGTTCCACTAAATCTTCAGTTACTGTTTGTGTATCTGGAACCTCTTCCAGCTCTACCACTTTGCCACTAATTTCTTTTTCAAGAAATTCCTTTTCTAAAAAGGTGGCATATTGAGAAACAAACACTTTTTGTTCTTCAGCATGGTAGAAAAAATATCCTTAGGAATTCTTAGGATATCCCACAAACTTGCAAAGAACTGACCGTGCCTCGAGTTTGTCTGGATTTTGCCTTTTGACATAGGCCGGACAACCCCATATTTTAACTCGCTTAAAATATGGTCTCTTCCCACTCCATATCTCATATGGTGTGGTAGGTACAGATTTAGATGGAACTTGATTCAATAGATATGATGCTGTCTCCAGCGCATATCCCCAGAAGGAAATAGGTAACTCAGCTGTGCTCATCATAGAGCGCACCATATCTAATAGGGTGCGGTTCCTCCGTTCAGATACACCGTTGTGCTGTGGTGTATAAGGAGGAGTAAGCTGAGAGAGAATCCCATTCTCTTTTAGATAATCCAGGAATTCACTGCTTAAGTATTCACCTCCTCGATCAGATTGAAGAATTTTAATACTTTTTCCGGTTTGGTTCTCGACTTCTTGTTTATATTCTCTAAATTTCTCAAAAGCTTCTGATTTGTATTTCATCAGGAACACATATCCGAATCTAGAGAGATCGTCAATGAATGTAATGAAGTATGAAGAACCATCCCTGGCATGTGTAGACATGGGACTGCATACATCACTATGTATCAGTCCCAAGGGTTCGGTAACTCTTTCTCCGTGTCCCGTAAACGGAGTTTTGGTCATCTTGCCTTTGAGACATGACTGGCAAGTGTCATAAGATGAAAATTCGAAAGGTTTCAAATATCCATCTTTATGCAACTTAGCCAGTCGTGTCGCATTGATGTGACCTAGTCTACAATGCCACAAGAAAGAATCGTTCAGTTCTGAACTCTTCCTCTTGTGTGTGTTTGTTATACTCAGAACGTTTGATTGGTTTAGAACATAAATGCCATTGCACAACGTGCCTGATCCAACCAACTTTTGGTTATGGAAAATGTTCATAACATTGTCCTGTAATACAAAATTATATCCTTCTTTACTTAGCAAAGAAACCGATATAATGTTGCATATCAGGTTCGACATGTAATAGCATTCGTTCAGAACCAATGTATTACCAGTTGGTAATACAAGGTGATATTCCCCGACAGTCTTAGCTGCAACAATTGCACCATTTCCAACTCTAATGTCTTTATCACCTTCTCCAAGTTCTCTACCTTTCCTAAGCCCATGTAACTGATTACATATATGGGATCCTGACCCGGTATCCAATACCCAGGACGTAGAGCAAATGGAGAAACAGTTCTCTGTAACGAACACACCCGAAGAAAATGCATCAGCATGTACTTTCTTCATTCGGGTGGCATGGGAATCCTGGTATTCCCCTATATCCTGTTCATTCCTATAACTCTTATAAGAAAGAACGAAACCAACGTTCCCCAGCACAGTATAACATGCGGGTTCGGTCAATACATCCATATTATTATCTTTATTAAGGCATGAAATGGTCGCTACCTGGAGAGAGAGAGAAGAAAACACTTTAGCGTAAGCTCGTGCAACATCAGATTGGTTATTATCTTATCTAATCAGGATGGCTCCCACTGTTTTTATCAAATCTTCCTTCAAACCCTAAAAGGAAAGACTAGCCGGGATTAATTACACACTACAAGTTCGCCAATCTTTCAGCCAGGCCAGTGTCGGTACTTTGAGGGAGGTCCCCCGTGCTTTCGCACGAACCTAATTACTGTAAACCTCATTTTCCCAGAGGCGTAACCCCGTTGACACCTTTCTAGACACCTACTTGATCGGCTAATTGCAATGTGTAAAACTCTCCCAGGAGTAACTCTTACTCGCAGTGGGTATCGGGATTCAACTATCTCATAGAAGGTATGCAATCTCATTGCAAATTTCAACACTTGAAATTCCCGATAATCTTTTGCCCCTAGCAGCTATATGACCTTAACATAGTCAACAAATTATAAGTGCTAGTCAAGTTCAACCCGTCATTTCCTGATTGAATTAAACCCACCCGCACGACCCTTAACATAGTCAACAAAGTCGCACGACTACCCTAATCCAATCGCATCATATGCTTATACAGATAAGCACTAATTACCTACCGCACACTACGCCTTAACATAGTCAACAAACGTAGCACGAATACTAACTAGTACTTATCTGAAATGACGGAGGGCTACGACAGGTTTTTCTGAAAAACTATTGCGTAATGAACTTGATATCGTTGTAGAATCAAATGAAGTTTTGAAATGGAGTGATTTTGAGGCTTTTCTAGTTTTGCTAAAGGGGTCACTCCCGGTGAAGGGATCGTCGGCCCTTTCCTCGTCGAATGAGGTACGGGATATATCATATATATCACTGTGCAAAGCAAAAACTCTTAAAAGCAATCAAAGCCAAACCGAGTGTGTAGCATCTGCCAGTTACTGCTAAAGGAGTCACTCCCGGTGAAGGGATCTCGGTCCTTTCCTCATCGAATAAGGTGCAGGGTATATCATATATACCGCTATGCAAAGCAAGAACTGTAGCTACCTGTTTTGTTTAAAATCTGATTTTACAACATCTTAGGTTTCTTTTCTTTCATTAATCAAATTAATGAAGTCCCATCATTTAAGTACCTAAACATCACAGATAAATACGACGTACACTTATGCCATCCGCATTCGCCTCGATGTCCCCTCGTGCACCGTTAGGTTAGGTAACTAACGACAGAGCAGGGCAGGGCTAGTGCGGGTGCAAAACATAAGTAACGTCTATATAATATATCATATATACTATATATAGTATCTATCACAGAACATCACATGATCACATCACAGATATCGCAGCAGAAGAAACATATGAAATATTGGATATACTAGGATGTCCGTGTTTTCAATACGAGCCAGTATAAAACACGGATTCCACGGTCGTGATGAATAGCCAATCCCACACCCCTAGACCCCTACGAGAGCGGCAAGCAACCCTACCAATTCTAGGGTTAGGAGACCCGGACTCGACTCCTCGAGTTGGTCTCCCACTGACCCCAGAACCCGGTTACTTGTGCTCCCCTCCTTGGGTCTATCCTAATGCGGAAAAGTAAATAATATACAAAGGGTGACAACTTCCGCAACCTCGAAGTGCCCCAATAAAAGAATATTACATACAAGTTTTTACATGAATGAAAATGAAAAACACTCATCTCACATAAAAAAAACCCCGGCTATTCAAACACGACAATCCAATATAACATAACCAGCAACACATAACATCACATGTCATCAACGTAAGTAAATATGTCCATCCCAATTGTCGTTGACATATAGCAACGAAACCGGCGATATCACATATTACACTTACGGTCAAAGAAAAGAAAGTGTAAAACTACAACAGTTGGAATCCGCAACCTCTTTAGACATCACATGCCTAATCAAAAGAAATACTTAGACATCACATGCCTAACAGATATAAATCCCGCATTTTAGTCTCATTATCGAAAACTCTTTTCAATATCATGTGGGACTAAACTGCTAGATTTATAACATTCATTCAGTTATCACATAACTGTTTGTGAATTCCAATTATTGTATCACATTCCAGATAAACAGAAAATGTTAAACTTTCCGATCGAACAGTTGAATACCCAAGTTTTCCCGATACAACTCAACACATGAAATAAGTATAACAACATTCGATTCGTGCCTCGGTACCAACGGTCTAGCCATAGAAGGGTCAAGCCAACGCCTCACATGTGGCACGCCGTACTGTCCCAAACCCGAAGGTTCAAAGGGCAGTTCAAGACGGTCACATAATTGAGTTAAGGTTTGTTGTCTTCTAGAGGGTCCATCGCGTTACTTGCACTACTTAGAACGTCGTTAAACTACGGAAAAATCCAACACTTGGAAATTTCCCGACAGGGGAAAAGTTGGGTATTTATATCCGGTCGAACTTTTTCTAACATATTCTTAAAATATCCGGAAAAACACTTAGACAAGGTTCGATAATCCGATCGAAACATCGTTTCCCAATTTAACCCCAGAACACTCAACTTAAGAGCCAATTTAAAAATTCCCAGAAAACTCAGAATAATTAATCAGGAATTACTGTGCAAACACTTAGGGCTGACGTCACCAAATAGCCGCGGAATCGCCGCAGAAGCTAGGCTTCTGCCGCGGTTCCGCCGCACAAAGTACTGTTCATGGGAAACTTTTTGCACCGTAATTCTTAGATTTCATTGCTGAATTTTTTAAGCATTTTTAATTGACAAAAAACCACAAATTTGGAAAAAGTCCAGAGAGCATTATCGGGTTAGGGTTTCGGGTTCGTTCGGACTTCAAACTCCGTCTAGACTTCGCCTAAGGCTCTAGCTAGTCTCTGATACCACTGTAGGTCAGGCAGCCACCCCATCCAATGGGGTCACCGTGGCACCCACGGGTCCCTCAGCAGCTACTTTTTACGCATGCCCCCTCGCGAGGACTACAACCCACCGGAACACCTTCCGGTCTCGGGACACCCTGGGGGTAAGAGCCTATGCTTCGCCACACTGTCACACAGTCAGAACCCCCCATAGGTCGACATCCAATGCGTAGTAGCTCTGATACCACTGTAGGGTTCCTAGGCACTCTTATGAAGTCTCTCGAGGAATCAACCATGCCAATTTCAAAAATTATGGGTGCCGAGAAACCCTAATACGGATCGTTGACTAGAAGTTTAGGCGAAAAGATAATCTAGTTAACACTTTAACTAAAAGTTAGATGCTACAACCTTTGTAGATCCGGTTCTCCACTTCCTTAGCTCCACGTGGGTGTCCTCTCGCTGTCCATCATGAATCCCGAACTCAATCGTCGGCTTCATCAGAGAAACGGGCGAGCTAGGTCCTCGGCTTCGTGTCAAAGACGATCTACGTCGAGGCATCACAAGTTCAAGCTCCGACTTCACAAAGTTGTGAAACTTGTGAAGAAAACACCCAAAACAACTTGGCAAGAGATAGAGAGTGAAGAAATAGGAGGTGGGTTCACTTTAGAATTGGATTTCACTCACTTTTGCTCAAGTTGCCATTGATGGCATCTAGTTTTCTCTCTTGAAGAAGAAGGAGAAGATGAAGCTAGAATATGATAAGTGTTGTTTAAAATAGAAAAATAAATCAATACTTATCATATCTTAACCAAGGTTAAGTGTAGAGAAAAGACCATGGTAAATGAGAAGGGTTAGGGTTAAGCTAGAAGACAAAATGGTTTCTTTAGTCAAAGCTTCATGAAGCTTCAACAAGCTTCATGACAAAAACAAACCATTTTATTTTCATTTATCCATTTAAATAAATAAAGAATGGATAAATAAATGAGAGAATAAATCAAAACCCTAATTATCTTCTTAACCATGGTTTAATTCTTTACACTTAACCATGTGATCAAGTATCATCAAACATGATACATATATGTGCACAAAAGTATATCACATATACAACTTGCACATCAAGTGAGAAAATCCGTATAAAGTGAACCAATACTAGTTAATGCAAAGTAATATATCAAATATATAATTATACATTAAATCATTAAATCAACATTTGATTCAATGATCCGGTCATGTCGCACATAACCGACTAGTATTCAATGTATCGATTTATCGAATCAATGATTCGATAACTAGGTCATATCGAATATAACCAATCGAAACATTTATCGCGAGAATGAAATGCGGTATCACATACACGCATTATTCTCGCTCCCGCACATATCTCATATGCGCTCCTATTTCGTTTCGCTTGAGCCAGGAAACCTCTGTGTAGGACTCTAAAGACTCGTCAATACGCCGGTAGCAGATGATGATCATATCAAGCACCCACAAGCCGCAAGCGGTCTGCTAAACGTAACGGCCATCCGGGTATTGAGCGATCAGAAGATCGACGAGCTAGCCCGCTCACACTCCTGTGAATCCAACCAGTAACACTTACCGTACAGTCCGGTCTGTTCGTCTGATATGTCGCATATCAAGTCTAGGGGTGGTATACGTCAGACCCCAATAACCGATAAGTCATGCCGATGTGAAGCTTATAATGGGTCGAGAAACTACTGGTAACACTTACCAGCAAATCTCTGATCAGCCCTGGCCAGGGACTTCCCTGTTACGGCCAATCGAGCACTGCGCAACATCAACCCCCAATACCGGGAGAGACGAAACCCCTCCTATCGCTCATTGCCTCCATGTGACTCGGGACTGTACCCAAAGACCACTGTTTTGCACGCCCTCATGGACGTGGTAAGGTGGAGATCAAAGCACAATGGGAATCACACAAGACTCTATGACGATCTCAGGTCTACAGACTAACCTGTACAAGTGTCACCTGAGAACTGCCATCTGACGTGAGGTATAATACCATCTGGGAGTTCTCGGCGAGTCCGTCCAGTGTACCCAGTCTCCACTGAGCACCCGTATACCATCTCTGATGTCAAACACCAATGGATATGGGATCATCCATCGCCCGTCTCATGGGTCGAGAAGCATATACGCTAGTCTACACTGGTATATCGATGCCCTGTCTCGATACACCCACGACTAGGGACCTTGAAGGATGTACTTATGGACTACCATGTCCCCACTAGTATGATCTGCATCATAGTCCAGGTAGTCAAGTACACATCCTAAGGGCTTTATCAACATGTAACTATAAGACAGTTTAAAGAGACAAGTGTACATGTTAAGATAAAGAGTAACCAGATAGCATACTATCATATCGAGCAAGAAAGCCATCTCTATATATATGTCCAAGCATCCAATATAATATACATCATCTGTACAATACTGGCCTCTAGGGCATACATACAACTAACAGCCATAACAGGAAATCCCTGGCCAGGGTTGCAGTGATCTACTGGTAAGTGTTATCAGTAGTATCACACATGTTATGGACCTCACGTCAGCATGACTTATCAAGCTATTAGGGTCTGACGTTTACCACCCCTAGGCGAGATATGCGACATATCAGACGAACAGACCGGACTGTGCGGTAAGTGTTACTGGTTGGATTCACAGGAGTGTGAGCGGGCTTGCGCGTCAAACTTCTGATCGCTCAAAACCCGGATGGCCGTTACGTTTAGCAGACCGCTTGCGGCTTGTGGGTGTTTGATATGATCATCACTCGCTGCCGGCGTATTGACGAGTCTTTAAAGTCCTACACAGAGGTTTCCTGACTCAAGCGAAACAAAATAGGAGCGCATATGAGATATGTGCGGGACAGAGAATAATGCGTGTATGTGATACCGTATTCTATTCTCGCGTTGAATATATCGATCGGTTGTATGCGATATAACCTAGTTATTGAATCAAGGATTGATTCGATAAGCCGATGTATTGGATATTAGTCGGTTATATGCGATATGACCGGATCGTTAAATCAAGTATTGATTTAATGATTTAATGTATAATTATATATATTAGATATATTACTTTAAATTGACTAATATTGTTCACTTTAAATGGATTTTCTCACTTGATTTACACAAGTTGTATATGTGATATACTTTTGTGCACTTGTTTGTATCATATTTGATGATACATGCAAACTTGGGTTTGTGTAAAGAATTAAACCATGGTTATGTTAATGGTTAGGGTTTTAATTTACTCACTTATTCATTTATCTATTTATTTTGGTTAAAAAAAAAAGGAAAAGGAAAACAAAAATGGTTGCTTTCATTCAAGAAACTTCTTGATGCTTCATGCATCTTTGACTAAAGTAACCATTCTTGTCTTCTTCTCCTAACCCTAACCATTCAACTTAACCCTAGTTAGTTCTCTACACTAAACCATGGTTGAAATTATTATAAGTATCATTTTGTTTTCTATTTTTAAATAACTTATCATATTCTTCTTCTTCTTCTTCTTCTTCTTCTTCAACAAAGAAGAAACCTTGCCTCCATTAATGGCAATTTGAGAAAAAGAGTGAGAAATCCAATTCTAAAGTGAACCCACTTCCTATTTCTTCATCCTCTACCACTTGCCAAGTAGTATAGGGTGTTTTCTTCACAAGTTTCATGACTTGGTGAAGTTGGAGTTTGATCTTGAGTTGCCTCGACGTAGATCATCTTCGGCATCGAAGTCGACGACCTAGCCCGATCTTTTCTCCGATGAGACCACCGCGAGAGTCTAGGATTCCGATGGGTACAGCGGAAGGACGTCATCACGGAGCTAGAGAGGTGGAGGACCGGATCTACAAAGGTTGTAGCCCCTTTCCTTCAATTCTAAAGTTGTTTACTTGCATTGCATCGCCTTACATCTAGTTAACGATCCGTATTAGGGTTTGTAGGCACATGAAAATTCTTGAATTGGCCATGTTTGATGGGTTGTAGAACCTCTAGTGTGTGCCTAGGATCCCTACAATAATAAACGTGGTCTCAATATAAATAACGTCGCAACGTCAAAAGAAACGCACGCCTAAAAGTTACCGAAATCTAGTAAGCAGTATTTATCTTTTTAGCATAAAACTATAAACTTTACCAAAACTATAATTTACAAACATCTTCAAATAGCAAGGTTAAACCATTTAAACCATTACTATAATTTTAGATTTCGCAAAATTAGGATTAGCAAAAGTCTAGTTTGTAATTAAGCTAATTAGGTAATTAGGAAATATAACAATTATCAATTTCACAAAATACTTCACTTTTCCAAATCTAAGCTTCAAGATTAACCACTTTAACCATACAAAATCCTAACTTGCAATTTATACTAATTATCATGAATTAGGAAAACATGATATTAAAGCTATATTAAAATACTTAAATAGATAGCTTAAAGAATTAAGCAACAATAAAGGATTAGGGTTAGGATTTATACCTCACTAGCAGGCTTTCAAATTAGCAACAATACCCAAACTTTTAGCCTTCAAAATGATCACTTTCATGAAGGTCTAAGCTTGTTTAGGCTTAAGGAAAAATCGGTAATGATTTGTTTATGATTTTGTGTGAATATTAGATGATTTTTGAGGATTTATTTGAACTTAGAGATGATGGAAATGGGCAAAGAAAATGAGGGGGCAGAACATGAAGGAGGCTTGGCCCAAAAATTTGGGGGATCAAAATGTGCTCTGTGGAATGAGAAAAAAAAAGTGGAGAGAATGAATACCTTAATTTATGCTACACATCAATTAATATATTAAATTCATGTCCAATTAAGGGGGTGCCGGCCACTTCACTGTGAATGGGGGGTGAGCACAAGGATGTGGAGTGTGACCTTAAGAATCATATCAACAAAAGATCTAAAGCTTACAAAAAGCATTCAAGAAAAGAATGACTCATCAAAAGGAAACCATCCTTGCATTAATTAAACAAGTGCTCAATGACTCATCAAACCAATCAATCCCACTTCCATCTGGAAAGATTTCGGCCATTCTAGAAATGATGAAGGAAAAATTGGAATTTGGCCAAAAAAGATATGCACAAAAAAAGTATTAAAATAATATTTTATTTGGGAAAAAATCTATCAAAACCAAAACCTCCCATAAACTCCCAAAGTTCGCGCACTAGTTTTATTTTATCTAAACTAGGTGCCGGCAAGCTTATACGGACGTTTGATTGAAATCGGGTTAAAACGGGAAAAACCGACAATTTTGCCCTAAAACGGGAAAATTCACAAAACGATTTCTAAAACGTTACACGTTCCCTAGCGCAGTATAACAAGCGGGTTCGGTAAATACATCTGTATTATTATCTTGATTAAGGCATGAAATGGTCGCTACCTGGAGAGAGAGAGAAGAAAACACTCAGCGTATGCTCTTGCAAGATTTAGATTGGTTATTAATATATCTAATCAGGATGTCTCCCACTGTTTTAGTCAAATCTTCCTTCAAACCCTAAAAGGAAAGACTATCCGGGATTAATTCCACCATACAAGTTCGCCAATCTTTCAGCCAGGCCAGTGCCGGTACATTGAGGGAGGTTCCCCGTGCTTTCGTACGGACCTAATTAAAATAAACCTCATTTTTCCAGGGGCGTAACCCCGTTGACATCTTTCTAGACACCTACTTGATCGGCTAATTGTAATGTGTAAGACTCTCCCAGGAGTAACTCTTACTCGCAGCGGGTATCGGGATCCAACTATCTCATATAAGGTATGCAATCTCATTACAAATTTCAACACTTGAAATTCCCAATAATATTTTGCCCCAAGCGATCTATGACCTTGACTAACTCAACAAATCATACACCGTAAGTAAAGTTCAACCCGTCATTTCCCGATTGAATTAAACCCACCCGCACGACCCTTGACTAAGTCAACAAGGCCGCACGACTACCCTAATCCAATCGCATCATATGCTTTGCAGATAAGCACTAATCAGCTACCGCACACTACGCCTTGACTAAGTCAACAAACGTAGCACGAATACTAACTATTACATATCTGAAATGACGGAGTGCTACGACAGGTTTTTAAGAAATTTTTTTGCGTAATGAACTTCATATCGTTGTAGAATCGAGTGATTTTTAGAAGGATTGTTTTTTAGGCCTTTTCTAGTTTTGCGAAAGAGGTCACTCCCGGTGAAGGGATCGTCGGCTCTTTCCTCATAGAATAAGGTGCAGGATATTTCACAAATATCACTATGCAAAGCAAAAACTAAAAAAGCAATCAAAAGAAAAACCGAGTATGCAGCATCTGCTAGTTTCGCTAAAGAGGTCACTCCCGGTGTAGGGATCTCGGTTCTTTCCTTATCGAATAAGGTGCTGGATGTTCTATAAGGAACACCGCTATGCAAATCAAGAACTAGAGCTACCAGATTTTAAATAAGTTTCTACAACATCTTTAGGTTTTTTTATTTCATTAATCTCATTAATGAAGTCCCAATTTATTATGCTTCACAAGCATCACATTTGAAACGAAATCAACAATATATAATATATATCTCATATATATAATATAAACATTCGTCTCAGGCATTAATATGATCTCATCACAGAACATTGCAGCAGAAGAACATATATGAAATATTGGATATACTAGGAGGTCTGTGTTTTAATACGAGCCTGTATAAAACACGGATTCCACGGTCACGATGAATAGCCAAACCCACATCCCTAGACACCTACGAAAGAGGCAAATAAGCCTTCCAATTCCAGAGTTAGGAGACCCGGTCTCGACTCCTCAAGATGGTCTCCCACTGAACCCAAGAACCCGGATACTTGTGCTCCCCGCCTTGGGCCTACCAAATGCGGAAAAGTAAATAATATACAATGGTGACATCATCCTCAGCCCGGAAGTGCCCCAATAAAAGAATATTACATACAAATGAATTTTAAATGAATTAAAAAGAAAAACTCTCGTCTCACATAAAACCCCCGGCTATTCAGAACGCGGCGATCCAATATAACATATCACAGCAACACATAATATCACATATCATCAACGTAAGTAAATATGCGTATCCCAGTTGTCGTTGATGTATAGCAACGAAACCGGCGATACACCACATATTACACTTACGGTCGTAGAAAAAAAAGTGTAAAACTACAACAGTTGGAATCCGCAACCATCTTAGACATCGCATGTCTAACCAAATGAATTCCTTAGACATCGCATGTCTAACAATTATAAACCCTGCATTTTAGTTTCAATATCGAAAATTCTTTTCAATATCAAGTCGGACAATTCAACAAGATTCTCGACATTCTGATCGAATACTCGTCGAAAACTTTAGTAGACGGCCGCATCCTCAATGCCATCGACGAAGTGCACTAAGGAGGAACACCGCTGCCGCGAGCACCCGAACGGATGCTTTTGGCGACGGGGTTCTCCTACAATCACTTGGTCGGGGTATGGGGCGTGGCTGTCTATTAAGTTTACCCGGCGAGTATCCGCGTAAGCTACGTGATTGTGACAGACTTTTGATCGCATCAAAATCCCGTGGCAACCGATCAACTGAGACTGAACTGCTAGATTTATAACATTCAAATTAGTTATCTCATAACTACTTGTGGATTCCAAATATTGTATCATACTCCAGATAAATAGACAATGTTAAACTTTCCGATCGAATAATCAAACACCCAAGATTTCCCAAATAGCTCAACACTTGAGCGGAGTTCAAAAAGTATCCATCACATGCCAAAATACCAATGGTCCAGCCGTAGAAGGGTCAAACCAACGCCTCACATGTGGCAACGCCGTACTACCCCAAACCCTAAGGTTCAGAGGCGGTTCAGACGGTCATATAATGGAGTTAAGGTTTGTGTTCTTCTAGAGGGTCCACCGCGTTAGTTGCACGACTAAGAACGTTCTTAAACTACGGAAAAATCCAACACTTGAAAATTTTCCGGCAGGGGAAAAAGTTAGTTATTGATATCCGTTCGAACTTTTTAACACGTTCTAAAATTACCCGGAAAACTAAACGAAATTAAACTTTCCGATCGAATCAACGAATACAAAAAGATCTCCAGAAAACTCAACACTTGAGTAAAATTAAAAATTCCCAAAAACAATTAAAAGTACCTACGGATCAACTGTTCAAAAACTATCCCTCAATCCTCAAGACTTGCCGTGGAACCGCCCCCAATACCCTGGTTTGGCCGCGGTTCCGCGGCGCTTTAATTGATTTAGGGGGTCGTTTTTCGCACATATCCATAAAATCACCTGCTTAATTTTCTGAGTATTTTTAATACAGAAAAAATCAACATTTAAAAAAATATCCAGAGAGTGGTGTAAAATGGGGTTTCAGGGTTCGATCGGACTTTAAACTTCGTCTAGACATCGCCTAAAGCTCTAGCTTGTCTTTGATACCACTGTAGGGTTACTAGACACTCTCACTAGATTCTACAAGGCATCAACCATGCCCGATTTAAATTTTAGACGTCCCGAACAACCCTAACCAAGATCTTAGACTAGAGATTAGGCGAAACAATGAGCAAGTAAACAACTTTACTTCTAAGAGTTTGGGATTACAACCTTTATAGTCCGGTCCTTCACTTCTAAAGCTCCGTGTTGAGGTCCCTTCACTGCGATCATCGAGTATCCAGACTCTAGAGAGGCTCCACAAAAGAAAGATGCAAGCTTGATTTCGATCTTCGATAACAAAGATGATCTAACTTGAAGAAACTCAAACCCAAGCTCTTGCTTTGCTAATCAAGTATTAGCGAAGCAAACACCCTAACCTAAGTGGCTAGAATAGATGAGGATGATGAAGTAGGAATTTAGCTCTCATTTATTTTCTATTTCTCACTCATTTTCATCTCTTCACAAAAAGCTAGAAAGCTTTTCATGCAAGGAAGAAGAAGAAAGAAGATGATCAATCCTTTTGTGATGAATAATGAAATCATGTGAGGTTAGAAATGCAACCATGGGTTATGTATGATAACTTAACCCATGTAGAGACTTAACCATGGTGAAGGGTTGGGTTGGGTTAACAAATATCAACCAAAATATCTTGAGAAAAAATCTTTAGTTAAAAACAAAAGCAAAGCTTCTAGAAAAGATTAACCCAAATCAAATCCTAACCATGTTTAATCTCCACTAATCATGTTGTATTTATAACCATAACATTTTACATTATTATATATCACATTTACAATATTTATTGTAACAAAATAAAATAATACAATTAACATATATCGCATATATATCAATGTATTACCCGAGTGAGAAAAAGAATCTTTTAGTGAGCTTATATTAGTTAATGTAATTTAATATATCAAATATATAATTATACATTAAATTATCGAATCAACTCTTGATCCGATAATTCGGCTATTTCACAAATAACCGACTAATATAATCTGTATCAGTTCATCGAATCAACACTTGATCCAATGACCCGGCTAATACACATATACCCGGCCGATATCTCATATCGCGAGAATCTAATACGGTATCACATACACGTATTGTTCTCAGCCCCACACATATCATATATGTGCTCCTACTCCGTTTTGCCTGAGCCAGGAAACCTCTGTGTAGGACTCTAAAGAATCGTCAATACGCCGGCAGTAGGTGATGATCATATCAAATACCCACAAGCTGTAAGCGGTCAGCTAAACGTAACAGCCACCCAGGTATTGAGCGATCAGAAGATCAACAAGCAAGCCTGTATATTCTCCTGCGAATCCGATC
Organism: Agapanthus africanus; assembly: GCA_030015575.1. Lineage (NCBI taxonomy): Eukaryota > Viridiplantae > Streptophyta > Magnoliopsida > Asparagales > Amaryllidaceae > Agapanthus > Agapanthus africanus. Next base: position 397,175,262 of record CM057343.1, read on the forward strand.
AGTAACACTCCCGTACAGTCCGGTCTCTTCGTCTGCTATGTCGCATATCTCGCCTAGGGGTGGTAAACGTCAGACCCCAGTAGCTTGATAAGTCGTGTCGATATGAGGTCTATAACAGTTTGAGAAACTACTGATAACACTTACCAGTAAATCTCAGCAACCCTGGCCAGGGATTTCCAGTTATAGCCAATCGAACACAGCGCAACATCAACTCCCTATACCGGGAGAGACGAAACCCCTCCTATCGCTCATTGCCTCGATGTGATTCGGGACTGTACCTAAAAACCACTTTTTTGCATGCCCTCTTGGACGTGGTATGATGGAAATCAAACCACAGTGGGAATCACACAAGACTCTATAACGATCTCGGGTCTACAGACTAACCTGTACCAGTGTCACCAGAGAACTGCCATCTGACGTGAGGTATAATACCAACTGGGAGTTCTCGGCGAGTCCGTCTAGTGTACCCAGTCTTTACTGAGCACCCGTATACCTTCTCTAATGTCAAACACCAATGGATATGGGATCATCCATCGCCCATCATATGGGTCAAGAAGCGCATATGCTAGTCTACTCTGGAGTATCGATGCCCTGTCTCGGTACTCCCACGACTAGGAACATTTGAAGGATATACTTGGCGACTACACTGTCCCCACTAATATGATCTGCATCATAGTCCTGGTAATCAAGTACTCATCCTAAGGGCTTTATCAACATGTAACATAGAGACAATCAGAGTACATGTTAAGATAAAGAGCAACCAGATAGCGTACTATCATGTCGAGCAAGAAAGTCCTCCCTATATATGTCCAAGCATCCACTACAATATACATCGTATGTACAGTAATGGCCTCTAGGGCATACATATAACTAACAATCTCCCACTTGCACTAGGGCCATCTGTTGTGGTATCGCATACCCAATAATCAGCTGTGATTGAAGTATCTCATACTCAACCATCCCATAAATCTCTACTGGGAAATAGGCCTTTGTGAGTGGATTCGCGTTGTTGTCCTCTGTGTCTACTCTCCTAACCTCGACCTCCCTGGAGATCAACCATCTCCATGATCAGGCGATACTGCCTATGAATTATATCTGGATTTCTGATGGGACGGGGGTTCCTAGGCCAAAGCCATAACTCCATTGTCACACAATGGTTGGAACAAAGTTCATCTCATGAACTTATATATATCCAGACTGCCTCTTTGGTAGCATCCTTGGTAACGATGTATCTTGCCTTTAATCGTCTAGTAAGTCACGGTATCTAGCTTGGAACTCTTCCAACATATCGTCCCTCCACTGAGGATGAGGACAATGCATGTGACTGACACTTAGTCGACCTTACCGCCCTGGAACCATTCCAGTGATTCTCCCTAGGATCAATTGATACCATCTCACTACAACTAGTGAGAATCCTAACATCCAATTAGATCTATTTCATAGATCCAAAACCCAGGATTCAGGAGGTATCGTTTTGATCCTATATGGAGAATCCTTGTGATAAGCGAAGATTGACCAAGCGTAGCATAGAAAACTCCTTCCTTATCGAGAGTATGTCATCCACGTACAATACGAGGATCACCACCATACTCCCTACTACCTTTTTGTATATACAAGGTTCATCTACCATTTTGATGAAGTCAAACTCTTTGATTACCACATCAAAACAGACGCTCCATCTCCGCGATGCCTGCTTTATCACATAAAACATCTTGCACATGTTTCCGCTGCTCCCACTGTCTACGAAGCACTCTGGCTGTGTACTTATAGACGCTCTCTTCCAAAACATCATTTAGAGAAGCAGTCATGATACCTAACCACCAGATATCGTAGTCATGGTATGTAGCAGTGGCAAGTAGGATCTGGATGGACTTAAGCATATCTTTGAAAGTCTCAACTTTTCCATGTACACCAAGTAATCTTCTCAAGATATACTTGCTCCTGATGGGGATTTAACCCTTCAGATAAAGCAACCAAAGTCCATACTTTGTTGGTGTATAAGGATTCCATCTCAGACCGCTAAGCATCCAGCCATTCTTACAGAGTCCCACTCCTGATGGCCAGCTCGAAACTAGTTGGGTCATCATCTCATAATGCAATCCTCACTCCCACCGTCATAGAGAAAACTGAAGTATCTCTCAGGTGGGTGAGGAACCCTACTAGATCGGCGGAGAGGCAGAGGTTCGTTGGTTACTATTGAATCCTTTGGTTATACCAAATCATCAGCTGTGGTTTGTATAGGTGGAAATCTTTCCAGTTCTACCTCATAACCACTAATTTCTTCATAAGAAATTCCCTTTCTCAAAGGTGGCATGCTGAGAAACAAAAACACCTTTTGTTCCCCAATTTGGTATAAGATATTCCCTTGCGAATGCTTGGGATATCCAACAAACTTCCACAGAACTGACTTTGCCTCGAGCTTGTCCGGATTATGCTTTTAGACATAGGCTGGACAACCCCAAATCTTAAAATAGCTAAGATATGGGCTCTTCCCATTCCATATCACATATGAAGTGGTAGGCAACTGATTTAATTGGAACCCAATTCAATAGGTATGCAGCTTCTTAAGTGCATAACTCTCAAAAGGAAATAGGAAACTCAGTAGTACTCATCATAGAGTTCACCATATCTAATAGTGTTTGTTTGCTCTGCCCCGATACACCGACGTGCTGTGGTGTATATAGAGGAGTAATGCTGAGAGAGAATCTCATTCTTCTTTAGAATAGTCCAGGAATCCCGTGCTCAAGTATTCTCCTCCTTGATCACATCAAAGGACATAATACTTTTACCCATTTAGGTTCTCTACTTCTAACTCATATTCATTGAATATCTCAAAAGGTTCAGACTTGTGTTTCAACAGGAACATATGTTCGAATCTTGAGAGATAATCAGTGAATCTAATGAAGTACAAATAACCATTCCTGGCATGTATAGACAGGGGACCTTTATACATCATCATGTATCAATCCCAAGAGTTCACTAACTCTTTTTCTGTTTCCAATAAACAGAGCTGAGGTCCTCTTATCTTTGTGACATGACCAGCAAGTTTCATAAGATGTAAATTCAAACTAATTTAAATATGCATCTATTTGTAACTTAGCTAGTCGGGTCGCATTGATATGACCTAGTCTATAATACCTCAGGAAGGATTCGTTCATTTCTGAACTCTTCCTCTTGTGTATCTTCTGTACACTAAGAACTGTGGTTTGATTTAGAACGTATATACTTTTAGATAACGTGCCTGAACCGATCAACACTTGATATAGGAAATGTTCAAAACATTATCCAACAATACAAAAGTATATCCTTCCTTACTAATAAAGAGGCTTGATATGATGTTGTATATCAGGTTCGGTATCTAATAACATTCGTTCAGAATCAATTTATTTGTTAATACAGGGTGATAACTACCAACAGACTTGGCTGGAACACTTGCACCGTTTCTATCACATGAAACTTATCACCCGTTCTCAGTTCTCTACCTATCTGTAGCCCATGTAACAAATTACATATTGTCGGATCCTGATCCGGTATCTCATACCCAGGACGTAAAGGATACTGAGAAACAGTTCTTTGTAATGAACATACCCGAAGAAGATGCATCAACATGCACTTTCTTCATTTGGGCGGCACGGGAATTCTGGCAATCCCCTATTTCTTGCTCTGTCTTATAATATTTATAAGTTGGAGTAGGACCAACGTTCCCTAGCGCAGTATAACAAGCGGGTTCGGTCAATACATCTGTATTATTATCTTGATTAAGGCGTGACATGGTCGCTACCTGGAGAGAGAGAGAAGAAAACACTCAGCGTATGCTCTTGCAAGATTTAGATTAGTTATTAATATATCTAATCAGGATGTCTCCCACTATTTAAGTCAAATCTTTCTTCAAACCCTAAAATGAAAGACTGGCCGGGATTAATTACACCCTACAAGTTCGCCAATCTTTTAGCCAGGCCAGTGCTGGTACTTTGAGGGAGGTTCCCCGTGCTTTCGCACGGACCTAATTAAAATAAACCTCGTTTTCCTAAGGGCGTAACCTCGTTGACACCTTTCTAGACACCTACTTGATCGGCTAATTGTAATGTGTAAAACTCTCCCAGGAGTAACTCTTACTCGCAGCGGGTATCGGGATCCAACTATCTCATAGAAGGTATGCAATCTCATTGCAAATTTCAACACTTGAAATTCCCAATAATATTTTGCCCCAAGCGATCTATGACCTTGACTAAGTTAACAAACCATAGACCGTAAGTAAAGTTCAACCCGTCATTTCCCGATTGAAATAAACCCACCCGCACGACCCTTGACTAAGTCAACAAGGCCGCACGACTACCCTAATCCAATCGCATCATATGCTTTGTAGATAAGCATTAATCAGCTACCGCACACTACGCCTTGACTAAGTCAACAAACGCAGCACGAATACTAACTATTACCTATCTGAAATGACGGAGGGCTACGACAGGTTTTTAAGAAAACCTTTTGCGTAATGAACTTCATATCGTTGTAGAATCGAGTAATTTTTAAAAGGATTGTTTTTGAGGCCTTTTCTAGTTTTGCTAAAGAGGTCACTCCCGGTGAAGGGATCGTCGGCTCTTTCCTCATCGAGTAAGGTGCTGGATATTTCACAAATATCACTATACAAAGCAAAAACTATAAAAGCAATCAAAAGAAAAACCGAGTATGCAGCATCTGCTTGTTTTGCTAAAGAAGTCACTCCTGGTGAAGGGATCTCGGTTCTTTCCTTATCGAATAAGGTGCTGGATGTTCTATAAGGAACACCGCTATGCAAAGCAAGAACTAGAGCTACCAGTTTTTAAACAAGTTTCTACAACATCTTTAGGTTTTTTTTTATTTCATTAATCACATTAATGAAATCCCATTTTATTATGCTTCACAAGCATCACATTTGAAACGAACTCAACAATATATAATATATATCTCATATATATAATATAAACATTCGTCTCAGGCAGTAATATGATCTCATCACAGAACATTGCAGCAGAAGAACATATATGAAATATTGGATATACTAGGAGGTCTGTATTTTAATACGAGCCTGTATAAAACAAAGATTCCACGGTCGCGAAGAATAGCCAAACCCACATCCCTAGACCCTTACGAGAGCGGCAAAAAAGCCTGCCAATTCTAGAGTTAGGAGACCCGGTCTCAACTCCTCGAGATGGTCTCCCACTGGACCTTAGAACCCGGTTACTTATGCTCCCCGCCTTGGGTCTACCTAATGCTGAAAAGTAAATAATATACAATGGTGACATCATCCTCAGCCCAGAAGTGCCCCAATAAAAGAATATTACATACAAATGAATTTTAAATAAATGAAAAAGAAAAACTCCCATCTCACTTAAAACCCCCGGCTATTCAGAACGCGACGATCCAATATAACATATCACAGCAACACATAATATCACATGTCATCAACGTAAGTAAATATGCGTATCCCAGTTGTCGTTGATGTTGCGCCACGGCAGCGCCCCGGCCTCGTAGTCGAGGCCAAAATGCGGAATAAAAAATTTTTCCTTGCTCGGAAACCGGCGCTACCGCGGACAATTAAAACCCGGATCGAAACCATTAACCTAGCTAGCTATCTAGAGATGGGGTGAGAAGTTATACCAAGCGATCCGTGTCCTTCGGTCTTCGTCTCCACTCCGATCTCCCGCGGAATCTCCGTCACCTCCTCGCTCGTCGGAAAAGCACCACGTAGCCGGAATCTTTTACGGGCTCCCGCCTCTTGACCGAGGCAACTCGGGCGCGAAGTTGGCTAGCCTACGCGTCCAAGGCTTGCTATAGAATAGTGTAGTGAACTTGTCTCTTGGGGTTATGAGGTTGCCTTGATGTGGAGGAATGGAGAAGAGAAGGAGAGAAGGAATTGAGCTTTGAAGCTAATTTTACAACCATGGAATGAGATGAAAAATGCCACACCAAATAATTATCCCTCCTCCTCTCCTATGTGGCCGGCCCCTCTCACTCAAGAATAGATTGGAGAGAGAAAAACAAAAGCACCACAATTTGTATAGAATAAAAGAATGGAAAAACAATAACATAAAGAAAATGGTCACAACCATTTCCTTTCACAAACCATCAAATGAAAAGCCAAGAATAGACTAGAAAGGCATCTCATGATGAAACAAGTCTCATCATAATGCAAACTTGCAAGAAAACCCTCCACTAAATGTTAATTGCGAACTTGCAATTAACACCCTCCACCTGGAAAGTCCGACCGAGAAGGAATGAAGGAAAACCGGACGGAACGGAATGCAAACTGGCAACCCCAGAAAACCGATCCCATAATAAATTACAGGAAAACCCCGCTACTGCAAATACATGCCCGCATTTGTATTCCCACTGAACACAAATGCAAAGAGACAAAAACTACACTATCAAATACTAGAATCCGGCTTAAGCCAAAGCCGGCTAGTAAAAACTGTCCGATCACGATCCGTGCAATACCGCACGTATCTGATCGAACCCTGCCATATCTCCATACGGCCTCTACAGCGTTTCGCCCGAAACTTGAGTAACTGTAACTGTGGTGGACTCTAAAGACTCGTCAATACTATGGCTGTGGATTTAACCACTGGCACGTCAGAGGTATAAGCCAATACGTGACGGGCCACCAGCTATTGACCAAATGGGACGTCGATGAGGAAGCTCACCCCGACACCCAACTGAGCCTGTCAGTGACAATATCCGTACAGTCCGGTCCGTTCGTCTATGAGTATCGCATGGCGGGCCTAGGGGGTTGGTAAAAGTCAGACCCCCAAAAGCGGTACAAGTCGTGTCGGAGCGTAGCCCAGAACGCCCTGAGATACTACTGGAATACCTACCAGTAAATCTCCTGCCTCGGCCGAGGGCTTTGCGTAATGGCTCTCCTAGACACAGCGCGACCTCACCCCCAATACCGGGAGAGACGAACCCCTGCAGATCCGCTCACTGCCTCCATGTGGCTCGGGACTGTACCCAACTAAAACCTGTTTGCACGACTCCTTTGAGCCGTGGTAGGGCAGTAATCAAAGCACAGTGGGAACTCACACGAGACAAATGACGATCTCAGGTCGATGAACTAACCTGTACACATGTCACCAGGGAACTGCTATCTGACATCTGGTATAAGACCAACTAGCAGGTTCCTGGCGAGTCCTGTCCGGTGTACTCATAACCTAATGAGCACCTGTATACATCTTAGGTGAACCAACTGACACCAGTGGCTTGTGAGACCGGCCACCGCCCCTCGTCGGGGTCTCGACTGTATACACTAGTCTACTAACGGAGTATCGATGCCCTGTCTCGAAACTCCTACGACTAGGGACCTTTTAAGGATGTGCTTATAGACCACCAGCTCCCACGTATATGATCGCCATCATACTGCTGGCAGTCAAGCAAGAATCCTAGGGGCTCTATCAACGTGTAATAGCGACATGTCAGGTCACCTAAAGCAGTACACGATGATAAAGATAAACCAGATAGCATACTATCATCTCGAGTAAGACTGTCCTACCGGGATAGGTCCTCCCTCAATCATTGCAATCACGTGCCTGTGATCCAATAATTGACTCTGAGGGCACTAACTCCAACAATCTCCCACTTGCACTCAAGGCTAATTATTGCGATGCCGCATACTCACAGCCCGTGTGATACCGAACACCCAACTCCTCTACTAGTCAGTCTCACAAAACTCGTTTGCGAAACTATTGCGTTCGAGGAATAGCCTCAGTGAGTGGATCCGCTGCGATGTTTCTTTCTATGTCTCTCTATATCTCAAGTTCGCGGAGAAAGCCATCTCCCGAAATGAGCAATACCTGTCTTAGAATGTCTGGATGTCTGATGGGACCTAGCTCATGAATGAACTCCAAATCCAAACTTCTTAGACTGTATCGACAACTGAACTTAATCAGTATCCTGCGCCATGCCACCCTCAGTATTGCCTTGGACCACCTGTCCAAAATACTGCCCCTCGTCAGAGGGAGAACTATAACTCTGACAACCTCCTTGTCGTCCATGTCACCTTGGAAGCCTGGAATGATAACCGTCCCCTAAAGGAGGCAGCCGTTATCACATCCCTAGAGCATTTACTTATGTTCTAAAACTGCTTCCGACTGTTTTTCCAGGATTGGATCAATATCAACTTATTGCATCTAGTGCAAGAACAACATCTGGTGTGGTACTTGACATCTCATGATTGACTCAATTGTCTAAGCAAGTGATCTGCCAATCATGAGTATCCCTCTCCTCTTTAGTCTGTAAGACACCTTTAGAGAGGGTGACTCCATTACCTGCAGGTACACTACCATGCCAGGAGTCGTCCATTCTAAATACTCATAGAATGCTGTCAAGGTACCCAGATTGGGAAACCACCCAAATCTAGATCTAAAACCATAGATCTAGTAACCAGTATGTCTGATATAATATCCAAGTCCTATGTGGAGAAAACACTGTGTGACAACCAAAGTATAACCGATCGTAGTATAGGAATATCACTTCCCACTACCTTCTCAACAGATCCATCCCCTATTCTGATGACGTCAAACCTATGACTGTCACATCAGAAATAGATGATCTATCTCCGCTACATCTGCTTTAGTCTATAAATAGACATAAGCCTGATGTCCACCAATGCTTCCGCTGCTCCCACTGACTACGACAACCCTCTGCCAGAGTCATATAGACGTGCAGTTCTAAAGCTAGTTTAGAACGACGCTATACTCATTCTCCTGCCGGGTCTCGCAGCCTGGAACAATCAGCAATGGCAAGTGTGGGTAAACAAGAACTTCCCTGTCACCGTCCTTGAGGCTACCGGAGTACCTCTCGGGTGCCTGAAGTTACCCACCTTATCTGCGGAGTGGCCAATGGAATGTCAAATCAGATTGAATCTTTAGGTTCCTTATTAAATCTTCAGTAATCGTTTGCGGTTCTGGAATCACTTCCAGTTCTACCATACTCCCACTACTGTTTTTGAAAAATCCATTTTTAATAAAACTGTGGTGAGTCTAGAACAATATTTCTATTGATCTGCCAGATGGTAGAAAGTCAACCCTCGTCATAGCCTGGGTCAACCCACAAACAGCCATTACAGAAATGTGCCTTGAGTTATCCGGAGTCTGGTTTTAAGCATAAGCCGGACAACTCCCCGTACCTTAACATCGTTAAGATATGAACTGTTCTATATCCAATATAGAACCAGAGGCACTGATTTAATTGAACCAGATTCAAATCATGCAGCTGTCTCCAGTGCATGTCAACTAAATGGAAGGAGGCCGATCAGCGTTACTCAACTTAGGAATGCTTCCAATTATGAGTAACCTGAAAGAGAAGCAATTTCTTTTTATCATTACTATCAACTGAATACCATACACAAGTATCTACATCTTCGATCACTTTGAAGAATCCCGATACTTGCTACACCTGGTTCTCTACTCTATTCAAATACCTATAACTCCTCAAAACTTAGACCCTGTGTTTCCACGAAACACATGTCTAAGAACTAGAGAAGTTAAAAGTAAACAGAATATAGTATGAGGACCAACCCCTCTGTCCTAATGGACACTGGACAACATACAATACTCTGTATAAGTCCGCTGAGTCTAACAACTCTTTCACTGTGTGTCGTAGGTTGAAAACTGTACTTATGGTTAAGAAGAATTACACCGCTGTTTAATGCTCCTTACCCAACCATCCACTGATATAGGTAAATGTCATCGACATAATATCAAAAGGTATATCTCACTCTATGAAAATAGACGTACAGATATATCAATTTGAAATTGGTGCACAACAGCGGATATTCAAAACCAAATATTTGCTGACCGGCAAACAGCCCAGATGATCTCCTCAAATATCACCGATTACAACGAATCCCGATATAATGAGGATGATCACCCAATTCCCAATAACTTACTCTCACTCATCATCTGTAAAACCATACAGATGTGAGAATCATACCTGGTAAATACATACCCTGGAGTAAGTGTCTAATCGGGAAATCAGTTTTCTTTTAACATTACACAGTGAAACTGAAACATTGAAATGTTTCTGTGGGGAATCCTTGTATTCCTAGTAATGCCTCTACCATTATCCAGATTCACAACTGTAACCGTATAATTCTTTGCCACCTTTCCAAATCCCTTTATATGTCTTTAGTCATTACCTTCTGTATACCCCTTTAAGCCAAATGGTTTTCTTCCTTCCCTACCGTTCGGCACCAGCCTATGGTTTGGAAGAAGACTATCCAAAAAGCATAAAGGGTGTACTGTCCTAATCCTAGGAGCACTCGCAATGCGAGAGAAGTTGAAGATAAAAGACACCTGAATGTACTTTATTCCTATTTCTCCTGAACCAGGATCCATCCCCGAACTGGAACAAGTTCCTTTCGAGTTCGTATATAACCATACGATGGATTATCCAATAAAATGGGATCTTCGTAGTGATACGGAGTGTCCTGGAGAAATACAAAGGTGATTTAGGATTGGCGAAGAAATACTTGGTTTGGTCGTGAATATCAGTCGCAATTTACTTTGCCCTCCTATTAATCCCTTGCTTTGTCTTAACTTAATACCTTCTGCACACCATCGTTATGCTAATTGGTTTTCTTCATTCCCCACCGTTCGGCACCAGCCTAAGGTTTGGAAGAAGACTATCCAATTTGCGTAATAGGTGTACTATCTCCTAAACCAAGGAGTACTCGTAACCTGAGAGAAGGTGAAAAGAAAAGACAACTGAATAGTCCTATCCGTTTTCTCCAGAACCAGAAACCATCCTCGAAGTCCTTCGAGTTCGTATATAACCATACGATGGTTTTGTCCAATGGAAGTGGACGTTCGCAGTAATACGGGGTGTCCTGGAGAAAAGGGTAAAAGTAGGAGTGGCAATGAGGTCTGCAACTCTGACAATCCAAAAGCCAGTGTTAAGAAGGTTCGGTCAACTTGGTCACTGAGTCATAGTCCAGGGTCGGGTCAATGGTCGCTGCCAGAGAGAGAGAAAAGAAACACTCAGCGTGCACTCTAACCTAGATCAGAATGGTTACCAATTTATCTAATCAGGAAACCTCCCACTGTACCTCAAATTCTCCTCCAAACCTGAAAGAAGAATTAGTCGGGATCACCCGAGGAGTAAACCAACTCATCAGTGGGAATCGGGATCCAACTATCATCGCATGATAACTTGACGGAATCCACTCAAGTCACCACACTCCAGAAGGTATGCGCATGCCTGGCAAGTTTCAGTTCTTTTGAAACTCCCGATGTGATTTTTACCCCAAGCGGTTTATGACCTTGACTAGGTCAACAAACCATAAACCGCCAGTCAAGTTCAACCCGTCATTATTCTGGATTGCATTAAACCCACCCGTACGTGCCCTTGACTAGGTCAACAAGGCCGCACGACTGTCCTAACCAATCCCACTTATGCAACAAACAAGTACCACTTAGCTACCGAACACTACGTCTTGACTAGGTCAACAAACGCAGCACGAATACCAAATAATACCTGTAGGAAATGACGGAGGGCTACGGCTGGTTTTTGGCGAAAAACCTTTAACGTAATGAACTTGATATCGTTGAAGGAACTGCATAGTTTTTATAAAAATATAGTGACGAAAGCCTTTGCTAAAGAGGTCACTCCCGGTGAAGGGATCTCGGCTCTTTCCCCGTAGAATGAGGTGCAGGATATTCCAACTGAATACCACGATGCAAAGCAAAAGTAATCGGCTATAGTGAAGTTAATGCCCTGACGCAAACTTCTGTCCAAGGGGTCACTCCCGGTGAAGGGATCTCGGCCCTTGCCTCGTCGACTGAGGAGCAGGATATTCCAAATGAATACCACGATGCAAAACAAAAGTGAACGTCCTTGCAATAACAGCTTTTCTTGAAAAATGTTCCAACAACATCAGAATAGGTTTGTTTAAACTTGCATTGATCCGAATCAACGCATTCCCATCAATTGATCACACCACAAAGAACGAAAATATACTGACGTACGTATATGCCATCCGCATTCGCCACTGGGTCCCGTCATCACCCGTTAGGTTAGCTAACTAACGGCAGAGCGGGGACTGGACTAGCGCGGATGAAAAACATATACAACATCTACTAATATATATACCAATATATAGTATTTCGCTCAAGGCGTGAATAAAATGCAGCAACACAGAAATGTATAGCAACACAGAACAATACAGATATCTGGAAGCCCCGGGTTTCACAGAGCCGCTGCTGAAACCCGACGTTCCCCTGGTCGTGTGGATAGCCTGTGCAATAAAATCCTAGACCCCTACGGGCGCGGCAAGTCACCCGCCAAAACCTGAAGCGAGGCAGCCCCCTTCAGCACCGTGAATGGACCACCCAGCACTTCACGGAATCCGGTAACTTGGGCACCCCTCCTGGGTCAACCTGTACCCCCCTACGAGTGCGTCGAATAGCCCGCCAATCCTGGAGTGAAGCCCCCTCCGTCCCAATGCCATGAGATGCGGGCTTGTTGCCTTCTAGAACCCGGCTATCCGTGCACCCCTCCGCGGGGTAATCCTAGTACAGAAAGTAAAATATACATACACCGGGTACATCGACCGCAACCAGGTCGTGCCCCAAAAGAATAATACAAACAGGCAGTGACGGCAGTCCACATGTCGGACGCTCGCCCCGCAATAGCAAATGTACATAATACAACAAAACTGCACTAGCATTGCATCCAGGCTATCCCCCACGACCGATCCGCAACATCACAGCATAAACATAAAACATCAACGTGAAAGTCACGTTCGCAAATCCGTCTAACCGGGTTATAGCAGTTAGATCGGATTTACCGATCGAGTGACATTCACGGTCACAGAAAATAATGTAAATACTGTGAAATAATGTGTTTAAAATTTTCCGATCAATCAAACAATTAACAAGTGGGCCCCAAAGAAAACTGTAGCACTCACAGAAACAATTGGCCCAACTTTAATATTCCAAAGCCCATATTTTAAGCCCAGAAGGCCTCTGTAAAAAAATGGTGAAGTGATGTGAATAGTGCGCGGCGGAAGGGCCGCACAAAGGGGGTTTTCGCGGCGGTTCCGCGCTCCAACTGTGGAGTCACTTCATCGAATTTTTACAGAGCTCTTAGATTTTCCAGTACATCAATATTTTACAACCTGAAAAATTTTTCGAGACCAAAATATTTCAACAGAAACTGATGTGAACAAAAAATACGGTTTTTGGAAATTTTGGTCGATCGGAAATGCAAACACATCAAACGAAGCTAGGTAAGGTTAATGGCGTGGCTCTGATACCATGTTGCGCCACGGCAGCGCCCCGGCCTCGTAGTCGAGGCCAAAATGCGGAATAAAAAATTTTTCCTTGCTCGGAAACCGGCGCTACCGCGGACAATTAAAACCCGGATCGAAACCATTAACCTAGCTAGCTATCTAGAGATGGGGTGAGAAGTTATACCAAGCGATCCGTGTCCTTCGGTCTTCGTCTCCACTCCGATCTCCCGCGGAATCTCCGTCACCTCCTCGCTCGTCGGAAAAGCACCACGTAGCCGGAATCTTTTACGGGCTCCCGCCTCTTGACCGAGGCAACTCGGGCACGAAGTTGGCTAGCCTACGCGTCCAAGGCTTGCTATAGAATAGTGTAGTGAACTTGTCTCTTGGGGTTATGAGGTTGCCTTGATGTGGAGGAATGGAGAAGAGAAGGAGAGAAGGAATTGAGCTTTGAAGCTAATTTTACAACCATGGAATGAGATGAAAAATGCCACACCAAATAATTATCCCTCCTCCTCTCCTATGTGGCCGGCCCCTCTCACTCAAGAATAGATTGGAGAGAGAAAAACAAAAGCACCACAATTTGTATAGAATAAAAGAATGGAAAAACAATAACATAAAGAAAATGGTCACAACCATTTCCTTTCACAAACCATCAAATGAAAAGCCAAGAATAGACTAGAAAGGCATCTCATGATGAAACAAGTCTCATCATAATGCAAACTTGCAAGAAAACCCTCCACTAAATGTTAATTGCGAACTTGCAATTAACACCCTCCACCTGGAAAGTCCGACCGAGAAGGAATGAAGGAAAACCGGACGGAACGGAATGCAAACTGGCAACCCCAGAAAACCGATCCCATAATAAATTACAGGAAAACCCCGCTACTGCAAATACATGCCCGCATTTGTATTCCCACTGAACACAAATGCAAAGAGACAAAAACTACACTATCAAATACTAGAATCCGGCTTAAGCCAAAGCCGGCTAGTAAAAACTGTCCGATCACGATCCGTGCAATACCGCACGTATCTGATCGAACCCTGCCATATCTCCATACGGCCTCTACAGCGTTTCGCCCGAAACTTGAGTAACTGTAACTGTGGTGGACTCTAAAGACTCGTCAATACTATGGCTGTGGATTTAACCACTGGCACGTCAGAGGTATAAGCCAATACGTGACGGGCCACCAGCTATTGACCAAATGGGACGTCGATGAGGAAGCTCACCCCGACACCCAACTGAGCCTGTCAGTGACAATATTCGTACAGTCCGGTCCGTTCGTCTATGAGTATCGCATGGCGGGCCTAGGGGGTTGGTAAAAGTCAGACCCCCAAAAGCGGTACAAGTCGTGTCGGAGCGTAGCCCAGAACGCCCTGAGATACTACTGGAATACCTACCAGTAAATCTCCTGCCTCGGCCGAGGGCTTTGCGTAATGGCTCTCCTAGACACAGCGCGACCTCACCCCCAATACCGGGAGAGACGAACCCCTGCAGATCCGCTCACTGCCTCCATGTGGCTCGGGACTGTACCCAACTAAAACCTGTTTGCACGACTCCTTTGAGCCGTGGTAGGGCAGTAATCAAAGCACAGTGGGAACTCACACGAGACAAATGACGATCTCAGGTCGATGAACTAACCTGTACACATGTCACCAGGGAACTGCTATCTGACATCTGGTATAAGACCAACTAGCAGGTTCCTGGCGAGTCCTGTCCGGTGTACTCATAACCTAATGAGCACCTGTATACATCTTAGGTGAACCAACTGACACCAGTGGCTTGTGAGACCGGCCACCGCCCCTCGTCGGGGTCTCGACTGTATACACTAGTCTACTAACGGAGTATCGATGCCCTGTCTCGAAACTCCTACGACTAGGGACCTTTTAAGGATGTGCTTATAGACCACCAGCTCCCACGTATATGATCGCCATCATACTGCTGGCAGTCAAGCAAGAATCCTAGGGGCTCTATCAACGTGTAATAGCGACATGTCAGGTCACCTAAAGCAGTACACGATGATAAAGATAAACCAGATAGCATACTATCATCTCGAGTAAGACTGTCCTACCGGGATAGGTCCTCCCTCAATCATTGCAATCACGTGCCTGTGATCCAATAATTGACTCTGAGGGCACTAACTCCAACAGTTGATGTATAGCAACGAAACCGGCGATACACCACGTATTACACTTACGGTCGCAGAAAAGAAAGTGTAAAACTACAATAGTTGGAATCCGCAACCTTCTTAGACATCGCATGCCTAACCAAATGAATTCCTTAGACATCGCATGTCTAACAATTATAAATCCTGCATTTTAGTCTCAATATCGAAAACTCTTTTCAATATCAAGTCGGGCAATTCAACAAGATTCCCAACATCCTGATCGAATGCACGTCGAAAACTTTAGTAGACGGCCGCACCCTCGGTGCCATTGACGAAGTGCACTAAGGAGGAACACCGCTGCCGCGAGCACCCGAACGGATGCTTTTGGCGACGGGGTTCTCCTACAGTCACTTGGTCGGGGTATGGGGCGTGGCTATCTTTTAAGTTTACCCGGTGAGTATCCGCGTAAGCTATGTGATTGCGACGGACTTTTGATCGCATCAAAATCCCATGGCAACCGATCAACTGAGACTGAATTGCTAGATTTATAACATTCAAATTAGTTATCTCATAACTACTTGTGGATTCCAAATATTGTATCATACTCCAGATAAATAGACAATGTTAAACTTTCCGATCGAATAATCAAACACCCAAGATTTCCCAAATAGCTCAACACTTGAGCGGAGTTCAAAAAGTATCCATCACATGCCACAGTACCAATGGTCCAGCCGTAGAAGGGTCAAACCAACGCCTCACATGTGGCAACGCCGTACTACCCCAAACCCAAAGGTTCAGAGGCGGTTCAGACGATCATATAATCGAGTTAAGGTTTGTGTTCTTCTAGAGGGTCCACCGCGTTACTTGCACGACTAAGAACGTTCTTAAACTACGGAAAAATCCTACACTTGGAAATTTTCCGGTAAGGGAAAAAGTGAGTTATTGATATCCGTTCGAACTTTTTAACACGTTCTAAAATTACCCAGAAAACTAAACGAAATTAAACTTTCCGATCGAATCAACGAATACAAAAAGATCTCCAGAAAACTCAACACTTGAGTAAAATTAAAAATTCCCAGAAATAAGCAAAAGTACCTACGGATCAACTGTTCAAAAACTATCCCTTAATCCTCAAGACTTGCCGTGGAACCGCCGCCAATACCCTGGTTTGGCCGCGGTTCCGCGGCGCTTTGATTGATTTAGGGGGTCGTTTTTCGCACATATCCATAAAATCACCTGCTTAATTTTCTGAGTATTTTTAATACAGAAAAAATAAAAATTTTAAAAAATTTCCAGAGAGGTGTAAAATGGGGTTTCGAGGTTCGATCGGACTTTAAATTTCGTCTAGACATCGCCTAAAGCTCTAGCTTGTCTCTGATACCACTGTAGGGTTACTAGGCACTCTCACAAGATTCTACAAGGCATCAACCATTCCCGATTTAAATTTTAGACGTCCCGAACAACCCTAACCAAGATCTTAGACTAGAGATTAGGCGAAACAATGAGCAAGTAAACAACTTTACTTCTAAGAGTTTGGGATTACAACCTTTATAGTCAGCTCCTTCACTTCTAAAGCCCCGTGTTGAGGTCTCTTCGCTGCGTTCATCGAGTATCCAGACTCTAGAGAGGCTCCACCAAAGAAAGATGCAAGCTTGCTTCCGATCTTCGATAACAAAGATGATCTACCTTGAAGAAACTCAAACCCAAGCTCTTGCTTTGCTAATCAAGTATTAGCTAAGCAAACACACTAATCTAAGTGGCTAGAATAGATGAGGATGATGAAGTAAGAATTTAGCTCTCATTTATTTTCTATTTCTCACTCATTTTCATCAGTTCACAAAAAGCTAGAAAGCTATTCATGTAAGGAAGAAGAAGAAAGAAGATGATCAATCCTTTTGTGATGAATAATGAAATCATGTGAGGTTAGAAATGCAACCATGGGTTAAGTATGATAACTTAACCCTTGTAGAGACTTAACCATGGTGAAGGGTTGGGTTGGGTTAACAAATATCAACCAAAATATCTTTAGTTAAAAACAAAAGCAAAGCTTCTAGAAGCTTCTAGAAAAGATTAACCCAAATCAAACTCTAACCATGTTTAATCTCCACTAATCATGTTGCATTTATAAACATAACATGTTACAATATTATATATCACGTATACAATATTTATTGTAACAAAATAAAATAATACAATTAACATATATCGCATATATATCAATGTATTACCCGAGTGAGAAAAAGAATCTTTTAGTGAGCTTATATTAGGTAATGTAATTTAATATATCAAATATATAATTATACATTAAATTATCGAATCAACTCTTGATCCAATAATCCGGCTATTTCAGAAATAACCGACTAATATAATCTGTATCGGTTCATCGAATCAACACTTGATCCGATGACCCGTTTATATCACATACACCCAGCCGATATCTCATATCGTGAGAATCTAATACGATATCACATACACGTATTGTTCTCGGTCCCGCACATATCATATATGCGCCTCTACTCTGTTTTGCCGGAGCCAGGAAACCTCTGTGTAGGAGTCTAATGAATCGTCAATATGCCGACAGTAGGTGATGATCATATCAAACACCCACAAGCTGCAAGCGGTCAGCTAAACGTAACAGCCACCCAGGTATTGAGCGATCAGAAGATCAACAAGCAAGCCTGTGCATTCTCCTGCGAATCCGAACAGTAACACTCCCGTACAGTCCGGTCTCTTCGTCAGATATGTCGCATATCTCGCCTAGGGGTAGTAAACGTCAGACCCTAGTAGCTTGATAAGTCGTGTCGATATGAGGTCTATAACAGTTTGAGAAACTACTGATAACACTTACCAGTAAATCTCAGCAACCCTGGCCAGGGATTTCCAATTATAGCCAATCGAATACAGCGCAACATCAACTCCCTATACCGGGAGAGTTGAAACCCCTCCTATCGGTCATTGCCTCCATGTGATTCGGGACTGTACCCAAAAGCCACCTTTTTGCACGCCCTCTTGGAAGTGGTATGATGGAAATCAAAGCACAGTAGGAATCACACAAGACTCTATGACGATCTCGGGTCTACAGACTAACCTGTACCAGTGTCACCAGAGAACTGCCATCTGACGTGAGGTATAAAACCATCTGGGAGTTCTCGGCGAGTCCGTCCAGTGTACCCAGTCTCTACTGAGCACCCATATACCTTCTCTGATGTCAAACACCAATGGATATGGGATCATCCATCGCCCATCATATGGGTCAAGAAGCGCATACGCTAGTCTACTCTAGAGTATTGATGCCCTGTCTCGGTACTCCCACGACTAGGAACATTTGAAGGATATACTTGGCGACTACACTGTCCCCACTAGTATAATCTGCATCATAGTCCTGGTAGTCAAGTACTCATCCTAAGGGCTTTATCAACATGTAACATAGAGACAATCATAGTACATGTTAAGATAAAGAGCAACCAGATAGCGTACTATTATGTCGAGCAAGAAAGTCCTCTCTACATATGTCCAAGCATCCACTACAATATACATCGTATGTACAGTAATGGCCTCTAGGGCATACATATAACTAACATTTGAGACCGGCAACAGAGTTGCAACCTTTAACCGTTCCGGAGTGGGAATGGGAGAAAATCTCCATGGATTTCGTTGTGGGTCTACCCAGGTCTAGTCAAGGGTATGACTCTATTTGGGTGATTGTTGGCCGGTTAATGAAAGCGACTCACTTCCTTCTGGTGAAGACCACTTTCGGTTATGCTCAGTATGCTCAGTTGTACATTGATGAGTTTGTGCGTTTGCACGGAGTTCCTTCATGCATTGTATCCGATAGAGGCACCCAGTTCACTAGCCGTCTTTGGCAGAAGCTTCAGGAAGCCTTGGGTACCTGTTTGAGCTTTAGCACCGCTTTCCATCCGTAGACCGATGGTCAGTCAGAGCGGATTATACAGATTCTGGAGGATATGTTTCGTGCGTGCGTTCTTAAATTTGTTGGCAGTTGGGATCGTCACTTTCCATTGATAGAGTTCTCCTACAATAATAGTTATCAGGAGACGATTCAGATGGCACCTTTTTAGGCTTTGTATGGTTGATAGTGTCGATCGCCAGTTTGTTAGACCGAACTCAGCGAGAGCAGGATTTTTGGACCCCGGCTAGTTCAAGAGACTACGGAGAAGATCCAGTTGATTCAGGACAGGATGAGAGCAGTCCAGTGCAGACAAAAGTCTTATGCCAATCGTTGTAGTCGCAGGCTTGAGTTCGTAGTGGGGGATCATGTATTCCTACGGATTTCTCCGATAAAGGGCGTGATGAGATTTGGGAAGAAGGGAAACTTAGTCCCAGAATTGTAGGTCCTTTTGAGATCCATGAGCGAGTCAGTACCATTACCTATCGTTTGGCACTTCCGTCCAGTTTTCCGGATGTTTACCTCGTATTCCTTGTGTCAATACTTTGCAAATACCTTCATGACCCTTCTTACATAATTCAGCACCAGACCGTTCAACTAGAACGTGATCTTTCGTTCACCAAGCAGCCGATAATTATATTGGACCGGCAGGTGGTGAAACTTCGGTCAAAGGTCTTGCCATCTATGAAGGCTCTTTGGCATAGCCCGTCCAGTGAGGAGATCACTTGGGAGGCTGCGAGCGAGTTGCGGAAGAAATTCCCTCATCTCTTTGAAGGTACGCATAGTAAGAATTTTAAATTCGGGGACGAATTTCTTTAGGGTGGAGATTTTAACACTTTAAAATGCGATTAGTGTTAATTAACCGAAAATGCGAGTTTTTAATAAAAATATTACAAAAATAGTTTTCTCACATTTTATAAAGATTAATCAATATTTTATTATTATTTGTTTTGGCTTGCACACACTTGTGCATGGTAACGTGGGGGTTAATTAGTGTTAACCTTGTTAAGTAGCCATGGCACCCTAAATTAATTCATGCCATGTTAACCTTGCACTTAGCATTTCTTTTGTGAGAGTTATCCATTTGTTTTGAAAGGGGAGAGGTGGCAAGATGAGTCATGGAGGAAGCATGCTTTCATTTATTGAAGTGAAGGAGAGAGTAAGTGTAAGGATACACTCACCCTACACTCACCTCTCTCATTCTTATCTCATTTCAATCTCTTATTCTTATCTCATTCTCAATTATTCTTCTTCTACTCTTCCTTCAACTGAAACCCTCACCATTTCTTCACAAAAACCAAGCAAACCTTCATGAAACCTCACTAAAACACTTCCCATGTCATGATTTAGCCACTAAGATGACTTGGAACTTAGAAAGTTAGGATCTTTTGAGCAAGTGTGGATAGGTATAACCTCTAAACTATTAATTAGGTGTTTTTATTGTTGTGTTGCCTTGTAGTTGTTGTTTAAAACACTAAAGGTATAGTTTTATTCACATATCGTATTTTTAATGTCATTATGGAGTCTCTGTGATCTGCTGTGACCCCGAGTGTATATTGGAAAATCTAGCAATGTAGAAGTATAGTACTAGTGACCCTGAGTGTACACCTGAAGCATGAACCCCACCTGATCGGTTTTAGCCGGAGAAAACATGAGGAAATACGGCGAGCTCAGTTTTTCAGGGGACTGGGGTGTTGTGGTTTTTAGGGTAGCTGTCTACAGTTGTTTTACAGTGTTTGGTACTGCTAGATTTTTATGTTTTGACTGTATACAAAATCTGGGATAACATTGCTTATTTCTATTGTTACGACTATATACGTTACGTTATCCGACACGGTTCGTGTACTTTGTGTAGCTGCTGCACTTGGGTTGGTTTCGGGGTGTCGCTACGCATGTTAGCCACGAGAAGAACACTTGAGAGTTTGATTAGAATTAGTGCGTCAGTCAAACGTAGTTTGTACGTGTTATTTTTTGATTTCTAATGTGCACTTGTTATGTTGTTATATGATTTTAGGATCGCAGGCGGGGACTTCGGATGCCGCGAAAAAGGGAAAGTAAGTGGTTGGCTTTACTTAGCTCAAGATCATCTGTGAGTAGATTTAACATCTACAAGGGAATCGCCCGTATGGTGTTATGCGTCGGGGCTAGATTCAATGATATGACTATTAGTTATAAGTATATATACCTTGATTGTGCATGTGTACCATTTTTGCATACCTCATTTTCCTGTTGCATACGGACATAGTATTAATGAGACACAACACTGTTACTGACGGTTCATGTTGCACGAGCACTAATTGTATGCTAAACACACATCGTCGGTAATTGCCATGACACGCACAACATATATACATATGTGATATTGTATTGGTTATTGACATTTAGACATTGATTCTTATTCCATTGCGTATATGAAATGTAGCATGCATTCATACCTACATGCTTACACATATAGCTTGCTATAGCTACATGTTCACCTTTATATGATGTTGCATTGGATTTCAGAGAAATTGGGAACCACATGATATATTTACAAACTTGACTCATTTAAAAGAGCGGTTTTCCATAGATATGCTCATATTATTGTTTTATGTTGCATTTATCATATTTTCATGGATTTACGCATTGAGATACGGATTTAATGTGATTTATGAATTTGAGGACCGTGGTAGTATTTCAAGAATGTATGCATTGTTTCGAAAACCCGGTTTCTCTTGATATGATGTTTCAGTGCGTCCACCTTAAGTTTTCTCGATTCTAAGACTTGTGTTAGAAACCCGATGCGAGGAGTGGATGAGGCCATTTGCGGGTTCATGGTGGACCCGGTATGGTACCCCGGGGTATGAAAGGTATGCCGATGGATTAGCCGATGAGCCTGGCAGATGGACTACTACCTATCGGTGATAGTATTTGGATTCGGCAGTTATCCGGAGGATACTGACCGGAGTTATGAGATGGATATGGGCCAATCCCGCAGATGGAGTCAAGGTATGAGGATATACATGTCGATGTTGAACACGAGTTTTCATGATGTTTTCGAGTGCCGATATTGGGCACTCAGGTTTCATGAGACTTACAGGATATGAGGGTCGATCAGAGTGACGGCGCCTGAGGTATTGGGATTTGGAGTGTCGTTGATGGACACTGGTTTTTCCACGATGATGATTCAGTGATGATGATATGTTTTATCACATACCCAGCATTCATTTGATATGCAATGTTTCATATATTAGTAGTACCTGATAGAGTACCTTTCATCACAGTTGCATATACATATTGCCATATTATACTATCAGATTACATGTGATAGATTATCGCAGTACGTTCATACCTGCGATTACCTGCATGATGTTACTTACTATTCACGAGTTGGCAACTCACCCCCGTTGTGCCACGGTGTTTTGCAGGTTGACCCTCAGAGTAGTAGCGGGAGGGCTATCTTATCGTATCATTTTGCAGCGGATACCGCTACGGCTGGCTGTGAGCCGTTTTGCTATAGGTTGGTTTTGCGTTATTCGATGATGTTCATTGTATATCTTATTGTATCTAGTACTCTCCATATACCACTTCATGTATTGACTTAGAGACGAGATGTGAAGACAATATTGTATATTATTTTATGACTCTGGGTGTCGTGCTCGTGTGAGCCGACTTTTATTATGCAGTTTTATCTTTTAAGTTGTTTTCACTCTATATTGTCTATTTCTTCGCTACGGCGTCGTATATCTGCTTGTGGTGGTTGTTTCCGCCTTTGGACATGGTTTGCACCTGTTTGGGGATGCTTTATTTATATCACATGTTGCTTTAATTATATCTTATGTTTGTACCTATTTCGGGGCTAATTTTTACAAAGGAGGTGCTGCCAAAATTTTTAAGAAAACAAAATTTAAACTTTAAAAAAATTTACTTGAGATTCCCAAAAGTTTTTAACAATGTTCTTATCACTTACTACTTTTGATGGTTTAGATTTCTGGGCTTTCGGCTTACTTAAATTGTGTTATTCCTGTAGACGTTACGTGGCTTAAGTGCCATCACGTGCCAAATTTTGGGTCGTGACATTATGTTTTGCATCTACGCTAGTCTTGTCCCCGTCTTATCGTAAGTCAAGTAACCTTACGGTGAAGACCCGGGACCTTGTGGCCAATGCGGATAGTATAAGCTTACATTCTATTTTCATTTCTTGTGCAATGATAAGGTTTATTGATGGGACCACATTGTTAGTTATGTATATGCCCTAGAGGCCATTTTTGTACATATGATGTATATTATAATGGATGCTTGGATATATATAGAGAGGACTTTCTTGCTCATCATGATAGTATGCTATTTGGTTTCACTTTATCTTAACATGTTGACTTTTATTGGTTTACTGTTTTTCTCTCACATGTTGATAAAGCCCTTAGGATCTGTACTCGACTACTGGGACTATGATGAGATCATACTAGTGGGACCATGGTAGTCGATGAGTACATCCTATAACTGTTCCTAGTCGAGGGTATATCGAGACAGGGCATCGATACACCAGAGTAGACTAGCGTATACGCATCTTGACCCATATGATGGGCGATGGATGATCCCATATCTATCGGTGTTTGACATCAGCGATGGTGTACGGGTGCTCAGTGGAGACTGGGTACACTGGACGGACTCGCCGAGAAATCCCAGATGGTGATATACCATACGTCAGATGGCAGTTCTCCGGTGACACTGGTACAGGGTAGTCTGTAGACCCGAGATCGTCATAGAGTCTTGTGTGATTCCCACTGTGCTTTGATTTCCACCTTACCACGTCCAAGAGGGCGTGCAAAACTGTGGCTTTTGGGTACAGTCCCGAATCACATGGAGGCAATGAGCGATAGGAAGGGATTCGTCTCTCCCGGTATAGGGAGTTGATGTTGTGCTTTATTCGATTGGCTATAACTGGAAGTCCTTGGCCAGGGCTGATATAGAGATTTACTGGTAAGTGTTACCAGTAGTTTCTCGACCTGTTATGAGCCACACATCGACACGACTTATCGGTTACTGGGGTCTGACGTTTACCACCCCTAGACTTGATATGCGACATATCAGACGAAGAGACCGGACTGTACGGGAGTGTTACTGATTGGATTCACAGGAGAACGCACAGGCTAGCATGTTGATCTTCTGATCGCTCAATACCTGGGTGGCTGTTACGTTTAGCTGACCGCTTGCAGCTTGTGGGGGTTTGATATGATCATCACCTGCTACCGGGGTATTGACGATTCTTTAGAGTTCTACACAGTGGTTTCTTGACTCAGGCAAAATGGAGTAGAGGCATATATGTGATATGCGCAGGACCGAGGATAATACGATATGAGATACCGTATTATATTCTCGCGATATTTAGATATGAACCGGGACATCGGATCAAGTGTTGATTCGATGAATCGGTACATGATATATTAGTCGGTTATATTCGATATAGCCAGATTGTCGGATCAAGTGTTGATTCGATGATTTAATTTATAATAATATATATGATATATTGTATTACATTATCTAATATTGGCTCTCTATATTATTTCATTTTCTCACTGGATAATACATTGATATATATGCGATATATGTTAATTGTGTTATTTTCTTTTGTTGCAAATATATAATATATATGTGATATATATTATTGTGACATGATATGATTAATAATGAAACATGTTTAGTGATGATTAAACAAGATTAGGGTATGATTAGGGTTAGCTTCTTCTTGCACCTTCTAGAAGCTTTCTCTTTTGTCTTGGTTAAGATATTATGGTTCATATTTATCCATGACTCATTTCTAACCTAACCAAACCCTAGCTCTAGTTTATTCTCTATAAGGGTTATCCTTGTCATAACTAAACTATGGTTACATTATTAATTCATATATACATATCATTATTCGTGACAAAAGGAATTATCTCATTATTCATCTTCTTCCTCTCTCTTTAGCTTTGAGAAAGCTTACTAGAAATTCCTTTTGTGATGATTTCATGTGAGATTATGATATAAAAAGAAAGCATAAATACTACTCCATCATCCTTATCTAATCTAGCCCATTAGATTAGGGTGTTCACCTCATTAGAGTGAGATAGCTTGAGTTATAGCAACTTCGACGTAGATCATCGGAGAAACGGAATACTACAAGCTAGCATGGATCGTTCAAGTCGTGGAGCCTCTCTTGAGTCCGGGAGATCGTGGATCGCGGCGAAGGGACTTCTACTCGGAGCTTATGAAGCGAAGGAGCGGACTACAAAGGTTGTAATCCCTTACACTTAGTAGTAAAGATGTTTACTTCCATGTTAAACCCTAATAATCTAGCAAAGATCCCGGTTTTGGGTTGTTCGGCACGTCTAAAATTTTATTCGGGCATGTTTGAGGCTTTATGAACCTTCACAAGAGTGCTTAGGAACCCTAGAGTGGTATCAGAGCCTAGCTAGAGCATTAGGCGATGTGTTAACGAAGTTAAAACCCCGATCGAACCCGACGACGTCAAAATGAACCCCTCTCTGTACATTTTTTAAAATCTGTGATTTTTCTGAATTAAAAATATCTAAAAAAATCATCAGGTAAATATAAACATTAATATAGAAAACGAGCCCATGAACAGTAAATCCCACCGCGGAACCGCAGCCAAACCTCTCTTGGGTCGCGGATCCCCGGCAGTACTGTAGCTATGGGCTTTGAATTTTCTGCAGTAATGTTTATTTCTGTGAGTATATCTTTATGGGTATTTTGCATTCTGACTCAAGTGTTGAGTATTTTGGGGTTTATTTTGAAATCGTCGATTCGATCGGAGAATTTAATTTTGTTATGTTATTCCGGATAATTTAGAAAGTATTAAAATGTTCGAACGGATATCATTAACTCAATTTTTCCCGACACGAAAAACATTCAAGTGTTGAATTTTTCTCGGGTTTAAATTTTTCGGAAAAACGTGCATGTGACACTATGGACCCTCTAGAAGACAACAAACCTTAACTCGATTATGTGACCGTCTTGAACT
Source organism: Agapanthus africanus (assembly GCA_030015575.1). NCBI lineage: Eukaryota > Viridiplantae > Streptophyta > Magnoliopsida > Asparagales > Amaryllidaceae > Agapanthus > Agapanthus africanus. The sequence goes on from CM057343.1 coordinate 397,201,538, forward strand.
GCCCTTTGAACCTTAGGGTTTGGGACAGTACGGCGTGCCACATATGAGGCGTTGGCTTGACCCTTCTACGGCTGGACCGTTGCTACTGTGACGTATTCTGGAATCTTTGAACTCCGCTCAAGTGTTGAGCTATTTTGAAAATCTTGGGTATTTGATTATCCGGTCGGAAAGTTTAATATTGTCTATTTATCTGGAATGTGATACAATATGTGGAATTCATTTAGTTAGGCATGAAATGCGAAGTATGTGATATTTCGGATTTACAATGTCTAAAGTGATTGTGGATTCCAAATGTTGTAGTTTTACAATTTCTTTTCTGTGACCGTAAGTGTAGTATGTAGTATTATTGCCGGTCTTCGTTGCTATACATCTACGACGATCGGTGTATGCATACTTATTTACGTTGATGATATGTGATATTATGTGTTGCTGTGATATGTTATATTGGATCGTCGTGTTCTGAATAGCCGGGGGTTTTATGTGAGATGAGGGTTTTTATTTTCATTCATGTAAAATTCATTTGTATGTAATATTCTTTTATTGGGGCACTTCCGGGTTGAGGTTGATATCACCAGTGTATATTATTTACTTTTCCGCATTAGGTAGACCCAAGGAGGGGAGCACAAGTAACCGGGTTCTAGGGTCCAGTGGGAGGCCATCTCGAGGAGTCGAGACCGGGTCTCCTAACCCTAGAATTGGCAGTGTTACTTGCCGCTCTCGTAGGGGTCTTGGGATGTGGGTTTGGTTATTCGTCGCGACCGTGGAATCCGTGTTTTATACCGGCTCGTATTGAAAGCACGGACATCCTAGTATATCCAATATTTTATATATGTTCTTCTGCTGCAATGTTCTGTGATGAGATCATATTACTGCCTGAGACGAATGCTTATACTATATATATATGCTGATATATGAATATTACTGCTTTCGTTTCTTCTGTGATGCTTAGGAAGTATAAGCTGATGGGATATTTTTATTAATGAGATTAATAAAAAGCAAAGAAACCTAAAAGATGTTGTAGAATCAAAACTTTATAAAAAAGGTAGCTACAGTTTTGCTTTGCATAGCGGTATATATGATATACCCTGCACCTTATTCGATGAGGAAAGAGCCGAGATCCCTTCACCGGGAGTGACCTCTTTAGCGAAACTGGCAGATGCTATAAAACTCGGTTTGTCTTTTGATTGCTTTTAGAGTTTCGCTTTGCACAGTGATATATATAATATGTCCTGCACCTTATTCGATGAGGAAAGAGCCGAGATCCCTTCACCGGGAGTGACCTCTTTAGCAAAACTAATGAATGCCTAAAAAACACTCCATTTCAAAATTTCACATGATTCTACGACGATATCAAGTTCATTACGCTCATGGTTTTCTGAAAAACCTACGTAGCCCTCCTTCATTTCAGATAAAGACTAGTTAGTATTCGTGCTACGTTTGTTGACTATGTTAAGGCGTAGTGTGCGGTAGCTAATTAGTACTTATCTGCTAAAATATGAGATATGATTGGATTAGGGTAGTTGTACGACTTTGTTGACTATGTTAAGGGTCGTGCTGGTGGGTTTAATTCAATCGGGAAATGACGGGTTGAACTTGGCTAGCAATTATGATTTGTTGACTATGTTAAGGTCATAAGTTGCTAGGGGCAAAATATTATCGGGAATTTCAAGTGTTGAAATTTGCAATGAGATTGCATACCTCCTATGAGATAGTTGGATCCCGATACCCACTGCGAGTAAGTGTTACTCCTGGGAGAGTTTTACACAGGACAATTAGCCGATCAAGTAGGTGTCTAGAAAAATGTTAACGGGGTTACGCCTCTAGGAAAATGAGGTTTACTTTAATTAGGTCCGTGCGAAAGCACGGGGAACCCCCCTCAAGTACCGACATTGATCTGGCTGAAAGATTGACGAAATTGTAGGGTGTAATTAATCCCGGCTAATCTTACCTTTTAGGGTTTGAAGATAGATTTGATAAAAACAGTGGGAGACATCCTGATTAGATAAGATAATAATCAATCTAATCTTGCAAGAGCATACGCTAAAGTGTTTTCTTCTCTCTCTCTCCAGGTAGCGACCATGTCAGGCCATAATCAAGATAATAATATGGATGTATTGACTGAACCCGCTTATAATACTGAGCAGGGGAACGTTGGACCCGTTCTTTCTTATAAGAGTTATAAGACTGAACATGAAACAGGAGAATATCTAGATTCTCATGCCGCCCAAAAGAACATGCATGTTGATTCATCTTCTTCAGGTGTGTTAGTTATTGAGAACTATTTCTCAGTTCACCCTACGTCCTGGGTATTAGATACCGGATCAGGATCCCACATATGTAAATTGTTACATGGGCTACGTAAAGGTAGAGAACTGGGAAAAGGTGATCATTCCGTTCAAGTAGGGAACGGTGCAAGTATTGCAGCCAAAGCAGTTGGCGAATATCACCTAGTATTGCCAAGTCGTAATACATTGATTCTAAATGAGTGCTATTATATACCGAACATGATGTGCAACATTATATCAGTTTCTTTATTAAGTAAAGAAGTATATAATTTTGTAGTAAAGGATAATGTTATGAACATATTCCTAGATCAAAAGTTGATTGCATCAGGCTCGTTACATAATGGCATATTCATTTTAAATCAAAACACAGTCCTCAATATACAAAACACACACAAGAGGAAGAGTTCAGAAATGAACGAATCCTACTTGTGGCATTGTAGACTTGGTCATATCAATGCGACACGACTGGCTAAGTTACATAAGAATGGATATTTGAATCCGTTCGAATTATCATCTTATGATACTTGCTATTTATGTCTCAAAGGAAAAATGACCAAAGCTCCGTTTAGTGGACACGGAGAAAGAGTTACGGAACTCTTAGGACTGGTACATAGTGATGTATGCGGTCCCATGTCTACGCATGCCAGGAACGGTTCTTCCTACTTCATTACATTTACTGATGATCTCTCTAGATTCGGACATGTGTTCCTGATGAAACACAAGTCTGAAGCTTTTGAGAAATTCAGAGAATATAAGCACGAAGTAGAGAATCAAACGGGCAAAAGTATTAAGATTCTTCGATCTGATCGAGGAGGAGAATACTTAAGCAATGAGTTCCTAGATTATCTAAAAGAGAATAGGATTCTCTCTCAGCTTACTCCTCCTTATACACCACAGCACAACGATGTATCGGAACGGAGGAATCGCACCCTATTAGATATGGTGCGCTCTATGATGAGCGAGGCTGAGTTGCCTATTTCCTTCTGGGGTTATGTGCTTGAGACAGCAGCATACCTATTGAATCAAGTTTCGTCTAAATCTGTACCTACCACACCATATGAGATATGGAGTGGGAAGAGACCATATTTTAAACGAGTTAAGATATAGGGTTGTCCGGCTTATGTCAAAAGGCAAAATCCGGACAAACTCGAAGCACGATCAGTTCTTTGCAAGTTTGTGGGATATCCAAAGAATTCTCAAGGATATTTTTTCTACCATGCTGAGGAACAAAAAGTGTTTGTTTCTCAATATGCCACCTTTTTGGAGAAGGAAGTTCTTGCAAAAGAAATTAGCGGCAAAGAGGTAGAGCTGGAAGAGGTTCCAGCAAAACAAACTGCAACTGAAGATTTAGTAGAACCAGAGGATTCAGTAGTACCCGACGAACCCAGCCTCTCCGCCGATCTAGCAGGGTTTCTCATCCACCTGAGAGATACTACGGTTTTTTCATTGATGGTGGAAGCGAGGATTGCATCATGGAAGATGATGACCCGACTAGTTTCGAGCAGGCCATCACGAGTGGTGACTCTGTGAAATGGCTGGATGCAATGCGATCTGAGATGGAATCCATGTACACCAACAAAGTATGGACTTTTGAAAATGCTCCTGAAGGGGTAAAACCCATTGGGAGCAAGTGGATCTTTAAAAAGAAATTTGGTGTAGACGGAAAAGTTGAGACTTTCAAAGCTAGACTTGTAGCAAAGGGTTTTCGTCAATGACCAGGTGTGGATTATGACGAAACCTTTTCTCCAGTGGCTATGCTTAAGTCCATCCGGATCTTACTTGCCATTGCTGCATACCATGACTACGAAATCTGGCAAATGGATGTTAAGACCGTCTTTCTAAACGGTGATTTAGAAAAGTGCATGTACACGACTCTGCCAGAGGGCTTCGTAGATAGTGGGAGCAGCGGAAAGGTGTGCAAGCTGCTTAAATCCATTTATGGGTTAAAACAAGCATCGCGGAGTTGGAACATCTGTTTTGATGTTGTAGTCAAAGAGTTTGACTTCATCAAAAATATAGATGAACCTTGTATCTATAAGAAGGTAGCAGAGAGTAAGGTTGTCTTCCTCGTATTGTACGTGGATGACATACTCTTGATAGGAAATAATATTCCTATGCTGCAATCCGTCAAGCTCTTCTTATCACAAAGATTCTTAATGAAAGATCTAGGTGATGCCTCCTGCATATTGGGAATCATGATCTATAGAGATAGATCTAAACGGATACTGGGATTGTCCCAATCCAGGTACATTGACACCATACTAAAATGATTTAGTATGGAAGAATCCAAGCGTGGGAACCAACCCACGATCTCTGGACTCATTCTCTCCAAAGAGATGTCTCCCAAGACCGATTTGGAAAGAGCTCGCATGCAAGGGATACACTATTCTTCGGCAGTAGGCTCTATCATATATGCGATGCTATGTACCAGACCCGATGTAGCATACTCACTAAGTGTAGTGAGTCGGTATCAAGCAGATCCTGGAGAGAGTCACTGGACAGCTGTGAAGAATATTCTCAAGTACTTGCGAAGGACTAAGGAGATGTTCTTGGTGTATGGTAACGGAGAACTCCAGGTGGAGTCCTTTACCGATTCCAGCTTCCAAAGTGATAAGGACGACTCTAAGTCGCACTCGGGTTTTGTCTTTACCCTTAATGGAGGGGCGGTATGTTGGAAGAGTTCCAAACAGGATACCGTTGCAGACTCGACGATGGAGGCTGAATACATCGCTGCCAACGATGCTACCAAAGAGGCTGTCTGGATAAAGAAGTTCATTAGTGAACTTGGTGTGGTTCCATCCATTGAGCATTCAATACCACTATATTGCGATAACAATGGAGCTGTGGCTTTGGCCAAGGAACCTAGGTCCCATCAGAAATCCAGACATATTCTGAGGCGGTATCACCTGATCAGGGAGATAGTTGATCACCGGGAGATCGAGGTCAGGAGAGTAGATACGAAGGACAACACTGCGTATCCACTCATGAAGGCTATTCCCCAGATATAGTTTGAGAGATTATTCGGGATGCTAGGTATGAGATACTACAGCAGCTGGCCTTAGTGCAAGTGGGAGATTGTTAGTTATGTATATGCCCTAGAGTCCATTGTTGTACATATGATGTATATTATAATGGATGCTTGGATATATATAGAGAGGACTTTCTTGCTCGTCATGATAGTATGCTATTTGGTTTCACTTTATCTTAACATGTTGATTTGTATTGGTTTACTGTTTTTCTCTCACATGTTGATAAAGCCCTTAGGATCTGTACTCGACTACTGGGACTATGATGAGATCATACTAGTGGGGCCATGGTAGTCGATGAGTACATCCTATAACTGTTCCTAGTCAAGGGTATATCGAGACAGGGCATCGATACACCAGAGTAGACTAGCGTATACGCATCTTGACCCATATGATGGGCGATGGATGATCCCATATCTATCTGTGTTTGACATCAGAGATGGTGTACGGGTGCTCAGTGGAGACTGGGTACACTGGACGGACTCGCCGAGAACTCCTAGATGGTATTATACCAATCGTTACATAGCAGTTCTCCAGTGACACTGGTAAAGGTTACTCTGTAGACCCGAGATTGTCATAGAGTCTTGTGTGATTCCCACTGTGCTTTGATTTCCACCTTACCACGTCCAAGAGGGCGTGCAAAATGGTGGCTTTTGGGTACAGTCCCGAATCATATGGAGGCAATGAGCGATATGAGGGGATTCGTCTCTCCCGGTATAGGGAGTTGATGTTGTGCTGTGTTCGATTGGCTATAACTGGAAGTCCTTGGCCAGACCTGATATAAAGATTTACTGGTAAGTGTTACCAGTAGTTTTTCGACCAGTTATGAGCCACACATCGACACGACTTATCGGTTACTGGGGTCTGACGTTTACCACCCCTAGACTTGATATGCGACATATCAGACGAAGAGACCGGACTGTACGGGAGTGTTACTGATTGGATTCACAGGAGAACGCACAGGCTAGCTTGTTGATCTTCTGATCGCTCAATACCTGGGTGGCTGTTACGTTTAGCTGACCGCTTGCAGCTTGTGGGTGTTTGATATGATCATCACCTGCTACCGGCGTATTGACGATTCTTTAGAGTCCTACACAGAGGTTTCTTGACTCAGGCAAAACGGAGTAAAGGCACATATGTGATATGCGCAGGACCGAGGATAATGCGATATGAGATACCGTATTATATTCTCGCGATATTTAGATATGAACCGGGACATCGGATCAAGTGTTGATTCGATGAATCGGTACATGATATATTAGTCGGTTATATTCGATATAGCCGGATTGTCGGATCAAGTGTTGATTCGATGATTTAATGTATAATAATATATATGATATATTGTATTACATTATCTAATATTAGCTCGCTTTATTATTTCATTTTCTCACTGGATAATACATTGATTTATATGCGATATATGTTAATTGTGTTATTTTCTTTTGTTGCAAATATATAATATATATGTGATATATATTATTATGACATGATATGATTAATAATGAAACATGTTTAGTGATGATTAAACAAGATTAGGGTATGATTAGGGTTAGCTTCTTCTTGCACCTTCTAGAAGCTTTCTCTTTTGTCTTGGTTAAGATATTATGGTTGATATTTATCCATGACTCATTTCTAACCTAACCAAACCCTAGCTCTAGTTTATTCTCTACAAGGGTTATCCTTGTCATAACTAAACTATGGTTACATTATTAATTCATATATACATTTCATTATTCATGACAAAAGGAATTATCTCATTATTCATCTTCTTCCTCTCTCTTTAGCTTTGAGAAAGCTTACTAGAAATTCCTTTTGTGATGATTTCATGTGAGATTATGATATAAAAAGAAAGCATAAATACTACTCCATCATCCTCATCTAATTTAGCCCATTAGATTAGGGTGTTCACCTCATTAGAGTGAGATAGCTTAAGTTATAGCAATTTCGACGTAGATCATCGGAGAAACGGAATACTACAAGCTAGCCTGGATCGTTCGAGTCGTGGAGCCTGTTTTGAGTCCGGGAGATCGTGGATCGCGGCGAAGGGAATTCTACTCGGAGCTTATGAAGCGAAGGAGCGGACTACAAAGATTGTAATCTCTCACACTTAGTAGTAAAGATGTTTACTTGCATGTTAAACCCTAATAATCTAGCAAAGATCCCGGTTTTGGGTTGGTCGGCACGTCTAAAATTTTATTCGGGCATGTTTGATGCTTTATGAACCTTCACAAGAGTGCCTAGGAACCCTAGAGCTTTAATCCTAATTAATGCAAAGAAACAAACATAATATTTGACATCGTTGGAAAATTATAAAACCAATCAGTTTTCTTTAAAAACAACTTTTAAATGCGGAGCTTAAACCAATCCTTTTAAACTATTCGGTTCCTTCGATGATATCAAGTTCATTACGTTTACGGTATTCGCCAAAACCAGCCGTAGCCCTCCATCATTTCGGATAGGTATTTACTAGTATTCATGCTATGTGTTTTGACCTTCGCGATGACATAGTGTTTGGTAGCTAGTGGGTACTTATCTGTAGTATAGATAGATTCATTAATTCAGGACAGCGTACAACTATTTTGACCTATGCCAAGAGCTAGTACGAATGGGTCTAGATTAATCAGGATAATGACGGGTGAAACTTGACTTGCGACTTTGATGTTTTGACCTTCATCAAGGTCATAAACGCTTAGGGAAAAAACCACATCGGGGGTTTCAAATATATGGGAAACTTGCTAGTCTTGCATAGCTTCTGGAGTGTGGTAGTTTTGGTTGGCTTCCTTCAAAATTATCATACGATGATACTTGGGTCCTGATCTTACTATGAGTATCAGCTACTCTTCGGGAAAGTTTTTCACTTTACAATTATCTTATCAAGTTGGTGTCTAAAAAGGCGTTTACGGGGTTATGCATATAGGAAAATAGGGTTATTTAATTGGGTCTGTGCAAAAGCACGGGAGACCTCCCTCCGAAGTACCAACACTGGCATGGTTTAAAGATAAGCAAACTTGTAGTGTGCGATTAATCCCGACCAATTCTTCTTTTAGGGTTTGAAGGGGAGTTCGAAGAAATAGTGGGAGCCATCCTGTTTACATAAACTAATAACCAATTTAAACTTGTAAGAGAATATGTTGAGTGTTTGTTCTTTCTGTCTTAATTGCAGCGACCATCATAACTGGACTTAAGTTGCTACTAGATAAAAATATACCGACAAGGCCGAATTATAAAGATTGGCTATGAAATGTCCAAATAGCCCTTACTTATGACAAGGTGGCATATGTTCTTACGGCTAAAGCCCCCGTTGTCCCAGGTCTGGATTCCAAAGCCATGGACATTGAGGTCTGTAAGACTTAGGATATTGATTGTGCAAAAGCCAAGTGCCTCGTGTTAGCCTCCATGGATAATAAACATCAAAGGTGGCACGAGAAGATGGACCTAACTTCCATCTTTCTCCGTCCCAAAGATTTATATAGAGAGCAATCTCGTATCACAAAATATGAGACCTCGAGAAAATTATTTCAAGCAAGGTTGGCTATCGGTTCATCTGTTGGGGACCATGTCTTGAAGATGATCGGTCTTATTGAGGAGCTCGCAGACCTCAGGACCACGTTGGAGAATGAGTTATATACTGACTTGATTGTACAAGCCCTATAGGGTTACTTAACGCGGTAGCAAGATTTCGGGAGCCATCGTCCATGCCATTTTCAAATTTTTGCCGTTCTAAAGAACCCTAACCATAGAATCTTAACTAGAGATTTAAACAATAAGCATGCAAACAACTTTACATACTAAGTGAATGAGGAATACAACCTTTGTAGTGTTAGTGTATATGCCCTAGAGGCCATTACTGTATCATACTGGTTTGTATATTACTTAATGGATGCTTGGGATATTCACCTTGTATATACAATCTTGCTCAAAATAGTAGTATGCTACTTGGTTTGTTTCTACTTCAATGTGTACATGTGTTTATATTTTGTATATCGCCTATACACATTAGTGGAGCCCTTAGGATCTTTGCTTGATTACCAGCGATGTGATGGCCGTCACACTAGTGGGGCTGGGTAATCTATAAGCACATCCTTATGCAGGTCCCTGGTCGCAGGACTATCGAGACAGGGCATCGATACTCCGGAGTAGACCAGCGCATGCGCTTCTCATCCCAGTGTGGGAGACGGTCTGTCCCACAGCCGTCAGTACGTCGTACTTGAGATAGTATGCGGGTGCTCGTTAGGTTACGGGTACACTGGACAGGACTCGTCGGGAACTGACTAGTTGGAATTATACCTATCGTCAGTTATCAGTTCCCAGGTGACATGAGTACAGCTTAGTCTGCTGACTTGACACTGTCACTCCGCCTCGAGTGTGTTCCCACTGTACTTTGACCACTACCCTACCATGGCTCAAAGGAGTCGTGCAAACAGGTAGTGGTTGGGTGCAGTCCCGAAGCACTTGGAGGCAGTGACGGTTAGACATGATTCGTCTCTCCCGGTATTGGGGGTTGACATCGCGCTGTGTCTAGGAGAGCCATTACACGAGTAGTCCCTGGCCAGGGCAATCGAGATATACTGGTAGGTTTCCAGTGTTATCTCAGGGTGTTTTGGGCTTCGCTCCGGCACGACTTGTACCGCTATTGGGGGACTGACGTTTACCGCCCCCTAGGCCCGCCATGCGATGTATCAGACGAACAGACCGGACTGTACGGAGAATGTCACACTCATGCTCAGTAGGAGTTCAGATGGGTTTCGCCTCGTCGGTCTTCTTGTCGGCATTACCTGGGGACCGTTACGCACAGCTAGTGCCGCTTGCGGTCTGTGGTTAAACCCACTGCCAGCGTAGTGTCGAGTCTTTAGAGTCCCACACAGAAAGCTTTTCGCCTTTAGGCAAAAGAGTAGAGGTCGCATGGTATTGCGACAGGTCGCATGGTTTTGCGACAGGGTTCGGTCACATCCGTGCACTTGTGCACGTACAGTGTCCGGACAGTTTACACTAGCGGGCTTTGGTTTAAGCCAGATCCTAGTGTACCTTATGGGATTAGATTTATCCAGTTTGCATTCGTGTTCCTCGGAACGCGGATGCGGGTGTGTATGCACAGTTGACAGGGAGGCAGAGGCAGTGAATTCTCATTAGGGTTGTTGACAGTTGACCGTTGACTATTTGACTTTATGCTCAACCCTAATGAGAATGTGATATGTGATTAACTATTATATTAATTAAGTATTATGGTGATATGGTTGTTGACTTGTTGACTTTTGTTGACTTGTTGACTTTGTTGACTTGTTGACTTTTGTTGACTTGTTGACCGGTTGACTAGGCTTGACTAGTTGACCATCATGATAACCATAGCCATCATTTCATGGCAAAGACTTTTGTTTACTTGCTCATTTGTGTAAAATGAGTGCATGAAATGATATGGTTGTGGTTGCTTCAAACCATCACATAAGACATTTTTGATATGCTGAGTTATGATCACTTTGGATTATGAGAGGGTGAAAGACAAAAGAGAGCCTCATTCTTTCTTGCTCATTCTCTCTCTTGTTCTTGAGCTCTCCTCTTGCTCTCACCCTCAACCTCTTGCTCCCTCTCTTGATCTATGGTTCTCTTGTCTCATGAGTTGAGAATCAAGAACCATAGATAAAATCCCATTCTATTTCCTCTCTACTCATTCTAGTTCACTAGGTTTAGCAAACCAAGTGAACTAGTTTCTTCAAAGAACGAAGAAGGAGCTAAAGGTTGGAGCTTTCAAGTGGATCTATCTTCGGCGTACGGAGACGACGAGAAGGAGCCATCGGACCACCATCGGAGCTTGAAGAGAAGGAGTTCAAGACAAGCTAGGTATAACCCCCTAACCGAGTAGCTAGAATCTCTTAGTTAGGATGTTAGATAGATGTTTAACCAAGATCCGGGTTATAGGTCCATGTTACCATCTTTAAGAAAATCGTTTTTTACCAAATTCCGCATTCCCGAAAGTACCGGGAGAGGTAGCATGGACTTACAGTGGTATCAGAGCCAGGTTAAACTCTATCTAGCATGTTAGCAAGTAACTAGAAGATCGATCAACGAAAAAGTCCCGAAACAAACCCCAAAAATTTTGCAGTTTCTGTCGATTTTTCCACTGTTCAAAAGTTGATTATTTTAACACCTAAAATCGGCTCAGGCTTTTTTATGAATAACCACCAAAAATTGTCCAACGTTCGAGTCAAAGGGCCGCGGAAGCGCGGCGGGAGCACGCTCCCGCCGCGGATCCGCGGCCGAGTCGACTCGGCCGAGGAAAATTTTTGGTGCAGTGTTTTCATGGGGGTATTTTAGGATTTTTAGCATATATATTTTCAACCCAGATTTTCCAGAACGAAAATTTCATTTTGGGGTCCCGAAAATCCGTATTTTTGATCGAACTTCTAAAAGACTTAAGCTAACGGGTTTTCTGTAATGTGATATTTGTATTGAACGTCTACTAATCGCTATATGTCGATTAGTGGGGGTTATACAAATCTGTGATCTGTAATGTGCTGGAATGTGTATATGAATATGTTGGATTGTCGTGGGTGAATAGCCAGGGGTTGTGAGACGAGAGTTTTCTTTTCTTTCAATTCATGTAAATTTGTAAATTGATGTAATAATTATTTGTATGGCCGCACAACCGGGTCGGGGTTGTAGCCGTCATTGTATAATTTCTTTTTACTGTTTTTGCTCCTAGGATAGACCCATGGAGGGGGTGCACAAACTACCGGGTATGCCGAAGTGTCGAGTCGCCTACTCATGGAGATGAGGGAGGTTACTACGCTTCGGGTACTTGGCGGGTAGTTTGCCGCACCCGTAGGGGTCTTGGGTGGGGTATTTGGCTATTCACCGCGACCGTGTAATCTGTCTTTTGTTACAGGCTCGTACAAATTACAGATTCCTAGTATATCCAATGTATTCATCTGTGATCTGAAATGTTTATCATTGCAGTATATCTATATATGATATTATTTAGGCGTTGCTTATGTTTTACAGACGCGCTAGCCCAGCCCCCGCTCTGTCGTTAGTTAAGTAACCTAACGGGTAATGACGGGGCCCCGTGGCGAATGCGAATGGCATAAGCGTACGTCATATTTTGGTTGTTTTCTGCAATGGTAGGATTAAATGATGGGACGCATTAAAAGAACTAATGCAAGAATATCACGCATTAAAAGAACTAATGCAAGATAATAAACCAAGTTAAAGTCGTTGGAACACTTTCGAAAAACCACTCGGTTCTTTTCAAAACAACTTTTAAATGCGGAGCTTGAGCCACTCCTTTTAAAAGCTATCTCGTTCCATCGACCAAATCAAGTTCACTACGTTCACGGTTTTGCCAAAACCATCCGTAGCCCTCCGTCGTTTCACATGAATAGTCAATAGTATTCAAGCTGTGTTTGTTGGCCAAAGTCAAGGCACAGTGATTGGTAGCTATTGGGTATTCATGTGCAGCATAGATAGATGCGTTGGTTTGGAACAGTCGTACTGCCTTGTTGGCCAACGTCAAGGGTAGGTGCGGGTGGATTCAAATTAACCTGGAGAACGACGGGCAGAACTTGACATGTGACTTATGATTTGTTGGCCAAAGTCAAGGTCATAAGAGCATGGGGCAAAAATCCACATCGGGAGTTTCATAAGTACTGAAACTTGCTAGATTTACATACCATTTGGAGTGTGATGATTCTGGTAGGATTCCTTCAGTTTCGTCACGCAATGATATTTGGATCCCGATCCTACTGTGAGTATATGCTACTCCTCGGGAAATTTCTCACTAATCGATCAATGCTATAAACCTAGTAGGTGCCTAGAAAGGTGTTAGCGGGGCTACGCCCCCAGGGAAAAGAGGTTCTTTAATTAAGGAACTTCGCGAAAGCGTTGGAAAACCTCCCTCGAAGTACCGACACCGGCCTGGCTGAACGGTTAAGCAAGTATTGTGCGGTGGGATTGATCCCGGCTAATTCTTCCTTTATGGTTTGAGGAGGGATTCGAGAAACAGTGGGAGCCATCCTGTTTAGACAAACTAAAAACCACTCTAAACTTGCAAGAGCATCATGCTGAGTGTTTCTTCTTCTCTCTCCTAATTGCAGCGACCAATCAACATGACTGGACTTAAGTTACTCCTAGATAAAAACAAACTGACAGGGCCAAACTACAAAGATTGGCTCAGGAATGTCAAGATAGCAATCACTTATGACAAGCTGGGGTATCTTCTTACCACCAAAGCTCCCCCTGTCCCTGGTCCAACTTCCAGCGTCGCGGATAAGGAAATCCGCAAGACTTGGGAGATTGATAGCGCGAAGGACAAATGCCTCCTGCTTGCCTCGATGGACAACGAACATCAGAGGAGGCATGAGAATATGGACATTGAATCCATATTGCTTCATACAAAAGAACTGTATGGAGAGCAATCTCGTATCGCAAGATACGAAGCGTCGAAAAAGTTATTTTCGACAAGAATGGCCGTCGGATCATCAGTAGCCGAGCACGTGCTAAAGATGATCGGCTTCATTGAGGAGCTCGCTGACCTAGGGATCACATTGGAGAGTGAGCTATATACGGATATAGTTCTCCAGTCCCTTCCTTCCACTTACGCCCAGTTTATACTGAACTTCAACTTACAAGAAAAAGTGGTTGAACTTTCAGAGCTCCTCAACATGCTGAGGAGCGCAGAGGGCACCCTACAGAAAGGTAGGGATACATCCACTTTGTTTGTAGGAGGATCATCTTCTTCTAGGTCCAAGGCGAAAGCCAAGGGAAAGAAGAAGAAAGCCCCTGCCAAACCAAGGGGCGGTGTTAGTAAAGTGGATACGAAGGGAAAAGCAAAAGCAACAAAGATAGCGGGGAAGCTTGTGGATAAGGAAGAATGCTTCTATTGTCATAAGAAAGGACACTGGAAGAATGATTGCAGGGCCTGGAAGGCCAGAACACAGGAATTGAAGCAGGTTGCAGCTTCAGCTTCAGGTGTGTATGTTATTGAAAATTGTCTTTCAATAAACTCTACTTCCTGGGTATTGGATACCGGATCAGGATCTCATATCTGTAATTCTTTGCAGGCGTTGAGAAACCGTAGGGTTTTGAAGGCAGGTGACATGACCCTCAAAGTTGCGAACGGAGCTAGCATGGATGCTAAAGCCGTGGGGGACTATCACCTGGGAATGTCAGATGGACATGTTTTGGTTTTGCGTAATTGCTTTTTTGTACCCAACGCAACTTGTAATATCATTTCTGTATCTTTAGTTTCTAAAGAAGGTTATGAATTTGCGTTTGTAAGTAATGTTGTAAACATTCACCTTAATCAAGTTTTGATTGGGTCAGGTACATTGAGTAATGGTATATACGTGTTAAACCAACCACAGATTTTCAACATCCAGAATACACACAAAAGAAAGTCTCCGGAAATGAATCAGACTTTCTTATGGCATTGTAGATTGGGTCACATCAATAAGAGAAGGTTGACTAAGTTACATACAGAAGGATATTTGAATGCGTTTGAATATCAATCGTATGCCACTTGTCAATCTTGTCTCAAAGGAAAGATGACAAAGACTCCGTTTACTGGACAAGGAGTAAGAGCGAGCGAGCTCTTGGGACTCGTACACAGTGACGTGTGCGGTCCAATGTCTACACATGCCCGAAGCGGACATTCTTACTTCATTACTTTTACGGATGACTTCTCAAGGTACGGTTATGTCTTCTTGATGAAACATAAGTCCGAGGCCTTTGGAAAATTCCAGGAGTATAAGAATGAAGTAGAGAAACAGACCGGCAAAAGTATTAAGATTCTAAGATCGGATCGAGGTGGAGAATACTTAAGTGCCGAGTTCCTGGACTATTTAAAAGAGAACGGAATTCTCTCTCAGCTTACTCCTCCATACACCCCGCAACATAACGGTGTATCGGAGAGACGGAACCGCACCCTATTGGATATGGTGCGGTCCATGATGAGTAACGCTGAGTTACCGCGATCATTCTGGGGATATGCGCTAGAATCAGCCGCATACCTTTTGAACCGAGTTCCTACTAAGACCGTGCCTACTACACCATATGAGATGTGGTGTGGGAAGAGACCCTATCTTAAGCATATTAAGACATGGGGATGTCCAGCTTTTGTCAAAAAGCAGCATGCGGACAAGCTCGAGGCACGCTCAGTACAGTGTAAGTTTGTGGGATATCCAAAGAATTCCAAAGGATATTTCTTCTACTGTGAAGAGGAACAAAAAGTCCTTGTTTCTCGTCATGCCTACTTCTTGGAAACTGAGTTTTTGGAAACCCAGATAAGTGGGAGCACAGTAGAACTGGAAGAAATTCTAGAACCACGGACTATTACTGAAAGTTTAGTGGAACCAGAGGGTTCAACAGAACAGGACATTCCTACGCCGCTCCGCAGGAGTAGTAGGCAGTCTCATTCGCCCGAGAGATACTACGGTTTTCTCATAGACGGGGATAGAGAGGATTGCATCATAGATTATGATGAGCCTACTAGCTTCCAGCAGGCCGTTCAGAGCGTTGACTCAGTGAAATGGCTGGATGCAATGCGGACCGAAATGGAGTCCATGTACACCAACAAGGTATGGACGTTGGACATTGCTCCAGACGGGGTAAAACCCGTAGGATGCAAGTGTTGGATATATGTATGCCCTAGAGGCCATTATGTGATAGTTGATGTATCTATACATGTATATATATTCAGTTTGCATTCTTGCTCGACATGATAGTATGCTATCTGGTTTCACTTTATCTGACATGTTGATTTGATCATGCTTTTATTCATTCATACATACTGATAAAGCCCTAAGGATATTGGCTTGACTACTCTGATTATGATGGAGATCATACTAGTGGGACATCTGTAGTCTATAAGCATATCCTGAAATGTCCCTAGTCGGAGGTGCATCGAGACGGGGCATCGATATACCAGAGTAGACTAGCGTATATGATACTAGACCCATGTGATGGGCGATGGATGTTCCCACATTCGTCGATGTTTGACATCAAGATCATATACGGGTGCTCAGTGGTGACTGGGTACACTGGACGGACTCGCCGAGAACTCCTATATGGAATTATATCTATCGTCGGATAGCAGTTCTCAGGCGACACTGGTACAGGTTAGTCTGTAGACCCGAGATCGTCATGGAGTCTTGTGTGTTCTCCCACTGTACTTTGATTGCCACCCTAACACGGCTCTACTGAGTCGTGCAAACAGGTGGCCGTTGGGTACAGTCCCGAGACACACGAAGACGATGAGCGATAGGAGGGGTTTCGTCTCTCCCGGTATTGGGAGTTGATGCTGTGCTGTGCTCGACTGGTTATAACAGCAAGTCCCTGGCCAGGGCTGCTGAGATTTGCTGATAAGTGTTATTAGTAGTTTCTCGATCTGTTATAGACCATTCACCGACACGACTTATTGAGTTATTGGGGTCGACGTGACCATCCCTAGGCTCGATATGCAGCATATCTGACGAAGAGACCGGACTGTACGGTAGTGTTGCCGGATGGCTCGACGGGAGTTGTAACAGGTTCGCTTGTTGTCTTCTGATCGTTCAATACCCGGGTGGCCGTTACGTTTAGCTGACCTCTTGCGGCTTGAGGGCACTTGATATGATCATTACCCTCTGCCGGCGTATTGACGAGTCTTAGAGTCCCACAGAGGAGTTACCCAGTCCAGGCGAAACTTTGTGGTGCGCATATGCGATATGCGCATGCACCCGATTGAAATGTGCGTAAATGATACCGAACATTGATCGGGTGAACTGCTTTTGGTGGGGTCATATGAGATATGACCGGATTGATAAATCAAGTGTTGATTTATCATTTAACCATTAGTTTTCTCACTCAAAACCTTTCTAGGGTTTGATGGATGTATGCATGCATGCATGTGTTTCTATTTTTCTTTTCTAGTTTCATGCACATGAAGATGTGCATACATGTACACATACATACATCAAACTATCATGGTTGTTTATATATGGAAATGGTGGCAATATAAGCTTCACACCATTGATTAAACTATGGATAATTATTTAATTTTGGTTTTAAAAGAAAATGAAAAGGAAAGGATAATTATACTAGTTTCTACATGCTTCTTTTAACCTAACCATTCTCACCCACCACTAAACCATGGTTATCTTTTCCTTTATCATTCTAAACCCAAGTTAAATTAATCATCCATCATTTAATCATGGTTAGAGTCAAGAAGGATTAAATATATATAGTGATATTCTTTTTCTTTTGCAAGTTAACCTTATGGTTATCATATTATCTCTTGAAAGAAAAAGCCACCATTTTCATCCTCCTTCATCTTCTTCTCTCTAGTTCTTTTCTAGTGAGTGAAACACAACAAAAGAAAGGTTTTTGAAGTGAGATCCAAAGCCACAACAACATTCTACACAAGCTTAGCCGTTTCGTTTAGAGTGTTATCTTCGGTTTGACGAAGTAGCGAACTTGGACGGATATCTCCGCGGTGGATCATCGTGGACACAAAGGGAGTTCAAGAGAACCTTGATTCAACACAAAAGAGCCTAAGGAGCGAAGCAAAAACGGGAGCTACAAAGGTTGTAGCCTTCAAACCCTAATTTTGTTAGCTTAATGTTTAGCAAACCCTAATTTTCTAGGATCTATCCTTTGCATGTTAGTTTAGCACCTTAAAAATCAAAACTTTGGGTCATGTGATGCTTCAAAACTCTTCATAGGGTGCTATACTAACCTTACATTGGTATCAGAGCCGACCTAGAACGTTAGGCGACCTTTTTGCGAAGTGAAAAGTCCGATCGAACCAAAATACGGATTTATGGGATGCTCTCTGGAAATTTTTTAAAAACTGATCTTTTTCAGAATTAAAAATTCTCAAAAAATAGAGCAGGTAAAAATTAGATGATCTGCAAAATCCGTACCCATGACCAGTAAGTTTGACCGCGGAAGGGCGGCATAAGCAAGCTTATGCCGCGCTTCCGCGGCCAAATGTGGGGCTCTCTGACATTTTTTTGTACAGTAATTTTCTTTACCTGCTACAGTACATTTTGAGAGTATTTAATCTGAATCTTCTGTTGATAATTCTGGAGGTGGTTTTGAACTAGTTGTTTCGATCGGAATTTTCATTTCGTATTTCTTTTCCGGGTAAACTAGAAAGTATT
The DNA here is from genome assembly GCA_030015575.1 of Agapanthus africanus. Taxonomy (NCBI): domain Eukaryota; kingdom Viridiplantae; phylum Streptophyta; class Magnoliopsida; order Asparagales; family Amaryllidaceae; genus Agapanthus; species Agapanthus africanus. The sequence continues at coordinate 397,219,982 of CM057343.1, forward strand.
GAAGTGTTTGAACGAATATCATTTACTCAATATTCACGGGGTTTAAATAGTTTGGAGATGTGTGCAAGTCTTTTTGCGGTGGTCCCTCTAGAAGACAACAAACCTTAACTCGATTATGTGACCGTCTCGAACTGCCCTTTGAACCCTAGGGTTTGGGGCAGTACGGCGTGCCACATGTGAGGCGTTGGTTTGACCCTTCTACGGCTGGACCGCCGCTACTGTGCCACACTCCGGATTTTTGAACCCTGCTCAAGTGTTGAGCTTTAGTGAATCTTGGGTGCTTGATAGTTCGTTCGAAAACTTTAATACTGTCTGTTTGTTTGGAATGTGATACAATATGTGGAATTCATATGGTTTAGATATGAAATACGGAATATGTGATATTTCGCATTTATGATGTCTAAAGAGAATCTGGATTCCAAATATTGTAGTTTTACACTTTCTTTTCTGTGACCGTAAGTGTAGTATGTTAGATATCGCCGGTTTCGTTGCTATACATCAACGACAATCGGGGTACGCATACTTACTTACGTTGATGATATGTGATATTATGTGTTGCTGAGATATGATGTGCAGGATTGTCGCGATCGAATAGCCGGGGTTTTTTTGTGAGATGAGAGTTTTGTATTTTCATTCATGTAAATTCAAATGTAATGTAATATTCTTTTATTTGGGGCACTTCCAGGTTGCGGTTGTGTCACCAGTGTTGTATATTATTTACTTTTCCGCATTAGGATGGACCCAAGGAGGGGAGCACAGGTGACCGGGTTCTGGGGTTCAGTGGGAGGCCATCTCGAGGAGTCGAGACCGGGTCTCCTAAACTCCAGGATTGGTAGGGTCACTTGCCGCTCTCGTAGGGGTCCAAGGTGTGGGCTTGGCTATTCATCGTGACTGTGGAATCCGTATTTTCTATTCTGACTAAATACTAAATACGGACGTCCTAGTATATCCCACGTTATATCTATATTTCTGCTGCCTGTGTTCTGTGATATCTGAGACGAATGACTTATTATATATATATGATATATAGTAGACGTTGCTTATGTTTTACACCCGCGCTAGTCCCGTCCCGGTATGCCGTTAGTTAAGTAACCTAACGGTGCATAACGGAACATTGCGGCGAATGCGGATGGCATAAGCGTACGTGTTATTTTCGTTTCTTTTCTGTGATTGGCTTTAGGACTTAAATGATGGGATTACATTAATGCGATTAATGTAAAGAAAATAAACCTAAAAGATGTTGTAGAATCGGATTTAAAAACTACTCGGCTATTTATGAAAAAGCTATATTTCAAAACTGCGGAGCTTAAGCCACTCCTTTTGAAAAACTGTTTGATTCTACAACGATATCAAGTTCAAAGCGTTAAAGATTTTCTTAAAAATCATTCGCAACCCTCCGTCATTTTAGGAAGTAGAGTACTTAGTATTCGTGCTACGTTTGTTGACTTTAGTTAAGGCGTAGTGTACGGTAGCTAAGTGATGTCTTCCTACACTGCATATGATGCAGATTAATTAGGACATTCATACGACTTTGTTGACCATAGTTAAGGGTCATATGGGTGGGTCTAATTGATCAAGAAATGACGGGTAGAACTTGACTGGTACTTATGATTTGTTGACCATAGGTAAGGTCATAAGTACTAGGGGTAAAAATTACATCGGGAATTTCAAGTGTTGAAATTTGCAATGAGATTGCATACCTTCCATGTGATGGTTGGATCCCGATCCCACTGTGGGCAATAGTTGCTCCTAGGAGAGTTTTACAGTTTACAATTAGCTAACTCATTAGGTGTCTAGAAAGGTGTTAACGGGGCTCCGCCTCTGGGAAAACGAGGTTTACTCTAATTAGGTCCGTGCGAGAGCACGGGGAACCTCCCTCAAAGTACCGATACTGGCCTGGCTGAACGGTTAGCGAAGTTGTAGACTGTAATTAATCCTGGCTAGTTTTTCTTTTTAAGGTTTGAAAGAAAAACTTGATAAAAAGCAGTGGGAAACATCGATTAGACAAGATAATAAACCAATCTAATCTATGCAAGAGCTTTCGCTGAGTGTATTCTTTTCTCTCTCTTAATGGCAGATACCAATGACTGGACTTAAGCTTCTACTAGATAAAAACAAACTGAATGGGACCAACTATAAAGACTGGCTAAGGAATCTGAAGATCGCCTTGACTTATGATAAAGTATCATATGTCCTCACGGCTTCAGCCCCGTCCGTCCCAGGCCCAAAATCTTCAGTTGCGGACATAGAAGTCCGCAAGACATGGGACGCTGACTGTGCCACGGCAAAATGCCTCGCGCTTGCATCGATGGACAACACACATCAAAAGCAGCACGAGGACATGGACATTCACGGGATACTGCTCCATACAAAGGAGTTGTATGGGGAGCAGTCCCGCGTATTACGATACGAGGCATCAAAGAAACTGTTTCACATGCGGATGGCCCCTGGCACACCAGTAGCAGACCATGTTTTGAAGATGATAGCTCTTATAGAAGAGCTTGAGGACCTCGGATGGACTATGGACAATGAACAATATATAGATATTATTCTGCAGTCCCTCCCCTCCACCTTTGCTCAGTTCATAGTGAACTTCAACATGCATGGCATGGAGAAGGACCTCCCTGAACTCCTTAATATGTTAAGGAGTGCAGAGAGCACTATGAAGTCAGCAAAGACTCCCGTTATGACGATTGGACAGTCTTCTTCTTCTCGCCCGAAAGCTAAGGCCAAGGGAAAGAAAAAGAAGAAACCCACTAATCCTAAGGGCGGAGTCAAAAAGGTGAAGGGAAAGGGAAAGTCCACGGCTGGAGACCCAGGGAAAGGCGAGTGTTTTCATTGCCACAAGACAGGACATTGGAAGCGCAACTGCATGGAGTACCTAAGTCTTAAGAAGAAGCATGGTGATGCTTCTGCTTCAGGTGCGTTTGTGACTGAAAACTGTTTTTCTATAAACTCTGCTTCCTGGGTATTGGATACCGGTTCAGGTTCTCACATTTGCAATTCTATGCAGGGGCTGAGAAATAGCAAGGTTTTGAAGACAGGTGACCATACTCTCCGCGTTGGAAATGGTTCCAATGTACATACAGTCGCAGTGGGAGAGTATCACTTGGGGTTGCCGTCTGGATGTATTTTGATTTTGAATCCATGTTATTTTGTACCTGATATGTTATGTAATATAATATCCGTATCTTTGTTGGACAATGAAGGATATAATTTTGTGTTGCAGAACAATGTTATGAACATTCACCTAAATCAAATGTTGGTTGGGTATGGTACACTTAATAACGGAATATATGTCCTAAATCAACACACAGTTTTCAGTATACAACACACTAATAAAAGAAAACTTTCAGAATTAAATGAAGCTTTTCTTTGGCACTGTAGACTTGGTCATATTAACGAAACAAGACTAAACAAGTTACATAAAGATGGATATTTAAACTCTTTTGAATATAAATCTTATGCGACTTGCCAGTCTTGTATCAAGGGTAAAATGACCAAAACTCCGTTTACTGGACACGGAGAAAGAGCTACTCAGCTCCTAGGCCTCATACATAGTGATGTATGTGGGCCAATGTCTACACAAGCTAGAGGCGGTTTTTCATACTTCATTACATTCACCGACGATTTCTCAAGATTCGGTCATGTATTTTTATTAAAGCACAAGTCCGAAGCTTTCGAGAAATTCATTGAATATAAACAAGAAGTAGAAAAACAAACCGGCTTGAGTATTAAGATGCTTCGATCAGATCGAGGTGGTGAGTATCTCAGTACAGAATTTGCAAACTTCCTAAAAGAGAATGGGATTCTCTCTCAGCTCACTCCTCCTTACACACCACAGCACAACGGTGTGTCAGAACGACGGAATAGGACCCTATTAGATATGGTCCGGTCCATGATGAGTGATGCTGAGTTACCAGTCTCGTTTTGGGGGCATGCGTTGGAGACTGCAGCGTTTCTGCTAAACAGGGCTCCGACCAAAACCGTGTCTACCACGCCATATGAGATATGGAATGGGAAGAGACCATCTCTTAAGAGAATTAAGATTTGGGGTTGCCCGGCCTATGTTAAAAAGAAGAATCCGGACAAACTCGAGACACGGTCAGTCATGTGTAACTTTGTGGGATATCCAAAGAATTCTTATGGATATCTGTTCTACCACAAAGAGGAACAAAAGGTGTTTGTTTCTCAGTATGCCACATTCTTGGAAAAAGAGTTTTTCACAGATAAAGATGATGGCAAGGTAGTAGATCTAGAAGAGGTTCTGGAGACACAAACTACAAATGACGATTTGGTTGAACCGGCTGTTGCAACAGAAACTGAAGAACCTCGGCCACTCCGTAGGTCTGGTAGGACTTCTCGCCCACCGGAGAGGTACTACGGTTTCCTCATTGATGGTGACAGAGAAGACTGTATCATGGAAGATGATGATCCTACCAGTTTTCAGCAAGCTATCACGAGTGGTGACTCTGTGAAGTGGCTGGATGCCATGAGATCCGAAATGGAGTCTATGTACACCAACAAAGTATGGACTTTGGACGTTGTACCCCCTGGGGTAAAACCTGTAGGGTGCAAATGGATCTTTAAAAGAAAGATTGGTGTAGATGGGCAGGTAGAGACCTATAAGGCAAGACTTGTGGCGAAAGGTTTTCGTCAAAGACCAGGTTTGGACTATGACGAAACTTTTTCGCCTGTAGCCATGCTTAAATCTATTCGGATCCTACTTGCTATTGCTGCTCACTACGACTATGAAATCTGGCAGATGGACGTTAAAACAGCATTTCTAAATGGAGATTTAGAAGAATGTGTTTATATGGATCAGCCAGAGGGCTTCATTGACAGTGGGAGCAGCGAGAAAGCATGTAGATTGCTTAAATCCATATATGGGTTAAAGCAGGCATCTCGGAGTTGGAACATCTGTTTCGATGATGTTATCAAAGAGTTTGATTTCATCAAAAATCCAGATGAACCTTGTGTTTATAGGAAGGCTGTAGGAAGAGCTGTCACATTCCTCGTATTGTACGTGGATGACATTCTTCTGATAGGAAATGATATTCCTATGCTACAGTCGGTCAAATCATTCTTATCACTAAGGTTCTCCATGAAGGACCTGGGTGATGCCACATACATCCTGGGCATAAGGATCTATAGGGATAGATCCAAAAAGTTATTGGGACTGTCCCAAACCAGGTACATTAACACCATCCTAAAGAGGTTTAGTATGGAAGACTCCAAGCGGGGTACCTTACCCGCTTGCCATGGAGTCACTCTCTCCAAGGATTCTTGTCCAAAGACCGATGAAGAGAGAGCTCGCATGAGCATTATACCTTATGCTTCGGCAGTAGGGTCTATAATGTATGCGATGTTATGTACACGCCCAGATGTAGCTTATGCACTTAGTGTTGTAAGCAGGTATCAATCCAACCCAGGGGAGAACCATTGGATAGCTGTGAAGAACATTCTTAAGTACTTACGAAGGACTAAAGAATTGTTCTTGGTGTATGGTAATAAAGATCTCCAAATAGAGGCCTTTACCGATTCGAGCTTCCAGAGCGATAAGGATGACAGCAAATCTATCTCAGGGTTTGTATTTACCCTCAATGGAGGGGCGGTAAGTTGGAAGAGTTCCAAACAAGATACCGTTGCAGACTCTACGATGGAAGCTGAGTACATTGCTGCAAATGATGCCGCCAAGGAAGCCGTCTGGATGCAGAAGTTCGTCTCGGAGCTAGGAGTAGTTCCAACCATTATTGATCCAATACCTTTGTATTGTGACAATAATGGGGCGATGGCGTTAGCCAAGGAGCCCAGATCCCATCAGCGGTCCAGACACATCCTGAGGCGCTTTCATTTGATCCGGGAGATTGTAGATCGCCGCGAGATCGAGATTAAGAGAGTAGACACAAAGAACAACGCCGCGGATCCATTCACCAAGGCTCTCCCTCAGCCGCAGCATGAGCGACTTTTTGAGATGTTGGGTATGAGATACGCCAATAACTGGCCTTAGTGCAAGTGGGAGATTGTTGGATATATGTATGCCCTAGAGGCCATTATGTGATAGTTGATGTATCTATACATGTATATATATTCAGTTTGCATTCTTGCTCGACATGATAGTATGCTATCTGGTTTCACTTTATCTGACATGTTGATTTGATCATGCTTTTATTCATTCATACATGCTGATAAAGCCCTAAGGATATTGGCTTGACTACTCTGATTATGATGGAGATCATACTAGTGGGACATCTGTAGTCTATAAGCATATCATGAAATGTCCCTAGTCGGAGGTGCATCGAGACGGGGCATCGATATACCAGAGTAGACTAGCGTATATGATACTAGACCCATGTGATGGGCGATGGATGTTCCCACATTCGTCGATGTTTGACATCAAGATCATATACGGGTGCTCAGTGGTGACTGGGTACACTGGACGGACTCGCCGAGAACTCCTATATGGAATTATATCTATCGTCGGATAGCAGTTCTCAGGCGACACTGGTACAGGTTAGTCTGTAGACCCGAGATCGTCATGGAGTCTTGTGTGTTCTCCCACTGTACTTTGATTGCCACCCTAACACGGCTCTACTGAGTCGTGCAAACAGGTGGCCGTTGGGTACAGTCCCGAGACACACGAAGACGATGAGCGATAGGAGGGGTTTCGTCTCTCCCGGTATTGGGAGTTGATGCTGTGCTGTGCTCGACTGGTTATAACAGCAAGTCCCTGGCCAGGGCTGCTGAGATTTGCTGATAAGTGTTATCAGTAGTTTCTCGATCTGTTATAGACCATTCACCGACACGACTTATTGAGTTATTGGGGTCGACGTGACCATCCCTAGGCTCGATATGCAGCATATCTGACGAAGAGACCGGACTGTACGGTAGTGTTGCCGGATGGCTCGACGGGAGTTGTAGCAGGTTCGCTTGTTGTCTTCTGATCGTTCAATACCCGGGTGGCCGTTACGTTTAGCTGACCTCTTGCGGCTTGAGGGCACTTGATATGATCATTACCCTCTGCCGGCGTATTGACGAGTCTTAGAGTCCCACAGAGGAGTTACCCAGTCCAGGCGAAACGTTGTGGTGCGCATATGCGATATGCGCATGCACCCGATTGAAATGTGCGTATATGATACCGAACATTGATCGGGTGAACTGCTTTTGGTGGGGTCATATGAGATATGACCGGATTGATAAATCAAGTGTTGATTTATCATTTAACCATTAGTTTTCTCACTCAAAACCTTTCTAGGGTTTGATGGATGTATGCATGCATGCATGTGTTTCTATTTTTCTTTTCTAGTTTCATGCACATGAAGATGTGCATACATGTACACATACATACATCAAACTATCATGGTTGTTTATATATGGAAATGGTGGCAATATAAGCTTCACACCATTGATTAAACTATGGATAATTATTTAATTTTGGTTTTAAAAGAAAATGAAAAGGAAAGGATAATTATACTAGTTTCTACATGCTTCTTTTAACCTAACCATTCTCACCCACCACTAAACCATGGTTATCTTTTCCTTTATCATTCTAAACCCAAGTTAAATTAATCATCCATCATTTAATCATGGTTAGAGTCAAGAAGGATTAAATATATATAGTGATATTCTTTTTCTTTTGCAAGTTAACCTTATGGTTATCATATTATCTCTTGAAAGAAAAAGCCACCATTTTCATCCTCCTTCATCTTCTTCTCTCTAGTTCTTTTCTAGTGAGTGAAACACAACAAAAGAAAGGTTTTTGAAGTGAGATCCAAAGCCACAACAACATTCTACACAAGCTTAGCCGTTTCGTTTAGAGTGTTATCTTCGGTTTGACGAAGTAGCGAGCTTGGACGGATATCTCCGCGGTGGATCATCGTGGACACAAAGGGAGTTCAAGAGAACCTTGATTCAACACAAAAGAGCCTAAGGAGCGAAGCAAAAACGGGAGCTACAAAGGTTGTAGCCTTCAAACCCTAATTTTGTTAGCTTAATGTTTAGCAAACCCTAATTTTCTATGATCTATCCTTTGCATGTTAGTTTAGCACCTTAAAAATCAAAACTTTGGGTCATGTGATGCTTCAAAACTCTTCATAGGGTGCTATACTAACCTTACAGCAAGTGGATCTTCAAAAGGAAGATTGGTGTAGATGGACAGATTGAGACTTATAAAGCTAGGCTGGTAGCAAAAGGTTTCCGTCAAAGACCTGGCTTGGACTATGACGAAACCTTTTCTCCAGTAGCCATGCTGAAATCCATTCGGATCCTTCTTGCCGTTGCTGCCTTCCACGATTATGAGATCTGGCAAATGGACGTGAAGACAGCTTTTCTAAATGGAAATTTAGAGGAGTGTGTCTATATGGACCAGCCAGAGGGTTTCATTCAGAGTGGGAGCAGCGGAAAGGTGTGCAAGTTGCTTAAGTCCATCTATGGACTAAAGCAGGCATCGCGGAGTTGGAACATCTGCTTTGATGAGACGGTCAAAGAATTTGGCTTTATCAAAAATCCAGATGAACCATGCATCTATAGTAGATTTGTAGCGAGAACTGTAGTATTCCTCGTTTTATACGTGGATGACATTCTCTTAATAGGAAATGACATTCCTATGCTACAATCTGTCAAGGGGTTCTTTTCACACAGGTTCTCCATGAAAGACCTGGGTGATGCCTCGTACATTCTGGGTATCCGGATCTACCGTGACAGATCCAAGAGGATATTAGGACTATCACAGTCCAGGTACATCGACACCATACTGAAGAGATTCAGTATGGAAGATTCCAAGCGCGGTAACCTACCGGCTTGTCACGGGATCACCCTCTCTAAAGAGATGTCTTCCAAGACTGATTTGGAGAGGGATCGCATGTCTATTATACCCTACGCTTCTGCGGTAGGCTCTATAATGTATGCGATGTTGTGTACCAGACCGGATGTAGCTTATGCACTGAGTGTGGTAAGCCGGTATCAGTCAAACCCTGGGGAGAAACACTGGATAGCGGTAAAGAACATTCTCAAGTACCTGAGAAGGACTAAGGAGATGTTCTTGGTGTATGGCGGAAAAGACCTCCAGATCGAGGCCTTTGCTGACTCCAGCTTCCAGAGTGACAAGGATGATTCCAAGTCCATGTCGGGTTTTGTCTTTACCCTCAATGGAGGGGCGGTGTGTTGGAAGAGTTCCAAACAAGAAACCGTTGCAGACTCGACGATGGAAGCGGAATACATTGCTGCAACTGATGCCGCAAAAGAAGCTGTCTGGATGAGGAAGTTCTTGAAAGAACTTCAGGTGGTTCCGTCCATTGTTGATCCAATACCTCTGTATTGCGACAACAACGGGGCTATAGCTTTAGCGAAGGAACCAAGGTCCAATCAGAAATCCAGGCACATCTTGAGGCGGTATCACCTGATCAGGGAGATCGTAGATCGCCAGGAGATCGAGGTTCGGAGAGTCGCTTCAGAAGATAACACTGCAGATCCATTCACCAAGGCCCTGCCCCAGACTCAGTTCGAGCGGCTGATCGAGATGATAGGTCTTCGATACGCCAGTACATGGCCTTAGTGCAAGTGGGAGATTGTTAGTGTATATGCCCTAGAGGCCATTACTGTATCATACTGGTTTGTATATTACTTAATGGATGCTTGGGATATTCACCTTGTATATACAATCTTACTCAAAATAGTAGTATGCTACTTGGTTTGTTTCTACTTCAATGTGTACATGTGTTTATATTTTGTATATCGCCTATACACATTAGTGGAGCCCTTAGGATCTTTGCTTGATTACCAGCGATGTGATGGCCGTCACACTAGTGGGGCTGTGTAATCTATAAGCACATCCTTATGCAGGTCCCTGGTCGCAGGACTATCGAGACAGGGCATCGATACTCCGGAGTAGACCAGCGCATGCGCTTCTCATCCCAGTGTGGGAGACGGTCTGTCCCACAGCCGTCAGTACGTCGTACTTGAGATAGTATGCGGGTGCTCGTTAGGTTACGGGTACACTGGACAGGACTCGTCGGGAACTGACTAGTTGGTATTATACCTATCGTCAGTTATCAGTTCCCAGGTGACATGAGTACAGCTTAGTCTGCTGACTTGACACTGTCACTCCGCCTCGAGTGTGTTCCCACTGTACTTTGACCACTACCCTACCACGGCTCAAAGGAGTCGTGCAAACAGGTAGTGGTTGGGTGCAGTCCCGAAGCACTTGGAGGCAGTGACGGTTAGACAGGATTCGTCTCTCCCGGTATTGGGGGTTGACATCGCGCTGTGTCTAGGAGAGCCATTACACGAGTAGTCCCTGGCCAGGGCAATCGAGATATACTGGTAGGTTTCCAGTGTTATCTCAGGGTGTTTTGGGCTTCGCTCCGGCACGACTTGTACCGCTATTGGGGGACTGACGTTTACCGCCCCCTAGGCCCGCCATGCGATGTATCAGACGAACAGACCGGACTGTACGGAGAATGTCACACTCAGGCTCAGTAGGAGTTCAGATGGGTTTCGCCTCGTCGGTCTTCTTGTCGGCATTACCTGGGGACCGTTACGTACAGCTAGTGCCGCTTGCGGTCTGTGGTTAAACCCACTGCCAGCATAGTGTCGAGTCTTTAGAGTCCCACACAGAAAGCTTTTCGCCTTTAGGCAAAAGAGTAGAGGTCGCATGGTATTGCGACAGGTCGCATGGTTTTGCGACAGGGTTCGGTCACATCCGTGCACTTGTGCACGTACAGTGTCCGGACAGTTTACACTAGCGGGCTTTGGTTTAAGCCAGATCCTAGTGTACCTTATGGGATTGGATTTATCCAGTTTGCATTCGTGTTCCTCGGAACGCGGATGCGGGTGTGTATGCACAGTTGACAGGGAGGCAGAGGCAGTGAATTCTCATTAGGGTTGTTGACAGTTGACCGTTGACTATTTGACTTTATGCTCAACCCTAATGAGAATGTGATATGTGATTAACTATTATATTAATTAAGTATTATGGTGATATGGTTGTTGACTTGTTGACTTTTGTTGACTTGTTGACTTTGTTGACTTGTTGACTTTTGTTGACTTGTTGACCGGTTGACTAGGCTTGACTAGTTGACCATCATGATAACCATAGCCATCATTTCATGGCAAAGACTTTTGTTTACTTGCTCATTTGTGTAAAATGAGTGCATGAAATGATATGGTTGTGGTTGCTTCAAACCATCACATAAGACTTTTTTGATATGATGAGTTATGATCACTTTGGATTATGAGAGGGTGAAAGACAAAAGAGAGCCTCATTCTTTCTTGCTCATTCTCTCTCTTGTTCTTGAGCTCTACTCTTGCTCTCACCCTCAACCTCTTGCTCCCTCTCTTGATCTATGGTTCTCTTGTCTCATGAGTTGAGAATTAAGAACCATAGATAAAATCCCATTCTATTTCCTCTCTACTCATTCTAGTTCACTAGGTTTAGCAAACCAAGTGAACTAGTTTCTTCAAAGAACGAAGAAGGAGCTAAAGGTTGGAGCTTTCAAGTGGATCTATCTTCGGCGTACGGAGACGACGAGAAGGAGCCATCGGACCACCATCGGAGCTTGAAGAGAAGGAGTTCAAGACAAGCTAGGTATAACCCCCTAACCGAGTAGCTAGAATCTCTTAGTTAGGATGTTAGATAGATGTTTAACCAAGATCCGGGTTATAGGTCCATGTTACCATCTTTAAGAAAATCGTTTTTTACCAAATTCCGCATTCCCGAAAGTACCGGGAGAGGTAGCATGGACTTACATGTAGACCGGTCCTTCACTTCAAATTCTCCGTGTAGAAGTCCCTTCGCTGCAAGTTGTGATCTCCAGAACTCTTGAGAGGCTCCATAAGGTGAAAGATGCAAACTTGCTCGAAATCTTCGAGGCCGAAGATGATCTACATCGAGGAGACTCAAGCTTATTCTACCTTTTCACTAAATTAGGGTTTAGTGAAGCAAACACCCTAAACTAAATTGCTAATAGTAGAGGATGATGAAGTAGAAAATGGGCTCTCCTTAGTTTTCTTTTTCTCACAATATTTTCTCACCTTGGAAAAAGCAAGCAAGCTTTTCATGAGGAAGAAAAAGATGAAGTGAGTGAACAAATGAAACTCATAAGGTGAAAGAGTGAACCATGGGTGAGTTAATGTCATACCTTAACAAATGTAAAGAGTTAACCATAGGTAAGGATAATGGTTAGGTTAATAAATATGTCACGACCCGAAAAGTACGGAACATGACCGACACTTAAATTACGAAACGTCTCAAGGCGTACGTAATCTAAGTAAGCCAAAATCCAGAAATCTAAACCAAAGAAGCAGTAGAGTGAAGGAAAAACCAATTTAAAGCTAGTAGTTTTAACAACATAGGCCGAAATATGTATTTTTATAATCTCAAGTATTTTCTGAAAATTTCGGCAGAGTCTCCTTTGTAAATACTGGCCCCCAAACAGGATACAACATGAATAGTATACGAAATGATAAACGGCAACCCCGAGCGGGAGCTAGCTCACTGTCAATCGACGGTCACAACCACGCAAGCAATATAATATACAACGCCGAAGGGCGAGGATCAAAACTCAAAAGAAAACCCAAAATCAGCATGAAAACTATAATAATACAACGTGCGACTCTAATGTCGAAATAATAACAAGTCTGGTCTTCTATCTCTATCAAATATACAATCTGGTTGATGGGGTTTTACTAGATACAACTGAATATAAATATACAATGGTGGTCCTGATACAAAATAACCAACCAACCAAAGCAACCACCGGAAGGAACAGTGTGCCAGCAAGCCGCAACGAAACCTGTACGGCAAAACCTGCAAGGAGCTGTGGCACAACGGGGGTGAGTTGCCAACTCGTGAGTAGAAAACATCTACGAGTAAAAATCGCATGCATAACGCTATCCTAGGTCATATCAGGTAATATCATCAAATAAATATGGCCTGAAGCATAATATAATGGTAAGGGTAAACATCTATCCATATAGGGTAATACCAAGAGCTCGTGTCAGTGCCTCAGGTAACAACATGTCCTAATATGATGTACAAATGTCAGGTAGCAATATATCACTAAAATGATGTGTAGATGCATATAATGGGAACAAAGTACATCATGAATCAAAGAACTGTTTTTCTTTATTTAATGAGATTTCTGTATGTATATAAATCGAGATATCATCAATGAAATCAACATAAAATCCGTGTCAAGCATCGACACAAAACATAGATCTCTATATCTCAGGTTCCGGCTACCCGTGCTGGCCTGTATCATTAAATCTCAATATCTCAGTGTCTCAAATCTCAATACCCCGAGCTCAGTCAATCCGGATCGGCCCATATCATCAATCACACGACCACGAACGGTATCCTCCAGATATCCGTCGCGCCATGTAAAATCACCGGCAGGCAGTCTGCCCCTACCGGGCTCATCGTCTACACCTCGATCTTCTTGCCCCGGGGTACCTTACCGGGTCCACCATGTACCCGCATATGGTTCGTCCAACTCCTCGAATCGGGTCTCGAAATCCATCTCATAACCGAGAAAACATCATGGTAGACGACTCATACATTACGAGAAAACCGCACTTTTCATTTTAAAAAGAGAGAGAGAGAGAAGTTTATATATATTCTTGCGGTTTTCTCCCAAATCCAGGAAATCTCATGAAAATCCGAAATCCAATCATCAATAGCATGTAAACAGTGAATATCGGCATAAAATTCCATAATACTGCATAACAGTGAATAATAATATGCATGCAGTGGCAAGTAATAACTACAATGTCTAAACTCGCATATAAAGACGAGTATGCTAATACCATGTCGAACTATCAGTTAACAAGCTATGTCAATGAGTAATATTCTCTAAAGTGTTCGTGACATGGCAATTACCGATGATGATGTGTGTGAGCCGGCAAGTAAGTGTATGTGGAACATACGCATCATCGGTAATGGTGCTGGTGTCCTGACAACAAGATCTCAATAATGGCATATGAAAACACAACATAAGCATGCAGTGCTATGCGAACAGCAAGAATATGCGGGAGCTGAATAATAAACACATTGATAACTAATCTGCATTTATATAAATATGAGTCATACAGGTTTGTCATTTGAAATAACACGAATCGTGGAGTTTTGAAAATAAGGGTTACGGTGTTTTTAAGAAAAGATACATCCTTTGAAATATTCGTAGAACCCCTTGGCCTGTCTTTAAAATACTCACGATTCGTTAGTTTTGAAATAGTTATGACTCGAGTCTAATCTATCATGTACATGTAAACTACCGGACTAAACTAAACCGGCTGATCGAAAGGTAAGAAAACTGCCTAACATCTGAGTCGACACGCACACACACGCACATATATATATATAATAGTCGGTGATCCCGCCTCAATAGTATCACATACGATACCCAAATACAATATGACATTCTCGAGTCAAGAGTGCGGATCTATCATCAATATAGCTCGTATGGTAAACCCGTCGTACGGAATCCCAAATCTGGGTATGGGTCAATGTCACATCAATCACAATATTCATCTGGTATCCTCTTTATCAATTATCATGATCGGGGGTATTGATCCACGTCTAGTACAATACTGAAACCACATATGTATATCCATGCGTATGTCTGAAAACACCACGTCGATAGGACCCGCTAAAACATCACGTCATATCTCAAATACGAACCATATCACATCATCAATCTCACGGCCTCAAGCCCAATCTCATCGACTCATCTCCAATCCCAAGTACTATCCTCATAATCCGTGTATATGTATATGTATATATATAGTCCCATACCATGTGTGTGTGTGTATCTCCATATACGCACTGGTAATAAAATGAATGCAGGTGTGTGCGTGTGGGTGTAAAGCTATTCTAGGTTTCGCGACTAAGAAGCTATGCTAGTTCCCTTCTAATAACACCAAACTAACCATAAAAAGCTAATCATAACTTGATAATCATCCACGGATCATAAACCACATATATATCCAATTATATATCATAAATATACTACGAACTGCGGGGGTGCTATACGCCATCCACCCGACTTCTCCCCGTATATATAAATCTGCTCACCTGGTCCTCGCTTGACGAAATCGATGTCGCCACGCGCTTGCTTGTCATCTCGAAGTCCACATGGGGGTGCCTACATGTAAACATATAGTATCGTAAACCGAAATGGCGGATGAAAGTTCAAAACGGCATACGAATTTCACATAGGTTAAAACCTAGGATCCGCTCAAGTAAAAGAACCAAATATCCCTTGACATCGGCGTATAAACGCCAATTGATCGAGATAAAACCCAAACACACCAATCGTGGTTTCACAAATCACTAATTATATATGAAATAGGGTTTAAATCATCAAACCTTCATATTCGCATTAAAAGCTATTTTTTTCGAAACTCTAGTAAACCACAATTTCCAATTTAGTTCAAATCTAGTTATTTTAACAATTCTAAATGCTACAATGCTCACTAAATATCTTGATTAAGACATACAAACCATATCCATAATTAAATCTCATATTAGCAATTAACTTCAAAAAACCTAGTTTGCAATATAGCTTAGTTATAACAATTTTAAATTAACAATTTGCAAACTAGAAACTCAATTAGATTTTTACATGCTTTGATGTGTTAAACTACATCTCACAACCACAAACAAATGATCAAAACCCCTATCTTGATCAACCCCAACTTCTAAAATTTCCAAACCCTATTCTTTACAATTCTAACTTGAAATTTAACACCATTTAGATACCTAATTAAATTTGATTACAACAAATATTAACAAGGTAACAATTTGAGCAACGTATACCTCACAATTCAAGGGATCCAGCATGCAATCTAGCCTCCCAAACCTGCTTCCAAGCTCCAAGATCAATGCTTGAATGGCCAAGGAAAAATGGGTAAGAGTTGGATTTGAGTTTTAGCTTGATTTTTGATGGAAATTTGATGATTTTTTTATGGAAAAGAAGTGGGATTTTGGGGGAAGGGGGCTGCTGCATTTTTGGCCAGAGGTGGGGGAAGGGAAGAGGTGAGTGGAGGTATGGTGTTGGTCAACTCAAGAAAGTCCAAATACAATATATATCCACACATCACAATTCATTCCATATTCTATTCTATTCTATTCTTGTTTTCTTTTATTTTCTTTACTTAACAAGAAGTGGGGAAAACTTTTGGGGGATTGGGGCTGCACTTAGTGGGCTCGGCCAGCTCAAGTGTAGGGAGGTGTGTGGGTGAGGGAAAATGATAAATGTTATACCCCAATTTCTATTTAATTTAATTTCACCATTAATCCTTTTTCTTCAATATTTTCTAAAACTATTTGACAATTTCATTTCATTTCAGAAACAATATTTTACATGTTAGTTTAATGTGTCATGATGCACAAAATTTATATCAACCCATTCCAATATGTAATTATCCCTAATTAAATGTATTAGTGACGGCTTAAAATAATATTAAAATAATTAATTTCGGAATATTTTTCAGTAAATTAGAAATTTTACAAGTTGCTCAATAAACACCAAATACTAGCAATTACATAGCTAGAATACGTATATTTAATTTTATATTAAAAGATATTTATATTTCGATTTTTTTACGGAAAACACCTGTTATTTTACCGATTTTCCGAAATTTCACCTAAACGATTTTCAAAATGTTACAATCTTTCCCCCTTAAAGAAATTCGGTCCCCGAATTTAAATTAAAACTTCCCCCAAATACTAAAACATTTCAGCAAAACCATCAAGTCGTCGGGCTCCGAAATCATAAATACATAAAATACATCGTAGCACCATACATTCGCATGAAAAACTGATATATAAACCAAAATCAAAACTCCGTCAAGCATCCCGCAATCATCGGAGTTATGGGGAAGACATCAATGTCAAGACCCAACACGAAAACCAACATGATATACATCATTAAAACATCTGGAAGCAATGCATGCCAAACTTTTTTCAAATCGCCGTGCGATGTTCGAAACACTGCACAGTGGCGGACGTCTATTGTAAGAAAATAACTATATATATATATATATATCCTTTGTTTAATATGCATGTCCCGCCGTTTTGAAAGCAATTTTAGAAGGGTTCCTTTTATAAAATGTTTCGTGTCATCTCGGACACGTAGGTAAATACTGAGACTATAGCTCCTCTTTCGAAATCCCTTCGATATCTATCAATGCATGCAAAAATATACTCAAGTACTGTCCTCTGACTAGTCTTGCTCAGTACTAAACCAAATAGTAAGTATCATAAAATATACTGCTCCAAAAGAAATCAATCCCAAATATATGTATGAATGCCACGTGCGTCCGGTGCGCACGGAAATCGAAATCCATGAATGTGCCATACATATGCATGGAAACAAAATCTGAGTGCAACGGGTGTGCACGAAAACACCTGTCAAAGGCAACGTGTGTGCCTGACAGCAAAACCAGGTGCATCTGATATGCACGAAGAATCTTGATTTAGTGCATCTAGTGTGCACCTAAATCGCATCAAGTGCCTTAAGTATGCGTAAAATCCAAATCAAGTGCACAATGTGCACAAAAATGAATATCGAATATCACAATCGAAATCGACGGTATACAACACATTTCAATCAAAATCCCAATCAGGTATACCGTGGTATAAAATCTGACCACCCTGTGCATCGGCGCGCACAAAAGTAAATCAAATACTAAAAGTGCATTAAAACTATGCCGAAAGCATAAGTCAAATCATATGCTTGCCCTAGGCATGAAATCAAATATCTTGAAACTCGGTCATCAAAACTCAATCACGAATTAAATCACCCAAAAATACTGAAAATCCAAAGTGACGAATACGTGATAGTCAATCACAAAATCACAAATCATAAATACTGTCGTCGATATGTCCGTCCTTCAAAGTCGAGAAGGTGTCGGTCCATCCAATTCTAGCAGAGCAAGATATCTACTTGCCTTCTGATCATGGCCTATCGCCTAGTGCCCTTAGGCTCTCGTCTCTCACTGCAGATTGCTAAGTACATAGCTCCCCGGCTCAACGGTCTAATATGGAACGATAATCGAAGTAGTCCGCTCTGGCACCTCCTCTAAAGATCTCTGGCCAACCTTATGGTCACTCATAACATGTCTCGTCGACGATGCCGAACTATGGCCTACTTGGTGTGCGTCATATGACGGCTCCTGCTTCCAGGTCTTCTCGTTTAGTATTTCCAGAAAGATCTTGTCGGGGTCTCTCCCAATCTCGTTTCTGCCGAACAGCCCGGAAGTTATCATCTCTTACTAAATCTATATCTTGTTCCGGAACGGCTGCATACTCTTCGCGACTCCTCCTGGAAGATATATTCATGTACAATGCCTCTGCATGCTTCGGACTCGTCTCTTTGTGGCTGCATGGACTGCGCTCCAACGGCTATACTCGTATCTGGAGTCTCCGAAGTAATGCATTCCATCACATGATATCCAAATGATGTCGAACTGTTCAATCGCTTCATCAAAACCTCATAATCCCCCAAGAGCTCAACATCTTGAGTACAGTTTAATAGTATCGAGTACATACCACAGCACCGGTGGACCAGCCGTAGAAGGGCAAACCCAAGCCTTACAAATGGTAGCGCTGAACTGCCGTAAACCCTAAGGTTCAAAGGCGTTCCATGGTCATTACGTCGAGTTAGGGTTTCATTCTTCTAGAGGGTCCATAGATTGCTTGCATTGTTTTCTGAATTCTTTAAACTTGGAAAATGGGTTCCTGATATTCGATCGTCTCTATTGACTTTCAATGTATCAGCGTGAAGTCGTCTCTAGCTAGAAACAATCAATTTGCTGATCTCGCATCGTGGTAGGCAATGAATCACATGTCCTAGTCTTTCATCTTTGGTGACTAGCGATCTTCTATCATCTCTCGAAGTATAACTCGGGCGGCATTAGATCCAAACATCTGGGGTGATAACTCCTCATTCGCAGCAGCAACTGGCTCATTCGTCCGCACGCTAAACAGTGGCCCAATCATCAAGAATCATAGTGTAATGACGATCGTCACATTCTGGTTGGCCTCTATCAGTGGCCCCATCCTCTGGTACTGATCTGCACGTCCGAGAGATCTCGTAAAAGCGACCCATCAAACTCTCATGGTGCGAAAACATAAATAAACGATACGTCTTTGTAATCGTATGTCGCCGGAATTACGCCCTGGTCAGTCCTCGTCCATGACGGGCTCGTGCTGACCGCAACTCTAGCCGTAGCTTTCTCCCGTGTAACCGTGGTAATAAAACCATAACTGGTACAGATGAGGCTAGATCATAGGAATGAATATAATACTGTGCAAAGAAATGTACATCCTAAGGCTTCTTAAGCAGAGTATCGTATCGTAAGTATGCCGCGAAACACACACGGTACGTCACTCTACTTGAGTCACCTACTCCATCAATCAAGGGTCATCCTACACTCCGAAGGTAAAACCTAACGCTCTGATACCAACTTTGTCACGATCCGAAAAGTACGGAACATGACCGGCACTTAAATTACGAAACGTCTCGAGGCGTACGTAATCTAAGTAAGACAAAACCCAGAAATAAAAACCAAAGACGCAGTAGAGTTAAGGAAAAAACCAATTTAAAGCAAGTAGTTTTAACAACATAGGCCGAAATATGCATTTTTAAAATCTCAAGTATATTCTGAAAATTTCGGCAGAGTCTCCTTTGTAAATACTGGCCCCAAACGGGATACAACATGAATAATATACGAAATGATAAACGGCATCACCAAGCGGGAGCTAGCTCATCGTCAATCGACGGTCACAACCACGCAAGCAATATAATATACAACTCCGAAGGGCAAGAATCAAAACTCAAAAGAAAACCCAAAATCAGCATGAAAACCATAATAATACAACGCGCGACTCTAATGTCGAAATAATAACAAGTCTGGTCTTCTATCCCTATCAAATATACAAACTGGTTGATGGAGTTTTAATAGATAAACCTGAATATAAATATACAATGGTGGTCCTGATACAAAATAACCCACCTACCATTGCAACCACTGGAAGGAACAGTGTGCCAGCAAGCCGCAACGAAACCTGTACGGCAAAACCTGGGAGGAACTGTGGCATAACGGGGATGAGTTGCCAACTCGTTAGTAGAAAACATCTACGAGTAGAAATCGCATACATAACGCTATCCTAGGTCATATCAGGTAATATCCTCAAATAAATATGGCCTGAAGCATAATATAATGGTAAGGGTAAACATCTATCCATATAGGGTAATACCAAGAGCTCATGTCAGTGCCTTAGGTAACAACATGTCCTAATATGATGTACAAATGTCAGGTAGCAATATATCACTAAAATGATGTGCAGATGCATATAATGAGAACAAAGTACATCATGAATCAAAGAACTGTTTTTCTTTATTTAATGAGATTTCTGTATGTATATAAATCGAGATATCATCAATGAAATCAACATAAAATCCGTGTCAAGCATCGACACAAAACATAGATCTCTATATCTCAGGCTCCGGCTACCCGTGCTGGCTTGTATCATTAAATCTCAATATCTCAGTGTCTTAAATCTCAATACCTCGGGCTCCGTCAATCCGGATCGACCCATATCATCAATCATACGACCACGAATGGTATCCTCCGGATATCCACCGCGGGAGGTAAAATCACCAGCAGGCAGTCTGCCCCTGCCGGGCTCATCGTCTACACCTCGATCTTCTTGCCCCGAGGTACCTTACCGGGTCCACCATATACCCGCAGACGGTTCATCCAACTCCTCGAATCGGGTCTCGAAATCCATCTCATAACCTAGAAAACATCATGGTGGACGACTCATACATTATGAGAAAACCGCACTTTTCATTTTAAAAAGAGAGAGAGAGAGAGAAGTTTATATATATTCTTGCGGTTTTCTCCCAAATCCAGGAAATCTCATGAAAATCCAAAATCCAATCATCAATAGCATGTAAACAATGAATATCGGCATAAAACTCCATAATACTGCATAACAGTGAATAATAATATGCATGCAGTGGCAAGTAATAACTACAATGTCTAAACTAGCATATAAAGACGAGTATGCTAATACCATGTCGAACTATCAGTTAACAAGCTATGTCAAAGAGTAATATTCTCTAAAGTGTTCGTGACATGGCAATTACCGATGATGATGTGTGTGAGCCGGCAAGTAAGTGTATGTGGAACATTCGTATCATCGGTAATGGTGCTGGTGTCCTGACAACAAGATCTCAATAATGGCATATGAAAACACAATATAAGCATGCAGTGCTATGCGAACAGCAAGAATATGCGGGAGCTGAATAATAAACACATTGATAACTAATCTGCATTTATATAAATATGAGTCATACAGGTTTGTCATTTGAAATAACACGAATCGTGGAGTTTTGAAAATAAGGGCTACGGTGTTTTTAAGAAAAGATACATCCTTTGAAATATTCGTAGAACCCCTTGGCCTGTCTTTAACATATTCACGATTCGTTAGTTTTGAAATAGGTATGACTCGAGTCTAATCTATCAAGTACTTGTAAACTACCGGACTAAACTAAACCGGCTGATCGAAAGGTAAGAAAACCGCCTAACATCTGAGTCGATACACACACACACACACACACATATATATATATATATATATAATAGTCGGTAATCCTGCCTCAATAGTATCCTATACGATACCCTAATACAATATGACATTATTGAGTCAAGAGTGCGGATCTATCATCAATATAGCTTGTACGGTAAATCCGTCGTACAGCATCCTAAATCTGGGTATGGGTCAATGTTACATCAATCACACTATTCATCTGGTATCCTCTTTATCAATTATCTTGATCGGGGGTACTGATCCACGTCTAGTACAATACTGAAACCACATATATATATCCATGCGTTTGTCTGAAAACACCACGTCGAAAGGACCCGCTAAAACATCACGTTATATCTCAAATACGAACCATATCAAATCACCAATCTCACGGCCTCAAGCCTAATCTCATCGACTCATCTCCAATCCCAAGTACTATCCTCATAATCCGTGTATATGTATATGTGTATATATATATATATAGTCCCATACCCATGTGTGTGTGTGTGTATCCCCATATACGCATAGGTAATAAAATGAAAGCAGGTGTGTGCGTGTGGGTGTAAACCTATTCTAGGTTTCGCGATTAAGAAGCTATGCTAGTTCCCTTCTAATAACACCAAACTAACCATAAATAGCTAATCATAACTTGATAGTCATCCACGGATCATAAACCACATATATATTCAATTATATATCATAAATATACTACGAACTGCGGGGGTGCTATACGCCATCCACCCGACTTCTCCCCGTAAATATAAATCTACTCACCTGGTCCTCGCTTGCCGAAATCGATGTCGCCACGTGCTTGCTTGTCGTCTCGAAGTCCACATGGGGGTGCCTATATGTAAACATATAGTATCCGAAATGGCGGATGAAAGTCCAAAACGGCATACGAATTTCACATAGGTTAAAACCTAGGATCCGCTCAAGTAAAAGAACCAAATATCCCTTGACATCGGCGTATAAACGCCAATTGATCGAGATAAAACCCAAACACACCAATCGTGGTTTCACAAATCACTAATTATATATGAAATAGGGTTTAAACCATCAAACCTTCATATTCGCATTAAAAGCTATTTTTTTCGAAACTCTAGTAAGCCACAATTTCCAATTTAGTTCAAATCTAGTTATTTCAACAATTCTAAATGCTACAATGCTCACTAAATATCTTGATTAAGACATACAAACCATATCCATAATTAAATCTCACATTTGCAATTAACTTCAAAAAACCTAGTTTGCAATATAGCTTAGTTATAACAATTTTAAATTAACAATTTGCAAACTAGAAACTCAATTAGATTTTTACATGCTTTGATTAATTAAACTACATCTCACAACCACAAACAAAAGATCAAAATCAACCCCAACTTCTAAAATTTCCAAACCCTAATCTTTACAATTCTAACTTGAAATTTAACACCATTTAAATACCTAATTAAATTTGATTACAACAAATATTAACAAGGTAACAATTTGAGCAAGGTATACCTCATAATTCAAGGGATCTAGCTTGCAATCTAGCCTCCCAAACTTGCTTCCAAGCTCCAAGATCAATGCTTGAATGGCCAAGGAAAAATCGGTAAGAGTTGGATTTGAGTTTTAGCTTGATTTTTGATGGAAATTTGATGAATTTTTTATGGAAAAGAAGTGGGATTCTGGGGGAAGGGGGCTGCTGCATTTTCGGCCAGAGGTGGGGGAAGGGAAGAGGTGAGTGGGGGTATGGTGTTGGTCAACTCAAGAAAGTCCAAATACAATATATATCAACACCTCACAATTCATTCCATATTCTATTCTTGTTTTCTTTTATTTTCTTTACTTAAAAAGAAGTGGGGAAAACTTTTGGGGGATTGGAGCTGCCCTTAGTGGGCTCGGGCACCTCAAGGGTAGGGAAGTGTGTGGGTGAGGGAAAATGATAAATGTTATACCCCAATTTCCATTTAATTTAATTTCACCATTTAAGCCTTTCTCTTCAATATTTTCTAAAACTATTTGACAATTTCATTTCATTTCAGAAACAATATTTTACATGTTAGTTTAATGTGTCATGATGCACAAAATTTATATCAACCCATTCCAATTTGTAATTATCCCTAATTAAATGTATTAGTGACGGCTTAAAATAATATTAAAATAATTAATTTCGGAATATTTTTCAGTAAATTAGAAATTTTACAAGTGGCTCAATAAACACCAAATACTAGCAATTACATAGCTAGAATACGTATATTTAATTTTATATTAAAAGATATTTATATTTCGATTTTTTTACGGAAAACACCCGTTATTTTACCGATTTTCCGAAATTTCACCTAAACGATTTTCAAAATGTTACAATCTTTCCCCGTTAAAGAAATTCGGTCCCCGAATTTAAATTAAAAGTTTCCCCAAATACTAAAACATTTCAGCAAAACCATCAAGTCATCGGGGCTCCGAAATCATAAATACATAAAATACATCGTAGCACAATACATTTGCATGAAAAATAGATATATAAACCAAAATCAAAACTCAGTCAAGCATCCCGCAATCATCGGAGTTATGGGGAAGACATCAATGTCAAGACCCAATACGAAAACCAACATGATATACATCAATAAAACATCTGGAAACAATGCATGCCAAACTTTTTTCAAATCGTCGTGCGATGTTCGCAACACTGCACAGTGGCGGACGTCTATTGTAAGAAAATAACTATATATATATATATATCCTTTGTTTAATATGCACGTCCCGCCGTTTTGAAAGCAATTTTAGAAGGGTTCCTTTTATAAAATGTTTCGTGTCATCTCGGACACGTAGGTAAATACTGAGACTATAGCTCCTCTTTCAAAATCCCTTAGATATCTATCAATGCATGCAAAAATATACTCAGGTACTGCCCTTTGACTAGTCTTGCTCAGTACTAAACCAAATAGTAAGTATCATAAAATATACTGCTCCAAAAGAAACCAATCCCATATATATATATGAATGCCACGTGCGTCTGGTGCGCACGGAAATCGAAATCCATGAATGTGCCATACATGTGCATAGAAACAAAATCTGAGTGCAACGGGTGTGCACGAAAACACCTGTCAAAGGCAACGTGTGTGCCTGACAGCAAAACCAGGTGCATCTGATATGCACGAAGAATCTCGATTTAGTGCATCTAGTGTGCAAGATCGCATCAAGTGTCTTAAGTATGCGTAAAATCCAAATCAAGTGCACAATGTGCATGAAAATGAATATCGAATATCACAATCGAAATCGACGGTATACAACACATTTCAATCAAAATCCCAATCAGGTATACCGTGGTATTAAATCTGACCAACCTGTGCATCGGCGTGCACAAAAGTAAATCA
This sequence comes from Agapanthus africanus, assembly GCA_030015575.1. Taxonomy (NCBI): domain Eukaryota; kingdom Viridiplantae; phylum Streptophyta; class Magnoliopsida; order Asparagales; family Amaryllidaceae; genus Agapanthus; species Agapanthus africanus. The sequence continues at coordinate 397,244,936 of CM057343.1, forward strand.
AATACTAAAAGTGCATGAAAACTATGCCGAAAGCATAAATCAAATCATATGTTTGCCCTAGGCATGAAATCAAATATCATGAAACTCGGTCATCAAAACTCAATCATGAATTAAATCACCCAAAAATACTGAAAATCCAAAGTGACGGATACGTGATAGTCAATCACAAAATCACAAATCATAAATACTGTCGTCGATATGTCCGTCCTTCAAAGTCGAGAAGGTGTCGGTGCATCCAATGCTAGCAGAGCTAGATATCTACTTGCCTTCTGATCATGGCCTATCGCCTAGTGCCCTTCGGCTCTCGTCTCTCACTGCAGATTGCTAAGTACATAGCTCCCCGGCTCAACGGTCCAATATGGAACGATAATCGAAGTAGTCTGCTCTGGCACCTCCTCTAAAGATCTCTGGCCAACTCTTATGGTCACTCATAACATGTCTCGTCGACGATGCCGAACTATGGCCTACTTGGTGTGCGTCATATGACGGCTCCTGCTTCCAGGTCTTCTCGTTTAGTATTTCCAGAAAGATCTTGTCGGGGTCTCTCCTAATCTCGTTTCTGCCGAACAGCCCGGAAGTTATCATCTCTTACTAAATCTATATCTTGTTCCGAAACGGCTGCATACTCTTCGCGACTCCTCCTGGAAGATATATTCATGTACAATGCCTCTGCATGCTTCGGACTCGTCTCTTTGTGGCTGCATGGACTGCGCTCCAACGGCTATACTCGTATCTGGAGTCTCCGAAGTAATGCATCCCATCACATGATATCCAAATGATGTCGAACTGTTCGATCCCTTCGTCAAAACCTCATAATCCCCCAAGAGCTCAACATCTTGAGTACAGTTTAATAGTATCGAGTTCATACCACAGCACCGGTGGACCAGCCGTAGAAGGGCAAACCCAAGCCTTACAAATGGTAGCGCTGAACTGCCGTAAACCCTAAGGTTCAAAGGCGTTCCATGGTCATTACGTCGAGTTAGAGTTTCATTATTCTAGTGGGTCCATAGATTGCTTGCATTGTTTTCTGAATACTTTAAACTTGGAAAATAGGTTCCTGATATTCGATCGTCTCTATCGACTCTCAATGTATCAGCGTAAAGTCGTCTCTAGCTAGAAACAATCAATTTGCTGATCTCGCATCGTGGTAGGCAATGAATCACATGTCCTAGTCTTTCATCTTTGGTGACTAGCGATCTTCTATAATCTCTCGAAGTATAACTCGGGCGGCATTAGATCCAAACATCTGGGGCGATAACTCCTCATTCGCAGCAACAACTGGCTCATTCGTCCGCACGCTAAACAGTGCCTCAATCATCAAGAATCATATTATAATGACGGTCATCACATTCTGGTTGGCCTCTATCAGTGGCCCCATCCTCTGGTACTGATCTGCACGTCCGAGAGATCTCGTAAAAGCGACCCATCAAACTCTCATGGCGCGAAAACACAAATAAACGATACGTCTTTGCAATCGTGTGTCGCCGGAATTACGCCCTGGTCAGTCCTCGTCCATGACGGGCTCGTGCTGACCGCAACTCTAGCCGTAGCTCTCTACCCGTGTAACCGTGGTAACAAAACCATAACCGGTACTGATGAGGCTAGATCATAGGAATGAATATAATATTGTGCAAAGAAATGTACATCTTAAGGCTTTTTAAGCGGTGTATCGTATCGTAAGTATGCCGCGAAACACACACGGTACGTCACTCTACTTGAGTCACCTACTCCATCAACCAAGGGTCATCCTACACTCCGAAGGTAAAACCTAACGCTCTGATACCAACTTTGTCACGATCCGAAAAGTACGGAACATGACCGGCACTTAAATTACGAAACGTCTCGAGGCGTACGTAATCTAAGTAAGACAAAACCCAGAAATAAAAACCAAAGAAGCAGTAGAGTGAAGGAAAAACCAATTTAAAGTAATTAGTTTTAACAACATAGGCCGAAATATGTATTTTTAAAATCTCAAGTATATTCTGAAAATTTCGGCAGAGTCTCCTTTGTAAATACTGGCCCCAAACGGGATACAACATGAATAGTATACGAAATGATAAACGGCATCACCAAGCGGGAGCTAGCTCATCGTCAATCGACGGTCACAACCATGCAAGCAATTTAATATACAACTCCGAAGGACGAGGATCAAAACTCAAAAGAAAACCCAAAATCAGCATGAAAACCATAATAATACAACGCGCGACTCTAATGTCGAAATAATAACAAGTCTGGTCTTCTATCCCTATCAAATATACAAACTGGTTGATGGAGTTTTAATAGATACAACTGAATATAAATATACAATGGTGGTCCTGATACAAAATAATCCACCTAGCAACCACCGAAAGGAACAGTGTGCCAGCAAGCCGCAACGAAACCTGTACGGCAAAACCTGTGAGAAATTGTGGCACAACGGGGGTGAGTTGCCAACTCGTTAGTAGAAAACATCTACGAGTAGAAATCACATACATAACGCTATCCTAGGTCATATCTGGTAATATCCTCAAATAAATATGGCCTGAAGCATAATATAATGGTAAGGGTAAACATCTATCCATATAGGGTAATACCAAGAGCTCGTGTCAGTGCCTTAGGTAACAACATGTCCTAATATGATGTACAAATGTCAGGTAGCAATATATCACTAAAATGATGTGCAGATGCATATAATGAGAACAAAGTACATCATGAATCAAAGAGCTGTTTTTCTTTATTTAATGAGATTTCTGTATGTATATAAATCGAGATATCATCAATGAAATCAACATAAAATCCGTGTCAAGCATCGACACAAAACATAGATCTCTATATCTCAGACTCCGGCTACCCGTGCTCGCCTGTATCATTAAATCTCAATATCTCAGTGTCTCAAATCTCAATACCTCGGGCTCCGTCAATCCAGATCGGCCCATATCATCAATCATACGACCACGAATGGTATCCTCCGGATATCCGCTGCGCCAGGTGAAATCACCGGCAGGCAGTCTGCCCCTGCCGGGCTCATCGTCTACACCTCGATCTTCTTGCCCCGGGGTACCTTGCCGGGTCCACCATGTACCCGCAGACGGTTCATCCAACTCCTCGAATCGGGTCTCGAAATCCATCTCATAACCGAGAAAACATCATGGTGGTCGACTCATACATTACGAGAAAACCGCACTTTTCATTTTAAAGAGAGAGAGAGAGAAGTTTATATATATTCTTGCGGTTTTCTCCCAAATCCAGGAAATCTCATGAAAATCTGAAATCCAATCATCAATAGCACGTAAACAGTGAATATCGGCATAAAACTCCATAATACTGCATAACAGTGAATAATAATATGCATGCAGTGGCAAGTAATAACTACAATGTCTAAACTAGCATATAAAGACGAGTACGCTAATACCATGTCGAACTATCAGTTAACAAGCTATGTCAATGAGTAATATTCTTTAAAGTGTTCGTGACATGGCAATTACCGATGATGATGTGTGTGAGCCGGTAAGTTAGTGTATGTGGAATATACGCATCATCGGTAATGGTGGTGGTGTCCTGACAACAAGATCTCAATAATGGCATATGAAAACACAATATAAGCATGCAGTGCTATGCGAACAGCAAGAATATGCGGGAGCTGAATAATAAACACATTGATAACTAATCTGCATTTATATAAATATGAGTCATACAGGTTTGTCATTTGAAATAACACGAATCGTGGAGTTTTGAAAATAAGGGCCACGGTGTTTTTAAGAAAAGATACATCCTTTGAAATATTCGTAAAACCCCTTGGCCTGTCTTTAAGATACTCACGATTCATTAGTTTTGAAATAGGTATGACTCGAGTCTAATCTATCAAGTACATGTAAACTACCGGACTAAACTAAACCGGCTGATCGAAAGGTAAGAAAACCGCCTAACATCTGAGTCGATACATATATATATATATAATAGTCGGTGATCCCGCTTCAATAGTATCCCATACGATACCCTAATACAATATGACATTCTCAAGTCAAGAGTGCGGATCTATCATCAATATAGCTCGTACGGTAAATCCGTCGTACGGCATCCCAAATCTGGGTACGAGTCAATGTCACATCAATCATACTATTCATCTGGCATCCTCTTTATCAATTATCATGATCGGGGGTACTGATCCACGTCTAATACAATACTGATACCACATATGTATATGCATGTGTGCGTCTGAAAACACCACGTCGAAAGGACCCCCTAAAACATCACATCGTATCTCAAATACGAACCATATCACATCACCAATCTCACGGCCTTAAGCCCAATCTCATCGACTCATCTCCAATCCCAAGTACTATCCTCATAATTCGTGTATATGTATACGTATATATATATATATACATAGTCCCATACCCATGTGCGTGTGTGCGTGTGTGTGTGTGTGTATATATACATATCCCCATATACGCACAGGTAATAAAGTGAATGCAGGTGTGTGCGTGTGGGTGTAAACCTATTCTAGGTTTCGCGACTAAGAATCTATGCTACTGCCCTTCTAATAACACCAAACTAACCATAAACACATAATCATAACTTGATAATCATCCACGGATCATAGACCACATATATATCCAATTATATATCATAAATATACTACGAACTGCAGGGGTGCTATACGCCATCCACCCGACTTCTCCCCATAGATATAAATCTACTCACCTGGTCTTTGCTTGCCGAAATCGATGTCGCCACGCACTTACTTGACGTCTCGAAGTCCACATGGGGGTGCCTACATGTAAACATATTGTAAGTCTACGGTAGCGCCCCGGCCGTCTACAGACGCCAAATGCGGAACAAAAACTTTTTAACTGGCGCTATCGTATACTTTAACCCGGCTCTGCCATTATTGCTAAACTAACAAACTGTAAAGAGTGTAGAAAGGTTATACCGAACGATCCGAGTCCTTCATTCTTTAACCATCATCCCACGCTCCGTTGCGGCTGCTCCGATCTCGTCGATCTCCGATCTGCTCGTCCAGGTGGCACCACGTCAACGATTCTTTAAACGGGCTCCCGCCTCTGACTCGAGACAACTCGGTCGTCAAGTTTGCTAAAAGAGACGACCAAGATTGATGTAGAGAATGAGTAGATGACTTTGTCTCACTTCGTCCATGTCCGTGGACGATCGGTTAATGAAGTTGCCGATGGAAATGAAATGGAACAAGAAATGAACTATGAAATTTCCATGCATCCAAAACTTTAGTCTTTTCTTTTTAACAACCATAATCTTTTCTAGTGAGTGAGTGAAGGAGGAGAGAGAGGGGGCCGGCCACTTATATGGAGGAGGAGGGTGAGTGTAGGAGCAATCAAGGAGGTGACCATAAACAAGAAGCTTATCCTCACAAAAATATCAAGAACAAATATCTTAAGGAAAACAAGAATCATTAAAGTCAAAGCATGAGTCATAATCCTTGTCACTACTTTCTAGAAACTTCTAGAACCTTCTAGAAGCATGACTCACCCTCATCCAAGAAAAGATAAATCCGTCTTTAACCGAATATTAAAAGACGGCTGATAGAAAACTGGAAACTGGCAACTTCCAAAAGTGATCCTGAAACTACTTTCAGGATAACCCCGTAACTGTATAAATATACCCGCATTTGTATTACGACCGAATACAAATGCAACTGAGACAAAGATATTATATCTACTCAATATAATACTCGGATCCGGCTTAAACCAAAGCCGACCAGTATCAACTGCCCGAAAAATAACACGTGCGTAAACGCATGTGCATTTTCCGAACCCTGCCATAAAACCATACGGCCTCTACAACGTTTCGCCCGAACTTGGGAAACTTTCTGTGGGGGACTCTAATGACTCGTCAGTACCCTGGCAGTGGGTTTAACCACAAACCGTCAGCGGCACTAGCTATGCGTAACGGCTGCCCATGGACTGACCTCAAGGGAGGCCGATGAGCGAACTCATCCGGAAACCCTACTGAGCCTAACAGTGACAATGTATATACAGTCCGGTCCGTTCGTCTATGAGTATCGCATATCTGCCTAGGGGGCTAGTAATGTCAGACCCCTAAAAGCAGTATAAGTCGTGTCGGAGTGTAGCCCAATAACACCCTGAGATACTACTGGAGTACCTACCAGTAAATCTCCTGCCATGGCCATGGACTTTGTGTAATGGCTCTCCTAGACACAGCACTGTAGGGTTCCTAGGCACACTAATGAGGTCTCACAAGGCATCAACCATACCAATTTCAAAAATTACAAGTGCCGAGAAAGCCTAATACGGATCGTTAACTAGATTTTAGGCGAAACAAAGAAACTAGTTAACAACTTAACTAAAAGAACGGAAATACAACCTTTGTAGATCCGGTCCTCCACCTCCATAGCTCCATGATGAAGTCTCCTCGCTGTCCAAATAGAATCCCGGGCTCTAGCGTCGGTTTCATCGGAGAAAAACGGGCTAGGACATCGACGACGATGCCGAAGATGATCTACGTCGAGGCATCACAAGATCAAGCTCCACCTTCACCAAGCCAAGAAAACTTGTGAAGGAAACACCCTATACTACTTGGCAAGAGGTAGAAGATGAAGAAATAGGAGGTGGGTTCACTTTAGATTTGGATTTCTCACTCTTTTTCATCAATCACCATTGATGGAAACTAGGTTTTCTTCTTGAAGAAGAAGAAGAAGAAGATGAATATTATGATAAGTTATTTAAAAATAAAAACCAATATGATACTTATCATAATCTTAACCTTAGTTAGGTGTAGAGAATAAACCATGGTTAGGTTTAGGAAAAGAACAAGAATGGTCAAGCTTTCAACACATCATGAAGTTTCCACAAAACTACAAAATAAGCCACCATTCTCATTATCTTTTCTAAATAAAAATAAACAAATAAATGAATAAATAAATGAAATGAAACCCTAACCACTAACTAACCATGGTTTAATTCTTTACACAAACCCAAGCAAGAATGTATCATCAAACATGATACAATCAAGTGCACTAAAATATATCACATATACAATGTGCATTTCAAGTGAGTAAATCCATTTAAAGTGAACCAATACTAGTTAATGCAAAGTAATATATCAAATATATAATTATACATTAAATCATTAAATCAACACTTGATTCAATGATCCGGTCATGTCGCATATAACCGGCTAGTATCCAATGTATCGGCTTATCGAGTCAATCCTTGATTCGATAACTAGGTTATATCGCATACAACCATTCGACACATTCATCGCGAGAATGAAATACGGTATCACATACACGCATTATTCTCGGTCCCGCACATATCTCATATGTGCTCGTATTTCATTTCGCTTGAGCCAGGAAACCTCTGTGTAGGACTCTAAAGACTCGTCAATACACCGGCAGCAGGTGATGATCATATCAAGCACCCACAAGCCGCAAGCGGTCTGCTAAACGTAACGGCCACTCGGGTATTGAGCGATCAGAAGATCGACGAGCAAGCCCGCTCACACTCCTATGAATCCAACCAGTAACACTTACCGTACAGTCCGTTCTGATCGTCTGATATGTCGCATATCTTGCCTAGGGGTGGTAAACGTCAGACCCCAATATCTCGATAAGTCGTGTCGATATGAGGTCTATAACAGTTCGAGAAACTACTGGTAACAGTTACCAGTAAATCTCAGCAACCCTGGCCAGGGATTTCCGGTTATAGCCAATCGAACACAGCGCAACATCAACTCCCTATACCGGGAGAGACGAATCCCCTCCTATCGCTCATTGCCTCCATGTGATTCGGGACTGTACCCAAAAACCACCGTTTTTCACGCCCTCTTGGACGTGGTAAGGTGGAAATCAAAGCACAGTGGGAACCACACAAGACTCTATGACGATCTCGGGTCAACAGACTACTCTGTACCAGTGTCACCAGAGAACTGCCATCTGACGTAAGGTATAATACCATCCGGGAGTTCTCGGCGAGTCCGTCCAGTATACCCAATCTCCACTGAGCACCCGTATATCATCTCTGATGTCAAACACCAATGGATATGGGATCATCCATCGCCCATCTGTATGGGTCAAGAAGGTATACGCTAGTCTACTCTGGTATATCGATGCCCCGTCTCGATATACCTACGACTAGGGACTTTTAAGGATGTACTTATGGACTACCATGTCCCCACTAGTATGATCCGCATCATAGTCCAGGTAGTCAAGTAAAAATCCTAAGGGCTTTACCAACATGTATCAGAGAGACAATCAGCGTACACGTTAAAGTAAAGAGCAACCAGATAGCATACTATCATGTCGAGCAAGAAAGTCCTCCCTATATATGTCCCAGCATCCACTACAATATACATCCTATGTATAGCAATGGCCTCTAGGGTATATATATAACTAACAATCTCCCACTTGCACTGGGGCCATCTGATAGCAGTGGTTGTAGTATCTCATACTCAACCATCCAATAAAAGTATCTCTGTGGGAAAAGGCCTTTGTGAGTGGATCCGCCGTGTTGTCCTCTGAGTCTTCTCTCCTGACCTCGATCACCCTGGAGATCAACTATCTCCATGATCAGGTGATACTGCCTTAGATATGTCTGGATCACTGATGGAACGGACGTTCCTTGGCATAAGCCACAACTCCATTGTCACACAATGGGAGGAACTCAGTTCATCTCATGAACAAATATACATCCAGACTGCCTCTTTCGTAGCATCTTAAATAGCGATGTATCGAGCCTTTATCGTCTAGTATGCCACGGTATCTAGCTTGGAACTCTTCCAACATACCGTCCCTTTACTGAGGGCAAAGACAATGCCTGTGACTGACATTCAGTCGTCTTTATCACCCTGGAACACTTCCAGTGATTCTCCCCAGGATCAACTGATACCCTCTCACTACAGCTAGTGAGTATTTTAACATCCATTTAGATCTATCTCATAGATCCAAAATCCAGGATTTAGGAGGTATCACTCTGATCCTATATGGAGAATCATTGTGATAAGCGGAGATTGACCGAGCGTAGCATAGGAAACTCCTTCCTTAACAAGAGTATGTCATCCACGTACTCTACGAGGATCGGCACTATACTCCCTAATATCTTTTTGTTTATACAAGGTTCATCTACCATTTTGATGATGTCAAACTCTTTGACTAACACATCAAAACAGATGTTCCAACTCCGCGATACCTGCTTTATTCTATAAAGCATCTTGTACACGTTTCCGCTGCTCCCATTGTCTACGAAACCCACTGGCTGTGTACTTATAGACGTTCTCTTCTAAAACATCATTTAGAAAAGCAGTCACGGCACCCAACCGCCAGATATCGTAATCATGGTATGTAGCCATGGTAAGTAGGATCTGGATGGACTTAAGCATAGCTACTTGAAAAGGTTTCATCATTATCCACACCTGGTCAATGATGCAAACTTTTAACAAGTCTAGCTTTGAAAGTCTTAACCTTTCCAAGTACACCAAATAATCTTCTCAAGATATACTTGCTCCTGAGGGGGATTTAACCCTTCAGATATAGCAACCAAAGTCCATACTTTGTTGGTGTACATGGATTCCATCTCAGAACGCTAAGCATCCAGCCATTCTTACAGAGTCCCACTCCTGATGGCCAGCTCGAAACTAGTTGGGTCATTATCTCATGATGCAATCCTCGCTCCCACTGTCATAGAGTAACCGAAGTATCTCTCAGGTGGGTGAGGAACCCTACTAGATCGGCGGAGAGGCTGAGGTTCGTTGGTAACTATTGAATCCTTTGGTTCTTTCAAATCATCAGCTGCAGTTTGTATAGCTGGAACCTTTCCAGTTCTACATAACAGACCTTGTCTCGAGCTTGTCCGGATTATGCTTTTAGACATAGGCCGGACAACCCCAAATCTTAACTAACTTAAGATATGGGCTCTTCCCTTATCATATCTCATATGAAACGGTAGGCAACTGACTTGATTTGAACCCTATTCAATAGGTATGCAGCTTTGAAGTGCATAACTCCCAAAAAGGAAATAGGAAACTCAGTAGTACTCATCATAGAGCACACCATATCATATAGGGTGCATCTGCTCCGCCCCGATATACCATCGTGCTATGGTGTATACGGAGGAGTAATGCTTAGAGAGAATCTCATTCTCCTTTAGAATAGTCCAGGATTTCCGTGCTCAAGTATTCTCCTCCTTGATCACATCAAAGGACATAATACTTATAACCGTTTTGGTTCTCTACTTCTAACTTATATTCTGTGAATATCTCAAAAGGTTCGGACTTGTGTTTCAACAGGAACATAGGTCTGAATCTCGAAAGATCATCAGAGAATGTAATGAAGTACAAGGAACCGGTCTTGGCATATGTAGACAGGGGACCTTACATACATCAACATGTATCAATCCCAAGAGTTCACTAACTCTTTCTCTGTTTCCAATAAACAGAGCTAGTATCATTATATCTTTGTGACATGACTGGCAAGTTTCACAAGATGTAGATTCAAACTGATTTAAATATGCATCTAAAATGTAACTTCAGCCAGTCGGATCGCATTGATATGACCTAGTCTACAATGCCTCAAGAAGGATTCGTTCATTTCTGAACTCTTCCTCTTGTGTGTGTTCTGTATACTAAGAACTGTAGTTTGATTTAGAACATCAATGCTTTTAGATAACGTGCCTGAACCGATCAACTTTTGATATAGGAAATGTTCAAAACATTATCCAACAATACAAAATTATATCCTTTCTTTACTAATAAAGAGACTGATATGATTTTGTATATCAGGTTCGGTATCTAATAACATTCGTTCAGAATCAATGTATTTGTAATACAGGGTGACAGTGACCAACAGACTTGGCTGCAACACTTGCCCCGTTTTCTGCCTCATGAAACTTATCACCCGTTCTCAGTTCTCTACCTAGCTGTAGCCCTATGTAACAGATTACATATCTGGGATCCTGATCTGGTATTACATACCCAGGACGTAGAGGATACAGAGAAACAGTTCTTTGTAACGAACACACCCGAAGATGATGCATCATATGCACTTTCTTCGTTTGGGCGGCATAGGAATTCTGGTATTCCCCAATTTCCTGCTCTGTCTTATAGCAATTATAAGTTGGAGCGGGACCAACGTTCCCCAGCTCAGTATAACAAGCGGGTTCGGTCAATAATCCGTATTATTATCTTGATTAAGGCGTGATATGGTCGCTACCAGGAGAGAGAGAGAAAAAAAACACTCAGCGTGCGCTCTTCCAAGAATAGATTGGTTATTATTTTATCTAATCAAGATGGCTCCCACTGCTTTTTATCAAATCTTCCTTCAAACCCTAAAAGGAAAGACTAGCCGGGATTAATTACACACTACAAGTTCGCCAATCTTTCAGCCAGGCCAGTGTCGGTACTTTGAGGGAGGTCCCCCGTGCTTTCGCACGAACCTAATTAATGTAAACCTCGTTTTCCCAGAGGCGTAACCCCATTGACACCTTTCTAGACACCTACTTGATCGGCTAATTGTAATGTATAAAACTCTCCCAGGAGTAACTCTTACTCGCAGCGGGTATCGGGATCCAACTATCTCATAGAAGGTATGCAATCTCATTGCAAATTTCAACACTTGAAATTCCCGATAATTTTGCCCCTAGCGTCCTATGACCTTGACGGAGGCCAAACTACCCATAGTCCGCTAGTCAAGTTCAACCCGTCATTTCCTGATTGAATTAAACCCACCCGCACGACCCTTGACGGAGGCCAAACAACGCCGTACGAATACCCTAATCCAATCGCATCATATGCTAGCAGATAAGCACTAGTTAGCTACCGTACACTACGCCTTGACGGAGGCCAAACTACCGCAGCACGAATACTAACTAGTACTTATCTGAAATGACGGAGGACTACGACAGGTTTTTCTGAAAACCTATTGCGTAATGAACTTGATATCGTTGTAGGATCGAATGAATTTTGAAATGGAGTGTCTTTGAGGCTTTTCTAGTTTTGCTAAAGGAGTCACTCCCGGTGAAGGGATCGTCGGTCCTTTCCTCGTCGAATGAGGTGCGAGATATATCATATATATCACTGTGCAAAGCAGAAACTATAGAAGCAATCAAAAGACAAACCGAGTGTGTAGCATCTGCCAGTTATTGCTAAAGGAGTCACTCCCGGTGAAGGGATCTCGGTCCTTTCCTCATCGAATAAGGTGCAGGATATATCATATATACCGCTGTGCAAAGCAAGAACTGTAGCTACCTTTTTATTTTGAAATTCGATTCTACAACATCTTTAGGTTTCTTATATTTCATTAATCACATTAATGAAGTCCCATCATTTAAGTACCTAAACATCACAGATAAATACGACGTACACTTATGCCATCCGCATTCGCCTCGATGTCCCCTCATGCACCGTTAGGTTAGGTAACTAACGGCAAAGCGGGGCAGGGCTAGCGCGGGTGTAAAACATAAGTAACGCCTATATAATATATCATATATACTATATACTGTATCTATCACAGAACATCACATGATCACATCACAGATATCGCAGCAGAAGAAACATATGAAATATTGGATGTACTAGGACGTCCGTGTTTTCAATACGAGCCAGTATAAAACACGGATTCCACGGTCGCGATGAATAGCCAAACCCGCACCCCAACACCCCTACGAGAGCGGGAAGCAACCCTACCAATTCTAGAGTTAGGAGAACCGGACTCGACTCCTCGAGTTGGTCTCCCATTGGACTCCAGAACCCGGTTACTTGTGCCCTCCTCCTTGGGTCTATCCTAGTGCGGAAAAGTAAATAATATACAAACGGTGACATCTTCCGCAACCTGGAAGTGCCCCAAATAAAAGAACATTACATACAAGTTTTTACATGAATGAAAATGAAAAACACTCATCTCACATAAAAAACCCCGGCTATTCAAACACGACGATCCAATATAACATATCCAGCAACACATAACATCTCATGTCATCAACGTAAGTAAATATGCGCACCCCACTTGTCGTTGACATATAGCAACGAAACCGGCGATATCACATATTACACTTACAATCACAGAAAAGAAAGTGTAAAACTACAACAATTGGAATCCGCAATCTCTTTAGACATCACATGCCTAATCAAATGAATTCCTTAGACATCGCATGCCTAACAATTATAAACCCCGCATTTTAGTCTCAAAATCGAAAACACTTTTCAATATCAAGTCGGGCAATTCAACAAGATTCCCGACATCCTGATCGAATACTCATCGCAAACTTTAGTAGGCGGCCGCACCCCCGACGCCGTCGACGAAGTGCACCAAGGAGGAACACCGCTGCCGCGAGCACCCGAACGGATGCCTTCGGCGACGGGGTTCTCCTACAGTCACTTGGTCGGGGCTATGGGGTGAGGCTGTCTATTAAGTTTACCCGGCGAGTATCCGCGTACGCTACGTGATTGCGACGGACTTTTGATCACATCAAAATTCCGTGGCAACCGATCAAGTGAGACTAAACTGCTATGTTTATAACATTCATTCAGTTATCTCATAACTGCTTGTGAATTCCAATTATTGTATCACATTCCAGATAAATAGAAAATATTAAACTTTCCGATCGAACATTCAAACACCCAAGTTTTCCCGAAACAGATCATCACATGAAATAAGTGCAAAAACATTCACTTCGTGCCTCAGTACCAACGGTCCAGCCGTAGAAGGGTCAAGCCAACGCCTCACATGTGGCACGCCGTACTGCCCCAAACCCGATGGTTCAAGGGGCAGTTCAAGACGGTCACATAATCGAGTTAAGGTTTGTTGTCTTCTAGAGGGACCATCGCGTTACTTGCACTACTTAGAACGTCTTTAAACCACGGAAAAAATCCAACACATGGAAATTTTCCGGCAGGGGAAAGATTGGGTATTTATATCCGGTCGAACTTTTTAACATATTCTAAAATATCTGGAAAAACACATAGGAAAAATTAGATAATCCGTTCGAATCATCGAGTTCCAATACAACCCCAGAACACCCAACTCCAGAGTCAAAATAAAAAATACCCAGAAAATATAGCATTTAAATATAAGAATTACTGTGAAGAAAACAATGAAAGAGGAGACCGTACGGCCGCGGAACCGCCGCACATGCAAGGCTTGTGCCGCGGTTCCGCGGTGGAATATTCGAATTAGACCCTCGTATTTCACAGTAATTCAAATTAGACCCTGCTTAATTTTCTGCATATTTTTAATATGGAAAAATCCACTTTTTCAGAAAAAGTCCAGAGAGCATGTTTAGGGTTAGGGTTTCGGTTCGATCGGTTTTCTAATTCCGTCTACGCATCGCCTAAGGCTCTAGCTAGGATCTGATACCACTGTAGGGTTCCTAGGCACACTAATGAGGTCTCACAAGGCATCAACCATGCCAATTTCAAAAATTATAAGTGCCGAGAAAGCCTAATACGGATCGTTAACTAGATTTTAGGCGAAACAAAGAAACTAGTTAACAACTTAACTAAAAGAACGGAAATACAACCTTTGTAGATCCGGTCCTCCACCTTCATAGCTCCATGATGAAGTCTCCTCGCTGTCCAAATAGAATCCCGGGCTCTAGCGTCGGTTTCATCGGAGAAAAACGGGCTAGGACATCGACGACAATGCCGAAGATGATCTACGTCGAGGCATCACAAGATCAAGCTCCACCTTCACCAAGCCATGAAAACTTGTGAAGGAAACACCCTATACTACTTGGCAAGAGGTAGAGGATGAAGAAATAGGAGGTGGGTACACTTTAGATTTGGATTTCTCACTCTTTTTCATCAATCACCATTGACGGAAACTAGGTTTTCTTCTTGAAGAAGAAGAAGAAGAAGAAGAAGAAGAAGAAGAAGATGAATATTATGATAAGTTATTTAAAAATAAAAACCAATATGATACTTATCATAATCTTAACGTTAGTTAGGTGTAGAGAATAAACCATGGTTAGGGTTAATGGTTAGGTTTAGGAAAAGAACAAGAATGGTCAAGCTTTCAACACATCATGAAGTTTCCACAAAACTACAAAATAAGCCACCATTCTCATTATCTTTTCTAAATGAAAATAAACAAATAAATGAATAAATAAATGAAATGAAACCCTAACCACTAACTAACCATGGTTTAATTCTTTACACAAACCCAAGCAAGAATGTATCATCAAACATGATACAATCAAGTGCACTAAAATATATCACATATACAATGTGCATTTCAAGTGAGTAAATCCATTTAAAGTGAACCAATACTAGTTAATGCAAAGTAATATATCAAATATATAATTATACATTAAATCATTAAATCAACACTTGATTCAATGATCCGGTCATTTCGCATATAACCGGCTAGTATCCAATGTATCGGCTTATCGAGTCAATCCTTGATTCGATAACTAGGTTATATCGCATACAACCATTCGACACATTCATCATGAGAATGAAATACGGTATCACATACACGCATTATTTTCGGTCCCGCACATATCTCATATGTGCTCCTATTTCGTTTCGCTTGAGCCAGGAAACCTCTGTGTAGGACTCTAAAGACTCGTCAATACACCGGCAGCAGGTGATGATCATATCAAGCACCCACAAGCCGCAAGCGGTCTGCTAAACGTAACGGCCACCCGGGTATTGAGCGATCAGAAGATCGACGAGAAAGCTCCGCTCACACTCCTGTGAATCCAACCAGTAACACTTACCGTACAGTCCGGTCTGATCGTCTGATATGTCGCATATCTTGCCTAGGGGTGGTAAACGTCAGACCCCAATAGCTCGATAAGTCGTTGTCGATATGAGGTCTATAACAGTTCAAGAAACTAATGGTAACAGTTACCAGTAAATCTCAGCAACCTGGCCAGGGGATTTCCGGTTATAGCCAATCGAACTCAGCGCAACATCAACTCCCTATACCGGGGAGAGACGAATCCCCTCCTATCGCTCATTGCCTCCATGTGATTCGGGACTGTACCCAAAAACCACCGTTTTGCACGCCCTCTTGGACGTGGTAAGGTGGAAATCAAAGCACAGTGGGAACCACACAAGACTCCATGACGATCTCGGGTCAACAGACTACTCTGTACCAGTGTCACCAGAGAACTGCCATCTGACGTAAGGTATAATACCATCTGGGAGTTCTCGGCGAGTCCGTCCAGTGTACCCAGTCTCCACTGAGCACCCGTATATCATCTCTGATGTCAAACACCAATGGATATGGGATCATCCATCGCCCATCTGTATGGGTCGAGAAGGTATACGCTAGTCTACTCTGGTATATCGATGCCCCGTCTCGATATACCTACGACTAGGGACATTTAAGGATGTACTTATGGACTACCATGTCCCCACTAGTATGATCCGCATCATAGTCCAGGTAGTCAAGTAAACATCCTAAGGGCTTTACCAATATGTATCAGAGAGACAATCAGCGTACACGTTAAAGTAAAGAGCAACCAGATAGCATACTATCATGTCGAGCAAGAAAGTCCTCCCTATATATGTCCCAGCATCCACTACAATATACATCCTATGTATAGCAATGGCCTCTAGGGCATATATATAACTAACAAGCACGACCTCGCCCCCAATACCGGGAGAGACGAATCCCCTGCCGATCCGCTCACGTGCCTCCATATGGCTCGGGACTGTACCCAAAAACTACCTGTTTGCACGACTCCTTTAAGCCGTGGTAGGGTAGAAATCAAAGCACAGTGGGAACTCACACGAGACAAATGACGACCTCAGGTCGATGAACTAACCTGTACACATGTCACCAGGGAACTGCTATCTGACGATAGATATAGTACTAACTAGCAGATTCCCGGCGAGTCCTGTCCGGTGTACTCATAACCCAATGAGCACCTGTATACATCTTAGGTGATCCAACTGACACCAGTGGCTTGTGAGACCGGCCACCGCCTCTCGTCGCGGTCTCGACTGTACACACTAGTCTACTCCGGAGTATCGATGCCCTGTCTCGAAATACCCACGACTAGGGACTACAATTAAGGATATGCGTATAAACCACCCAACTCTCACGTATATGATCGCCATCATACTGTTGGTGGTAAAGCATGATCCTAAGGGCTCTATCAAAGTGTAACATGTAATCAGTCACCTGAACATGTACACGACAGATAAAGGCAAACCAGATAGCATACTATCAACTCGAGTAAGACTGTTCTACCGGTATAGTTCCTCCGCAATCATTGCAATCACGTACCTGCGATCCAATAATTGACTATGAGGGCACTATCTCCAACACATATAGTATCATAAACCGAAATCGCGGATGAAAGTCCAAAACGGCATACGAATTTCATATAGGTTAAAACCTAGGATCCACTCAAGTAAAAGAACCAAATATCACTCGACATCGGTGTATAAACGCCAATTGATCAAGATAAAACCCGAACACACCAATCATGGTTTCACAAATCACTAATTATATATGAAATAAGGTTTAAATCATCAAAACTTCAAATTCGCATTAAAAGCTATTTTTCCGAAACTCTAGTAAGCCACAATTTCCAATTTAGTTCAAATCTCGTTATTTTAACAATTCTAAATGCTACAATGCTCACTAAATATCTTGATTAAGTCATATAAACCATATTCATAATTAAATCTCACATTTGCAATTAACTTCAAAAAACCTAGTTTTCAATAGAGCTTAGTTATAACAATTTTAAATAAACAATTTGCAAACTAGAAACTAGATTAGATTTTTACATGCTTTGATGTGTTAAACTACATCTCACAACCACAAACAGATGATCAAAACCCCTATCTTGATCAACCCCAACTTCTAAAATTTCCAAACCCTAATCTTCACAATTCTAACTTGAAATTTAACCCTATTTAGATACCTAATTAAATTTGATTACAACAAATATTAACAAGGTAACAATTTGAACAAGATATACCTCATAATTCAAGGGATCTAGCTTGCAATCTAGCCTCCCAAACTTGCTTCCAAGCTCCAAGATCAATGCTTGAATGGCCCAGGAAAAATGGGTAAGAGTTGGATTTGAGTTTTAGCTTGATTTTTTATGGAAATTTGTTGAATTTTTGGTGGAAAAGAAGTGGGATTTTAGGGTAAGGGGGCTGCTGCATTTTTGGCCAGAGGTGGGGGAAGGGAAGAGGTGAGTGGGGGTATGGTGTTGGTCAACTCAAGAAAGTACAAATACAATATATATCCACACCTCACAATTCTTTCCATATTCTATTCTATTCTTTTCTTCTTTTCTTTTATTTTCTTTACTTAACAAGAAGTGAGGAAACTTTTTAAGGGATTGGGGCTGCCCCTAGTGGGCTCGGCTAGCTCAAGGGCAGGGAGGTGTGTGGGTGAGGGAAAATGATAAATGTTATACCCCAATTTCCATTTAATTTAATTTTACCATTTAAGCTTTTTTCTTCAATATTTTCTAAAACCATTTGACAATTTCATTTCATTTCAGAAATAATATTTTACATGTTAGTTTAATATGTCATGATGCATAAAATTTGTATCAACCCATTCCAATTTGTAATTATCCCTAATTAAATGTATTAGTGATGGCTTAAAATAATATTAAAATAATTAATTTCGGAAAAAATTTCAGTAAATTAGAAATTTTACAAGTGGCTCAATAAACAACAAATACTAGCAATTACATAGCTAGAATATGTATATTTAATTTTGTATTAAAAGATATTTATATTTCGATTTTTTTACGGAAAACACCCGTTATTTTACCGATTTTCCGAAATTTCACCTAAATGATTTTCAAAACGTTTCAAAATATCTTTAGCATGACAAAAAGAGTGGACTTTGTCAATGGTTATCCACAAGCTTTCTCAAAGCTTCAAGCTATGACAAATTCCACCAATTTGTGATTATTTTGATAAAGAAAAACCCTACATTATCCTAACTATAGTGTATGTCTCATACACCCATGTAGCATGTGGCATCAAGCATGACACAATAAAATGTACATTAATATATATCACATATATACTATATGCACACTAATGAGAAAAAGAATACTTAGTGAGCAAATATTAGTTAATGTAAGTTAATATATCAAACATTTAATTATACATTAAATTATCAAATCAACATTTGATTTAATAATCCGGCTATATCACATATAACTGACTAATATCATATGAATAAACTTATCGAATCAATACTTGATCCAAGAACCTGGCTATACCTCATATAACCGACCGATATCACATATCGCGAGAATAGAATGCGGTATCACATACGCACATTAATCTCGGTCCCGCACATATCACATATGTGCTCCTACTTCGTTTCGCATGAATCAGGAAACCTATGTGTAGGACTCTAAACACTCGTCAATACGCCGGCAGTAGGTGATGATCATATCAAACACCCACATGCCGCAAGCGGTCTACCAAACGTAAAGGCCATCCGGGTATTGAGCGATCAGAAGATCAAAAAGCAAGCCTACTCAAACTCCTGCGGATCCAATCAGTAGCACTACCGTACAGTCCGGTCTCTTCGTCTGATATGTCGCATATCACAGCCTGGGGATGGTAAAACTTGAGACCCTAATAGCCTGATAAGTCAGGCCGATGCAAGGTCCATAACGGTTCAAGAAACTACTGATAAAACTCACCAATAGATCTCAGCAACCCTGGCCAGGGATTTCATGTTATGGCCAATCGAGCATAGCGCAACATCAACTCCCAATACCGGGAGAGACGAATCCCCTCCTATCGCTGATTGCCTCCATATAACTCGAGACTGTACCCAAAAACCACCGTTTTGCACGATCTCTTGACCGTTGTAAGGTGGAAATCAAATCAAAGTGGGAATCATACAAGACTCTATGAAGATCTCGGGTTGACAGACTAACTTGTACCAGTGTCACCAGAGAACTGCTATCCGACGATAGGTATAATACCATTTAGGAGTTCTCGGCGAGTCCGTCCATTGTACACAGTCTCTACTGAGCCTCCGTATACCTTCTCTGATGTCAAACACCAATGGATATAGGATCATCCATCGCCCATCATATGGGTTGAGAAGCGCATACGGTAGTCTACTCTAGAGTATCAATGCCCTGTCTCGATACTCCCACGACTAGGAACAATTACAGGATATACTTATAGACTACCCTGGCCCACTAGTATGATCTCCATCATAGTCTTAGTAGTCAAGCACACATCCTAAGGGTTTTATCAACATGTGAGAGCAAGACAGTATCACAAGAGCAACCAGATAACATACTATCATATCGAGCAAGAAAGTCCTCCCTATATATGTCCAAGCATTCACTACAATATACATCACATGTACAGTAATGGCCTCTAGGGCATACATATAACTAACAATCTCCCACTTGCACTAAGGTCATCTGTTGTAGTATCCCATAACCAACAATTTAGCAATGGTTGTAGTATCCTATCCCATATTCAACCATCCCAAAATATCTCAAATAGTATTTGGGAAAGCAAGCCTTGGTGAGTGGATCCACCGTGTCTACTCTCCTAACCTTGATCCCTTAGAGATCAACTATCTCCATGATCAGGTGATAATTGCCTCAGAATATGTCTGGATCGCTGATGGGACCGGTGTTCCTAGGCCAAAGCTACAAATCCATTGTTGTCACAATTGTTAGTTGTATGTATGCCCTAGAGGCCATTATTGTACATATGATGTATATTATAGTGGATGCTTGGACATATATATAGAGAGGACTTTCTTTCTCGACATGATAGTATGCTATCTGGTTGCTCTTTATCTTAACATGTATACTTGTCTCTTGATACTGTCTTATGGTTACATGTTGGTAAAGCCCTCGGGATGAGTACTTGACTACCAGGATTATGATGCAGATCATACAAGTGGGGCCATGGTAGTCCGTAAGTTCATCCTTTAATATTCCTAGTCATGGGTGTATCGAGACGGGGCATTAATATACCAGAGTAGACTAGCGTATATGCTTCTCGTCCCATGTGATGGGCGATGGATGATCCCATATCCATTGGTGTTTGACATCAGTGATGGTATACGGGTGCTCAGTGGAGACTGGGTACACTGGACGGACTCGCCGAGAACTCCTAGATGGTATTATACCTGACGTCAGATAGCAGTTCTCTGGTGACACTGGTACAGGTTAGTCTGTAGACCCGAGATCGTCATAGAGTCTTGTGTGATTCTCACCGTGCTTTGATTTCCTCCTTACCACGTTCAAGAGAATGTGCAAAACGGTGGTTTTTGGATACAGTCTCGAGTCACATAGAGGCAATGAGCGATAGGAGGGGATCTTGTCTCTCCCGGTATTGGGGGTAGATGTCGTGCTGTGCTCGATTGGCCATAACATGGAAGTCCCTAGCTAGGGCTGATTTAGAGATTTACTGGTATGTGTTACCGGTAGTTTCTCGACCCGTTATGAGCCTCGTATCGTCATGAATTATCGAGTTATTGGGGTCTGACGTTTACCACCCCTAGACTTGATATGCAACATTTTAGACGAAGAGTCCGGACTGTACGGTAATGTTACTGACAGGCTTTACAGGAGCTAGAGCGGGCTTGCTTGTTAATCTTCTGATCGCTCAATACATGGGTAGCTGTTACATCCAGCTAGTACCGCTGACGGCTTGTGGGTGTTTGATGTGATCATCACCTACTGCCGGAGTATTGACGAGTCTTTAGAGTCCTATATAGAGGTTTTACTGGCTCAGGCAAAACGAAATAGGAGCATATATGTGATATGTGCGGGACCGAGAATAATACAATTATGCGATACCGTATTCTATTCTCGGGATTTTTGTATCGGTCGGTTATATATGATATAGCCGGGTTATCGAATCAAGTGTTGATTCGATAAGATGGTACATATGATATTAGTTGGTTATATGTGATATAACCGGATTATTAAATCAAGTGTTGATTTTATAATTTAGTGTATAATTTTATATTTGATATATACTAGTTTACATTAAATAATATTAGCTCACTTAAGCATTTATTTTTCTCATATGTGCACACTTAATATATATGTGATATATATTAATTGTGTCATGGTTGTTGATACACACTACATGGGTGTATGAGACTTACACCATACTAGTTATAATATGGGGTTTAATTATTTAAAGTAAATCCAAATTAGTGGATAAATGGTTACATGCAAGAAGCTTGTAGAAGCTTGTGGATGCATTGACTTGGTCCACTAATTTTGTTTTACTTAAGATATTTATTAACCTAACCATTATAATTTAGCTATGGTTATATCTCTACATGAGTTAGCTATATGATAGAAACCCACCCATGGTTGATTACCTCACCTCATTAGTTCATTCTCATTTCTTTGCTTCATCTTCTTCAACCTTGAAAAAAAGCTCACTAGCTTTTTGCAAAGTGAGAAAATATTGTGAGAAAAATAAAACTAAAGTGAGCCCACTTTCTACTTCATCATCCTCTACTAGATTAGCACTTTATTATAGGGTGTTAGCTTCACTAATCACTCATTAGTGAAGTAGAAGCTTGAGTTAGCGTCTTCTCGACGTAGATCATCTTCGGCCTCGAAGACTTCACGTAAGATCATTCCTTTCACCTTGAGAAGCCATGCAAGAGTCCGGGAGTTCCATGATCGCAGCGAAGGGACCACTACAAGGAGCCATTGAAGTGAAGGACCGGTCTAGAAAGGTTGTATTCCGTTAACACTTAGAAGCAAAAATATTTACTTTCTAGTTTAGCTCCTAAAACTCTAGTTAGATCCTTGGTTAGGGTTGTTTGGCGCACTAAAATTTTAAATATAGCATGTTTGATGCCTTGTGAAACCTTGTGGTTGTGCCTAAGAACCTTACATTGGTATCAGAGCCTTACTAGAGCATTAGGAGTTGTCTAGGCGAAATTAGAAGTTCGAACGAATTCCGAAAACCCGATATTGCCCACTTTCTGGAAATTTTTCAAAATGTTAGAATTTTTCACATTAAAAATCCTCAGAAAATCGTGCAGGTAAAACTATAGACCCTCTAGAAGAACGACACCCTAACTCGACAACATGACCGCGGAACCGTGGCCAAACCATGTGTTTGGCCGCGGTTCCGCGGCGCCATGTGTGAGGCTTGGGTCGATACTTTTACGGTTGGTCCGTAGCTACTGGGGCATGCTTCTTGGTATTTTTAATACTGCTCAAGTGTTGATTTTTTCTGGAGAAATTTTAGGAATTCGTTGATTCGATCGAAAGGTTTAATATCTTCTAGCTATCTACAATGTGATACAATATGTGGAATTCATATAGTTAGGCATGAAATCCGTAATATGTGATATTTCGGGTTTATGATGTCTAAGGTTATTATGGATTATAAATGTTGTAGTTTCACATTTTTTTTTCTGCGGCCGTAAGTGTAATATGTGGTGTATCACCTGTTTCGTTCCTAAATGTCAACGACAATTGGGATACGCATATTACTTATGTTGATGACATGTGATATTATGTGTTGCTATGATATGTTATATTGGATCGTCGCGTTTTGAAAAGCCGAGGTTTTTTTATGTGAGATGAGAGTTTTTTATTTTCATTCATGTAAAGTTCAATGTATGTAATATTCTTTTATTGGGGCACTTCCGGGTTGAGGATGATGTCACCATTGCTGTATATTATTTACTTTTCCACATTAGGATAGACCAAAGGAGGGGAGCACACGTAACCGGATTCTAGAGTCCAGTGGGAGACCAACTCGAGGAGTCGAGTCTGGGTCTCCTAACTCTAATAATTGGTTGGGTTGCTTGCCGCTCTCGTAGGGGTCTAGGGTTGTGGGTTTGGCTATTCATCGTGACCGTGGAATCCGTGTTTTATACAGGCTCAAAATAAAACACGGACCCCCTAGTACATCCAATATTTCATATGTTTCTTCTGCTGCTCTGTGTTGTGATCACTGTGGATTATGAGATGAATGGATATATATTATATATGAAATATATAGTAGACGTTGCTTATGTTTTGCACCTACGCTAGTCCCGTCCCGGTATGCCGTTAGTTAAGTAACCTAACGGTGCATAACGGGACATTGTGGCGAATGCGAATGGCATAAGCGTACGTTGTTTTTTTCGTTTCTTCTGTGATGCTTAGGAAGCTTAAATGATGGGACTTCATTAATGAGATTAATGAAAAGAAAGAAACCTAAAAGATGTTGTGGAATCAAATTTTCAAAAAGGGTAGCTACAGTATTTGCTTTACTTAGTGATATATGTGATATATCCTGCACCTTATTCAATAAGGAAAGAGCCGATATCCCTTCCCCGGGAGTGACCTCTTTAGCAATAACCGGCAGATGCTACAACACACGATTTGTCTTTTGATTGCTTTTGGAGTATTTGCTTTGCATAGTGATATATGGGATATATCCTGCACTTTATTTGATAAGGAAAGAGCCGAGATCCCTTCACCAAGAGTGACCTCTTTAGCGAAACTAGGAAAAGCCTAAAAAACACTCCTTTTCAAAATCACTCGATTCCGCAACGATATCAAGTCATTACGCAAAAGGTTTTCAGAAAAACCTGTCGTAGCCCTCCGTCATTTCAGATAATTTCTACTTAGTATTCATGCTACATTTGTTGACCTCCGTCAAGGCGTAGTGTGCGGTAGCTGACTAGTATTTATCTGCTTATGCATATGATGCAGATTGGATTAGGGTAGTCGTACGACCTTGTTGACCTCCGTCAAGGGTCGTGCGGGTGGGTTTAATTCAATCAAGAAATGACGGGTTGAACTTGACTAGCAGTCTATGATTTGTTGACCTCCGTCAAGATCATAGGATGCTAAGGGCAAAATATTATCGGGAATTTCAAGTGTTGAAATTTGCAATGAGATTGCATACCTTCTATGAGACAGTTGGATCCCGATACCCACTGCGAGTAAAAGTTACTCCTGGGAGAGTTTTACACAAGACAATTAGCCGATCAAGTAGGTGTCTAAAAAGGTGTCAACGGGGTTACGCCCCTGGGAAAACGATGTTTATTTTAATTAGGTCCGTGCGAAAGCACGGGGAACCTCCCTCAAAGTATCGGCATTGTCCTGGCTAAAAGATTGGCGAAGTTGTAGGGTGTAATTAATCCCGGCTAGTCTTTCCATTTAGGGTTTGAAGGAAGATTTGATAAAAACAGTGGGAGCCATCCTCATTAGATAAAATAATAACCAATCTGATCTTGAGAGAGCATACGCTAAAGTGTTTTCTTCTCTCTCTCTCTCCAGGTAGTGACCATGTCACGTCTTAATCAAGATAATAATATGGATGTATTGACCGAACCCACATGTTATACTGTGCTGGGGAACGTTGGTTTCGTTCTTTCTTATAAGAGTTATAAGACTGAACAGGATAAAAGGGAATGCCAGGATTCCCAAGCCGCCCGATTGAAGAAAGTACATGTTGATGCATTTTCTTCGGGTGTGTTCGTTACAGAGAACTGTTTCTCCCTTTGCTCTACGTCCTGGGTATTGGATACCGGGTCAGGATCCCATATATGTAATCTGATACATGGGCTAAGGAAAGGTAGAGAACTGGGAGAAGGTGATAAAGACATAAGGGTTGGAAATGGTGCAATTCCAGGGTTACCTAAGACGGCAGCAAGGTTTCGGGAGGTATCGTCCATGCCAAATTCAAAAATTTGCCGTTTTAGCTAACCCTAACTTTGAATCTTTAATTAGAAATCGACGGAAAAACATATGCAAACACTTTGCAAGTCTAGTGAGCAAGGAATACAACCTTTGTAGACTAGTCCTTCACTTCAATAGCTCCATGTAGTAGTCTTCTTCGCTGCGATCGTGAACTCCGGACTCTAGAGAGGCTCCCATGAGGAAACGAATATGCTTGCTTCGATGTCTTCGAGGCCGATGATGATCTACGTCGAGGAGACACTAACCCAAGCTATCTCTTCACTAACCATGGAATTAGTGAAGCAAACACCCTATACTAAATGGCAAGTGGTAGAGGATGATGATGTAGGAAGTGGGCGCACTTTAGATTTCATTTTCTCACACATTTTTTCTCACAACTCCATTGAAGCTAGAAAGCTTTGAGGAAGAAGAAGGAAGAAAAAAAAAGAAAAGCTAACTCATCAAATGAATTGTTGTGTGAGGTTAGAAATGCAACCAGGGGTTAAGCATGTCATGCTTAACCCTTGTAGAGAGTTAACCATAAGCTATGGTTAAAGGTTAGGTCAAATAATATCTTAAGCTAGACAAAAAGAGTGAACAAAGTCAAAGATGCTTACAAGCTTCTACAAGCTTTGAACAAATATCAACCATGACTAATTCAACAATTTTTGAATTACTTAATGATAAAATTATAAACCCTAATCTTAACCCTAGCATGGTTTAACCCTCACTAACCCTAGTTGCATTTGTAACCTAGCATGATACATTTAACATTTATCACATATATATCAATGTATCCAAAGTGAGAAAAGAAATCATAAGTGAGCTAATACTAGTTAATTTAATGTAATATATCAAATATATAATTATACATTAGATTATCAAATCAACTCTTGATTTAATAATCCGGCTATATCACCTATAACCGACTAATATCATATGAATCAACTTATCGATTCAACACATGATCCGATAACCCGGCTATATCATATATAACCGATCGATATCTCATATCGCGAGAATAGAATACGGTATCTCATATCTTATCAATCTCGGTCCCGCACATGTCACATATGTGCTCCTACTCCATTTCGCTTGAGCCAGGAAACCCCTGTGTAGGACTCTAAAGACTCGTCAATACGCCGGCAGTAGGTGATGTTCATATCAAACACCCATAAGGCGCAAGCGGTCTGCTAAACGTAACAGCCACCCGGGTATTGAGCGATCAGAAGATCAACAAGCAAGCATGCTCATACTTCTGTGAATCCAATCAGTAACACTACCGTACAGTCCGGTCTCTTCGTCTGATATGTTGCATATCTCGTCTAGGGGTGGTAAACGTCAGACCCTAGTAACTCGATAAGTCGTGTCAATATGAGGCTCATAATGGGTCGAGAAACTACAGATAACACTTACGAGTATATCTCTGAAGCAGGCCAAGGACTTCCTGTTATAGTCAATCGAGCACAGCGCAACATCAATTCCCAATACCGGGAGAGACGAAACCCCTCCTATCGCTCATTGCCTCCATGTGACTCGGGACTGTACCCAAAAGCCACCGTTTTACACGTTCTCTTGAACGTGGTACGGTGGAAATCAAAGCACAGTGGGAATCATACAAGACTCTATGACGATCTCGGGTCTCCAAACTAACCTGTACCAGTGTCACCAAAGAACTGCCATCTGACGTGAGGTATAATACCATCTGGGAGTCCTGAGCGAGTCCGTCCAGTGTACCCAGTCTCCACTGAGCACCCGTATACTGTCTCTAATGTCAAACACCAATGGATATGGGATCATCCATTGCCCATCTACATGGGTCGAGAAGCT
This sequence comes from Agapanthus africanus, assembly GCA_030015575.1. Lineage (NCBI taxonomy): Eukaryota > Viridiplantae > Streptophyta > Magnoliopsida > Asparagales > Amaryllidaceae > Agapanthus > Agapanthus africanus. The sequence continues at coordinate 397,272,367 of CM057343.1, forward strand.
ATACGCCAGTCTACTCTGGTATATCGATGCCCTGTCTCAATACACCTACGACTACGAACATTTGAAGGATGTACTTAGCGACTACTCTTCCCTACTAATATGATCTGCATCATAGTCCTAGTAATCAAGTACTCATCCTAAGGTCTTTATCAACATGTAATATAGAGAAAATCAACGTACATGTTAAGATAAAGAGCAACCAGATAGCATACTTTTATGTCGAGCAAGAAAGTCCTCCATATATATATGTCCAAGCATCCACTACAATATATATCGTATGTACAGTAATGGGCTCTAGGGCATACATATAACTAATAATCTCCCACTTACACTAGGGCCATCTATTGTACTATATCATACTCAACAATCAGCAGTGGTTGAAGTATCTCATACTCAACCATCCCATAAAAGTCTCTTCTGGGAATAGGCCTTTGTGAGTGGATCCACCATGTTGTCCTCTGTAGTCTACTCTCCTAACCTCGATCTCCCTGGAGATCATCCATCTCCATGATCAGGTGATACTGCCTAAGAATATCTCTGGATCATAGACGGAACGGGGGTTCCTAGGCCTAAACCACAACTCTATTGTCACACAATAGTAGGAACGAAGTTCATCTCATGAACTAATGTACATCCAGACTGCTTCTTTGGTAGCATACTTTGTAGCAATGTATCTATCCTTTATTGTCTAGTATGCCATGGTATATAGCTTGGAACTCATCCAGCATACCGTCCCTCCACTGAGGGTAAAGACAATGCCTGTGACTGACATTCAGTCGCCCTTACCACCTTGGAAGCTATCCAGTGATTCTCCCTAGGATCGATTGATACCATTTCACTACAACTAGTGAGAATCCTTACATCCACTTAGATCTATCTCATAGATCCAAAACCCAGGATTTAGGAGGTATCACCTTAATCCTATATGTAGAATCCTTGTGATAAGAGGAGATTGACCGAGTGTAGCATAGGAAACTCCTTCCCTATCAAGAGTATGTCATCCACGTAAATACGAGGATCATCACCATACTCCCTACTACCTTTTTGTATATACAAGGTTCATCTACCCTTTTTGATGAAGTCAAACTCTTTGACTACTACATCAAAACAGACGTTCCAACTCCGCGATGCCTATTTTACCCCATAAAACAACTTGCACACGTTTCCGCTGCTCCCACTGTCTACGATACCCTCTGGATGTGTACTTATAGACACTCAATTCTAAATCACTATTTAGAAAAAGCGGTCATGACACCTAACCACCAGATATCGTAGTCATGGTTTGTAGCAATTGAAAGTAGGATCTGGATAGACTTACATAGGGACTAGAAAAGGTTTCATCATTATCCACATCTGGTCGATGACGAGAATCTTTTGCAACAAGTCTTAGCTTTGAAAGTCTCAACTTTTCCATGTACACCAAGTAATCTTCGCATGATATACTTTCTCCTGATGGGGATTTAACCATTCAGATAAAGCAACCAAAGTCCATACTTTGTTGGTGTAAATGGATTCCATCTCAGATCGCTTAGCATCCAGCCATACTTACAGTGTCCCCACTCCTGGTGGCCTACTCGAAACTAGTTGGGTCATCATCTCATGATGCAATCCTCGCTCCCACTGTCATAGATAAAACCAAAGTATCACTCAAGTGGGTGAGGAACCCTATTAGATTGGCGGAGAGAGTGAGGTTTGTTGGGAACTATTGAATCCTTCGGTTCTACCAAATCATCAGCTGCAGTTTGTATAGCTGGAACTCCTTCCAGTTCTACCTCATGACCACTAATTTCTCCACAAGAAATTCCCTTTCCAAAAGGTGGCATGCTATGAAATAAAACACCTTTTGCTCCTCAGTGTGGTAGAAGATATTACCTTACGAATGCTTGGGATATCCAACAAACTTCCATAGAACTGGCCTTGCCTCGAGCTTGTCCGGATTTTGCTTTTAGACATAGGCCGGACAATCCAAATCTTAACATACTTAAGAGATGGGCTCTTCCCATTTCATATCACATATGAAGTGGTAGGAACCTGATTTGATTGGAACCCTATTCAATAGGTATGCAGCTTCTCAAGTGCATAACTCCCAATAGGAAATAGGCAACTCAGTAGTATTCATCATAGAGCACACCTTATCACATAGGGTGTGATTGCTCCGTCCCGATATACCAACGTGTTGTGGTGTATACGGAGGAGTAATGCTGAGAGAGAATCTCATTCTCCTTTAGAATAGTCCAGGAATTCCGTGCTCAAGTATTCTCCTCCTTGATCACATCATAGGACATAATACTTATATCCTTTTTGGTTCTCTACTTCTGACTTATATTCTTTGAATATCTCAAAAAGCTCAAACTTGTGTTTCAACAGGAACATATGTCCGAATCTTGAGAGATCATCAGTGAATGTAATGAAGTACAAAGAATTGTTCCTGGCATGTGTAGACATGGGACCTTCATACATCATCATGTATTAATCCCAAGATTTCACTAACTCTTTCTCTGTTTCCAATAAACGAAGCTTTGGTCATCTTATCTTTGTGACATGACTGGAAAGTTTCACAAGATGTAAATTCAAACTGATTTAAATATTCATCTTTATGTAACTTATCTAGTCTGGTCGCATTGATATGACCCAGTCTATAACGCCTCAAGAAGGATTCGTTCATTTCTGAACTCTTCCACTTGTGTGTGTTCTGTACGTTAAGAACCGTGGTTTGGTTTAGAATGTATATACTTTTAGATAACGTGCCTGAACCGATCAACTCTTGATATAGGAAATGTTCAAAATATTATGCAACAATACAAAATTATATCCTTCTTTACTAAATAAAGAGACTGATATGATGTTGTATATCAGGTTCGGTATCTAATAACATTCGCTCAGAATCAATGTATTTAATAATACAGGGTGATAACTGCCAACATACTTTGCTGCAACACTTGCACCATTTCCAACTCTTGAAACTTATCACCCGTTCCCAGTTCTCTACCATTATGTAGCCCATGTAACATATTACATATGTAGGATCCTGATCCGGTATCACATACCCAGGACGTAGAGGATACTGAAAAACAGTTCTCGGTAATGAACACACCCGAAGATGATGCATCAGTATGCACTTTCTTCATTTCAGCGGCACGGGAATTCTGGTAATCCCCTATTTCCTGCTCGGTTTTATAACATTTATAAGTTGGAGCCGGACCAACGTTCCCCTAGCTCAGTATAACAAGCGGGTTCGGTCAATACATCTGTATTATTATCTTGATTAAGGCGTGATATGGTCGCTACCTGGAGAGAGAGAGAAGAAAACACTCAGCGTATGCTCTTGCAAGATTAGATTAGTTATTAATTTATCTAATCAGGATGGCTCCCACTGTTTTAGTCAAATCTTCCTTCAAACCATAAAAGGAAAGACAAGCCGGGATTAATTACACCCTATAATTTCACCAATCTTTCAGCCAGGCCAGTGCTAGTACTTTGAGGGAGGTTTCCCGTGCTTTCGCACGGACCAAATTAAAATAAACCACGTTTTCCCAGGGGCGTAACCCCGTTAACACCTTTCTAGACACCTACTTATCGGCTAATTGTAATGTGTAAAACTCTCCCAGGAGTAACTCTTAGTCACAGTGGGTATCGGGATCCAACTATCTCATAGGAGGTATGCAATCTCATTGCAAATTTCAACACTTGAAATTTCCAATAGTATTTTACCCCTAGAATCCTTTGACCTTGACGAAAACCAACAAACCATAGGCTACTAGTCAAGTTCAACCCGTACATTTCCTGATTGAATTAAACCCACTTGCACGACCCTTGACAAAAGACAACAAAGTCGCATGACTACCTTAACTCAATCGCATCATATGCTTATGCAGATAAGCATAAATAGCTACCGCACACTACGCCTAGACGAAAGCCAACAAATGTAGAACGAATACTATGAAGTACTTATCTGAAATTACGGAGGGCTACGCAGGTTTTTAAGAAAACCTTTTGCGTAATGAACTTGATATCCTCGTAGAATCGAGTGATTTTGAAAAAGAGTGATTTTTAGGCTTTTACTAGTTTTGCTAAAGAGGTCACTCCCGGTGAAGGGATCTCGGCTCTTTCCTTATCGAATAAGGTGCAGGATATTTCACAAATACCACTATGCAAAGCAAAAACTATAAAAGCAATCAAAAGACAAACCGAGTTTGTAGCATCTGCTAGTTTCGCTAAAGAGGTCACTCCCGATGAAGGGATCTCGGCTCTTTCCTTATCGAATAAGGTGCTGGATATTCTACAAGGAATACCGCTATGCAAAGCAAGAACTAGAGCTACCAGTTTTCGAGACAAGTTTCTACAAGATCTTTAGGTTTCTTTTATTTCATTAATCTTATTAATGAAGTCCTATTTATTATGCTTCCCAAGCATCACATATGGAACGAAAGCAACAATATATAATATATATCATATATATATATATATATATATATATATTATAAGCATTCATCTCAGAATGTAATCAATGATCACATCACAGAATATCGCAGCAGAATAAAACATCAACATATGAAATATTGGATATACTAGGATTTCCGTGTTTTAAATTAAGCTTGTATAAAACATGGATTTCACGGTCGTGATGAATAGCCAATCCCACACCCCTAGACCCTTACGAGAGCGGCAAGCAACCCTACCAATTCTAGAGTTAGGAGACCCGGTCTCGACTCCTCGAGATGGTCTCCCACTGGACCCTAGAATCCAGTTACTTGTGCTCCCCGACTTGGGCCTATCCTAATGCGGAAAAGTAAATAATATACAATGGTGACATCATCCTCAACCCGGAAGTGCCCCAATAAAAGAATATTACATACAATGAATTTTACGTGAATGAAAATGAAAAACACTCATCTCACATAAAACCCCCGGCTATTCAAATACGACGATCCAATATAACATATCCCAGCAATATATAACATCACATGTCATCAACGTAAGTAAATATGCGTATCCCAATTGTCGTTGACATATAGCACCGAAACCGGCGATACACCACATATTACACTTACGGTCGCAGAAAAGAAAGTGAAAAACAATAATAGTTGGAATCCGCAACCACCTTAGACATCATAAACCCGAAATATCTCATATTCGGATTTCATGCCTAACCAAATGAATTCCTTAGACATCGCATGCCTAAGAATTATAAACCCCGCATTTTAGACTCGATATTCAAATCACCTTTTAATATCATGTCGGGCAATTCAACAAGATTCCCGACATCCTGATCGAATGCTCGTCGGAAACTTTAGTTGATGGCCGCACCTCCCGATACCATCGACGAAGTGCACTAAGGCGGAACACCGCTGCCGTGAGCACTCGAACGGATGCTTTTGGCGACGGGGTTCTCCTACAGTCACTTGGTTGGGTCTATGGGGTGTGGCTATCTATTAAGTTTACCTGACGAGTATCCGCTTATGCTACGTGATTGTGACGGACTTTTGATCTCATCAAAATCCCATGGCAACCGATCAAGTGAAACTAAATTGCTAGATTTATAACATTCAAATTAGTTATCTCATAACGACATTTGTGGATTCCGAATATTGTATCCCATCATATGATACCCGGACGAACGTTAAACTTTTCGATCGATTCATCAAAGTCCCATAATTTCCCGACAGCTCAACACTTGAGCACAGTTCAATAATACCCAGAATATACCACAGTACCTATGCACCAGCCGTAGAAGAGCAAACCCAAGCCTCACTCATGTCGCCACGGAACTACGGCAAACCCTGGGTTTTGACCGCGGTTCCGCGATCCAAAAAGTCGAGTCAGGGTTTCATTCTTTTAGAGGGTTCATAGAATCACTTGCATGTTTTTCTGAATACGTTAAACTTGGAAAAATGGGTTTTTGACATTCGATCGAACTTTTTAACTTTGCCTAGATAACATGCGAATAACCCGAAACAATGTTAAAACTACGGATACGAAACACTCGGAATTGTTTATTGTGTAAGATTACATTACATGCAAAATTAACAAAAACAAACAACACCTGAAACATCAAAACCAAGTCTCTGGAACACATAAAAAATTTCAGGGGAGGGGGCTCGGATTTGGCCAAGATGAGGGGTATGGTATCCGACCAAATTTTCATGAAACCCCGTGAAATTTTCACAGTGTTCATGTTATATCTCATATAGCACACTATACTTGTTTAAAAATTTTTTTTAACGACTTTTAAAATCGACAGAAACTTCAATTTTCTGTTTCAAGTTTCTGAGTATTTCGGTTTCGTAATCTTAACAAAATCCGTCTAAATTTCTAGCATGGCTCTGATACCACTGCAGTGTTACCTAAGACGGCAGCAAGGTTTCAGGAGGCATCGTCCATGCCAAATTCAAAAATTTGCCGTTTTAGCTCACCCTAACTTTGAATCGTTAACTAGAAATCGACGGAACAACATATGCAAACACTTTGCAAGTCTAGTGAGCAAGGAATACAACCTTTGTAGACCGGTCCTTCACTTCAATATCTCCATGTAGTAGTCCCCTTCGCTGCGATCGTGAACTCTGGACTCTAGAGAGGCTCTCATGAAGAAACGAACATGCTTGCTTCAATGTCTTCGAGGCCGATGATGATCTACGCCGAGGAGACACTAACCTAAGCTATCTCTTCACTAACCATGGAATTAGTGAAGAAAACACCCTATACTAAATGGCAAGTGATAGAGGATGATGAAGCAGGAAGTGGGCTCACTTTAGATTTCATTTTCTCACACTTTTTTCTCACAACTCTATTGAAGCTAGAAAGCTTTGAGGTAGAAGAAGAAGAAAAAAAAGAAAAGCTAACTCATCAAATGAATTGTTGTGCAAGGTTAGAAATACAACCAAGGGTTAAGCATGTCATTCTTAACCCTTATAGAGAGTTAACCATAAACTATGGTCAAAGGTTTGGTCAAATAATATCTTAAGCTAGACAAAAAGAGTGAACAAAGTCAAAGATGCTTACAAGCTTCTACAAGCTTTCAACAAATATCAACCATGACTAATTAAACAATTTTTGAATTACTTAATGATAAAATTATAAACCCTAATCTTAACCCTAGCATGGTTTAACCCTCATTAACCCAAGTTGCATTTGTATCCTAGCATGCTACATTTAACATATATCACATATATATCAATGTATCCAAAGTGAGAAAAGAAATCATAAGTGAGCTAATACTAGTTAATGTAATGTAATATATCAAATATATAATTATACATTAGATTATCAAATCAACTCTTGATTTAATAATCCGGCTATATCACCTATAATCAATTAATATCATATGAATCAACTTATCGAATCAACACATGATCTGATAATCCGGATATATCATATATAACCGACCGATATCCCATATCGCGAGAATAGAATACGGTATCCCATATCGTATCAATCTCGGTCCCGCACATATCACATATGTGCTCCTACTCCGTTTCGCTTGAGCCAGGAAACCCCTGTGTAGGACTCTAAAGACTCGTCGATACGCCGGCAGTAGGTGATGATCATATCAAACACCCACAAGCCGCAAGCGGTCTGCTAAACGTAACGGCCACCTGGGTATTGAGCGATCAAAAGATCAACAAGCAAGCCTGCTCACACTAGTGTGAATTCAATCAGTAACACTACCGTACAGTCCGGTCTCTTTGTCTGATATGTCGCATATCTCGTCTAGGGGTAGTAAACGTCAGACCCCAGTAACTCGATAAGTCATGTCGATATGAGGCTCATAACGGGTCGAGTAACTACTGATAACACTTACCAATATATCTCTGAAGCAGCCTTGGCCATGGACTTCCAATTATAGCCAATCGAGCACAGCGCAACATCAACTCCCAATACTGGGAGAGTCGAAATCCTTCCTATCTCTCATTGCCTCCATGTGACTCGGGACTGTACCCAAAAGCCACCGTTTTTCAGGTTCTCTTGAACGTGGTAAAGTGGAAATCAAAGCACAGTGGGAATCACACAAGACTCTATGACGATCTCGGGTCTACAGACTAACATGTACCAGTGTCACCAGAGAACTGCCATCTGACTTGAGGTATAATACCATCTGGGAGTTCTGGGTGAGCCGTCCAGTGTACCCAGTCTCCACTGAGCACCCGTATACTGTCTCTTAATTCAGACACCAATGGATATGGGATAATCCATCGCCCATCTACATGGGTTGAGAAGTAATACGCCAGTCTACTCTGGTATATCGATGCCCTATCTCGATACACCTACGACTACGAACTTTTGAAGGATGTACTTAGCGACTACACTGTCCCCACTAGTATGATCTGCATCATAGTCCTTGTAGTCATGTACTCATCCTAAGGGCTCTATCAACATGTAACATAGAGACAATCTGCGTACACGTTAAGATAAAGAGCAACCAGATAGCAGACTATCATGTCGAGCAAGAAAGTCCTCCATATATATTTGTCCAAGAATCCACTACAATATACATCGTATGTATAGTAATGGCCTCTAGGGCATACATATAACTAACAGCAATTGTTGCAGCTAAATCTGTCGGGGAATATCACCTTGTATTACCAAGTGGTAATACATTGATTCTGAAAGGATGCTATTGCATGCCGAACCTGATATGCAACATTAAATCAGTTTCTTTATTAAGTAAAGAGGGATATAATTTTGTATTACCGGATAATATTATGAATATTTTCCTGAACCAAAAGTTAGTTGGATCAGGCATGTTGTGCAATGGCATTTATGTTCTAAATCAATTAATAGTTCTAAGAATAACAAACACACATAAGAAGAAGAGTTCAGAGATGAACAAATCCTTCTTGTGTCATTGTAGACTAGGTCATATCAATGCGACACGACTAGCTAAGTTGCATAAGGATGGATATTTGAATCTGTTCGAATTTTCATCTTATAACACATGTCGGTCATGTCTCAAAGGCAAGATGGCCAAAACTCTGTTTACAGGACACGGAGAAAGAGCTAGTGAGCTCTTAGGACTGATACATAGTGATGTATGTGGTCCTATGTCTACTCATGCCAGGAATGGTTCCTCGTACTTCATTACATTCACTGACGATCTCTCTAGATTCGGACATGTGTGCCTGATGAAGCACAAGTCTGAAACTTTTGAGAAATTTATAGAATATAAGTCCGAAGTCGAGAACCAAACTGGTAAAAGTATTAAAGTCCTACGATCTGATCGAGGAGGTGAATACTTGAGCTCGAAGTTCTTGGACTTTCTAAAAGAGAATGGGATTCTCTCTCAGATTACTCCTGCATATACACCACAGTACAACGGTGTATCGGAGCGGAGGAATCGCACCCTATTAGATATGGTGCGCTCTATGATGAGCAGCGCTGAGTTACCTATTTTATTTTGGGGGTATGCGCTTGAGACCACCATATACTTATTGAATAGAGTTCCAACCAAATCCGTGCCTACCACTCCATATGAGATATGGGAGGGGAAGAGGCCGTATCTTAATTTTATTAAGAAATGGGGTTGCCCGGCCTATGTTAAAATGCAAAATCCGGACAAGCCCGAGGTAAGGTCTGTTCTGTGCAGGTTTGTAGGATATCCCAGGCATTCGCGTGGACATATCTTCTACCACCCTGAGGAACAAAAGGTGTTTGTTGCCCAACATGCCACCTTTTTAGAAAAGGAATTTCTTGCAAAAGAAATTAGTGGCGAGGAGGTAGAACTGGAAGAATTTCCAGCAATACAAACTACGACAAATGATTTGGTAGAACCAGAAGATTCGATAGCTCCTAACGAACCTTAGCCTCTCCACCGATCTAGTAGGGTTTCTCATCCACCTGAGAAATACTGCGGTTTTCTCATTGATGGTGGAAGCGAGGATTGCATCATGGAGGATGATGACCCAAATAGCTTCAAGCAGGCCATCACGAGTGGAGACTCTGTGAAATGGCTGGATGCAATGCGGTCCGAGATGGAATCTATGTACACCAACAAAGTATGTACTTTGGAAGATGCTCCTGAAGGGGTAAAACCCATTGGGATCAAGTGGATCTTTAAGAGAAACTTGGTGTAGATAGGAAAGTGGAGACTTTCAAAGCTAGACTTGTTGCAAAGGGTTTTCGTCAACGACCAGGTGTGGATTATGACGAAACATTTTCTCCAGTGGCTATGCTTAAATCCATCCGGATCATGCTTGCCATCGCTGCATACCATGATTACGAAATCTGGCAAATGGATGTTAAGATCGCCTTTCTAAATGGTGATTTGGAAGAGTGCGTGTACATAACTCAGCCAGAGGGCTTCGTAGACAGTGGGAGCATCGGAAAGGTGTGCAATCTGCTTAAATCCATTTACGGGTTAAATCAAGCATCGCGGAGTTAGAACATCAGTTTTGATGTCGTTATCAAATAGTTTGATTTCGTCAAAAACATAGATGAACTTTGTATATACAAGAAGGTGGCAGAGAGTAAGGTTGTCTTCTTAGTATTGTACGTGGATAACATACTCGTGATAGGAAATGACATTCCTATACTGCAATCGGTCAAGCTCTTCTTATCACATAGATTCTCAATGAAAGATCTAGGTGATGCCTCCTACATCTTGGGGATTAAGATCTATAGATATAGATCTAAATGGATACTGGGATTGTCCCAGTCCAGATACATTGACACCATACTAAAGAGGTTTAGAATGGAGGAATCCAAGCGTAGGTTTTTACCTATGATCTCAGGACTCACTCTCTCCAAAGAGATGTCTCCCAAGACTGATTTGGAGAGAGCTCGCATGCAAGTGATACTCTATACTTCGACAGTAGGCTCTATCATGTACGCGATGCTATATACCAGACCCGATGTAGCATACTCACTAAGTGTAGTGAGTATGCTTCGACAGTAGGCTTTATCATGTACGCGATGCTATTGTAGCATTTTGAAAATTTAGAAATAAATAAAATTAATTAATTTAATAATAATATGATAAATCACAAAGTTATTAAAAACAAATAAGTCAATTTCATGAGTTGTATGTAAAACAATTTAAATTAAAATTTTAGTATGCAACATAATTAAGTTATAAGGGTTTTAGTGATAATTTTAGCTTCATTTTAATAAAATGTGTGTTTTATAATAAACTAAGTTATGAGGGGTTTTTAGGTAAAGTTTAGGATTTTTGTAAAAATGGAAAATTCTTAGGGGTGTAAATGAAAAAGTGATAGAAAACATTTAGCTCAGAATTTTATTGTGAATTAAAACAAAAATTTAGAGATAATGCAAGTACACCTCTTACTTGCATGCACACCCACACCCACCACCTCCTCCTTGCATGAAATAAACACTCTTTAACCCTTGACACCTCTTTCTACCACCTCACCCTTCCCTCTTCTCATATAATTGATAAGCTCAGATCAATTACCAAGTTAAAAGCTGAAAAAAAATTCTGAAAGAAAAAACAAAAATAAAGAGAGCAAGAAAGGACAAGAGGAAGAAGAAGAAGAAGGAAGCTAGGTTCTAGGTTTTCATCACCATCAAGCTAGGACAAGGGGCTTAGCATTTTGGAGGGGTTATTCCAACAACCTATTGTGGGTAAAATTCTTAACCACGGTAGGAATTTAAATTCTGTAGCTAGTTTAATTTGAAATGAACAAGTTCTAGAATTTCGTATTTTTGTCCAAACTAGGCTCTGTTTGAACCTGCTATTATTTAGAGAAAAATAAACTTAACAAAACAGTGCTAAAACGATGTATGTAACACCTAGAGAAAACCATAGGATCACGAACCAGAGGGCTCGGAGTTGGGCCGGCGACCAGAAGGAAAAATCCAGCGTCGCCGGATTTATGGGAAGTTAGGTGGGTTTGGCTTGTTGGGTAGGTTTCAGTGTATAATTTTGGCCATTTTGGTGTTATTTAAACAAGTTAGTTTCACTGCAGATAAAATCTGGAAGTTAATATCGGAAAGGATATCTAAAAAAACACAAAATACGACACGGTTGAAGCGTATCGCGAACTATTTTCTGTCGCGATACAGGTTTGGGTTAAAAATCCATTAAGGTTAAGTGTATGATAACTTGGAATAGTCGTATACAATATAACTAGTATGTGGGAACGGGTGTTTTTGATTTCCGTCATGTCGGAGTAGCCGTTTCCTTATATAAGTTAAATTGTGATGTTAGATTCGAATACGGGGTTTTCGGAGGCAGCGAGGAAAGGGAAAGGATTGGCAATTCCTGAATAGATTCAACGTTTTCTGGTGAGTAGACTAAACATCTACCGGGGAATTTTGTAATGATGGCGTTTTACGCCCGTAGTTTTATTGAAATAAATAAGTTATTTGATATGCTAAATTAACATTATGTATTCATAATTCACATATACCTTGCTTAGTTGCTAGAACACTACACAAGTATCGACGAGTCATGCCACGTGCACATCTTATATGTTACATACACCTCGTCGATATTACCATGTCACTTTTACACTTAGCAAATTTCTTGATAAAATGATTTATATCGTATCTTACACACCAATAATAGTAGAAAATTGCATCATTAATATCATGTTTAGTATCTGAGTATTTCATGTTGATATAAGAGGTAAATGTATTATTGAGGATTTATGGTTTTGAGTTTTGAATACTATTACATAAATCCAGTGATTTTCATGATTGATGTGTCATGTCTACCCTGAGATGTTTTATGATTTGGTTTTATTCCGGACAGAGTGGGGGAGATATACGGTCGTGGATTTTACGTTATCCATACTGAGTGGGGGAGATATACAGTTGGATACATGGTGGACCCGGTCGAGACCGAGGGGTAGGATAGCCGCATTTGAGGCAGGGGAGCCTAGCGAGGTTACTCGATACCGGAGATAGTGGTAAAAATACGGCGTATATCTAGATGATAACGACCGATATTGTTGATTTCAGGATTATTCGAGGAATGATGCCTATGAGAAACGGAAGTTTTGTGTCGATGATGGACACGGGAAATTGAATTTTTATTGGAAATAAATGATGATATTTCAGTTGATTATGAGATTCGTATTATAGATTCATGATTTCCACCGATAATCATACATTATACTTGTTCACATTTCAGTTAGTATGATCGTCATATTTACATTATTAACCGTTATATGTTAGTTATATTCGCTGAGTTGGCAACTCACCCCCGTTGTGCCACAGTTCCTTGCAAGGGTAGAGTGGACGGTTAGCAGCGGTGCAGATCTACTTTGTGCAGCTTTTTCACATCTTTTGATAGGTGGGTTACATATGTAGTAACCTTCTCTTTTGGTATTGTATTTTGTATGTAGAAAATCTCCATCAGACCTGTATATGACTTAGAGTGAGAGATGATATGTATATTATTTGACAGTTGAAATCGTTTAGTTCTATAAATTATTATTTCTTTTCTTTATGTCTGGGATTCGTATTGATGTCCTATATACTGAGATTTTTATTTCTGCTGTTGATATTGTAGATCCCAACTAGGGATGCAACCAAACTTAACACCTTATACTTGTTTAATATTTAACTTCATAAACTGTGATTTTTACTAAAAACTAAATTTTCTATATAAAGAATTCCGCAAAAAGGATTTTGATCTTGGTTGTCGACTTACTTGGACTTTGTGCATATCTTTAGATATTATACAATCTAAGTGCCGGTCACATCCAAATTTTGGGTCGTGACAAAGTTGGTATCAGAGCTTAGGAATAACCTTACGGAATCGAGTAGGGAATTAAAATAGGTTGACGTGAGTCCGTGATTTAGGATGACCTTTGGTTTGATGGAGTAGGTGAATTAGGATGTGTGCAGTACCGTACGTTTGTTCCGCGGCATATTTACGTTACCATACTCAGCCTAACTAACCTTAGAATGTATATCTTGATATATTCTTCCGTTGATTCTCTGTTATTGATTGTTCCTATTCGTAAGCCTTATCAACTCTCGTTTCTTGTTCCAGTTGCTATGGCTACGCGGGCTAGGCGAGCCGCAGCCAGAGACGTAGCTAGGGCGAGTCCGACTGTGACGACGACTGGTACACCGGACGTTCCGGCGGCGCATGAGTATGTTGATCCTCCTCCTCCTGATCGTATGACTAGGATTGAGGAGGGCATGTTGGGATTGCAGCGAGTGGTAGGACAGTTAGCTGAGGCCACTCGAGTAATGAGACAGGATCCGGCACCGACCATAGCAGAGTCCGAGGTACAGCCTACGCAGACGGTGGCACTGGTAGATACGAGGGTGATGGAGGTATCGCTTGCGGAGTTTATGAGATTGAGACCTCCGGTATTTACAGGGACCGATGTAGCGGAAGATCCTCAGTCCTTTCTTGATAGGATGGCGAGGATTGGCAGATCATTGCGATGTTCTGATGCGAGGTCTGTTGAGCTGACTAGCTTCCGTTTGGAGGGACTTGCACAGGAGTGGTGTGAGTCGATGGAGAGAGGGAGAGCTACGAATCTTCCTCCGATGTCGTGGACCGAGTTTTCCGAGATCTTTCTTGCCAGATTTCTTCTACAGAGTGTGAGGGACGCTAGAGATAGCAGTTTTGAAGCGATGCGGAAATCGGCAAGTATGTCGGTGGCAGATTATGATTTACGATTCACCCAGCTGTCGCGCTATGCCCCATACTTAGTACCTACGGAGGAGCTTCGGGTGAAGAGGTTCTTAAGGAGTCTGGACACGCAGTTGTATCTGGCTATAGGCTCCCAGAATTTTGATACGTATGCACAGGCCATGGATGCAGCGATACGAGTGGAGGAGCGTTTGAGCGAGGCAGTGGTTATTCCAGAGCCAAAGAGGAGTAGACCGATTGGGCCAATGACTAGACAGTTTGGCAGAGGTAGAGGCAGATATACTCCAGGCCGCAGTTTCGGATGAGGTTGGACCCAGGGCCAGATGTTCAGTTCTTATCCCGATGATCAGAGACCTCCATCTAGATGTTTTAGTTGTGGACTTCCCGGACACTTTGCGCGAGATTGTAGATCACAGGGAGGGACCGTTGTTCCACAGGCTGCTTTACCCCTTCCACCTTCTACGCCGATAGCTTTACTTCCTCCCCTAATAGGCACTACACGCTAGGCAGTTGCACCATGAGGTCGAGGCTTTGCGGGACGTTCTCAGAGAGGTCGAGGAGATAGTGGTAGAGGACGACAGGATGCGGGCAGGGGCCAGGCACGGGTATTTGCACTGACTCTACAGGATGCCCAGGCATCAAATGCAGTCGTGATAGGTACTCTTATAGTATGCTCGTGTAACGTTTTAAAAATAATTAAATAAATAATTAAATAAATAAAATCGTTTAAGTCAATTTTCTGGTTTTCGGCAAAATTAGCAGTCATTTCCGTAAAAAGTCAAAATAGGTATTTTTCATTATAGACCTAATTATACAAAATTTAGATAAGATATTAGTATAAATTGATCACTAAAATGTCACTTAAAATTTTCTAGTTAATTAAAAAAAATTCCTTAATTAGTTCTTTTTAATACTATTTTAAGCTTTTAAAAATACATTTAATTAGTGATAAATACAAATTTAATTGGATAAATTACATAATTAGGAACCATTATAAACTAAAATTAAGTGTAACAAAAATTTTAGCAAAAAATTTCAATTTTAGTTGTTTATGGTAAAATGGGTTGGAAAATGAATTTAAATAGGGTTTTTTATGTAAAATTTGATATGATGGACATTAAATGAGCTTGGAAAAGGCTTTTTGTGTGGAAATTTCGACACAAATCTCTCACCAATCCCTCCTCTACCCTCTGGCCGAGCCTCACAGCAGGAAACCCCCCCCCCCTCATTTTTCCCCATTTTCTTGCATCAAAATTCTTGCAAAAATCCTCCGAAATCCACAAAAATTCACAATTTTCCTTCACAAATTCAAACCAAAAACTTAAGCCATCCCTTCTCAAACCCTAGTTGGTCTAAAGAAAGGGGAAAAGAGACCACTTTGGAGGTTTAGTGCAAGGGAATCAACACTTGTAAGGTATAATCCTAATCTAGTTGTTTAATTGTAGTTTAAATTTGCTAGATTAAAAAGTTTTAGTGTGTAATTTGGTTTAATTTGTTTGCTTACGATTTTCAAGAGAGGTGTTGATGATCTAATTAGGGTTTTCATTCTTGGGTATTGATCTAAATTTGTAGTTTAACATATTAAGAAATGTTAAACCTAATCTAGTAGCAAAATTGCTAGTTGTTGCATTTAAATTGTTTGAATTAGGTTCTTTTTTGCAAACTAGATTTTTACAAAACATATAATTAGGTTAGATAAAATTATAATTATGGTTTTAATTATTATATTGTGGTGTTAATGTGTAGATTAATATGTAAATTGAGTGTGAAGCATAATCTAATTACAAATTTCTAGCTTTCACTTTAAAATTGTCACAATATTGCTATTTTTTATTAAACTAGGTTTTGAAAATTTATTTAAAATGAGGGATAAAAAATAAAGCTAGGGTTTTAGCACATCCTTAAGGTTTCAAGGAGGGGTTTAACAATTTGAAATGTGCAAAATCAAGTGTAATTGTAAAAATTTTCTTCAAAATATCGAAATCGGGCAAGTTTACAAACTAGAATTTCGATTTAATACAAATTACGGTGTTAAAAGTATAGTTATGGTTTATATAATCTAGTTATACTATTTAATGAGTATTATGACCATTAGTTTCATTTAAACACCAAATTTTGAAGTGAAACGGTAAATTGGCGTTTTCGGGTTTTACGAAATTGGACGATTTGATCGATTTTAGGGTTTCGATGATTTAAACCAGGTTTTATATTATAAGTAATGAGTTTTAAAACTAAGAGTTGTTTGTTTGTGTTTTATCTCGATCAATCGGCATTTGTACGCCGATATCGAGCAATATTTGGTTCTTTTGCATGAGCGGGACATAGGTTTTAAACTATGCGCGTTTCGTGCGTCGTTTGGTTCGCCCGTAATTCATTTTACGATATTATATATGTTTGCATATAGGTACCCCCTACATGGACTTCGGACGAGGAAGAAGAGGAGGGCGATATCGTTTTCGGCAGACAAGGACCAGATAAGTAGATGTATATCTACGGGGGAAGTCGGGTGGATGGCGTTTAGCACCCCCGCAAATGTAAAATAGGAATATTACTTATTGTCATTAGGAAGCTAGACGTGACCTTAGATTCTTGGTGAGTAGGACCCTAGTAATGACCGTAGATTGGACTAGACGGATTTTAGAAAGACCTTACCAGAGGATGAATATCTTGGAGGAGGTTCGTAGGTTTCAGGTAGATACATACGCACGCACACACAGAAACTTGACTTGGTGTATATGTGTATGTATATATATAGGGTTATGTGTAGGTATATAGATACACAGCATGTATATGTGATATAAGGATGTGATATAATACATGGGGATGAAACACTATAACTGGGCTTGATGCCGTGATCTCTTGGCTATACAGTCATGTTATGATGTTAGCAGATCATTAGAAATTAGATAATGGATATGTATATATAAACAATAATCGGTGGTGATGATATTGAGGTACATAAGACTCTAAAATAGAACCTGGACTGTAACCTATGACGGAATCACGATATGATATATCGGTGATTAATTACGATATCATATAGGTGTGACTTGATTACGATATGATAAGAGTGTGACTTAATCAAGATATGATATATCTGACATGAAATTTCTGAGGATAAATTGACGATGTATATTTATGCTGGCAACGCTATATAATTGATGTATGCGATTACAGTACAGTACCTTGATCATGACATTAATTGATGATGATATTGTACGAACGATGTTGTACGTAGGTGATACGTAACCCGTACCCCGATATTAGGATGCCGTACGATGGATTTTACCGTATGAGGTATATATGTGATGATTGATCCACACTCTTGATTCGAGGAAGTCGTACTATGTACGTAACGCTATTGAGGCTGGAGCGCCGACTATTAGAGATATGTACTCGGACCTTAGGTGAACCTTATTTCTTATCGACTAGTCCTTTAGTTTAGTTCCCTTAGGGGCTAGATAGATACTAGTTTAGGCTCGGGTTATATAGTTGTAGTTAGGCTTGAATATTACAATGAGTGGTTATTACACATCTATCTTTACATTCAGATCGTAATCATCATGTTGCATGTTCATATATATGTTTCTATAATCAGTATAAAACTCTGCCTATTAGGACACCAGCACCATTACCGATGATGCGCATATTCCACACACACTTATTTGTCGACTCACACACATCATCATCGGCAATTGCTATGTCACGTACACTTTAGAACATATTATCTTTTATTGATAGAATCAGCTAACAGCTAGATCGATATAATATTGTGATTACTCTCAGGTGTTAGTCTAGACATGGCATTTATTACTTAGACATTTCATGCATTCACATTTTCATGTTATCATGCAGTATTGTGGGGCATATGCCGACACTTATCTTATATTTACTCATGATTTTGGAATTTTGGATTTCGATGAGATTTCTGGATTTTGGGGAAACCGCAAGAATATATATAAAACTTTTCTCTCTCTCCCCCTCTCTTTTTAAATATAAGTTGCGGTTTTCTTGTGTTGTATGTGTCGTCCACCATGAGATTTCATGTTTTCTGTTGGATTTCGAGACCCGATTCGAGGAGTGGATGAACCGTCTCGGGTACATGGTGGGCCCGATATGGTACCTCGGGGAAAGAAGATCGAGTTGTAGACGATGAGCCTGGCAAGGGAGGACTACCAACCGGTGATGTCTGGCGTGGCGGATATCCGGAGGATACCGACCGTTGTCGTGAGATTTGATGATATGGGCCGATCCGGACTGACGGAACCCGAGATATTGAGACTATGAGATATTGAAACTATGAGGTATTGAGACTTGAGTTTTACTTGTTTTGTGTCGATGCTTGATACGGATTTTCATGGATTTCATCAATGATACTTCAGATTTCTATACCAATTTACCATGATAAAAGTTAAAGATTTCTTATACAGATATATCCAGATTCCAGGATTGATTGTTTTACATACATGGTGCATACATACTCATTCACATGACATATTACTATTTGAGGCACTGACACAAGCTCGGAGCATTTGCACTTATACGTAGTTTATTACCCTGCCATTACTAGACGACTAGTAATATATTAGTTTATTATTATGACCTAGGACAACGTTGTGCATTCGATTTCTTTTCGCAGATGTCTTCTACTCACGAGTTGGCAACTCACCCCCGTTGTGCCAAATTTTATTACAGGTTCGATGTACAGGTTTCCTTGGCAGCTTGCTAGCACCTCTTTTCATTCAGGGTGATTTGCACGGTAGATTGGTTCACTTGTATCAGGACCGCCGTTATACTTTTATTATTTCATTGGTATCTAGTAAGCTCCATCAACCAAACTTGTATTACTTGATAAGTTTAAAGGACCAGTTATTTATTTTGACCTTAGAGTCGCGCTTGTATTATTATGGTATCTGGTGGATTTGTTTTCTTTTGAGTTTTGAGCCTCGCCCTTTGGTGTTGTATATTATTGTGCTTGGTGTGGTTGTTTCCGCCTGTTGGCGTAGAGCTAGCACCCGCTTGGGGATGCCATTTTATCGTTTGTAAATATTATACTTGTTTGTACCCGTTTGGGGCCAGTTTTTACAAAGGAGACTCTGCCGAAATTTTTGAGAAAATTTGATCTTGTTCCTTTTTAAACTTGTTTTCCTATATGCTTTCCTTTACTTCTTCTTTTATATGGTTTAGATTTCTGGGCTTCGGCTTACTTAGATTACGTTGCGCCTCTAGACGCTTCATAATTTAAGTGCTGGTCACGATCCGTACTTTCGGGTCGTGACAAAGTTGGTATCAGAGCGCTAGATTTAACCTTGTATAAGTCTAGGGTGACCCTTGGTTGATGGAGTAGGTGACTTAGGTAGAGTGACGTACCGTGGGTATGATCCGCGGCATGCTTATGATATGCTACTCTGGTTAAGAAGCCTTAGGATGTACATTTCTTTGCACCGTATTCTATTCATTCGTTTGATCTATCTTCGTCGATATCGGATGGTGGTTTCTGTTACCACGGTCGCACGGGCAGAGGGAGCTGCGGCTCGAATGCGTTAACCCTTAGGGTATCGTTTATTCTTGAGGATTGAAGTATTGTTTAGCGTGCGGACGAAGGGTATTCACATGCTGTCTAGGCGAAGTTAAAGGGTTCGAACGATTATCAGAATCCCATTTTCCTAAGTTTAAGGTATTCTGAAGAACATGCAGGTATTTCTATGGACCCTCTAGAAGAATGAAACCCTAACTCGACATAATGACCACGAGAACGCCTTTGAACCTTAGGGTTTACGGCAGTTCCGTGGTGCCATTAGTGAGGCTTGGGTTTGCCCTTCTACGGCTGGTCCGCAGATGCTGGGGTATGTACCGGATATTTTTAAACTATACTTGAGTGTTGAGCTCTCGGGGAATTTTGGGATTTTGATGAATCGATCGAAAAGTTTAACGTAGTCCGGATATCAGGTGAAGGGATAGATTTCGCGGGAGGCTCTCGATTTGAGTATTGCCGTTTGTTGCGCAGTCAGCACTACGAGGAAACGAGTTCGAATCAGTCGATATCATAGGAAAGAGGTGCACTTTGACGATAGTGCTTACGATTGTGATTTGGTGATTTGAATTTCATATTTCCGTTGTTTGGATTTTGGTACTTTGAGGATTTTTTTCTACGATTGGTATTTCTTATGTGTACATTCATTACATTCTATTCGTGTTTCATATATCAGTTTTATTGATGTTGTTTTGTATATACCCAGTGCACTCGATTTGGTTTTATATGTTTTGAGATATTAATTTGATTTCGTCCACATGGGTTGCACATGATTTTGATGGATGCTTCGAGATAGTTTACATGCATTTTTCGTACCGTGATTTCGATTTCGATATTTGGTGTATGTTTTTCGTGCACCATGTGCACTTGATTGAGATTCTTACACATACTTGGTGCACTTGATGCGATTTTGTGCACACCAGACGCACTAAATCGAGGTTTTGTGCAGATTAGATGCACCTGATATTAGTGTCGTGCACGCCCATTGCACTTGACAGATATTTTTGGTGCACACCCGTTGCACTCAGTTTTGTTTCTGTGCGTATTCATGGCATCTGTATTTGGTTTCAATTTAAGTGCCCATGGGACGCACATGATATTTTTATGATGTGATTGGGATTGATTTTAGTTTTGAGCAGCATGTTTTTATAATCATTACTATTTGATTCAGTAACCAGGCGAGACGTGTATGTTAAATAAAAGATATATATATATATATATAGCTATTTTTAAAATAAACGTCCGCTGCTTATGCCGTGACCCGTGCATCGCACGGCGATTTTAGAAAAGAGCTTTTTGCGTGCTTCTTTATTAAGATGTTTAGCCGATTTTATTATGATGCGCACTATATATAAGTTATAGTTTTGATTTATATTATGTTGATTTTCGTATTGGGCTTTGATATTCTATTTTCACTGTAACTCCGATGATTGCGTTATGCTTGACGGAGTTGATTTTAGCTATGTATTGATGATTTCGGAGCCCCGACGATTTGAGTGTTTTGGCTGAATGTTTTAGTAATTGGGAGGAGTCTTAATTAAAATTTGGGGACCGAATTTCTTAAAGAGGGGGAAGATTGTAACGTTTTAAAAATAATTAAATAAATAAATAAATAAATAAAATCGTTTAAGTGAATTTTCTGGTTTTCGGCAAAATTAGCAGTCTTTTCCGTAAAAAGTCAAAATAGGCATTTTTCATTATAGACCTAATTATATAAAATTTAGATAAGATATTACTATAAATTGGTCACTAAAATGTCACTTAAAATTTTCTAGTTAATTAAAAAAAATTTCTTAATTAATTCTTTTTAATACTATTTTAAGCTTTTAAAAATACATTTAATTAGTGATAAATACAAATTTAATTGGGTAAATTACATAATTAGGAACCATTATAAACTAAAATTAAGTGTAACAAAAATTTTAGCAAAACATTTCAAGTTTAGTTGTTTATGGTAAAATGGGTTGGAAAATGAATTTAAATAGGATTTTTAATGTAAAATTTGATATGATGGACATTAAATGAGCTTGGAAAAGCATTTTTGTGTGGAAATTTCTACACAAATCTCTCACCAATCCCTCCTCTACCCTCTGGCCGAGCCTCACAGCAGGAACCCCCCCCCCTCATTTTCCCCCATTTTCTTGCATCAAAATTCTTGCAAAAATCCTCCGAAATCCACAAAAATTCACAATTTTCCTTCACAAATTCAAACCAAAAACTTAAGCCATCCCTTCTCAAACCCTAGTTGGTCTAAAGAAAGGGGAAAAGAGGCCACTTTGGAGGTTTAGTGCAAGGGAATCAACACTTATAAGGTATAATCCTAATCTAGTTGTTTAATTGTAATTTAAATTTGCTAGATTAAAAAGTTTTAGTGTATAATTTGGTTTAATTTGTTTGCTTATGATTTTCAAGAGAGGTGTTGATAATCTAATTAGGGTTTTCATTCTTGGGTATTGATCTAAATTTGTAGTTTAACATATTAGGAAATGTTAAACCTAATCTAGTAGCGAAATTGCTAGTTGTTGCATTTAAATTGTTTGAATTAGGTTCTTTTTTGCAAACTAGATTTTTACAAAACATATAATTAGGTTAGATAAAATTATAATTAGGGTTTTTATTATTAGATTGTGGTGTTAATGTGTAGATTAATATGTAAATTGAGTGTGAAGCATAATCTAATTACAAATTTCTAGCTTTCACTTTAAAATTGTCACAATATTGCTATTTTTTATTAAACTAGGTTTTGAAAATTTATTTAAAATGAGGGATAAAAAATAAAGCTAGGGTTTTAGCACATCCTTAAGGTTTCAAGGACGGGTTAACAATTTGAAATGTGCAAAATCAAGTGTAATTGTGGAATTGTAAAATTTTTCTTAAAAATATCGAAATCGGGCATGTTTGCAAACTAGAATTTCGATTTAATACAAATTAGGGTGTTAAAAGTATAGTAATGGTTTATATAATCTAGTTATGCTATTTAATGAGTATTATGACCATTAGTTTCATTTAAACACAAAGTTTTGAAGTAAAACGGTAAATTGGCGTTTTCGGGTTTTATGAAATTGGACTATTTGATCGATTTTAGGGTTTCGATGATTTAAACCAGGTTTTATATTATAAGTAATGAGTTTTAAAACTAAGAGTTGTTTGTTGGTGTTTTATCTCGATCAATCGGCGTTTGTACGCCGATATCGAGCGATATTTGGTTCTTTTGCATGAGCGGGACATAGGTTTTAACCTATGCGTGTTTCGTGCGTCGTTTTGGTTTTCCCGTGATTCAGTTTACGATATTATATGTGTTTGCATATAGGTACCCCCCATGTAGACTTCGGACGAGGAAGAAGAGGAGGGCGATATCGTTTTCGGCAGATAAGGACCAGGTGAGTAGATGTATATCTACGGGGGAAGTTGGGTGGATGGCGTTTAGCATCCCCGCAAACGTAGAATAGGAATATTACTTATTGTCATTAGGAAGCTTGACGTGACGTTAGATTCTTGGTGAGTAGGACCCTAGTAATGACCTTAGGTTGGACTAGACGGATTTTAGAAAGACCTTACCAGAGGATGAATATCTTGGAGGAGGTTCGTAGGTTTCAGGTAGATACACACACGGACACACAGAAACTTGACTTGGTGTATATGTGTATGTATATATATATAGGGTTATGTGTAGGTATATATATACACAGCACGTATATGTGATATAAGGATGTGATATGATACATGGGGATGAAACACTATAACTGGGCTTGATGCCGTGATCTCTTGGCTATACAGTCGTGTTATGATGTTAGCGGATCATTAGAAATGAGATAATGGATATGTATACATAAACAATAATCGGTGGTGATGATATTGAGGTACATGAGACTCTAAAATAGAACCCGGACTGTAACCTGTGACGGAATCACGATATGATATATGGGTGATTGATTATGATATCATATAAGTGTGACTTGATTATGATATGATAAGAGTGTGACTTAATCAAGATATGATATATATGACATGAAATTTCTGAGGATAAGTTGACGATGTATATTTATGCTAGCAATGA
Organism: Agapanthus africanus; assembly: GCA_030015575.1. NCBI lineage: Eukaryota > Viridiplantae > Streptophyta > Magnoliopsida > Asparagales > Amaryllidaceae > Agapanthus > Agapanthus africanus. The sequence goes on from CM057343.1 coordinate 397,296,526, forward strand.
TATATAATTGATGTATGCGATTACAGTACAGTACCTTGATCATGACATTAGTTGATGGTGATATTGTACGAATGATGTTGTACGTCGGTTATACTTGACCCGTACCCCGATATTAGGATGCCGTATGATGGATTTTACCGTACGAGGCATATATATGATGATTGATCCACACTCTTGATTCGAGGAAGCCGTACTATGTACGTAACGCTATTGAGGCTGGATTGCCGACTATTAGAGATATGTACTCATACCTTAGGTGAACCCTTATTTTTTATCGACTAGTCCTTTAGTTTGGTTCCCTTGGGGGCTAGATAGATACTAGTTTAGGCTCGGCTTATATAGTTGTAGTTAGGCATGAATATTACAATGAGTGGTTATTACACATCCATCTTTACATTCAGATCGTAATCATCATGTTGCATGTTCATATATATGTTTCTATAATCAGTATAAAACTCTGCCTGTTAGGACACCAGCACCATTACCGATGATGCGCATATTCTACGCACACTTATTTGCCGGCTCACATACATCATCATCGGTGATTGCTATGTCACGTACCCTTTAGAACATATTATCTTTTATTGATAGAATCAGCTAACAGCTAGATCGATATAATATTGTGATTACTCTCAGGTGTTAGTCTAGACATGGCATTTATTACTTAGACATTTCATGCATTCACATTTTCATGTTATCATGCAGTATTGTGGGGCATATGCCGACACTTATCTTATATTTACTCATGATTTTGGAATTTTGGATTTCTATGAGATTTCTGGATTTTGGGGAAACCGCAAGAATATATATAAAACTTTTCTCTCTCTCTCCCTCTCTCTTTTTAAATATAAGTTGTGGTTTTCTCGTGATGTATGTGTCATCCACCATGAGATTTCATGTTTTCTGTTGGATTTCGAGACTCGATTCGAGGAGTGGATGAACCGTCTCGGGTACATGGTGGGCCCGGTATGGTACCCCGGGGCAAGAAGATCGAGTTGTTGACGATGAGCCTGGCAGGGGAGGACTACCTACCAGTGATGTCTGGCGCGGCGGATATCCGGAGGATACCGACCGTTGTCGTGAGACATGATGATATGGGCCGATCCGGACTGGCGGAGCCCGAGATATTGAGACTATGAGATATTGAGACTATGAGGTATTGAGACTTGAGTTTTACTTGTTTTGTGTTGATGCTTGACACGGATTTTCATGGATTTCATCAATGATACTTCAGATTTCTATACCAATTTACCATGATAAAAGTTAAAGATTTCTTATACAGATATATCCAGATTCCAGGATTGATTGTTTTACATACATGGTGCATACATACTCATTCACATGACATATTACTATTTGAGGCACTGACACAAGCTCGGAGCATTTGCACTTATACGTAGTTTATTACCCTGCCATTACTAGACGACTAGTAATATATTAGTATATTATTATAACCTAGGACAGCGTTGTGCATTCGATTTCTTTTCGCAGATGTCTTCTACTCACGAGTTGGCAACTCACCCCCGTTGTGCCAAATTTTATTACAGGTTCGATGTACAGGTTTCCTTGGCAGCTTGCTGGCACCTCTTTTCATTCAGGGTGATTTGCACGGTAGATTTGTTCACTTGTATCAGGACCGCCGTTATACTTTTATTATTTCATTGGTATCTAGTAAGCTCCATCAACGAAACTTGTATTACTTGATAAGTTTAAAGGACCAGTTATTTATTTTGACCTTAGAGTCGCGCTTGTATTATTATGGTATCTGGTGGATTTGTTTTCTTTTGAGTTTTGAGCCTCGCCCTTTGGCGTTGTATATTATTGTGCTTGGTGTGGTTGTTTCCGCCTGTTGGCATAGAGCTAGCACCCGCTTGGGGATGCCATTTTATCGTTTGTATATATTATACTTGTTTGTACCTGTTTGGGGCCAGTTTTTACAAAGGAGACACTGCCGAAATTTTTGAGAAAATTTGATCTTGTTCCTTTTTAAACTTGTTTTCCTATATTCTTTCCTTTACTTCTTCTTTTTTATGGTTTAGATTTCTGGGCTTCGGCTTACTTAGATTACGTTGCGCCTCTAGACGCTTCGTAATTTAAGTGCCGGTCACGTTCCGTACTTTCGGGCCGTGACAACTCGTTAGAGGCACATGTTTTATTTGATCCCGGTTCTACACATTCTTATGTATCTTCACGATTTGCACTTTCTTTGGGGAAAGAGTCGTCATTGTTAGAGTTACCATTAGTGGTGATTACCCCGGTGGGAGATTCTTTTATAGCTCGGCACGTATTCAAGTCATGTTCTGCGCGTATTGGTGATAGAGATTCACTAGTTGATCTGATTCTCCTGGATATGCTAGATTTTGATATACTTCTTGGTATGGATTGATTGGCCGCCTGTCATGCTTATGTAGATTGTCGTGGAAAGGCGGTTAGATTTTGTTTTCCAGGTGAACCGGTGTTTGTTGTGCAGGGGGATTGTAAAATAACTCCTGCCAACATGATTTCTGCTCTTTGTGCGGGGCGACTCTTGAAAAAGGGTTGTCATAGGTTCTTGGTTTTTGTTCAGGACTTAGGGGTCGCTGAGATTCCATTGGACCAGGTTTCGATCGCACGAGAATTTCCTGCTGAGTTACCAGGATTGCCACCAGATCGTGACATTGAATTTTGCATCGACTTGATTCCATGTGCGGGGCCTATTTCTATACCACCCTATCGAATGGCACTGACGGAGTTGAAGGAACTCAAAAAATAGTTGCAAGAGTTGTTAGATAGAGGGCTTGTTCGTCCCAGTGTATCACCGTGGGGAGCTCCTGTCTTATTTGTGAAGAAGAAGGACTGTAGTATGAGACTGTGCATCGACTACCGACAGCTGAATCGCGTCACTGTGCGAAACATGTATCCACTACCACGTATAGATGACTTATTCGATCAGTTGCAAGGAGCTGGTTACTTCTAGAAGATTGATTTGCGGTCGGGGTATCACCAGTTGAGGGTTCGGAAGGACGATATTCCGAAGACTGCGTTTCGCACAAGATGTGGGCACTATGAATTTCTGGTGATGTCGCTCGGACTCACCAATGCTCCAACAGCTTTTATGGATATGATGAACCGTATTTTCAGACCCTTTATTGATCAATTTATTATAGTGTTCATAGATGACATTCTTGTTTATTCTCGGAGTCGGATGGAGCACGAGCAGCATCTGCGTATTACGTTGCAGAGTTTGAAAGAGCATCAACTGTTTGCAAAATTCTCTAAGTGTGCTTTTTGGCTCGATAGTGTAGAGTTCTTGGGTCACGTGGTTACGAGAGAGGGTATATGTGTGGACCCAAAGAAGATTGAAGCGGTACAACACTGGCCTAAACCTGTATCAGTTTTAGAGGTCCGGAGTTTCTTAGGTCTTGCAGGTTATTACCGACGCTTCGTGCAGGATTTTTCACGGATCGCTGCACCTTTGACCGGATTGGCTAGGAAGGAGGTTCCATTTCAGTAGACAGATGCATGTGAGCAGAGTTTTCAGCAGTTGAAGACGCGCTTGACGACTGCACCTGTCTTATCTTCACCTTCCGGGTCAGGTGGTTTTGTTGTGTATTATGATACTTCTAGAATGGGTTTAGGCTGTGTGTTGATGCAGCATGGCAGGGTTGTAGCTTATGCTTCTCGACAGTTGAAGAGGCACGAACAAAACTACCCCACTCAAGATCTAGAGATGGCTGCTGTGGTATTCGCATTGAAGATTTGGAGACATTATTTGTATGGAGAGTCGTGTCAAATCTTCACAGATCATAAGAGCTTAAAGTATATTTTTCAGCAGAGGGATCTGAACCTAAGGCAGCGTAGATGGATGGAACTGGTGAAAGATTACGATTATGAGATCTTGTATCATCCAGGCAAAACGAATGTTGTAGCAAATGCTTCGAGTCGAAGACCTGGAGGTAGCTTATCTCATTTGCGCATCTTGCAGAGACAGTCTTCTACAGACTGGCAGATCTTATGTGATAGTCGTATACAGTTTGAGTTCACATCGGCAGGAGGCCAGCTAGCACATGTTCTCACCCGACCTCAGTTGTTGGATCGTATTCGAGAGACACAGCCCGCAGATACTCGTATGATGGAGATTATGGATCAGATTAGGCAGGGCAGGGAGACGGAGTTTGTGATTGATGATCATGGAGTATTACGTTTCATGACTCGTCTCTGTGTACCAGATTCTGACGGATTAAGGCGTGAGATTTTAGAGGAGGCCCATAGATCAGCATACAGTATTCATCCTGGTTCCACCAAGATGTATCATGATCTGAAGGATGTTTACTGGTGGGAAGGAATGAAAAGGGATGTTGCGGAATATGTTTCGAGATGCTTTACTTGTCAGCAAGTCAATGAAGAACACTAGAGGCCAGCCGGAGAGTTGCAGCCCTTACCCATTCCAGAGTGGAAATAGGAACAGATTTCCATGGATTTCGTGGTGGGTCTACCCAGGACTAGCAGAGGGTATGATTCCATTTGGTTGATTGTAGATAGATTGACAAAGGTAGCTCATTTTCTCCTAGTGAAGACGATGTATGGTTTTGCACAGTATACTCAGATTTATATCGATGAGATTGTACGTCTGCATGGAGTTCCGACGTGCATAGTTTCTGATAGGGGTACCCAGTTTACTAGCAAGCTATGGCATAAACTTCAAGAAGCTTTGGATACACGGTTGAGTTTTAGTACAGCTTTTCACCCCACAGACAGATGGTCAATCAGAGCGGACCATTCAGACACTAGAGGATATTCTTCGGGCTTGTAGCCTTGATTTTGGTGGTAGTTGGGATCGTCACCTACCTTTGATAGAATTCTCATACAACAACAGTTTTCAGGAGACGATCCAGATGGCACCCTTTGAAGCTTTGTATGGGAGGAAATGCCGATCACCCGTTTGCTGGACGGAACTGAGCGAGAGTTACATCTTGGGACCGCAGATAGTACAGAAGACTACAGAGAAGATTCAATTGATACGGGATAGAATGAAGGCGGACTAATGAAGACAGAAATCGTATGCAGATCGACGACGTCGTAGACTCGAGTTTGGAGTGGGAGATCATGTGTTCCTTTGGGTATCTCCAATGAAAGGTTTGATGCGTTTCGGGAAGAAGGGGAAGCTCAGCCCTAGATATGTCGGACCTTACGAGATTCTGGAGAGAGTGGGTGCTGTAGCTTATCGCTTAGCACTTCCACCGAGTTTTCCCAATGTGCATCCGGTGTTTCATGTTTCAATGCTTAGCAAGTATCTTCACGATCCTTCTCACGCGATCCAACATCAGACCTTACAGCTTGAGCCGGATTTATTCTACACAGTGCATCCAGTCGCTATTCTTGACAGGCAGGCAAAGAAACTACGATCGAGGGTACTTCCGTCTGTAAAGGTTCTTTGGCAAGGAAAGAATCGCGAGGAGATTACTTGGGAGACCGAGGATGCGATGCAGAAGAAATTTCCACATCTTTTCGAAGGTATGTCTAGTTAAATTTTAAATTCGGGGACCGAATTTTCTTAAGGGGGGAATATTGTATCATTTTGAAAATTTAGAAATAAATAAAATTAATTAATTTAATAATAATATGATAAATCACAAAGTTATTAAAAACAAATAAGTCAATTTCATGAGTTGTATGTAAAACAATTTAAATTAAATTTTTTGTATGCAACATAAATAAGTTATAAGGGTTTTAGTGATAATTTTAGCTTCATTTTAATAAAATGTGTGTTTTATAATAAACTAAGTTGTGAGGGTGTTTTAGGTAAAGTTTAGGATTTTTGTGCAAATGGAAAATTGTTAGGGGTGTAAATGAAAAAGTGATAGAAAACATTTAGCTCAGAATTTTATTGTGAATTAAAACAAAAATTTAGAGATAATGCAAGTACACCTCTTACTTGCATGCACACACCCACCCACCACCTCCTCCTTGCATGAAATAAACACTCTTTAACCCTTGACATCTCCTTCTACCACCTCACCCTTCCCTTTTCTCATATAATTGATAAGCTCAGATCAATTACCAAGTTTAAAGCTGAAAAAAATTCTGAAAGAAAAACAAAAATAAGGAGAGCAAGAAAGGACAAGAGGAAGAAGAAGAAGAAGGAAGCTGGGTTCTAGGTTTTCATCACCATCAAGCTAGGACAAGGGGCTTAGCATTTTGGAGAGGTTATTCCAACAACGTATTGTGGGTAAAATCCTTAACCACAGTAGAAATTTAAATTCTGTAGCTAGTTTAATTTGAAATGAACAAGTTCTAGAATTTCGTATTTTTGTCCAAACTAGGCTCTGTTTGAATCTGCTATTATTCAGAGAAAAATAAACTTAACAAAATAGTGCTAAAATGATGTATGTAACAGAGAAAACCATTGGATCACAAACCAGAGGGCTCGGAGTTGGGCCGGCGACCAGAAGGAAAAATCCGGTGTCGCCGGATTTATGGGAAGCTAGGTAGGTTTGGCTTGTTGGGTTGGTTTCAGTGTATAATTTTGGCCATTTTGGTGTTATTTAAATAAGTTAGTTTCACTGCAGATAAAATCTGGAAGTTAATATCGGAAAGGATATTTAAAAAATCACAATATACGACACGGTTAAAGCGTATCACGAACTGATTTCTGTCGCAATACAGGTTTGTGTTAAAAATCCAGTAAGGTTAAGTGTATGATAACTTAGAATAGTTGTATACAATATAACTAGTACGTGGGAACGGGTGTTTTTCATTTCCATCATGTCGGAGTAGCCGTTTCCTTATATAAGTTAAATTGCGATGTTAGATTCGAATACGGGATTTTCGGAGGCAGCGAGGAAAGGGAAAGGATTGGCAATTCCTGAATAGATTCGTCGTTTTCCGGTGAGTAGACTAAATATCTACCGGGGAATTTTGTAAAGATGGTGTTTTACGCCCGAAGTATTATTTAAATAAATAAGTTATTTGATATGCTAAATTAAAAATATGTATTCATAATTCACACATACCTTGCTTAGTTTGCATGAACACTACACAAGTATCGACGAGTCATGCCACGTGCACATCTTATATGTTACACACACCTCATCGATATTACCATGTTACTTTTACACTTAACAAATTTCTTGTTAAAATGATTTATATCGTATCTTACACACCAATAATAGTAGTAAATTGCATCATTAATATCATGTTTAGTATCTGAGTATTTCATGTTGATATAAGAGGTAATGTATTATTGAGGATTTATGGTTTTGAGTTTTGAATACTGTTACATAAATCCAGTGATTTTCATGATTGATGTGTCATGTCCACCATGAGATGTTTTATGATTTGGTTTTATTTCGGACCGAGTGGGGGAGATTGTCACGACCCAAAATTTGGCCCGTGATCGGCACTTAACCACGTAACGTCTACAGGCGTAACGTGACTAAGTAAGCCGAAAAACCAGAAATCAAACCAGTAATAGTATAGAGTGATTTAAGCAATTAATAGAACCAATTACTAAGATAACAATATACGACGCCGTAGTGAAGAAAATGAGCGACAAGTGGGAAACATCACAGATAGAATAACTGCATAAGTAAAGTCGGCTCACAACGAGCTCGACACCAGAATACAAAATAATATACATCGTCCTCACAACTGGTCTCTAAGTCAATACATAAGTGGTAGATGGAGAGTACTAGATACAACAATGTACATAACTGAAAGATAACCAGATACCGTACAAAACCCACCTATCAACAAAAGAGCTAGTACACCAACTGTAGGGTTATCTGTGTCAAAAGATGCAAGAAAGCAGCCTGCCGCGACTACTCCGAAGGGCAACCTGCAAACACTGTGGCACAACGGGGGTGAGTTGCCAACTCGTGAATATAAAATAACATATAAAGGTAATCACAAGTATGCACGTGCTACTATACTCTAACCTATATCAACAGATAACATCTATATGATGAACTGGATGCTCAAGCATGCAACAAGTGCGATCTAATAACATCTCCATGTAATGAGCAAGAAATGTGATGATCCTGTATAGCAATGCAATCTAACAACCCTATATAGAATGAACAGGGTATGCAATGATCAGGTATAGCAATGCAATCTAACAACCCTATATAGAATGAACAGGGTATGCAATGATCAGGTATAGCAATGCAATCTAACAATCCTATATAGAATGAACAGGGTATGCAATGATCAGGTATAGCAATGCAATCTAATAACCCTATATAGAATGAACAGGATGTGCAATGATCAGGTATAGCAATGCAATCTAACAACCCTATATAGAATGAACAGGGTATGCAATGATCAGGTACAATAGATACAGGATGAGATATCAATTACTACATACTGAGCATGGGAAATATAATATCTACACGGAATGTCATCGTGGAAAGTATAATCGGTACTCATCAATGCACCCAAATCCCAACACTACTCAGGCGCCGTCATCCTCCTCGGTCCTCCAATCCTGTAAATCTCATATAACCGTGAGTGCCCAACATCGGCACCCAAAATATCAAGAAATACTCATGCCAAGCATCGACACGCAAATCCTCCTGTATAGGGCATCCGTCAGTCCGGATCAGCCCACGGGCTCTGTCTGCGGTATCGGCCCTCGGCCCCGGCAGTACGAGTCATCCCGTATCCATCCATAGCCACTGGTCGGTATCCTCCGGATAACCGCCAGGTCTAACCAATCACCGGTAGGTAGTAGTCCCTCTTCCAGGCTCACCGTCTACTACACAGCGAAACCGTTCTCGCCCCGGGGTACCATACCGGGTCCACCATGTACCCGTAATCGGCCTCATCCAACTCCTCGATTCGGGTTCACATATATCACTCTAGTACCGAGAAAACACATGGTGGACGCACCGAAATATCATATCAAGGGAAACCGGGTTTTTAAATAATTAACTATTCTCTTTGAAATATCCACGGTTCCCCAAATCCAGAATTTACATGGAAACAACATATCTCAATGCGTAATCTAAGCAAGTATGAAGATATCAATATATGTGTGCACTGGTATGAATATACAGTGTGCATGTGCGCAGGTATGAACATCTCAATATGTGTGCACTGGTATGAATATACAGTGTGCATGTGCGCAGGTATGAACATCTCAATATGTGTGCACGTAGTACCAGTAGGGGTATGTGATGCATATGTGCCCAAATATGAATATAACATATGATGTGATGCGACAAATCATGACAACATCAATAAGGTAGACTCAGTATGATATATGATTTATAGCAATCCTATAATATGTGTGTCATGGCAATCACTAACGGTGTGAGTGTAGCATATCAATCGTGCTCGTGCGACTTGAACCGTTAGTGACAGTGCAGTGTTCTGTGCTATCATTTCTATATGCAACAATAATGTATGCTACTACAGTCCATATGAACATCTACAATCTAATATCCTAACTCGCCCTGACGCTTAACGCCATACGGGCGATTTCGCCGTAGATGTTAAATCTACTCACCTGGTCGTGCAGTACTAGTAGCCGACCACCTGCTTCCCTTTCTTAGCTTCGTCCGACGTACCCGCCTGCGAACCTGGAATTACACAAGGATCCATATATAAGCAACTATCTCGCAAAATGTTATATCGACGTCAAACGATACGCTCGCGTCGCGAACTAAACGCGCGTGTATACGATACGCTAAACGTGTGCACGCATCTAAAACTAACCCCGATACGCCGCGATACGCTGAATCATGGAACCCTCTCGCGTATCGCGCGAACCAAACATACTAGAAATACGATATAACGTCCCAGATTCTACCCAGGCTAACAACTTAGAAAACTATACATACCACTGGCCTAGAAATAACAACAGACTCCTACCCATCCAAACATCACCCAAAAATTCCCCTATCTGGCAGCAAATTGCAGCCAGAATGAATAAATTGGCGGCCTCGCTATGGGGTGGGGGTCTCGGGCTCTGGTTGTGTGGTCTATACCTTGTATACAAGCTCCAGTTAACTCAATTTCAACCTGAACTACTCGGGCCTATAGCAGATCACAGAAATCCAAAAAGTTCACTTAAAAATACTAAATTTGCACAATTTGAAATCCTATGGTATTTTGGTGTAATCTGGGGTCTAACTAGGTTTACATGGTCTTAATAACACCTAATTAGGCTAGGTTAACCAATATTATCAGCACTAAACCACAAGTGCACACAAATCACCATTTCAAGCACAAAATCTCACTTTTTACACAAACCGAAGCTAAACTACACATACGTTAAACAAACAAGAAGTTGGGCTCGGATTCTATACCTTACAAGACCCTAAGTGCAAGGAGAAAGGAGGTGGAGAAGATGGGAGTGCTGCTGCAGCTGCTGGGGCTGCTGTTGATGTTGCTGCTGCTGCCACTGCCTGCTGCTGCTGATGTTGCTGATGATGCTGCTGTTGCTTCTTCTGCAGCTGCTGCCTCTCTCTCTCTCTCTCTCAGCTGAGTGTGTGTGTGTGTGTGAGAGTTGGGAGAATAATGAGGAAAGAAATGAGGCACCCTAGTCAACCTCTCTCTCTCTCTCTCATTAAATGAGCATGGCTCAAGCCATATTGCCCATACCCTCTCTCTCCCACCAAGTCAACAAGGTCCACATCATTTCTTATAAAAGAAAAGAACAACACAAAAATAAATAAAACCCAATTAAATCCCAAAACACTTAATACAATAGGTTAACCCTTCATGGTTGCTAATCATGGTTTTAACCCCAAATCTAAACCCTAGTTTACATACACAAGTGTTTGTGTGCCTAGAAAAATCCTAATAAAATATTCATTAACTAGAATAAAATATCTGAAACCTAATTTGGTAAACTTTTTACCAAGAACTATCTATTAAAATATAATTAACCCCTAAACACGACCTAAGGTGTTACAATCTTCCCCCCTTAAAGAAAATTCGTCCCCGAATTTTAAAATACAAAGCTACGCATACCTTCAGAGGTATGAGGGAACTTCTGCCGCACCTCGCCCTCAGCCTCCCAGGTGACCTCTTCTCTGTTTGGGATGCACCAAAATACCTTCTCTGATGGCAAGACCTTCGATCGAAGTTTCTTCACCTACCGGCCCAAAATTACGGCTGGCTGTTGGGTGAACGAAGGATCACACTCGAACTTAATTGGTCTGGCGCTGAATCCAATGAGAAAGGTGATGAAGGTAATTGCAAAGTATCAACATAGGAAATACGGGGTGAATATTCAATAATCTGGGTAGAAGTGCCCAACTTAAGGCAACGAACCAACTCGCCTTAGGAATCCTAAAAAGACTTACTATCCTGGAAAAATTCTCAAAACTCAACATGTCATTTATCGGAAATTTCCGTGGAAATACATGATCTGCCATTGTGAACTCGAATCTGCGACCCTCTTGGTCAGCATCTGATCTCTATCCGCAATAGACCATTCTCATCCTGACCCAAAACAACCGGGTCATTTCCGAAAATTCTAAACTAGCTGAGGTCCAATAATCCTATAACACGGAGTTAGGAAAACAAACTAATGATCGACACGACCTAATCCTCTAAACCTAAAGTTTACCAATTGGAGTGTCTCCTGATAACTGCTATCAAAGGAGAACCCTATCGATGGCAAACGACGATCCCCAACTGCCGACAACAATTTCTACATACGCACAACTTAACAAGAACGACTGAGTATCACTGGATGACAAGCATCCGAATGGAGTCACATCCTGACAACTCCTGGGTGGACACCATAATGAAAATTCGGGGAGATCTGCTCTCGTTCCCTCCTCGGAACGGTTAAAGGTTGCAACTCTCCCGTCAGTCTCAGCTGCTCAACTCAAGCACACAACAAGACAGACACCTTGAAACGAATCCCAAGACTTCTTTTTTCTGTCCCTGCCCACCCGTAACTACCTTACAAGTTACGTTAACAGTTGGTGGGGCTTGAATGAGTACAGAGAGTTGACCGGTGTGCCTGCCCTAGGATTCCTCGTCTCTTCCCTATAATACTAGGTACACAAGTGTCTCTCTAGCCTAGCACACCCTTGCCACAAGTCAAGGATTCTAAAACATTACCCGGCCGAGTAGGCTCCAATATCCCTGACGAACGAGCGTCGGCGGGCTGTGTCTCGCGAAAGCGATTTAAGAAAAAGTGGTCGGGCGCGGACATGAGCAAGCTGTCTCCTCAGAAGAGACAAAATTATGTCGTACTCAACGATCACATAAGAACTGTGAATCTGCGGAGGATTATCACAATAATCAAATTTCGCCGCAGGAAGAGGTACCTTTAACTCTGGTGGTCCGTGAAAATCTGACACGACTCTCGACAAGTGGTGTCTCTAATCTCCAACGTAAAACCATCACGGCTATCTCCAGATCATGAGTGGAATATCCTTCTCGTACTTCTTCTAAATGTAAGGAAGCAAAAGCGATAACTCCATTGTGTCACCTCAGTACACATTCGAGTCCTACTCACGAAACATCACAGTTAAACCATAAAGTCGCCCGAACCAAAAGCAAAGAAGGAGCTGATGCAGTTGTTAACCGAGTCTTCAACTGCGGAAACTCCGTACACAAGCCTCAGTCAACAGAAAAGAAACCTCCATTCCAGTTAATCAAGTCAACGGGGCAACATTACACTAGCAATCCTGCATGAGACGGCGGTAAAACTTGCTAAGCCAAAAAAATCCGCAGACCTCTGTCCTGCTCACAAATTGGGCCTAAGCTGTACTGCCACGATCTTCCTCGAAACCATACCAATTCATCTCCGTAACTACAAAACCTAGGGGTCAACACAACAAGCTTAAAGGGAACACTCCGAGAATCTAGTAAACCGCTGGGGCTCTCCTAGTATCCGTATAACAGATCCTCAAGTGCTACCCTAACCCTCAAGGCACACTAAAAGACTAGGATGTCGTAAATAGCACACCAATAACTGGTCGAGAAATGGCCCGAAGAAAACCAGTTCATCATACCTACGAATGCTGTTAAAGCATTGATGAGTCCAGTGACACACCCAAAACACACAAAACCTGTAGCACGCACAAGGCAGTCTTCGGAATGTCATCACTCCGGACCCACAACAATGATGACCTGATCCCAAACGAACTTAGACAAGGTCTCGCACTCTGGTGCTGATCGAAGAATTCGTCAGTGCGAGGTACAGGATACTTATCCGCACCGTAAGCCGATTCAAGTGACGATCCATCAAAACAACCTCAATCTGTCGTTTTCCTCCTGGACGACCAGAAATAGGAGCTTCCTAAATGCGAAACACTCAGACGCACAACTCCCTCAACAACCACTCTGCAGAAGATCCTTAGCTCCTTAAGCTTCGCCGGCTCATCTTGGAATGACGTCGGAAAAATTCTCGCACGAAAGAAAACCGGTCCAACAAACCAACTGTGGATACCGCATCACGAAAAACGCCAAGAATCCACGACATCTCCTCAGAGCCGACTAGCGAACAAGGCTGAATTCAAGCTGTAAGAGGTGGCACAACTATCCATCTGCACAACAAGATCTGACTTGCCTGGGAAAACAAAACCTAACTGTTTCCTCACGGTAGCCCACAATGCCTAGCACGTAGCTAACCAGTCCATGCCCAGGAGATTGCCAAATCCAACATCTTTAGGAGGTTCAAAATGACAGACGAATCTCTATCTCCTATCCGATGGGCACACGACCGAAGTACGTGTCGCGCAACAAAAGGATTGCTGACAGAAGTTAACTCAACAAACGGCTAATCTACCCAGCACGACTCTCATTCTAAACTCGGCACGAAGTGTGTAAACATACGAGTGCAACAAAAGGACATACTAAAAGAGTACCTGAAACCACAGCATTGGACGCCCGCGCGTCCCGATGAGTCGAAGCGAAAACTTGTGCCTGTCCTTCATCTACGACTGATCGAACTCCTCCTCTACTAGCCTGACCCCTCTGTGCAAACCCTCCGCGTCCATGATGTCTCAGAATACGACCCTGACGTGCTGTGAAGGAACACTGCCTGATGAGGTGTTGAAGGCTTCCGCATCGTAAACACCTATGCGCTGAATGCTGTCCTGCCTGGGGATGGAAGCCAAACGACTGTCCTCGTCCTAAGCCTCTGCTCTGGGCTGATACACCAGTACGATTCCATAACTGTTTCGGAACTCTCACGGTCTCTGGAAGACGTGTCTCGTAAACTGGGGCTGCCTCCACCGGTGCTATGTAGGGGACGGAATACTGCATGATGATCGTAAGGAACAACTGGTTAACAGGGGTGACAACCACCTGTCGCTGCGCTCGAACGACCTCTACCAATGAGCTCATCGTCTGGCGCAAGCTCTGCATCTCTGCCACTAGTCTAGCGATCTGACCCGTCGTAGGAGAAACAATCTGTCCTGGTACAACATGGGCACTACTCGGATCAGTCCTTGTCTCAGATAAATCAACTCGAACCTCGGCTCTCCCGGCTTCTCTCTGCACCCTCGTAGTCTTTGGCGGCATAATGGCTGAAAAGAAGGTAGGATTCGATGAGGATACGAAAATCGAATCACAAGGATGTATACGATCATAAAGGAAATTTAATCAATAAGTCCAAAGGTCGCTTAGGCGGAGTACCATGTCGTGAGTATGCCGCGGAACATACGCACGCTACGCCACTCTGCTGCAGCTACCTACTCCATCATACCAGGGTCATCCTACACTCCGAAGGTAAAACCTACGCTCTGATACCAACTTTGTCACGACCCAAAGTTTGGCCCGTGACCGGCACTTAACCACGTAACGTCTACAGGCGTAACGCGACTAAGTAAGCCGAAAACCCAGAAATCAAACCAGTAATAGTATAGAGTGATTTAAGCAATTAATAGAACCAATTACTAAGATAATAATATACGACGCCGTAGCGAAGAAAATGAGCGACAAGTGGGAAACATCACAGATAGAATAACTGCATAAGTAAAGTCGGCTCACAACGAGCTCGACACCAGAATACAAAATAATATACATCGTCCTCACAACTGGTCTCTAAGTCAATACATAAGTGGTAGATGGAGAGTACTAGATACAACAATGTACATAACTGAAAGATAACCAGATACCGTACAAAACCCACCTATCAGCAAAAGAGCTAGTACACCAACTGTAGGGGTATCTGTGTCAAAAGATGCAAGAATGCAGCCTGCCACGACTACTCCGAAGGGCAACCTGCAAATACTGTGGCACAACGGGGGTGAGTTGCCAACTCGTGAATAGAAGATAACATATAAAGGTAATCGCGAGTATGCACGTGCTACTATACTCTAACCTATAACAACAGATAACATCTATATGATGAACTGGATGCTCAAGCATGCAACAAGTGTGATCTAATAACATCTCCATGTAATGAGCAAGAAATGTGATGATCATGTATAGCAATGCAATCTAACAACCCTATATAGAATGAACAGGGTATGCAATGATCATGTATAGCAATGCAATCTAACAACCCTATATAGAATGAACAGGGTATGCAATGATCAGGTATAGCAATGCAATCTAACAACCCTATATAGAATGAACAGGGTATGCAATGATCAGGTATAGCAATGCAATCTAACAAACCTATATAGAATGAACAGGGTATGCAATGATCAGGTATAGCAATGCAATCTAACAACCCTATATAGAATGAACAGGGTGTGCAATGATCAGGTATAGCAATGCAATCTAACAACCCTATATAGAATGAACAGGGTGTGCAATGATCAGGTACAATAGATACAGGATGAGATATCAATTACTACATACTGAGCATGGGAAATATAACAACTACACGGAATGTCATCGTGGAAAGTATAATCGGTACTCATCAATGCACCCAAATCCCAATACTACTCAGGCGTCGTCATCCTCCTCGGTCCTCCAATCCTGTAAATCTCATATAACCGTGAGTGCCCAACATCGGCACCCAAAATATCAAGAAATACTCTTGCCAAGCATCGACACGCAAATCCTCCTGTAGAGGGCATCCATCAGTCCGGATCAGCCCATGGGCTCTGTCTGCAGTATCGGCCCTCGGCCCCGGCATTACGAGTCATCCTGTATCCATCCATAGCCTCTGGTCGGTATCCTCCGGATAACCGCCAGGTCCAACCAATCACCGGTAGGTAGTAGTCCCTCTGCCAGGCTCACCGTCTACTACACAGCGAAACCGTTCTCGTCCCGGGGTACCATACCGGGTCCACCATGTACCCGTAATCGGCCTCATCCAACTCCTCGATTCGGGTTCACATATATCACTCTAGTACCGAGAAAACACATGGTGGACGCACCGAAATATCATATCAAGGGAAACCGGGTTTTTAAATAATTAACTATTCTCTTTGAAATATCCACGGTTCCCCAAATCCAGAATTTACATGGAAACAACATATCTCAATGCGTAATCTAAGCAAGTATGAAGATATCAATATATGTGTGCACTGGTATGAATATACAGTGTGCATGTGCGCAGGTATGAACATCTCAATATGTGTGCACTGGTATGAATATACAGTGTGCATGTGCGCAGGTATGAACATCTCAAATGTGTGTACGTAGTACCAGTAGGGGTATGTGATGCGTATGTGCCCAAATATGAATATAACATATGATGTGATGCGACAAATCATGACAACATCAATAAGGTAGACTCAGTATGATATATGATTTATAGCAATCCTATAATGTGTGTGTCATGGCAATCACTAACGGTGTGAGTGTAGCATATCAATCGTGCTCGTGCGACTTGAACCGTTAGTGACAGTGCAGTGTTCTGCGTTATCATTTCTATATGCAACAATAATGTATGCTACTACAGTCCATATGAACATCTACAATCTAATATCCTAACTCACCCTGACGCTTAACGCCATACGGGCGATTTCCCCGTAGATGTTAAATCTACTCACCTGGTCGTGCACTACTCGTAGCCGACCACCTACTTCCCTTTCTTAGCTTCGTCCGACGTACCCGCCTGCGAACCTGGAATTACACAAGAATCCATATATAAGCAACTATCTCGCAAAACGTGATATCGACATCAAACGATACGCTCGAGTCGCGAACTAAACGCGCGTGTATACGATACGCTAAACGTGTGCACGCGTCTAAAACTAACCCCGATACGCCGCGATACGCTGAATCATGGAACCCTCTCGCGTATCGCGCGTATCGCGCGGACCAAACGTACTAGAAATACGATATAACGTCCCATATTCTACCCAGGCTAACAACTTAGAAAACTATACATACCACTGGCCTAGAAATAACAACAGACTCCTACCCATCCAAACATCACCCAAAAATTCCCCTATCTGGCCGTAAATTGCGGCCAGAATGAATAAATTGGCGGCATCGCTATGGGGTGGGGGTCTCGGGCTCTGGTTGTGTGGTCTATACCTTGTATACAAGCTCTAGTTAACTCAATTTCAACCTGAACTACTCGGGCCTATAGCAGATCACAGAAATCCAAAAAGTTCACTTAAAAATACTAAATTTGCACAATTTGAAACCCTATGGTATTTTGGTGTAATCTGGGGTCTAACTAGGTTTACATGGTCTTAATAACACCTAATTAGGCTAGGTTAACCAATATTATCAGCACTAAACCACAAGTGCACACAAATCACCATTTCAAGCACAAAATCTCACTTTTTACACAAACCAAAGCTAAACTACACATACGTTAAACAAACAAGAAGTTGGGCTCGGATTCTATACCTTACAAGACCCTAAGTGTAAGGAGAAAGGAGGTGGAGAAGATGGGAGTGCTGCTGCAGCTGCTGGGGCTGCTGTTGATGTTGCTGCTGCTGCCACTGCCTGCTGCTGCTGATGATGCTGCTGTTGCTTCTTCTGCAGCTGCTGCCTCTCTCTCTCTCTCTCTCTCAGCTGAGTGTGTGTGTGTGTGTGTGAGAGTTGGGAGAATAATGAGGAAAGAAATGAGGCACCCTAGTCAACCTCTCTTTCTCTCTCTCATTAAATGAGCATGGCTCAAGCCATATTGCCCATACCCTCTCTCTCCCACCAAGTCAACAAGGTCCACATCATTTCTTATAAAAGAAAAGAAAAACACAAAAATAAATAAAACCCAATTAAATCCCAAAACACTTAATACAATAGGTTAACCCTTCATGGTTGCTAATCATGGTTTTAACCCCAAATCTAAACCCTAGTTTACATGCACAAGTGTATGTGCGCCTAGAAAAATCCTAATAAAATATTCATTAACTAGAATAAAATATCTGAAACCTAATTTGGTAAACTTTTTACCAAGAACTATCTATTAAAATATAATTAACCCCTAAACACGACCTAAGGTGTTACAGAGATATACGGTCGTGGATTTTACGTTATCCATACTGAGTGGGGCAGATATACGGTTGGATACATGGTGGACCCGGTCGAGACCGAGGGACAGGATAGCCGCATTTGAGGCGGGGGAGCCTAGCGAGGTTACTCGATACCGGAGATAGTGGTAAAAATATGGCGTATATCTAGATAATAACGACCGGTATTGTTGATTTCAGGATCATTCGAGGAATGATGCCTGTGAGAAATGGAAGTTTTGTGTCGATGATGGACATGGGGAATTGAATTTTTATTGGAAATAAATGATGAGATTTCAGTTGATTATGAGATTCGTATTATAGATTCATGATTTCCACCGATAATCATACATTATACTTGTTCACATTTCAGTTAGTATGATCGTCATATTTACATTATTAACCATTATATACTAGTTATATTCACTGAGTTGGCAACTCACCCCCGTTGTGCCACAGTTCCTAGCAGGGGTAGAGTGGACGGTTAGCAGCGGTGCAGATCTACTTTGTGAAGTTTTTTCACATCTTTTGATAGGTGGGTTACATATGTAATAACCTTCTCTTTTGGTATTGTATTTTGTATCTAGAAAATCTCCATCAGACCTGTATATGACTTAGAGTGAGAGATGATATGTATATTATTTGACAGTTGAGATCGTTTAGTTCTATAAATTGTTATTTCTTTTCTTTATGTCTAGGATTCGTATTGATGTCCTATATACTGAGATTTTTATTTCCGCCGTTGATATTGTTGATCCCAAATAGAGATGCAACCAAACTTAACACCTTATACTAGTTTAATATTTAACTTCATAAACTGTGATTTTTACTAAAAACTAAATTTTCTACATAAAGAATTCCGCAAAAAGGATTTTGATCTTGGTTGTCGGCTTACTAGGACTGTGTGCATATCTTTAGATATTATATAATCTAAGTGCCGGTCACATCCAAACTTTGGGTCGTGACAGCTATGTACCAGACCCGATGTAGCATACTCACTAAGTGTAGTGAGTAAGTATCAAGCAGATCCAGGAAAGAGTCACTGGACAGCTGTGAAGAGCATTCTCAAGTACTTGAGAAGGACTAAAGAGATGCTCTTGGTGTATGGTAACAGAGAACTCCAAGTAGAGTCCTTTACCGATTCGAGCTTCCAGAGTGATAAGGACAACTCTAAGTCGGTCTCAGGATTTGTCTTTACCCTCAATGGTGGGGCGGTATGCTGGAAGAGTTCCAAGTAGGAAACCGTGGCAGACTCGATGATGGAGGCTGAATACATCGCTGCCAAAGAGGCTGTCCGGATGAAGAAGTTCATAACTGAACTTGGAGTGGTTCCATCCATTTAGTATCCAATACCTTTGTATTGCGATAACAATGGAGCGGTGGCTTTGGCCAAGGAACCCAGGTCCCATCAGCGATCCAGGCATATACTGAGGTGGTATTACCTGATCCGGGAGATAGTTGATTGCCGGGAGATCGAGGTTAGGAGAGTTGACACGAAGAATAACACAGCGGATCCAATCACGAAGGCCATTCCCTAGATACAGTTCGAGAGACTCTTCGGGATGTTGGGTATGGGATAGTACAACAGCTGGACCTATTGCAAGTGGGAGATTGTTAGTTGTATGTATGCCCTAGAGGCCATTATTGTACATATGATGTATATTATAGTGGATGCTTGGACATATATAAAGAGGACTTTCTTTCTCGACATGATAGTATGCTATCTGGTTGCTCTTTATCTTAACATGTATACTTGTCTCTTGATACTGTCTTATGGTTACATGTTGGTAAAGCCCTTAGGATGAGTACCTGACTACCAGGATTATGATGCAGATCATACTAGTGGGGCCATGGTAGTCCATAAGTTTATCCTTTAATGTTCCTAGTCATGGGTGTATCGAGACGGGGCATCGATATACCAGAGTAGACTAGCGTATACGCTTCTCGACCCATGTGATGGGCAATGGATGATCCCATATCCATTGGTATTTGACATCAGAGATGGTATACGGGTGCTCAGTGGAGACTGGGTACACTGGACGGACTCGCCGAGAACTCCTAGATGGTATTATACCTGACGTCAGATAGCAGTTCTCTGGTGACACTGGTACAGGTTAGTCTGTAGACCCTAGATCGCCATAGAGTCTTGTGTGATTCCCACTGTGTTTTGATTTCCACCTTACCAAGTTCAAGAGGACGTGCAAAACAGTGGTTTTTGGGTACAGTCCCGAGTCACATGGAGGCAATGAGCGATAGGAGGGGATCTCGTCTCTCTCGGTATTGGGGGTAGATGTCGTGCTGTGCTCGATTGGCCATAACAGGGAAGTCCCTGGACAGGGCTGCTTTAGAGATTTACTAGTAAGTGCTACCAGTAGTTTCTCAACCCGTTATGAGCCTCGTATCGGCATGACTTATCGAATTATTTGGGTCTGACGTTAACTACCCCTAGACTTGATATGCGACATCTTAGAAGAAAAGACCAGACTGTACCGTAGTGTTACTGACAGGCTTTACAGGAGCTAGAGCGGGCTTGCTTATTGATCTACTGATCGCTCAATACCCGGGTAGCCGTTACGTCCAGCTGGTACCGCTGACGGCTTATGGGTGTTTGATGTGATCATCACCTACTGCCGGCGTATTGAAGAGTTTTAGAGTCCTACATAGAGGTTTTACTGGCGTAGGAAAAACGAAGTAGGAGCACATATGTGATATGTGCGGGACCGAGAATAATACGAGCATGCGATACCGTATTCTATTCTCACGATTTTTGTATCGGTCAGTTATATGTGATATAGCCGGGTTATCGAATCAAGTGTTGATTCGATAAGATAGTACATAAGATATTAGTCGGTTATATGTGATATAACCAGATTATTAATTCAAGTGTTGATTCGATAATTTAGTGTATAATTGTATATTTGATATACTAGTTTACATTAACTAATATTAGCTCACTTAAGCATTTATTTTTCTCACATGTGCACACTTAATATATATGTGATATATATTAATTGTGTTATTTTTGTGTCATGGTTGTTGATACACACTACATGGGTGTATGGGACTTACACCATACTAGTTATAATGTAGGGTTTAATTATTTAAAGTAAATCCAAATTAGTGGATAAATGGTCACATGCATGAAGCTTGTGGATGCATTGACTTGGTCCACTAATTTTGTTTTACTTAAGATATTTATTAACCTAACGATTATAATTTAGCCATGGTTATGTCTCTACAAGAGTTAGCTATATGATAGAAACTCACCCATGGTTGATTACCTCACCTCATTAGTTCATTCTCATTTCTTTGCTTCATCTTCTTCAACCTTGAGAAAAAGCTCACTAGCTTTTTGCAAAGTGAGAAAATATTGTGAGAAAAATAAAACTAAAGTGAGCCCACTTTCTACTTCATCATCCTATACTAGATTAGCAATTTAGTATAGGGTGTTAGCTTCACTAATCTCTTATTAGTGAAGTAGAAGCTTGAGTTAGCGTCTCCTCGACGTAGATCATATTAGTTATATGTATGCCCTAGAGGCCATTACTGTACATTGGATGTATATTGTAGTGGATGCTGGGACATATATAGGGAGGACTTTCTTGCTCGACATGATAGTATGCTATCTGGTTGCTCTTTACCTTAACGTGTACACTAATTGTCTCTCTGTTACATGTTGGTAAAGCCCTTAGGATGTGTACTTGACTACCTGGACTATGATGCGGATCATACTAGTGGGGACATGGTAGTCTGTAAGTACATCCTTCAGAGTCCCTAGTCGTGGGTGTATCGAGACGGGGCATCGATATACCAGAGTAGACTAGCGTATACCTTCTCGACCCATACAGATGGGCGATGGATGATCCCATATCCATCGGTGTTTGACATCAGAGATGATATACGGGTGCTCAGTAGAGACTGGGTACACTGGACGGACTCGCTGAGAACTCCCAGATGGTATTATACCTCACGTCAGATGGCAGTTCTCAGGTGACACTGGTACAGAGTAGTCTGTTGACCCGAGATCGTCATAGAGTCTTGTGTGGTTCCCACTGTGCTTTGATTTCCATCTTACCACGTCCAAGAGGGCGTGCAAAACGGTGGTTTTTGGGTACAGTCCCGAGTCACATGGAGGCAATGAGCGATAGGAGGGGATTCGTCTCTCCCGGTATAGGGAGTTGATGTTGCGCTGTGTTCGATTGGCTATAACCGGAAATCCCTGGCCAGGGTTGCTGAGATTTACTGGTAAGTGTTACCAGTAGTTTCTCGAATTGTTATAGACCTCATATCGACACGACTTATCGAGCTATTGGGGTCTGACGTTTACCACCCCTAAGCGAGATATGCGACATATCAGACGATCAGACCGGACTGTACGGTAGTGTTACTGGTTGGATTCACAGGAGTGTAAGCGGGCTTGCTCGTCGATCTTCTGATCGCTCAATACCCGGGTGGCCGTTACGTTTGGCAGACCGCTTGCGGCTTGTGGGTGCTTGATATGATCATCATCTGCTGCCGGCGTATTGACGAGTCTTTAGAGTCCTACACAGAGGTTTCCTAGCTCAAGCGAAACGAAATAGGAGCGCATATGAGATATGTGCGGGACCGAGAATAATGCGTGTATGTGATACCGTATTATATTCTCGCGATGAATGTATCGATTGGTTGTATGCGATATAACCTAGTTATCGAATCAAGTATTGATTCGATAAGTCGATACATTGGATACTAGTCGGTTATGTGCGACATGATCGGATCATTGAATCAAGTGTTGATTTAATGATTTAATGTATATTTATATATTTGATATATTACTTTGCATTAACTAGTATCGGTTCACTTTAAATGGATATTCTCACTTGATATGCACATTGTATATGTGATATATTTTTGTGCATTTGTTTGTATCATGTTTGATGATACATGCTTGTTTAGGTGTATGTTTAGTTTAAACCTTGGTTAAGTAAATGGTTAGGGTTGTGTTTAAATTTCTTATTTATTTATTTGATTATTTATTCATTATGGAAATTAAAAGGAATGGTGGCTTATTTTGTTATTTTGTGGAAACTTCTTGAAGTGTTGAAAGCTTAACCATTCTTTTTCTTTTCCTAAACCTAACCATTGACTCTAACCATGGTCTATTCTCTACACCTAACTTTGGTTAAAATTATGATAAGTATCATATTCTTTTCTTTTCTAAATTAACTTATCATAACATTTACCTTCTTCATCTTCCTTTCTTCACTTGAAGAAAGCAAGCTCCATCAATGGTGATTGATGGAAATGAGTGAGAAATCCAAAACTAAAGTCTACCCACTTCCTATTTCTTCATCCTCTACCTCTTGCCAAGTAGTAGAGTGTGTTTCCTTCACAAGTTTTCATGGCTTGGTGAAGGTGGAGCTTGATCTAGCGATACTTCGACGTAGATCATCTTCGGCACGTCGTCGATGACCTAGCCCGCCTATTCTCCGATGAAGCGAACGCGAGAGTCCAAGATCGGATTTGTACAGCGGAGATGACTTCTTCATGGAGCTATGGAGGTGGACAAACGGATCTACAAAGGTTGTATTTCCGTATTCTTTTAGTTTAATTGTAAACTTGTTCTTTTTCGCCTAAATATCTAGCCGACGATCCGTATTAGGGTTTCTCGGCACCTAGATTTTTGAAATTGGCATGGTTGATGCCTTGTGAGACCTCATTAGGGTGCCTAGGAACCTTTCACTGGTATCAGAGCCTAGCTAGAGCCTTAGGCGAAGTCTAGACGGAATTTGAACTCCGATCGAATCAAAACCAAAACCCTAAAATTGCTCTCTGTACTTTTTCTAAAATCGTGGATTTTTCCAAATTAAAAATATGCAGAAAACTCAGCAGGGAATTCTAAGAATTACGGCGGAATTTTTTTCATGACCAGTGATTTTGGCGGCGGAACCGCGGCATAAGCCTAGCTTATGCGGCGGTTCCGCAGCGGATGTATGACGTCAGCCCTAACATGTTACACAGTAATTCATTGTTTCTGGTTCTGAGTTCTCTGGGTATTTTTAAAATTTATTCAAGAGTTGAATTTTCTGGAGTTGTTTTGGGGATTCGGTGTTTCGATCGGAGTATCAAATTTTGTCTGTGTGGCTTTCCGGATAAATTTTAGAATATGTTAAAAAGTTCGACCGGATATAAATACCCAATTTTTCCCCTGTCGGGAAATTTCCAAGTGTTGGATCTTTCCGTAGTTTAACGACGTTCTAAGTAGTGCAAGTAACGCGATGGACCCTCTAGAAGACAACAAACCTTAACTCGATTATGTGACCGTCTTGAACTACCCCTTGAACCTTCGGGTTTGGGGCAGTACGGCGTGCCACATGTGAGGCGTTGGCTTGACCCTTCTACGGCTGGACCGTTGGTACTGAGGCATGAACTGAATGTTGTTAGACTTATTTCATGTGTTGATCTGTATCGGGAAAACTTGGGTGTTTGACTGTTCGATCGAAAAGTTTAACATTTTCTATTTATCTGGAATGGGATACAATAATTGGAATTCACAAAGTGTTATGAGATAACTGAATGAATGATATAAACATAGCAGTTTAGTCTCACTTGATCGGTTGCCACAGAATTTTGATGTGATCAAAAGTCCGTCGCAATCACGTAGCGTATGCGGATACTCGCCGGGTAAACTTAATAGACAGCCTCACTCCATAGCCCCGACTAAGTGACTGTAGGAGAACCCCGTCGCCGAAAGCATCCGTTCGGGTGCTCGCGGCAGCGGTGTTCCGCCTTGGTGCACTTCGTCGACGGTATCGGGGGTGCGGCCGCCTACTAAAGTTTGCGACGAGTATTCGATCAGACTGTCGGGAATCTTGTTGAATTGCCCGACTCGATATTGAAAAGTGTTTTCGATAATGAGACTAAAATGCGGGGTTTATAATTGTTAGGCATGCGATGTCTAAGTAATTCATTTGGTCAGGCATGCGATGTCTGAGGTGGTTGTGGATTCCAACTGTTGTAGTTTTACACTTTCTTTTCTGTGACCGTAAGTGTAATATGTGATATCGCCGGTTTCGTTGCTATATGTCAACGACAATTGGGATGCGCATATTTACTTACGTTGATGACATGTGATGTTATGTGTTGCTGGATATGTTATATTGGATCGTCGTGTTTTTGAATAGCCAGGTTTTTTTTATGTGAGATGAGTGTTTTTCATTTTCATTCATGTAAAAACTTGTATGTAATATTCTTTTTATTGGGGCACTTCCAGGTTGCGGAAGTTGTCACCTTTTGTATATTATTTACTTTTCCGCACTAGAATAGACCCAAGGAGGAGGGCACAAGTAACCGGGTTCTGGAGTCCAGTGGGAGACCAACTCGAGGAGTCGAGTCCGGGTCTCCTAACTCCAGAATTGGTAGGGTTGCTTGCCGCTCTCGTAGGGGTCTAGGGGTGTGGGTTTGGCTATTCATCGCGACCGTGGAATCCGTGTTTTATACTGGCTCGTATTGAAAACACGGACGTCCTAGTATATCCAATATTTCATATGTTTCTTCTGCTGCGATATCTGTGATGTGATCATGTGATGTTCTGTGATAGATACAGTATATAGTATATATGATATATTATATAGACGTTACTTATGTTTTACACCCGCGCTAGCCCTGCCCTGCTCTGCCGTTAGTTACCTAACCTAACGGTGCATGAGGGGACATCGAGGCGAATGCGGATGGCATAAGTGTACGTCGTATTTATCTGTGATGTTTAGGTACATTAAATGATGGGACTTCATTAATGAGATTAATGAAATAAAAGAAACCTAAGATGTTGTAGAATCGAATTTCAAAATAAAACTGGTAGCTACAGTTCTTGCTTTGCACAGCGGTATATGTGATATATCCGGCACCTTATTCGATAAGGAAAGGACCGAGATCCCTTCGCCGGGAGTGACTCCTTTAGCAATAACTGGCAGATGCTACACACTCGGTTTGTCTTTTGATTGCTTTTAAGTATTTTTGCTTTGCACAGTGATAAATATGATATATCCCGCACCTCATTCGATGAGGAAAGGACCGACGATCCCTTCACCGGGAGTGACTCCTTTAGCAAAACTAGAAAAGCCTCAAAAGCACTCCATTTTAAAATCATTTGATTCTACAACGATATCAAGTTCATTACGCAATAGGTTTTCAGAAAAACCTGTCGTAGCCCTCTGTTATTTCGGATAAATCCTGTTTAGTATTCGTGCTGCGTTTGTTGACCTTGTCAAGGCGCAGTGTGCGGTAGCTAACCAGTATTTATCTGCTTATGCATTTGATGCAGATTGGGTTAGGGTAGTCGTGCGGCCTTGTTGACCTTGTCAAGGGTCGTGCGGGTGGGTTTGATTCAATCAAGAAATGACGGGTTGAACTTGACTTGCGGTCTATGGTTTGTTGACCTTGTCAAGGTCATAGATCGTTCGGGGCAAAATATTATCGGGAATTTCAAGTGTTGAAATTTGCAATGAGATTGCATACCTTCTATGAGATAGTTGGATCCCGATACCCGCTGCGAGTAAGAGTTACTCCAGGGAGAGTTTTATACATTACAATTAGCCGATCAAGTAGGTGTCTAGAAAGGTGTCAACGGGGTTACGCCTCTGGGAAAACGAGGTTTACATTAATTAGGTTCGTGCGAAAGCACGGGGGACCTCCCTCAAAGTACCGACACTGGCCTGGCTGAAAGATTGGCGAACTTGTAGTGTGTAATTAATCCCGGCAAGTCTTTCCTTTTAGGGTTTGAAGGAAGATTTGATAAAAAGCAGTGGGAGCCATCCTGATTAGATAAAATAATAACCAATCTGATCTTGTAAGAGCGCACGCTGAGTGTTTTCTTCTCTCTCTCTCCTGGTAGCGACCATATCACGCCTTAATCAAGATAATAATACGGATTATTGACCGAACCCGCTTGTTATACTGAGCTGGGGAACGTTGGTCCCGCTCCAACTTATAATTGTTATAAGATAGAGCAGGAAATTGGGGATTACCAGAATTCCCGTGCCGCCCAAACGAAGAGAGTGCATGCTGATGCATCATCTTCGGGTGTGTTCATTATACAGAACTGTTTCTCAGTATCCTCCGTATCCTTGGTATATGATACCGGATCAGGATCCCAGATATGTAATCTGTTACATAGGGCTACAAAAGGGTAGAAAAACTGAGAACGGGTGATAAGTTTCATGAGGCAGAAAACGGGGCAAGTGTTGCAGCCAGGTCTGTTGGTCACTGTCACCCTGTATTACCTAAATACATTGATTCTGAATAAATGCTATTAGATACCGAACCTGATATACCAAATCATATCACTCTCTTTGTTAGAAAAGAAAGGATATAATTTTGTATTGTTGGATAATGTTTTGAACATTTCCTATATCAAAAGTTGATCGGTTCAGGCACGTTGTCTAAAAGCATTAACGTTCTAAATCAAACTACAGTTCTTAGTATACAGAACACACACAAGAGGAAGAGTTCAGAAATGAACAGATTCTTCTTGAGGCATTGTTGACTAGGTCATATCAATGCGACCCGACTAGCTGAAGTTACATATAGATGCATATTTAAATCAGTTTGAATTTACATCTTGTGAAACTTGCCAGTCATGTCACAAAGATATAATGACACCAGCTCTGTTTATTGGAAACAGAGAAGGAGTTAGTTAAACTCTTGGGATGATACATGTTGATGTATGTAAGTCCCCTGTCTACACATGCCAGGACTGGTTTTTTATACTTCATTACATTCTCTGATAATCTCTTTAGATTCAGACATATGTTCCTGTTGAAACACAAGTCCGAACCTTTTAAGATATTCACAGAATATAAGTTAGAAGTAAAGAACCACAATACGGGTATAAGTATTATGTCCTTTGATGAGATCAAGGCGGAGAATACTTGAGCATGGAATTCTTGGACTATTCTAAAGGAGAATGAGATTCTCTCTCGGCATTACTCCTCCGTATACACCATAGCACGATGGTATATCGGGGCAGAGCAATCACACCCTATATGATAAGGTGTGCTCTATGATGAGTACTACTGAGTTACCTATTTCCTTTTGGGAGTTATGCACTTGAGAAGATGCATACCTATTGAATAGGGTTCAAATCAAATCAGCTGCCTACCACTTCATATGTGATATGGAAAGGGAAGAGCCCATATCTTAAGTTAGTTAAGATGTGGGGTTGTCCGGCCTATGTCTAAAAGCAAAATCCGGACAAGCTCGAGGCAAGATCTGCTATGTAGAACTGGAAAGGTTCCAGCTATACAAACTGCAGCTGATGATTTGAAAGAACCAAAGGATTCAGTAGATACCAACGAACCTCTGCCTCTCCGCCGATCTAGTAGGGTTTTCTCACCCACCTGAGAGATACTTCTGTTTCTCTGTGACAGTGGGAGCGAGGATTGCATCATGAGATGATGACCCAACTAGTTTCGAACTGGCCATCAGGAGTGTGACTCTGTAAGAATGACTGGATGCTTAGTGATCTGAGATGGAATCCTTATACACCAACAAAGTATGGACTTTGGTTGCTATATCTGAAGGGTTAAATCCCCATCAGGAGCAGGTATATCTTGAGAAGATTACTTGGTGTACATGGAAAGGTTGCGACTTTCAAAGCTAGACTTGTTAAAGGTTTTCGTCATCGACCAGGCGTGGACAATGATGAAACCTTTTCAAGTAGCTATGCTTAAGTCCATCCAGATCCTACTTGTCACGGCTACATACCATGACTACGATATCTGGTGGTTGGGTGTCATGACTGCTTTTCTAAATGATGTTTTAGAAGAGTGCGTCTATAAGTACACAGCCAGGGGGCTTCGTAGACAGTGGGAGCAGCAAAAACGTGTGCAAGATGTTTTATATGATAAAGCAGGCATCGCGGAGTTGGAACGTCTGTTTTGATGTAGTAGTCAAAGAGTTTGACATCATCAAAATGGTAGATGAACCTTGTATATACAAAAAGGTAGTAGGGAGTATGGTGACAATCCTCGTAGAGTACGTGGATGACATACTCTTGATAGGGAAGGAGTTTCCTATGCTATGCTCGATCGATCTCCGATTATCACAATGATTATCCACATAGGATCAAAGTGATACCTACTAAATACTGAGTTTTGGATCTATGAGATAGATCTAAATGGATATTAGGACACTCACTAGTTGTAGTGAGATGGTATTAGTTGATCCTGGGGAGAATCACTGGAAAGGTTCCAGAGTGATAAAGACGACTGAATGTCAGTCGCAGGCATTGTCTTTACCCTCAGTAAAGGGACGGTATGTTGGAAGAGTTCCAAGCTAGATACCGTGACATACTAGATGATAAAGGCAGGATACATCGCTACTTAAGATGCTACCAAAGAGGCTGTTTGGGTGTATATAGGTTCATGAGATGAATTAGGTTCCTACCATTGTGTGACAATGGAAGTGTGGCTTTGGCTAGGGAACCCCTGTCCCATCAGTGATCCAGACATATTCTAAGGCAGTATCACCTGATCGTGGAGATGGTTGATCTCCATGGTGATCAAGGTTAGGAGAGCAGACTAAGAGGACAACACGGCGGATCCACTCACGAAGGCCTATTCCCAGAGAGAGACTTTTATGGGATGGTTGAGTATGAGATACTACAACCACTGCTACAGATGGCCCTAGTGCAAGTGGGAGATTGTTAGTTATATGTATGCCCTAGAGGCCATTACTGTACATTGGATGTATATTGTAGTGGATGCTGGGACATATATAGGGAGGACTTTCTTGCTCGACATGATAGTATGCTATCTGGTTGCTCTTTACCTTAACGTATACACTAATTGTCTCTCTGTTACATGTTGGTAAAGCCCTTAGGATGTGTACTTGACTACCTGGACTATGATGCGGATCATACTAGTGGGGACATGGTAGTCTATAAGTACATCCTTCAAAGTCCCTAGTCGTGGGTGTATCGAGACGGGGCATCGATATACCAGAGTAGACTAGCGTATACCTTCTCGACCCATACAGATGGGCGATGGATGATCCCATATCCATCGGTGTTTGACATCAGAGATGATATACGGGTGCTCAGTAGAGACTGGGTACACTGGACGGACTCGCTGAGAACTCCCAGATGGTATTATACCTCGCGTCAGATGGCAGTTCTCAGGTGACACTGGTACAGAGCAGTCTGTTGACCCGAGATCGTCATAGAGTCTTGTGTGGTTCCCACTGTGCTTTGATTTCCATCTTACCACGTCCAAGAGGGCGTGCAAAACGGTGGTTTTTGGGTACAGTCCCGA
The DNA here is from genome assembly GCA_030015575.1 of Agapanthus africanus. Classification (NCBI taxonomy): domain Eukaryota; kingdom Viridiplantae; phylum Streptophyta; class Magnoliopsida; order Asparagales; family Amaryllidaceae; genus Agapanthus; species Agapanthus africanus. Next base: position 397,327,133 of record CM057343.1, read on the forward strand.
GTCACATGGAGGCAATGAGCGATAGGAGGGGATTCGTCTCTCCCGGTATAGGGAGTTGATGTTGCGCTGTGTTCGATTGGCTATAACCGGAAATCCCTGGCCAGGGTTGCTGAGATTTACTGGTAAGTGTTACCAGTAGTTTCTCGAATTGTTATAGACCTCATATCGACACGACTTATCGAGCTATTGGGGTCTGACGTTTACCACCCCTAAGCGAGATATGCGACATATCAGACGATCAGACCGGACTGTACGGTAGTGTTACTGGTTGGATTCACAGGAGTGTGAGCGGGCTTGCTCGTCGATCTTCTGATCGCTCAATACCCGGATGGCCGTTACGTTTGGCAGACCGCTTGCGGCTTGTGGGTGCTTGATATGATCATCATCTGCTACCGGCGTATTGACGAGTCTTTAGAGTCCTACACAGAGGTTTCCTAGCTCAAGCGAAACGAAATAGGAGCGCATATGAGATATGTGCGGGACCGAGAATAATGCGTGTATGTGATACCGTATTATATTCTCGCGATGAATGTATCGATTGGTTGTATGCGATATAACCTAGTTATCGAATCAAGTATTGATTCGATAAGTCGATACATTGGATACTAGTCGGTTATGTGCGACATGATCGGATCATTGAATCAAGTGTTGATTTAATGATTTAATGTATATTTATATATTTGATATATTACTTTGCATGAACTAGTATCGGTTCACTTTAAATGGATATTCTCACTTGATATGCACATTGTATATGTGATATATTTTTGTGCATTTGTTTGTATCATGTTTGATGATACATGCTTGTTTAGGTGTATGTTTAGTTTAAACCTTGGTTAAGTAAATGGTTAGGGTTGTGTTTAAATTTCTTATTTATTTATTTGATTATTTATTCATTATGGAAATTAAAAGGAATGGTGGCTTATTTTGTTATTTTGTGGAAACTTCTTGAAGTGTTGAAAGCTTAACCATTCTTGTTCTTTTCCTAAACCTAACCATTGACTCTAACCTTGGTCTATTCTCTACACCTAACTTTGGTTAAAATTATGATAAGTATCATATTCTTTTCTTTTCTAAATTAACTTATCATAACATTTACCTTCTTCTTCTTCCTTTCTTCACTTGAAGAAAGCAAGCTCCATCAATGGTGATTGATGGAAATGAGTGAGAAATCCAAAACTAAAGTCTACCCACTTCCTATTTCTTCATCCTCTACCTCTTGCCAAGTAGTAGAGTGTGTTTCCTTCACAAGTTTTCATGGCTTGGTGAAGGTGGAGCTTGATCTAGCGATGCTTCGACGTAGATCATCTTCGGCACGTCGTCGATGACCTAGCCCGCCTATTCTCCGATGAAGCGAACGCGAGAGTCCAAGATCGGATTTGTACAGCGGAGATGACTTCTTCATGGAGCTATGGAGGTGGACAAACGGATCTACAAAGGTTGTATTTCCGTATTCTTTTAGTTTAATTGTAAACTAGTTCTTTTTCGCCTAAACATCTAGCCGACGATCCGTATTAGGGTTTCTCGGCACCTAGATTTTTGAAATTGGCATGGTTGATGCCTTGTGAGACCTCATTAGGGTGCCTAGGAACCTTTCAGATCATCTTCGGCCTCGAAGACTTCAACCAAGATCATTCCTTTTACCTTGAGAAGCCATGCAAGAGTCCGGGAGTTCCATGATCACAGCGAAGGGACCACTACAAGGTGCCATTGAAGTGAAGGACCGGTCTACAAAGGTTGTATTCCGTTAATACTTAGACGTAAAGATATTTACTTTCTAGTTTAGCTCCTAAAACTCTAGTTAGATCCTTGGTTAGGGTTTTTTGGCGCACTAAATTTTTAAATATAGCATGTTTGATACCTTGTGAAATCTTGTGGTTGTGCTTAAGAACCCTACAACGATAACAGTTATTGGACGCTCAATGGTAGGAACCTTGTTCATCTCATGAACAAGAATTTCCCAGGCAGCCACTTTGGTAGTATCGTTGGTAGCAATGTATTCAGCCTTTATCGTCTAGTATGTCACGGTATCTGGCTTGGAACTCTTCCAACATACCGTCCCTGTACTGAGGGTAAAGACAATGCCTGTGACTGACTTTCAGTTGTCCTTATCACTCTGGAAGCTCGAACCAAGAACTTTATTTTAGTGCTTCTCAAATACTTAAGAATTTCCTTCACATCTGTCAAGTGATTCTCCCAAGATCCTATTGATTCTTGATCACTACACCTAGTGAGCCAACTACATCTAGTCTGGATTTGGGACAGTCTCAACATCCACTTAGATCTATCACTATAGATCATAAACAACAAAATGTAGTAGGTATCATCCAGATCTTTTATGGAGAATCCCCGTTATAAGAGGAGCTTGACCGAGTGTAGCATAAGAAACCATTTACTATCAAGAGTATGTCATCTACGTACAATATGTGTAAGACAACCTCACTCTCTACAACCTTCTTGTATATACAAGGTTCATCTACCATTTTGATGAAGTCAAACTATTTGACTGCCACATCAAAACAGATGTTCCATCTCCGCGATGCTTGCTTTAATCCTGATGGACTTAAGCATAGCTTTGAAGGTCTCAACTTTTCCATCTACACCAAGAATCTTCTAAAGATCCATTTGCTCCCAATGGATTTTATCCCTTCAGGTGCAATATTCAAAGTCATACTTTGTTGGTGTACATGGATTCCATCTTTGATCTCATAGCATCCAACCATTTCACGGAGTCCCCACTCGTGATGGCCTGCCTGAACCTAGTTGAGCCATCATCAACCATGATGCAATCCTCGCTCCCACTGTCACCGAGAAGACCGTAGTATCTCTTAAGTGGATGAGGAACCCTACCAGATTCGCGGAGAGGCTGAAGTTCGTTGGAGACTATTGAATTCTTTGGTTTCACCAAATTATCAGCTGTTAGTTTGTCTAGCTGGAACAACTTCCAGTTCTACCTCATGACCACAAATTTCTTTATAAGAAATTCTTTTTCTAAAAAGGGTGGCATGCTGAGAAACAAAACACCTTTTGCTCCTCAGTTAGGAAGAAGATATATCCTCACTAATGTTTGGGATATCCTAAAAAACTTATACAGAACCGACCTTGCCTCGAGCTTGTCCGGATTCTGCCTTGCAACATAGACCGGACAACCCAATATCTTAACTCGTTTAATGCATGGTCTCTTCCCATTCCATATCTCATATATAGTGGTAGGCCCTGATTTGGATGGAACCTCATTCAATAGGTATGCAGCTTCTCAAGTGCATAACACCAAAAAGAAATAGGACACTCAGAAGTATTCATCATAGAGCGCACCATATTTCATAGGGTGCGATACCTCCACCCCAATACACCGTTGTGCTGTGGTATATATGAAGGAGTAAGATGATAGAGAATCACATTCTCCATTTAGAAAATCCAGGAACTCCATGCACAAGTATTTGCCTCCTCGATCACATCGTAGGACTATAATACTTTACCCATTTTGGTTTTCAACTTCAAGCTTATATTCCTTGAATTTCTCAAAAGTTTCAGAGTTGTGTTTCAACAGGAACATATGTCCGAATCTCGAGAGATGATCAGTGAATATAATAAAGTACGAAGAACCAACCTTGGCATTAGTAGGCATAGGACCGTATACATCATCATGTATTCGTCTCAAGAGTTCAGCAACTCTTTCTCTGTTTCAGTAAACGGAGTATTGGTCATTTTACTTTTGAGACAAGACTGGCAAGTGTCATAAGATGAAAATTCAAACAGATTCTCATATTCATCCTTATGTAACTTAGCTGGTTGTGTCGCATTGATATGACCTAGTCTACAATGCTTCAAGAAGGATTCGTTCATTTCTAAACTATTCCTCTTTTGTATGTTCTAGATACTTTGAACTGTGGTTTGATTTAGAACGTATATACTATTATATAACGTGCCTGATCGAATCAACTCTTGATTCAGGAAAATTTTCACAACATTATCCTCCAATACATAATTATATCCTTCTTTAACTGAATAAAGAAACTGATGTAATATTGTATATCAGGTCTGGCATGTAATAACATTTGTTCAGAATCAATGTATTAATACAAGGTGATATTTGCAAACTGACTTGGCTGCAACACTTGCATCCTTATCTATACTTAGAGATATATCACCCATTCTCAGTTATCTACCTATCTGTAGCCCATGTAACATATTACTGTTAGTTATATGTATGCCCTAGAGGACATTACTGTACATGTGATGTATATTGTAGTGGATGCTTGGACATATATAGGGAGGACTTTCTCGCTCGATATGATAGTATGCTATCTGGTTACTCTTTATTTTAACATGTACACTTATTGTCTCTCTCTTACATATTGATAAAGCCCTTACGATGAGTACTTAACTACCAGGATTATGATGCGGATCATACTAGTGGGGCAGAAGTACTCGGCAAGTACATCCTTCAAATGTTCCTAGTTGTGGGAGTATCGAGACAGGGCATCGATACTCCAGAGTAGACTAGTGTATACACTTTTCGACCCATATTATGGGCGATAGATGATCCCATATCCATTGGTGTTTGATATCAAAGAAGGTATACGGGGGCTCAGTGGAGACTGAGTACACTGGACGGACTCGCCGAGAACTCCTAGATGGTATTATACCTATCGTCAGGTAGCAGCTCTCAGGTGACACTGGTACAAGTTAGTCTGTCGACCCGAGATCGTCATAGAGTCTTGTGTGATTCCCACTGTGCTTTGATTTCCACCATACCACGGTCAAGAGATCGTGCAAAAAGGTGGTTTTTGGGTACAGTCCCGAGTCATATGGAGGAAATGAGCGATAGGAGGGGATTCGTCTCTCCCGGTATTGGGAGTTGATTTTGCGCTATGCTCGATTGGCCATAACATGAAATCCCTGGCCAGGGTTGCTGAGATCTACTGGTAAGTGTTATTAGTAGTTTCTCAAACCGTTATGCACCTTTCATCGGCATGACTTATCAGGCTATTGGGTTCTGACGTTATACCACCCCCAGGCTGTGATATAAGACATATCTGACGAAGAGACCGGACTGTACGGTAATGTTACTGATTGGATTCGTAGGAGTTTGAGCAGGCTTGCTTGTTGATCTTCTGATCGCTCAATACTCGGGTGGCAGTAACGTTTAGCGGACCGTGGGTGTAGGGTATTTTTCATCACCCCATTGAGATAGGAATACGCGCTCGCTCGCCAGGCGTACTACAGATTCCCCCTGTCTAGGGTAGACCGGGGTTTATTGGTTTTGGGGATCCGAATCTCCGGCAGCCCCGGACTAAGCTGCCGTTAATTACCCCTCGCCTTTGGAGTGAGGGAACCTCCGATTGACGGGTTAAACTGGTCATGCGAACTCAATGTGCAGTGTACATGTGTTTTGTTTTGGAGGGGGCTTGGATATATCGGGAGCCACGCAGAGTTTTTACGGGGGTCCTGCTATCCGGATAGCGGGCTGGGGGTCGAGGGGGCTGGCAGCCCCCTTATGGGGTGCGGGGCAGCGCCCTAGCCCAAAATTTTTCTGAGAGGGACAGTGGTTGTAGAGTCTGTGTGTGTGTGTGTGTGTGTATGTACACACACACACACACACACACATATATATATGAAAAAGGGAAAGGGCATCCAAAGGATGCATAGGAAAAAGCGCCAGCGCTTTGGGTGCTGGCGCTCTGAGCGCAAGAGTACTAACGCCCCACGTGTCAGCACGTGGGCGCTCGGGCGCTAGCGCTTTGAGCGCAAAGGAGCTAGCGCTTTGGGCGCTAGCACCCTACGTGTCAGTACGTGGGCGTCCGGGCGGCAAAAAGAACTTGGTCCCTGCAATGGGAGTTGTACTCCCAGAAAGGAGCACTTATTATTTTGTGTGTGTGTGTATGTGTGTGTCTATATATATATATATATATATATATATATATATGAGGAGTTAAACTCCTAGGATGTTTTGAAACTGATGGAGGGCTTCTCCCCTTGAGCCCTAGTTCTTCCCCAAGGTGGGGTTTCTGGAGATGGGTCTCCTTCTTCATCCTCTGTTGGCAGGATATTGAAGATCAAGAGATGTGACATTTTAAAAATCTCTTCTGTTTAAGATTTGATGGGAGATCTAAGCTCCCCTTTGTGGGCTTTGTGGTGAAAAACTATTTAGTTTTATAAAAGGAAGAGTAGAACTCTTGATTTAATTCAAAAGAAAGAAGAAGGTTTCTTTTGAACCTTGAAGATGGAGAAGATCACAGATCTTGATTCTTTTGGAGAGAGAAAAAGTTGTTGCGATATTTTCATTATCTTTGCCTTTATAGGCTATACACTTTACATATAGCCCCTTGGACTTCACAAAAATGGCATTTGCCCATCCCATGCCTCATGTGCTATTTCTTTTTGCACATAAGTCATGGGCTTTACAAAAATTTGTCTTTATGCCCATTTTCTTACTTTTATTCATAAAATAAAACACAAGAAAAACAACAAAATTTTGGCATGGAGGGAGGCCGGCCGCTTCATGTTCGGGCTCGCTCCGGGCATTGGCCCACTTGACCTGGGCTTGGGCTCACCTGGCTCGGGGTTGACTTCGATTTTGACTTGGTCAACCGGGGTGTAAATTTTTACCCCAACAGTGGGTGTTTGATATGATCATCACCTACTGCCAGCGTATTAACGAGTCTTTAGAGTCCTACACAGAGGTTTCCTGGTTCATACGAAACGGAGTAGGAGCACATATGTGATATGTGCGAGATCGAGATTAATGCGCGTATGTGATACCGCATTCTATTCTCGCGATATGTGATATCAGTCGGTTATATGTGATATAGCCAGGTTATCGGATCAAGTGTTGATTCGATAAGTTGATTCATATGATATTAGTCGGTTGTATGTGATATAACCGGATTATTAAATAAAATGTTGATTTGATAATTTAATGTATAATTATATATTTGATATATTAACTTACATTAACTAATATTTGCTCACTAATTATTCTTTTTCTCATTTGTGTACACTTAGTATATATGTGATATATATTAATGTACATTTTATTGTGTCATGCTTGATGAAACATGTTACATGGGTGTATGAGACTTACACTATAGTTAGGATAATCTTAGGGTTTTTATTTATCAAAGTAATTCAAAATTGGTTGGATTTTGTCATGGTAGAAGCTTTGAGAAAGCTTTTGGATAACCATTGACTAAGTCCACCATTTTTGTTTTGCTAAAGATATTTATCAACCCAACCTTTATCCTTACCCTAATTAAGTCTCTACATGAGTTAGTGCATGACACTAACTCACCCATGATTGCTATTCTCACCTCATGAGTTTCATTTGTCATCTTCACTTCATCTTCTTCTTCATGAGAGAAAAAGCATGCTAGCTTTTTCTAAGGTGAGAAAATATTGAGATAAAAAGAAATCTAAAGAGGGCCCATTTACTACTTCATCACCCTCTACTATTAGCCATTTAGTTTAGGGTGTTTTCATCACTAAACCCTAATTTAGTGAAGAGGTAGCATGAGCTTGAGTCTCCTCGACGTAGATAATCTTCGGCCTCGAAGACTTCGAGTAAGTTCGCATCTTTCACCTTGTGGAGCCTCTCAAGAGTTCGGGAGATCATACTCGCAGCGAAGGGACATCTACACGGAGCATTTGAAGTGAAGAACCGGTCTAAAAATGTTTTATTCCTCATTCACTTAGTATGTAAAGTTGTTTGCATGCTTATTGTTTATATCTCTAGTTAAGATTCTGGGGTTAGAGTTATTTAGAACGACAAATTTTGAAAATGGCATGGACGGTGCCTCCCGAAATCTGGCTGCCGTGCTAAGTAACCATACAGTGGCATTAGAGCCAAGCTAGATATTTAAACGATGTTTGTTAGATTACGAAACCGAAACTACTCCGAAACTTGAAACCCTATGATCTAGTTTCTGTCGATTTTTTAAAGGCCTCAAAAACTTTTTTAAACAACTGCAGAATGTTGTATGAGATATAACAGGAACACCATGAAAATTTGAGGGGGTTTTATACAAATTTGGCCAGCCACATCATGCAAAAAATCGGCCTCCTCGGGTCAATTTTGGAGTTCAGGCTTCAAATTTTCAGGGTGTTCCAGTCACTGTGTTTTGGTGTTTCAGGTATTGTTTGTTTTTGCTAAATTTTCATCTTTTGTTAACTTTCTGCAAAGGAAACTCAGAGTGTTTCGTAATCATAATCCTAACATGTATTCTGGTTATTTTGACGATGTTAAAAAGTTTGAACGGATATCAATAACCCATATTTTACCCGCCGGAAATTTTCCAAGTGTTGGTTTTTCAAGTTTAAAATTTTTAGAAAATCATGCGAGCGATTCTGTGGACCCTCTAGAAGAACGAAACCCTAACTCGATTCTGTGACCGTCAGAACCGCCATCAAACCCTAGGGTTTGTGGTTGTTCAGCGGTGCCACAGGTGAGGCATTCGTTGACCCTTCTACGGCCGGTTCATAAGAACTGTGGCAGTTTCTGGGTACTTTTTGAACTCCGCTCAAGTGTTGAGCTTTTCGGGAAACTTTGGGTGTTTGCTTATTCGATCGAAAAGTTTAACTTCATCTAGCTATCTTTGATTGTGATACAATATTTGGAATCTACAAGTAGTTATGTGATAACTAGTTTGAATTTTCTAAATCTAGCAGTTAGTCTCATTTGATCGGTTGCCACGGGATTTTTATGTGATCAAAATTCCATCGCAATTATGTAGTGTACGCGGATACTCGCCGGGTAATCTTACTAGATAGCCATACCCCATAGTCCCGACCAAGTGACTGTAGGAGAACCCCATCGCCAAAAGCATCCGTTCAGGTGCTCGCGGCAGCGGTGTTCCACTTTACTGCACTTCATCGGCGGCATAGGGGGTGCGGCCGTCTACTAAAGTTTCCGACGAGCATTCGATCAGATTATCGGGAATCATGTTGAATTACCCGACAGGCTATTGGAAAGTGTTTTCAATATCGAGACTAAAATGCGGGGTTTATAATTGTTAGGCATGTGATGTCTAAGTAATTCATATGGTTGGGCATGAAATCGAAAGTATGTGATATATTGGGTTTATGATGTCTAAGGTGGTTGCGGATTGCAATTGTTGTAATTTTTCACTTTCTTTTCTGCGACAGTAAGTGTAATATGTGATGTATCGCCGGTTTCATTGCTATACGTCAACGATAATTGGGATACGCATATTTACTTACGTTGATGACATGTAATGTTATGTGTTGCTGTGATATGTTATATTGGATCGTCGTGTTTTGAATAGCCGGGTTTTTTTATGTGAGATGAGAGTTTTTCATTTTCATTCATGTAAAATCTTGTATGTAATATTCTTTTATTGGGGCACTTCCAAGTTGAGGATGATGTCACCATTGATGTATATTTACTTTTCCGCATTAGAATAGACCCAAGGCGGGGAGCACAAGCAACCGGGTTTTAGGGTCCAGTAGGAGACCATCTCGAGGAGTCGAGGCCAGGTTTCCTAACTCGAGAATTGGTAGGGTTTCTTGCCGCTCTCGTAGGGGTTTAGGGATGTGGTTTTGGCTATTCATCGTGTACGTGGAATCCGTGTATTATACAGGCTTAATTTAAAACACGGAATTCCCAGTATATCCAATATTTCATATGTGTTCTTCTGCTGCTGATATTCTGTGCTGTGATCACTTGATATGTTTTGAGATGAATGCTTATATATTTTATATATATGATATATAATAAATATTGCTGCTTTCGTTTCTTCTGTGATGCTCAGGAAGCATAAAATCGATGGGACTTCATTAATGGGATTAATGAAATAAAAAGAAACCTAATGATGTTGTAGAAACTTGTTTTAAAAACTGGTAGCACTAGTTCTTACTTTGCATAGCGGTATTCCTTGTAGAATATCCAACACCTTTTTCGATAAGGAAAGAGCCGAGATCCCTTCACCGGGAGTGACCTCATTAGCGAAACTAGCAGATGCTACAAACACGGTTTGTCTTTTGATTGCTTCTATAGTTTTTGCTTTGCATAGTGGTATTTATGAAATATCCTTCACCTTATTTGATAAGGAAAGAGCCGAGATCCCTTCACCGGGAGTGACCTCTTTAGCGAAACTAGTAAAAGCCTAAAAAACACTCCTTTTCAAAATCACCCGATTCTACAACGATATCAAGTTCAATACGCAAAAGGTTTTCATAAAAACGTGTCGTAGCCCTCCATCATTTCAGATAAGTCCTACTTAGTATTCGTGCTACGTTTGTTGACCTCCGTCAAGGCGTAGTGTGCGGTAGCTGACTAGTATTTATCTGCTTATGTATATGATGCAGATTGGATTAGGGTAGTCGTACGACCTTGTTGACCTCCGTCAAGGGTCGTGCGGGTGGGTTTAATTCAATCAAGAAATGACGGGTTGAACTTGACTAGCAGCCTATGGTTTGTTGACCTCCATCAAGGTCATAGGATGCTAAGGGCAAAATATTATCAGGAATTTCAAGTGTTGAAATTTGCAATGAGATTGCATACCTTCTATGAGATAGTTGGATCCCGATACCCACTGCGAGTAATAGTTACTCCTGGGAGAGTTTTACACATTACAATTAGCCGATCAAGTAGGTGTCTAGAAAGGTGTTAATGGGGTTACGCCCTCTGGGAAAACGTGGTTTATTTTAATTAGGTCTGTGCGAAAGCACGGGGAACCTCCCTCAAAGTACCGACACTGGCCTGGCCGAATGATTAGCGAACTTGTAGGGTGTAATTAATCCCGGCTAGTCTTACCTTTTAGGATTTGAAGGTAGATTTGACTAAAACAGTGGGAGCCATCCTGATTAAATAAACTAATAACCAATCTAATCCTGCAAGAGAGTACGCAGTGTGTTTTCTTCTCTCTTTCCTAGTAGGGACCATGTCACGCCTTAATCAAGATAATAATATAGATGCTTTGACCGAACTTGCTTATTATACTGAGCTGAGGAACGTTGGTTCCGCTTTATCTTATAATTGTTATAAGTCCGAGTAGGAAATAAGGGAATATCCGGATTCCCATTCCACCCAAACGAAGAAAATGCATGATGATGCATCTTCTTCGGGTGTATTCATTACCGAGAACTGTTTTTCAGTATCCTCTACATTCTGGATATATGATACCGGATTAGGATCCCACATATGTAATATATTATATGGGCTACAGATTGGTAGAGAATTGGAAACGGGTGATATGTCTCTAAGTGTTAGAGAATGGTGCAAGTGTTGCAGCCAAATCAGTTGGCAAATATCACCTTGTATTAATACATTGATTCTGAACAAATGTTATTAGATACCGAACCTGATATATAACATTACATCAGTTTCTTTATTAAGTTAAAAAAGGATATAATTCTGTATTGGAGGATAATGTTGTGAACATTTTCCTGAATCAAGAGTTAATTCAATCAGGCACGTTATATAATAGCATATATGTTCTAAATCAAACTACAGTTCAAAGTATACCAAACACACACAAGAGGAGTAGTTCAGAAATGAACAAATCCTTCTTATGGCATTGTAGACTAGATCAAATCAATGCGACATGACCGGCTAAGTTACATAAGGATGAATATAAGAATCTGTTCTAATTTTCATCTTATGCTACTTGCCAGTCTTGTCTCAAAGGTAAAGTGACCAATACTCCGTTTACTGGAAACAGAGAAAGAGCTATTGAACTCTTGGGACAGATACATGATGATGTATATGTTGGATATGTATGCCCCAGAGGCCATTATTGTTAGTTATGTATATGCCTTAGAGGCCATTGTTGTAGATATGATGTATATTATAGTGAATGCTTGGATATATATAGAGAGGACTTTCTTTCTCGACATGATAGTATGCTATCTGGTTTCACTTTGTCTTAACATGTTGACTTGTATTGGTTTACTGTCTTACTCTCACATGTTGATAAAGCCCTTGGGATATGTACTTGACTAGTAAGACTATGATGCAGATCATACTACTGGGGCCAGGGTAGTCATTGAGTACATCTTATAATTGTTCCTAGTCGAAGGTTTATCGAGACAGGGCATCGATACACCAGAGTAGACTAGCGTATATGCATCTTGACCTATATGATGGGCGATAGATGATCCCACATCCATTGGTGTTTGACATCAAAGATGGTGCACGGGTGCTCAGTGGAGACTGGGTACACCGAACGGATTCGCCGAGAACTCCTAGATGGTATTATACCTATCGTCAGATAGCAGTTCTCTGGTGACACTGGTACAGGTTAGTCTGTAGACCCGAGATCGTCATAGAGTCTTGTGTGATTCCCACAGTGCTTTGATTTCCACCTTACCACGTTCATGAGAACATGAAAAACGGTGGCTTTTGGGTACAGTCTCGAATCACATGGAGATAATGAGTGATAGGAGGGGTTTTGTCTCTCCCGGTATTGGGGGTTGATATTGCGCTATGTTCGATTGGCCATAACTGGAAGTCCCTGGCCAGGGCTGCTATAGAGATCTACTGGTAAATGTTATCAGTAGTTTCTCAACCCGTTATGAGTCTCACATCGACATGACTTATCGGTTACTGGGGTCTGATGTTTACCACCCCTAGACTGGATATGCGACATATCAGACGAAGAGACCGGACTGTACGGTAGTGTTACTGATTGGATTCACAGGAGTGTATGCAGGCTTGCTTATTGATCTTCTGATCGCTCAATACCCGGATGGCTATTATGTTTAGCTGACCGCTTGCAGCTTGTGGGTGTTTGATATGATCATCACCCACTGCCGTCATATTGACGATTCTTTAGAGTTCTACACAGAGGTTTCCCGGCTCAGGCAAAAAGGAGTAGGGGCACATATGTGAAATGTGCGGGACCGAGATTAATACGATATAAGATACCGTATTCTATTATCACGATATGTGATATCATCCGGGTATATATGATATAGCCGGGTCATCGGATCAAGTGTTGATTCGATAAACTGATACATATTATATTAGTCGGTTATTTGCAAAATAGCCGGATTATCGGATCAAGTGTTGATTCGATAATTTAATGTACAATTATAAATTTGATATATTACATTGCATTAACTAATATAATCTCATTTAAATGATTCTTTTTCTCACTTGATGATACATTGATATATATGTGATATATATTAATTGTATTATTTTCTTTTGTTTCATTATATATTATATATGTGATATATAATATTGTAATATGTTAGGTTACACTTGCAACTAGGGTTATGAGATTAAACCATGCTAGGGTTTATATTAGGGTTACCATTTTCTTTTATTTAATTCTATTTTGGATGGATATTGTTTAGATATTTATCCTTGTTGACTTTGTCAACCTTCCTTGATATTTTGCTAGATATTTGTTAACCTAAGCTCTTAACCCTAGCCTATAGTTTATTCTCTACAAGGGTTAAGCATTCCATGCTTAACCTTGGTTGCATTTCTAACCAATAACATTATTCTTTCATCACAACACTTCATCTTCTTCTTTCTCTCAAAAAGCTTCACTAGCTTTTTCATTTGTGATGAATCAAAGTGAGAAATAGAAAACAAAAGAGAGCAAAATTCCTACTTCATTATCCTTATCTATTCTAGCCACTTAGATTAGGATGTTCACTTCACTAATACCTCATTAGTGAAGCAAGAGCTTGGGTTTGTGATTCCTCTTGGATTGTGAAGTCTTCAAGCAAGAATGTCTCATTCACCTCATGGAGCCTCTCTAGAGTTCGGGAACTTGATGATCGCAGCGAAGGGACCTTAACTCGGAGCTTATGAAGCAAAGGAACGGACTACAAAGGTTGTAATCCCTAACTCTTAGAAGTAAAATTATTTACTTGGTGTTTTTGTTTGATTCTCTAGTTAAAGATCTAGGGTTAGGGTTATCTAGAATGGCAAAAATTTAAACTTGGTATGGGTGATGCCTCCCGAAACCTTGCTGCCGTTGTTGGTAACCCAACAGTGGTATCAGATCTTAGCTAGAGAATTAGACGGATAAGTGTAGGATTACGAAACCGAAACAACTCCGAAACACCCGACGAAAAACCCTAGTTTTTATAAATTTTTTCCGAGTGTCAAAAAAATTTTCAAACAGTTGCAGAGTGATGTATGTGATACAATATGAGCACCGTACAAAATTCACCCCTTTCCCTCAAAAATTGGCCGAGCCCATCAGTACCAAAACCGGCCACATTGGGCAGTTCAGGGTTGAATTTTTTACAGTATTTAAGGCTCTGGGTTTTGATACTTTAGGTGTTTTTTGTGTTCGCTAGTTTTGCATGTGATGTTATCTTTCAGAAAAGGCAATTCCGAGTGTTTCGTATTCGTAATTCTAGGTTTTGTTTCGGTTATTTAGATGGTATTAAAAAGTTCGATCGGATATCAAATACCCACTTTAACCCTTTTCCGGAAAATTTTCAAGTGTTGGATTTTTCTTTAGTTAAAGAACATTTAAATAGCATGCAAGTGATGCGGTGAACCCTCTAGAAGAATAAAACCTTAACTCGATTTTGTGACCGTCAAAACCGCCACTAAACCCTAGGGTTTGTGGTAGTTTAGTGGTGCCACAAGTGAGGCATTGGTTGACCCTTCTACGGCTGGTTCATTGCTACTGTGGCATGTGATGGATACTTCTAAACTACGCTCAAGTGTTGAGCATTTTAGGAAATTTTGGGTGTTTGTTGATTCGATCGGAATGTTTAACATCATCTAGCTTTTTCTGTAATGTGATACAATATGTGGAATCATATAGTTAGGCATGAAATCCGTAATATGTGATATTTCGGGTTTACGATGTCTAAGATGATTGTGGATTCCAAATGTTGTAGTTTTTCACTTTCTTTTCTACGACCGTAAGTATAATATGTGGTATATCGCCGTTTTCGTTGCTATATATCAACTATAATTGGGATATGCATATTTACTTACATTGATGACATGTGATGTTATGTGTTGCTGTGATATGTTATACTGGATCGTCGTGTTTTGAATAGCCGGGGGTTTTATGTGAGATGAGTGTTTTGTATTTTCATTCATGTAAAGTTCATTGTATGTAATATTCTTTTATTGGGGCACTTCCGGGTTGAGGATGTTGTCACCATTGTATATTATTTACTTTTTCGCATTAGGATAGACCCAAGGATGGGAGCACAAGTAACCGGGTTCTAGGGTCCAGAGGGAGGCCATCTCGGGGAGTCGAGACCGGGTCTCATAACCCTAGAATTGGTAGGGTTTCTTGCCACTCTCGTAGGGGTGTAGGGATGTCGGTTTAGCTATTCACCGCGACCGTGGAATCCGTGTTTTATACAGGCTCAAAATAAAACACGGACCTCCTAGTATATCCAATATTCCATTTGTTTCTTTTGCTGCTGATATACTGTGATGTGATCAATTTATATGCATGAGACGAATACTTTATTATTATATATATGATATATAATAAACGATGCTTATGTTTTACAACCGCGCTAGTCCCGCCCCGGTATGCCGTTATTTAAGTAACCTAACGGTGCATAACGGGACACTGAGGCGAATAAGGATGACATAAGCGTACATTGTATTTTTGTTTCTTCTGTGATGCTTAGGAAGCATAAATGATGGGATTCATTAATGAGATTAATGAAAGAAAAAGAAACCTAAAAGATATTATAGAATCAAATTTATAAAAAGGGTAGCTCTAATTTTGCTTTACATAGCGGTATTCCTTATAGAATATCCAGCACCTTATTCGATAAGGAAAGAGCCGGGATCCCTTCACCGGAAGTGACCTCTTTAGCAAAACTAGCAGATGCTACAACTCACTCAGTTTTGTTTTTGATTGCTTCTATAGTTCTTACTTTGCATAGTGGTATTTGTGAAATATCATGCACCTTATTCGATATGGAAAGAGCCGAGATCCCTTCACCGGGAGTGATCTCTTTAGCGAAACTAGTAAAAGGCTCAAAAACACACCTTTTTCAAAATCACTTGTTTCTACAACGATATCAAGTTCATTACGCTCATGATTTTCTGAAAAACTTGCGTAGCCCTCCGTCATTTCAGATAAGTATTACTTAGTATTCGTGCTACGTTTGTTGACTATATTAAGGCGTAGTGTGCGGTAGCTAATTGTGCTTATCAGCTAAAACATGAGATGTGATTGGATTAGGGTAGTCGTACAACTTTGTTAACTATGTTAAGGGTCGTACGGGTGGGTTTAATTCAATCGGGAAATGACGGGTTGAACTTGGCTAGCAATTATGATTTGTTGACTATGTTAAGGTCATAAGTTGCTAGGGGCAAAAGTATTATCGGGAATTTCAAGTGTTGAAATTTGCAATGAGATTGCATACCATCTATGAGATAGTTGGATCCTGATATCCACTGCGAGTAAGAGTTACTCCTGGGAAAGTTTTACACATTACAATTAGCCAATCAAGTAGGTGTCTAGAAAGGTGTTAACGAGGTTATGCCTCTGGGAAAACGAGATTTATTCTAATTAGGTCAGTGCGAAAGCACGGGGAACCTCCCTCGAAATACCAACACTGACCTGGCTAAAAAATTGGCGAAATTGTAAGGTGTAACTAATTCCGGCTAGTCTTACCTTTTAGGGTTTTAAGGAAGATTTGATAAAAACCAGTGGGAGCCATCCTAATTAGATAAGATAATAACCAATCTAATCTTGCAAGAGTATACGCTAAAGTATTTTCTTCTTTCTCTCTCCAGGTAGAGAACATGTCAGGCCTTAATTAAGATAATAATATGGATGTATTGACCGAACTCGCTTATTATACTGAGCAAGAGAACGTTGGTCCAGTTCTTTCTTATAATTGTTATAAGACTGAGCAGGAAATAGGGAAATATCCGGATACCCACGCCACCCAAACAAAGAATAAGCATGTTGATGCATCTTTTTTAGGTGTCTTTGTTATCGAGAACCGTTTCTCAGTTCACTCTACGTCCTGGGTATTAGATACCGGATCGGGATCCCACATATGTAATATGTTACATGGGCTAAGGAAAGGTAGGGAACTGCGAATGGGTGATCATTCCATAAGAGTAGGGAATTGTGCAAATGTTACAGCCAAAGCAGTTGGCGAATATCACCTTGTATTACCAAATAGTAATATATTGATTATGAGCGAATGCTATTACATTCCGACCCTGATATGCAATATTATTTCAGTTTCTTTATTGAGTAAAGAAGGATGTAATTTTGTAGTACAGGATAATGTTATGAACATCTTCTTGAATCAAAAGTTGATTGGACCAGGCTCGTTAAATAATGGCATATACGTTCTGAATCAAACTATGGTTCTTAATGTACAGAACACACACAAGAGGAAGAGTTCAGAAATGAACGAATCCTACTTGTGGCATTATAGACTAGGTCATATCAATGCGACACGACTAGCTAAGTTATATAAGGATGGATATTTGAATCCGTTCGAATTTTCATCTTATGACACTTGCCAGTCATGTCTTAAAGGCAAGATGACCAAAACTCCGTTTAGTGGACACAGAGAAAAAGTTACGGAACTCTTGGGACTGATACATAGTGATGTATGCGGCCCCATGTCTACACATGCTAGGAATGGTTCTTCCTACTTCATTACATTCACTGACGATCTCTCAAGATACAGACATGTGTTCCTGCTAAAACACAAGTCTGAAGCTTTTGAGAAATTCATAGAATATAAGAACGAAGTTGAGAACCAAACGGGTAAAAGTATTAAGATCCTTCCATCTGATTGAGGAGGAGAATACTTGAGCAATGAGTTCCTGGACTATCTAAAAGATAATGGGATTCTCTCTCAACTTACTCCTCCCTATACACCATAACACAACGGTGTATCGGAGCGGAGGAATCGCACCCTATTAGATATGGTGCGCTCTATGATTAGCACTGCTGCGTTGCCTACTTCCTTTTAGGGTTATGCGCTTGAGACAGCAGCATACCTATTGAATAAAGCTCCATCTAAATTAGTACCTACCACACCATATGAGATATAGAGTGGGAAGAGACCATATTTTAAACGAGTTAAGATATGGGGTTGTCCGGACTATGTCAAAAGGCAAAATCCGGACAAACTCGAGGCACGATCAGTTCTTTGCAAGTTTGTAGGATATCCTAAGAATTCCCAAGGATATATTTTCTACCACGCCGAGGAGAAAAAAGTGTTTGTTTCTCAATACGCCACCTTTTTAGAAAAGGAATTTCTTACTAAAGAAATTAGTGGCGAATAGATAGAGCTGGAAGAAGTTCCAGCAGCACAAACTACAACTGAAAATTTAGTGGAACCAGAGGATTCGATAGTTCCCGACGAACCCCAGCCTCTCCGCCGATCTAGTAGGGTTCCTCACCCACCTGAGAGATACTACGGTTTTCTCATAGATGGTGGGAGCGAGGATTGCATCATGGAAGATGATGTCCCGACTAGCTTCAAGCAGGCCATCACGAGTGGGGGCTATGTAAAACGGCTGGATGCAATGCGATCTAAGATGGAATCCATGTACACCAACAAAGTATGGACTTTGGAAGTTGCTCCTGAAGGGGTAAAACCCATTGGGATCAAATGGATCTTTAAGAAGAAACTTGGTGTAAATGGAAATGTTGAGACTTTCAAAGCTAGACTTGTTACAAAGGGTTTTCGTCAACGACCAGGTGTGGATTATGACGAAACTTTTTCTCCAGTGGCTATGCTTAAGTCCATCCGGATCTTACTTGCCATTATTGCATACCATGACTACGAAATCTGGCAAATGGATATTAAGACCGCCTTTCTAAATAGTGATTTAAAGGAGTGCATGTACATGACTCAGCCAGAGGGCTTCGTAGACAGTGGGAGCAGCGGAAAAGTGTGCAAGTTGCATAAATCCATCTACCGGTTAAAGCAAGCATCGCGAAGTTGGAACATCTGTTTTGATGTTGTAGTCAAAGAGTTTGACTTCATCAAAAACGTAGATGAACCTTGTATCTATAAGAAGGTTGCAGAGAGTAAGGTTGTCTTCCTCGTATTGTATGTGGATGACATACTCTTGATAGGAAATGATGTTCCTATGCTGCACTCGGTCAACCTCTTCTTATCATATAGATTCTCAATGAATGATCTAGGTGATGCCTCCTGCATTTTGGAGATTAAGATCTATAGAGATAGATCTAAAAGGATACTGGGATTGTCCCAATCCAGGTACATTGACACCATACTAAAGAAGTTTAGTATGGAAGAATCCAAGCGTAGGTATTTACCCATGATCTCTGGACTCACTCTCTCCAAAGAGATGTCTCCTAAGACTAATTTGGAAAGAGCTCACATGCAAGGGATACCCTATGCTTCGGCAGTAGGCTCTATCATGTACGCGATGCTATGTACCAGACCCGATGTTACATACTCACTAAGTGTAGTGAGTAGGTATTAAGCAGATCCTGGAGGGAGTCACTGGACAGCTGTAAAGAACATTCTCAAGTACTTGAGAAGGACTAAGGAGATATTCTTGGTGTATGGTAATGGAGAACTCCAGGTGGAGTCCTTTACTAATTTGAGCTTCCAAAGTGATAAGGACGACTCTAAGTCGCACTCGGAATTTATCTTTATCCTAAATGGAGGGGCAGTTTGTTGGAAGAGTTCCAAGTAAGATACCTTGGCAGACTCGACGATGGAGGCTGAATACATCGCTGCCAATGATGCTGCTAAAGAGGCTGTCTGGATGAAGAAGTTCATCACTGAACTTGGTGTAGTTCCATCCATTGTGCATCCAATACCTTTTTATTGTGATAACAATGGAGCTGTGGCTTTGGCCAAAGAACCCAGGTCCCATCAGAGATCCAGACATATTCTGAGGCGGTATCACCTGATCCGGGAGATATTTGATCGCCGCGAGATCGAGGTAAGGAGAGTTGACACGAAGGACAACACTACGGATCTACTCACAAAGGCCATACCCCAGATACAATTTGAGAGACTCTTCGGGATGTTGGGTATAAGATACTACAACAGCTGGCCTTAGTGCAAGTGGGAGATTGTTAGTTATGTATATGCCCTAGAGACCATTGTTGTACATATGATGTATATTATAATGGATGCTTGGATATATATAGAGAGGACTTTCTTGCTCGACATGATAGTATGCTATCTGGTTTCACTTTGTCTTAATATGTTGACTCGTATTGGTTTACTATCTTACTCTCACATGTTGATAAAGCCCTTGGGATATGTACTTGACTACTAGGACTATGATGCAGATCGTACTAGTGGGGCCAGGGTAGTCAACGAGTACATCCTATAATTGTTCCTAGTCGAGGGTGTATCAAGCCAGGGCATCGATACACTAGAGTAGACTAGTGTATATGCATCTTGACCCATATGATGGGCGATGGATTATCCCACATCCATTGGTGTTTCACATCAAAGATGGTGTACGGGTGCTCAGTGGAGACTGGGTACACTGAACGGACTCACCGAGAACTCCTAGATGGTATTATACCTATCGTCAGATAGCAATTCTCTGGTGACACTGGTATAGGTTAGTCTGTAGACCCAAGATCGTCATAGAGTCTTGTGTGATTCCCAATGTGCTTTGATTTCCACCTTACCACATTCATGAGAAAGTGCAAAACGGTGTCTTTTGGGTACAGTCCCGAATCACATGGAGGCAATGAGCGATAGGAGGGGTTTCGTCTCTCCCGGTATTGGGGGTTGATGTTGCGCTATGTTCGATTGGCCATAACTGGAAGTCCCTGGCCAAGGCTGCTATGGATATCTACTGGTAAGTATTATCCGTTGTTTCTTGACCCGTTATGAGCCTCACATCGACATGACTTATCGGTTACTGTGGTTTGACGTTTACCACCCTAGACTGGATATGCGACATATCAGACGAAGAGACCGGACTGTAGGTAGAGTTACTGATTGGATTCACAGGAGTGTGTGCATGCTTGCTTGTTGATCTTCTGATCGCTCAATACCCGGGTGGCTGTTACGTTTAGCTGACCGCTTGTAGCTTATGGGTGTTTGATATGATCACCCACTGCCGGCGTATTGACAATTCTTTAGAGTCCTACACAGAGGTTTCCTGGCTCAGGAAAAAAGGAGTAGGGGGATATATGTGATATGTGTGGGGCCGAGATTAATACGATATGAGATACCATATTCTATTCTGGTGATATGTGATATCGGCCGGGTATATGTGATATAGCCGGGTCATCGGATCAAGTGTTGATTCGATGAACTGATATATATTATATTAGTTGGTTATTTGCAAAATAGCCGGATTATGGGATCAAAAGTTAATTCGATAATTTAATGTATAATTATATATTTGATATATTATATTGCATTAACTAATATAAGCTCACTTAAATGATTCTTTTTCTCACTTGATGATACATTGATATATATGTGATATATGTTAATTGTATTATTTTCTTTTGTTACATTATATATTATATATGTGATATATAATATTGTAACATATTAGGTTACACATGCAACTAGGGTTATGAGATTAAACCATGCTAGGGTTTATATTAGGGTTAACATTTTCTTTTAGTTAATTCTATTTTGGATGGATATTGTTTAGATATTTATCTTTGTTGACTTTGTCAAGCCTCCTTGATATTTTGCTAGATATTTGTTAACCTAACCTCTTAACCCTAGCCTAAGGTTTATTCTCTACAAGGGTTAAGCATGCCATGCTTAAACTTGGTTGCATTTCTAACCAAAAACATTATTCTTTCATCACAACACTTCATCTTCTTCTTCCTCTCGAAAAGCTTCACTAGCTTTTTCATTTGTGATGAATCAAAGTGAGAAATAGAAAACAAAAGAGAGAAAAATTCCTACTTCATCACCCTCATCTATTCTAGACACTTAGATTAGGGTGTTCACTTCACTAATACCTTATTAGTGAAGCAAGATCTTGGGTTTGTGATTCCTCAAGGTAGATCATCTTGGATTGTGAAGTCTTCAAGCAAGAATGTCTCATTCACCTCATGGAGCCTCTCTAGAGTCCGGGAGCTTGATGATCGTAGTGAAGGGTCCTCAACTCGGAGCTTATGAAGCGAAGGAATGGACTACAAAGGTTGTAATCCCTAACTCTTAGAAGTAAATTTGTTTACTTGGTGCTTTTGTTTGATTCTCTAGTTAAAGATCTAGGGTTAGGGTTATCTAGAATGGCAAAAATTTAAACTTGGCATGGGTGATGCCTCCCGAAACCTTACTGCCGTTGTAGGTAACCCAACAATTACTGTATAGTAATAGTTTGTATATTACATTTTGGAAGCTTGGGATATATACACGGATTTACGACAGTCTTTCTCGATATAGTAGTATGCTAATTGTTTTGTATCTATGTTAATATGTGTATATGTTTCTTTTAATATATCGGTAATACGTATTGATGGAGCCCTTAGGATCTTTGCTTGACTACCAGTGTTGTGATGGTGATCACACTAGTAGGGGCTGGGTATTCTATAAGCACATCCTTATACAGGTCCCTAGTCATAGGATTATCGAGACAGGACATCGATACTCCAAAGTAGACTAGTGTATACGCTTCTCATCCCAGCGAGGGAGATGGTCTGTCCCACAGCCATTAGTACATCATACTGGAGATTGTATACAGGTGCTCGTTAGGTTATGAGTACACTGGGCAGGACTCGTCGGGAACTGTTGGTTGGTATTATACCTATCGTCAGTTAGCAGTTCCCAGGTAACATGAGTACAGCTTAGTCCATTGACTTGACACTGCTACTTCGCCTCAAGTGTGTTCCCACTGTTCTTTAATTGCTATCCTACCACAACTCTATTGAGTCATGCAAACAGGTAGTAGTTGGGTGCAGTCCCGAAGCACTTGGAGGCAGTTGCGGTTAGACAAGATTCGTCTTTCCCGGTATTCAGGGTTGATATCGCGCTGTGTTTAGGAGAGCCATTACAAAAATTCCCTAGCCAGGGCAAGTGAGATTTAGTGGTAGGGCTTCCTGTAGTTTCTCAGGATGTTCTGGGCTGCACTCCGACACGACTTATACCGCTATTAGGGGTCTGACGTTTACCACCCCCTAGGCCCGATATGCGATATTCTTAGACGAACAGACCGGACTGTACGGAGATTGTTATAGATTAGCTCAGTAGGAGTTTGGATGAGCTTGCTCGTCGACCTTCTTATCGACAGATACCTGGGTAGCCATTACGCACAGCTAGTGCCGCTGACGTGCTTGTGGTTAAACCCACTGCCAGAGTGTTGTCGAGTCTTTAGAGTCCCACACAGAGGGTTTCCCAGCTTCGGGCGAAACGAGTAGAGGTCGTATGGTTTTACGACAGGGTTCGATCACATACGTGTACTTGTGCGCGTGAGGTGATCGAGCGGACAATACTAGTGGGCTTTGGTTTAAGCCAGATCCTAGTATTTGATTATTGGATTGGCCTTGTCTCATAGTATTTGTGTTTCTCGGAACACGGATGCGGGTATGTATATACGGTTGAGATGGGGTATAGAAGGAGATACCTCATTAGGGTTTTGACCATTGACTTGGTCAAAACACATATGAGAAAAAGAAAAGACTTTGTTATTTTTGATAAATGATAATTTTTAGCATAGCTACTTATGTTGACATTTTGACTTGGCTTGACTTGTTGACCTTAGATATATTGAGAAGATATTTTTGAGCACTAGATATTTTTGCTAGATATTTTTGAAGCCATGGTTGAGGTCATATATAAGCTAGCTATTCTATTTTTTATTATCATTATCACAAATACTTTCTCTTTCTTCAAGCTAGCTCTCTCCTTCTTCCTCTCTCAAACACTCATGTATCATGTGTTGATAATCAAGGGTTAATGAGACTAAGCCACTCAAATCACACTCTACTCACTCTAGTCTACTTAGATTAGCAAGCTAAGTATTCTAGTTACCTCAAGTTAGAGGTTTAGCTCAAGGTTAGAGCTCTTGATTGGATCATCGTTGACACAAGGAGGCCGAAGTTCAAGCACGATCCATACATCCATCAAGGAGCTTAAGAAGATGATCGAAGGACTTGTTTCCATTAGGTATACTTTCTATCATAGTAGATAGAACCCTAACTAGCTAACTAGGTTTATGGTAAAGATCCGGTTTGTGTTTATTCTAGCGCCAAGTTTATGATCGTCATAAAAATTTTGTTCCGCATTTAGCTACGGAAGTTGGCCGGGGCGCTAGTGTAACCCTTCATGGTATCAGAGCCAGCCCATAAACCCTAGATTAGCAAGTTTAAACAATGTTAAAACAATAAAATCGAAGCGACTCCGTAACATCGTAACCAAACTGCAGTCTCTGTCGAATTTTTTAAGGTTTCAAAAATTTTTTTAAACAACTGCAGAGTAAAATATACGACCATGAATGTCATTTGATCGGTAAACTCGTCTGATTGCTATATGTTCTTTTACACAGGTTTGTGAACGTGACATTTGCGTTGATGCTTTGTGCTTGTGCTGTGATTGTGGTTGGATAGTCGTGATGGATAGCATGTGATGCAATGTTAGTGGTACAATTTTATATTCATTTGTATATTTGTTATTGCGGGGCGAGCGTCCGACATGTGGACTGTCGTCTTTGCCATGTTGTATATTATTTTGGGGCATGACCGGGTTGAGGTCGATGTCACCATTTGTACATATTATTTTCTTTTTCTGTACTAGGATTACCCCACAGTGGAGTGCACGAATAGCCGGGTTCTAGAAGGCAACAAGCCCGCATCTCATGGCGTTGAGACGGAGGGGGCTTCATTCTGGAATCGGCGGGCTATTCGCCGCACTCGTAGGGGGTATAGGATGACCCACGGAGGGGCGCCCAAGTTACCAGATTCCGTGAAGTGCTGGATGGCCTATTCACTTTGTTGAAGGTGGCTAACTCACTTCTGGGATTGGCGGGTAACTTGCCGCACTCGTAGGGGTCCAGGTTTTCATTGCATAGGATATCCACATGACCGGGAACGTCGGGTTTTATTTGAGACTCAAATAAAACCCAGGGACCCAAGATTATCCACCATTCTGTATTATTGGTTGAGAATCTGTGATGTTGATTATTATCATGCCTGGGACAAATGTTGTATATACTTATATATATACTAGTAGATGTTGTATATGTTTTGCACCCGCGCTAGTCCAGCCCCCGCTTTGTCGTTGGTTAAGTAACCTAACGGGTGATGACGGGGCCTAGTGGCGAATGCGGATGGCATATACGTACATCATATTTTCGTTCATTTCTGGTATGATAGGTTAAATTGATGGGACCGCATTAATTTTGATTAATGCAAGAAAATAAACCTAAAAGATGTTGTTGGAACCAAGTTTTAAAAAACTAACATTACAGACGTTCTCTTTGCTTTGCACAGTGGTATTCGGTTATGAATATCCAGCACCTCATTCGATGAGGCAAGGGCCGAGATCCCTTCATCGGGAGTGACCTCTTGAGTAAAATTTTGCGTCAACGTAATAACTTCACTATAGTCGATTATTTTTGCTTTGTATCGTGGTATTCAGTTTGAAATATCCTGCACCTCATTCGATGAAGAAAGAGCCGAGATCCCTTCACAGGGAGTGACCTCTTTAGCAAAAGTTTTCTCCACTATATATTTGTAAAACCACTCAGGTTCCTTCAACGATATCAAGTTCATTACGTTAACGGTTTTTTTATAAAAGCCCAGCCGTAGCCCTCCGTCATTTCCTACAAATACTACTTAGTATTTGAGCTATGTATTTTGGCATTGTCAAGGCGTAGTGATCGGTAGCTGAGTATTGCTTGTTTGCAGCTTTATTTCCGATTATTTAGGACAGTCACATAGCTATGTTGGTATTGTCAAGGGATATACCGGTGGGTTTTAGTTAATCAAGATAATGACGGGCTGAGCTTGACTAGTGGCTTATGATATGTTGGCATTGTCAATGTCATAAAGCCGTTAGGGGCAAAAACCACATCGGGAGTTTCAAATATACAGGAAACTTGCAGATTTAGCATGCCTTCTGGAGTGTAGTGACTAGAGTGGATTCCATCTAGGTCATTACACAATGATAATTGGATCTCGATCCCACTGATGAGTTGGATTACTCTCGGGAGATTATTTCACTTAACAATCAATGCTATAAACCAATTAGGTGTCTAGAACGATATTAGCGGGGCTACGCCTCCAGGGAAAAGAGGTTATATAATTAAGGAACTTCGCGAAAGCGTTAGAAAACCTCTCTCGAAATACCAACACTAGCGTGGTTGAAAGGTTAAGCAAGTATTGTGACGTGTGATTAAAATCCTGACCAGTTCTTCTTTCAGGGTTTGAAGAAGAATTTGAGGAAACGATGGGAGCCATCCTGATTAGATAAATTAATAACCAATCTAATCATGCAAGAGCGCACGCTGAGTGTTTCTTTTCTCTCTCTCCAGGTAGCAACCATTTCACGCCCTAATCAAGATAATAAAATGTATCGCTTGACTGATCCGAATTCTTATTCAGGGCTGAGGAACGTCGGTTTGGCTCTAACTTATGATGGCGATCGTCAGTATGAGCAGAGGAAAGAGGATAGTCTGGATTCTAAGGAGACCCCATTGAAGAAGAAGGATACTATTGCATCTACTTCAGGTGTTCTTGTAATTGAGAATTGCTTTTCGGTCAGTCCTACCTCCTGGGTACTAGATACCGGATCAGGATCTCATATCTGTAATTTGTTGGAGGGACTGAGAAAAAGTAGGATAGTTGGACCTGGTGTGTAACGATTTGAAATTCGTTTAGGGTTATTTCGCGTTAGTTAGTATTGATGTGTGTTTTTCATAAAAACCCGAAAATCTTATTTTCCTTTTAACTAGTGCTAATTGTGATGAAAGGTGTTTATATATATATATTTATATTTGGGGTTTATTAATTATAATTTTGCTTGTGTCCACCTTAATTAAATTTTTATTTCCTTAATTGCTCTCTTAAGCTAGGTTAGTGTACACATGCACACTTATCTTTTTTTTTGTAACCTAAGCAAGTGTTAACTTGTTAACCCTTTTCATTTGCTTGCTTGATTCTAATTATCCCTACCATTTAACCAAGTTAAAACCCTTTTCTTTTTAAATTTTAAATGAGAGAATGGAGGTATGGTGGTTAGGTGAATGGATTGACTTCTTTTGACCATTTTCTCTCTCTCTTTTCTCTCTTCTTCTCATTTCTGGAATCCTGCAGAGAGCAGCAGAAAACCACAGCAAATTCATCACCTTCTCTTCTCTTTTTACTTCCCTTTTGATTCCTATACAAAACCCTACCCAAAAACCTCTCATTCCTTCACTCAAAACCTTGAAAAATGGTTCTTTTGGTGATTTTGATGGCAAATCAGTGAAAGTTAGGGCAAGAACTGGAATTGGAGTTTCCCTAGGGTCTTTGGAAGGTATTAATCTCATACTTAACACCCTAGATCATAACTTGTAGTATTTTAGCTAAAAATCGTATTTTTATGTGAATTTTTATGATAATGAAGGATATTAGTGAAGTTTATGTTAAATTGGTATTTTTATGGCTTGCTTAGTGAGGTGTTATTAGAGTGGTTTTAACTCAAGAATTGCTCCAGGTTTCACTAAAATACCCGAATTTATCGTTTTGTGCTAAAATAGGCATTTTAACTAGAATTTGGGCTCTGTTGAATCTGCTTGTACTCCGTTGGCTTCAGAATAAAATTGTAATTACTAGAACATGCACAATAGGTACAGAGTACACACACGAAGCTTGGGAGCCCAACTCCCTACCGTGGCCGTCGGAATATTCATTCTAGCTGCAATTTGCGGCCAGATGGGGGACCTGGGTGCTGGGTCTTTTCTATAGGTGTCTGCTGCATTTTGAAGATTTGTAGTATATGCAATTTTGTTTAATTCTTTCTGTAGAAAAATCTGGGACCAATAACCCTATTTCTTGTATTTTAAACCTTCGCGACACGTGTGATACGTGTGTGGGTTTGGGGTTTTCTGTGTATCGCGACGTGTTGGGGTAGCTTCAGGCGCGTAATCACACGTTTTAGCGTATCACACACACACATGTTGGTTCGCGACGCGGGTTTCTAGTTTGGCTTTAATGTCATGTTTTTGTGGATTTGAGCTTATGTGTGATATCTGGTGAAATTCTAGGTTCGCAGGCAAGTACGACGGACGCCGCGAAGAAGGTGAAACAAGTCGTCGGCTACACTTAGCGTGAGTGTACGGTGAGTAGATTTAACATCTATGGGGAAATCGCCTGCATGGCATTATGCGTCAGGGCTGATAGGACCTTGTAGCAGCATATTGCATTTAAATACCTTAACAGTTCATGGATACTGTTATTTGCATACTGCATTCCCTGCTAAATGTATATGAACTTAGAATTGGTAAAAACACCGCACCGTTACTAACGGTTCATGTTACACGAGCACTAATCTGCATGTTACACTCACACCGTTAGTAACTTCTATGACACTCACACTGTAGAATTGCCATGATCATTATACTGTAGTTCATCTCACATATAATTCGATATGATTATGATACTTGTGCACGTACTCATTTACATACTTATGCATATCCAAACTGTACTCACCTAGATAAGATGATTTGATAGAAATTGGGAGCCGCACGATACTCTTGAAAAAAACTGAAACTATTTTAAAGATAGGTTTCCCCCTTTTACTTATAGTATGACTTGATGCACATATCACATCGCATTGACTTACACATTGGTTTTTTATTTCATGTGATTTCCGGTTTTGAGGACCGTGGGGTTATTTAAGAAAATATGCACTGTTTTGAAAAAACCCGGTTCCTCTTATATGATATTTCAGTGCGTCCACCATGCGTTTTCTCGGTTCTGAGACGTGTGACATGTGAACCCGAATCGAGGAGCTAGACGAGGCTGATTGCGGATACATGGTGGACCCGGTATGGTACCCCGGGGCAAGAAAGGGATGCTGTGTATATAGACGGTGAGCCTGGCAGAGGGACTACTACCTACCGATGATTGGTTGGACGTGGCGGTTATCCGGAGGATACTGACCAGAGTCGATAGATGGATACAGGATGACCCGTACTGCCGGGGCAGAGGGCCGATACCGCAGACGGAGCCCGTGGGCCGATCCGGACTGACGGAGCCCGATATATGAGGATTTGCGTGTCGATTTTGGACACGATTATTTCATGATATTTTTAGTGCCGATGTTGGGCACTCGTGATTCTCAGAGATTTATAGGATTTGAGGGCCGATGAGGATGACGGCGCCTGAGTTTTATTTGGGATTTGGGTGCATTGATGGACACCGATTATTTTTCCCATGCTCAGCATTCATTATTTGTATCGCATCCTGTAGTCATATTACCTGATAGAGTACTTATGCATGATTATTGCACATACTGCTTATCGCATATAGATATCATCTGTTGGCATATGATAGGGTAGCGCAGTACGTGCATGCTCGCGATTACCTTTATATGTTATCTCTATTCACGAGTTGGCAACTCACCCCTGTTGTGCCACAGTATTTGCAGGTTGCCCCTCAGAGTAGTCATGGCAGGCTGCTTCCTTGTATCTTTTGGCTACGGATACCACTGCAGTTGGAGCGTGAGCTGTTTTGCCGTTAGGTGGGTTATGGTATTCCGGTTGTTTACATTGTACACACTTTTATATCTAGTACTCTCCATCTACTTGTATATATTGACTTAGAGACCAGTGTGAGGACGGTGATGTATATTATTTGTATTCTGGTGTCGAGCTCGTGTGGGCTGACTTTACTTATGCAGTTTTATCATTCTGTGATGTTTTTCACTTATTGCTCGATTCTTCGCTACGGCGTCGTATATTACTCTTGTGGTGATGGTTTCCGCCGTTGGGCGTGATTGCTCCCGTTTGGGATGCCTTATTATATTGTGTATCATTTTCATTCATATCCTGTTTTGTACCCGATTCGGGGTTAGTTTTCACAAAGGAAATGTTGCCAAAATTTTTAAGATAATAACTTAAACTTTAAAGATTGTTATTAAACTACTTAAGGTTTTCTAAATGTTTTTAAACAAATATTTTCAACACTCACTACTTTTAATGGTTTGATTTCTGGGTTTCGGCTTACTTAGTCGTGTTACGCCTGTAGAGGTTACGTGGTTAAGTGCCGGTCACGAGTCGAACTTCGGGTCGTGACAAAGTTGGTATCAGAGCGTAGGTTTTACCTTTCGGAGTGTAGGATGACCCTGATATGATGGAGTAGGTAGCTGAAGCAGAGTGGCGTAGCGTGTGTATGTTTCGCCGCAAACTCACGACACGGTACTCCGCCTAAGCGACCTTAGGACTTATTGATTTAAATTCCTTCTTGAGCATATACATTCTTGCGATTCGATTTCCGTATCCCTATCGAATCCTGTTTCCTTTTCATCCATTATGCCGCCAAAGACTACGAGGGCGCAGAGAGCGGCCGCGAGGGCCGAGATTCTAGTTGACTCGTCCGAGACGAGGACTGATCTAGATATTACACTGGTTGTACCCGAGCAGGCTGTTCCGCCTACGACAGATCAGATCGCCATGTTAGGGGCTGGTATGCAGGAGATGCGCCAGACAGTGGGATCCAGTATGCAGGAGATGCACCAGATGATGGGATCACTAGTTGAGACACTTCGAGCGCAGCGACCAGAGGTAGTTCCACCCGTTGCAGGGACCGCGATGGTACCTACGGTGCAGGCAGTTGCCCCTACAGCTGCAGAGGTCATTACGGTATCGCTATCCGAGTTTATGAGGCTGAAGCCTCCGGTCTTCACAGGCACCGATGCAGCCGAGGACCCACAGTCTTTCATTGATAGGATGGCTCAGATATGTCGTTCACTTAGATGCGCAGATGCGAGATGGGTAGAGTTCGCGAGCTTTTGCCTGGAAGGTCTTGCGCAGAAATGGTGTGAATCGATCGAGAAGGGAAGAGCAGCAGGTCTTCCTCCTATGACCTAGACCGAGTTTGTGACGGTATTTCTAGCCCAATTCCATCCCCAGAGTGTCAGGGACGCCCGAGCCCACAGATTCGAGTCCTTACGCTAGACTCCGGAGATGACAGTGGCAGAGTATGACGTGTTGTTCACAGAGCTATCAGCTTATGCTCCATACCTAGTGGCTACTGAGAAGATGCGAGTCAAGAGATTTGTCCGAGGGTTTATTACACCACTGTTCCTTGCAATCAGCGCCCAGCATTGCGAGACTTATGCAGTAGCTGTAGACGCAGCCTTATTAGTCGAGGAGCGCCTTGCTGAGACTTCGGTAGTTCCAGAGCCGAAGAGAGTTCGTGCGGATGCATCAGCGTAGAGACAGCCGTTTAGACGCCGCGACAGGTTTCGTTCAGGTACGGGGGTTACCGGGGGTTCAGGACGAGGTCAGCTATTCAACACTTATCCCCAGGAGGGTCAGCCGGCACCATCTAGATGTTTTCGATGCGGGAGTTCTTATCATCGTGTTCGAGATTGTCCTGAGATACCCTGGAGAGAGACAACAGCACCGCATGTCACGTTACCACCTTCACCACCCCAGAGGGTATTGCCTATTGTACCTACTGTTACTCCGCGTCACACTCATGCACAGAGAGGTCGTGGTCGCGGAGGATTTGTTCATAGAGGACGAGGTGACTGAGGCTGAGGATAGCCAGCGGCCGGCAGGGGACAGTCAGTCGCAGGTGGAGGACAGGCACGGGTTTTTTCTTTGACTCATCAGGACACGCAGGCGTCCAATACGGTGGTCTCAGGTATCCTTCCAGTATGTTCTGTTAATGCACACATGTTGTTCGATCCCGGATCCATGCACTCTTACGTATCCACACACTTTGTGCCGAGTTTGGGTAGAGAGTCCGGTTTGCTTGATCAGCCGCTTGTTGTGACCACTCCTGTGGGAGAGTCGTTTGTTGCTAGGCACGTGTTCCGATCCTGTACCGTCCGTTTTGGCGAGAGAGAGTTGCCTGTCGACTTGATCCTTCTTGAGATGTTGGACTTCGACGTTCTTTTGGGCATAGATTGGTTAGCCATGTGCTATGCGTTTGTGGACTGCCGCGAGAAGACAGTTAGATTTTGTTTTCCCGGCGAGTCGGTTTTTATTGTGCTGGGGGACCGTGGTGCCGCCCCTCACAGTTTGATTTCTTCTTTTCGCGCTGGACAGCTTTTGAGGAAGGGATGTCAGGGATTTCTCGCCTATGTTTGCGATACTAGAGCTACAGAGGTTCCGTTGGATCAGGTTCCGGTTGTTAGCGAGTTCCCTGACGTGCTTCCTGGGCTACCGCCTGAGCGTGATATTTCTTTCTGTATTGATTTGATTCCCGGCACGGGGCCTATTTCTGTACCGCCTTATCGGATGGCCCCGGCGGAACTTAGAGAGTTGAAGGGACAGTTGCAAGATTTGCTGGATAAGGGACTTATTCGACCCAGTGTTTCTCCTTGGGGTGCTCCGGTCCTGTTCATCAAGAAGAAAGACGGCAGTTTGCGTTTGTGTATCAACTACCGCCAGTTGAACAGCGTTACAGTGCGGAACAGGTATCCTTTGCCACGCATCGATGATTTGTTCGACCAGCTTCAGGGGGCAGGGTACTTTTCGAGGATCGATTTACGATCAGGCTACCATCAGCTGCGGGTTCGACAGGAGGATATTCCGAGGACAGCTTTCCACACGCGCTACGGCCATTATGAGTTTTTGGTGATGTCGTTCGGACTCACCAATGCGCTAGCAGCATTCATGGACTTGATGAGCCGTATTTTCCGGCCGTATCTTGACTTGTTCATCATCGTATTCATTGACGATATCTTGGTGTATTCCCGGAGTAGAGAGGAGCACGAGCAACACCTGCAGATTACACTGCAGACCTTGAGGGAGCACCAGCTTTTCGCCAAATTCTCCAAGTGTGCTTCCTGGCTGGACAGCGTAGACTTCTTGGGCCACGTGATTACACGAGATGGTATATGTGTGGACCCGAGGAAGATCGAAGCCGTTCAGCGTTGGCCCAGACCCATATCAGTTACGGAGATTCGCAGCTTTTAGGGTTGGCAGGTTATTACAGGTGATTCGTGCAGGACTTCTCCCGTATTGCTGCACCTTTGACCGGGTTGACCCGGAAGGGAGTTCCTTTCGATTGGTCGGAGGAGTGCGAGCACAATTTACAGCAGCTACGGACTCGACTGACTACGGCGCCAGTGTTATCATTGCTTTCAGGATCAGGCGGATTTGTATTCTATTGTGATGCTTCTCGAGTGGGGATAGGGTGCGTATTGATGTAGCATGACAGGGTGATCGCGTATGCTTCACGGCAATTGAAGAAACATGAACAGAACTACCCCATTCATAATTTAGAGATGGCTACAGTGGTCTTTGCACTTATGATCTGGCGACATTACCTATACGGCGAGTCGTGCCAGATATTCACCGATCACAAGAGCTTAAAGTATATATTTCAGCAGCGAGACCTGAATCTAAGACAGTGCCGTTGGATGGAGTTAGTGAAGGACTACGATTGCGAGATCTTGTATCACCCGGGCAAGGAAAATATAGTAGCGGATGCTTTGAGCAGGAGGCCCGGAGGCAGTCTATCTTGTTTGAGCACAGTGCAGAGGCAGTCGTCAGCAGATTGGCAGATTTTATGCGACAGCTGAGTGCAGTTCGAGTTTACGCCGATCAGGGGACAGTTTGCGCATGTTCGTGCACGCCCACAGTTGCTTGACTGTATACATGAGGCACAGCATAGTGATGACCGATGTTCGGAGATCATGGCACAGATTGTACAGAGCAGATTTTCCGAGTTCGTGATCGATGATCAGGGGATACTGCGATTTGGGACTAGACTGTGCGTACCAGATGCTGAGGGACTGCGGCGTGAGATTCTTGAGGAGGCACATCGATCGGTGAACAGTGTCCATCCAGGTTCCACCAAGATGTACCATGATATGAGAGATGTCTACTGGTGGGACGGAATGAAGAGGGACATCACAGATTTCGTGTCGAGATACCTGACTTGTCAGCAAGTCAAGGTCGAGCATCAAAGGTCTGCGGGAGAGCTACAGCCGCTACCCATTCCGGAGTGAAAATGGGAGCAGATTTATATGGACTTCATTGTGGGTCTACCCAGGACTAGTCGAGGGTATGACTCCATCTGGGTCATCGTTGATCGTTTGACGAAAGCAGCTCACTTCCTGCCAGTTAAGACGACTTTCGATTTTGCTCAGTATGCCCAGATTTACATCGACGAGATTGTACGACTGCATGGAGTCCCGACGTGTATCGTGTCCGACAGAGGCGCCCAGTTTACTAGCCGACTATGGTAGAGGCTTCAGGAGGCTTTGGGCACCTGCTTGAGTTTCAGCACAGCATTTCATCCACAGACCGACGGACAGTCAGAGCGGACTATTCAGACTCTCGAGGATATGCTCAGAGCATGCGTATTAGACTTCGGAGGTAGCTGGGATCATCATTTGCCCTTATTAGAGTTCTCCTACAACAACAGTTTCCAGGATACCATTCAGATGGCACGATTCGAGGCTCTATATGGGAGGAGATGCAGATCGCCCATCTGTTGGATAAAGCTCAGCAAGAGTAGTATCTTAGGGCCACAGATTGTTGAGGAGACGACCGCGAAGATCCAGTTGATTCGCGATAGGATGAGAGCAGCCCAGAGTAGGCAGAGATCTTATGCGGACCGTCGTCGGTGCAGACTTGAGTTTTCTGTAGGTGATCATGTTTTCTTGAGGGTCTCCCCAATGAAAGGTGTGATGAGGTTTGGGAAGAAGGGGAAGCTTAGTCCCAGGTATGTGGGCCCCTTCGAAATCCTCGAGCGTATTGGTGCAGTTGCGTATCGGTTAGCCCTCCCTCCGAGTTTTCCAGATGTGCACCCCGTATTTCACGTTTCGATGCTCCGCAAGTATCTTCACGATCCTTCGAATGCGATTCAGCACCCGACAATCCAGCTTGAGCGCGACCTTTTCCTATGCAGAGCAGCCGGTGGTCATCTTGGATCGACAAGTAAAGAAATTGAGATCAAAGGACATACCGTCCGTCAAGGTACTTTGGCGTGGTCCGAGTAGTGAGGAGGTCACTTGGAAGACCGAGAGTGAGATGAGGAAGAGATATCCCCATCTCTTTGAAGGTACGTGTAGCTAGATTTTTAAATTCGGGGACCGAATTTCTTTAAGCGGGGTAGATTGTAAAGCTTTGAAATTCGTTTAGGGTTATTTCGCGTTAGTTAGTATCGATGTGTGAGATTTTCATAAAAACCCGAAATCTTATTTTCCTTTTAACTAGTGCTAATTGTGATGAGAGGTGTTTATATATATATATATATATATATATATATATATTTAGGGTGTATTAATTATAATTTTGCTTGTGTCCACCTTAATTAAATTTTTATTTCCTTAATTGCTTTCTTAAGCTAGGTTAGTGTACACATGCACACTTATCTTTTTTTTGTAACCTAAGCAAGTGTTAACTTGTTAACCCTTTTCATTTGCTTGCTTGGTTCTAATTATCCCCACCATTTAACCAAGTCAAAACCCTTTTCTTTTTAAATTTTAAATGAGAGAATGGAGGTATGGTGGTTAGGTGAATGGATTGACTTCTTTTGACCATTTTTCTTTCTCTCTTTTCTCTCTTCTTCTCATTTCTGGAATCCTGCAGAGAGCAGCAGAAAACCACAGCAAATTCATCACCTTCTCTTCTCTTTTTACTTCCCTTTTGATTCCTATGCAAAACCCTACCCAAAAACCTCTCATTCCTTAACTCAAAACCTTGAAAAATGGTTCTTTTGGTGATTTTGATGGCAAATCAGTGAAAGTTAGAGCAAGAACTGGAATTGGAGTTTCCCTAGGGTCTTTGGAAGGTATTAATCTCACACTTAACACCCTAGATCATAACTTGTAGTATTTTAGCTAAAAATCGTATTTTTATGTGCATTTTTGTGATAATAAAGGATATTAGTGAAGTTTATGTTAAATTGGTATTTTTATGGCTTGCTTAGCTTAGTGAGGTGTTATTAGAGTGGTTTTAACTCAAGAATTGCTCCAGGTTTCACTAAAATACCCGAATGTATCGTTTTGTACTAAAATGGCCATTTTAACTAGAATTTGGGTTCTGTTGAATCTGCTTGTACACCGTTGGCTTCAGAATAAAATTGTAATTACTGGACCATGCACAATAGGTATAGAGTACACACACGAAGCCCGGGAGCCTAACTCCCTATCCTGGCAGCCGGAATATTCATTCTGGCCGCAATTTGCGGCCAGATGGGGGACCTGGGTGCTGGGGTCTTTTCTATAGGTGTCTGCTGCATTTTGAAGATTTGTGGTATATGCAATTTTGTTTAATTCTTTCTGTAGAAAAATCTGGGACCAATTACCCTATTTCTTGTATTTTAAACCTTCGCAACACGTGTGATACGTGTGTGGGTTTGGGATTTTCTGTGTATCGCGACGTGTCGGGGTAGCTTCAGGCACGTAATCACACGTTTTAGCGTATCACACACACGCACGTAGGTTCGCGACGCGGGTTTCTAGTTTGGCTTTAATATCATGTTTTTGTGGATTTGAGCTTATGTGTGATATTTGGTGAAATTATAGGTTCGCAGACGAGTACGACGGACGCCGCGAAGAAGGGGAAACAAGTCGTCGGCTACACTTAGCGCGAGAGTACGGTGAGTAGATTTAACATCTATGGGGAAATCGCCCGCATGGCGTTATGCGTCAGGGCTGATAGAACCTTGTAGCAGCATATTGCATTTAGATACCTTGACTGTTCATGGATATCTTCAAGTGAAGATGAAGAAGAAGAAGAGAAAGAATATGATAAGTTTCTTATTTTAAAAAGAAACTAATATGAATACTTATTATATCCTAACCATAGTCAAGTGTAGAGAGTAAACTATGAATGATTTAGATAAGAATGGTGGCTTTATTTGTTTCTAGTTGAAGCTTCATGAAGCTTTGACTTCTTAACCATTCTTGTCTTCATGCTTAACCATAACCTATCCAAGTAACCATGGTCTATTCTCTACACTCTACCCTAGTTAGTATATGATAAGTATTCATTTACTTTTCAAATATGTGCACAAAAGTATATCACATATACTTCTTGCACATCAAGTGAGAAAATCCATATAAAGTGAACTAATACTGGCTAATGCAAAGTAATATATCAAATATATATAATTATACATTAAATCATTAAATCAACACTTGATTTAACGATCCGGTCATATCGCATATAACCGACTAGTATCCTATGTATCGGCTTATCGAATCAATCCTTGATTCGATATCTAGGTTATATCGAATATAACCAATCGATACATCCATCGCGAGAATGAAATACGGTATCACATACACGCATTATTCTCGGTCTTGCACATATCTCATATGCGCTCCTATTTCGTTTCGCTTGAGCCAGGAAACCTCTGTGTAGGACTCTAAAGACTCGTCAATACGCCGGTAGCAGATGATGCTCATATCAAGCACCCACAAGCCGCAAGCGGTCTGCTAAACGTAACGGCCATCCGGGTATTGATCGATCAGAAGATCGACGAGCTAGCCTGCTCACTTTCCTGTGAATCCAACCAGTAACACTTACCGTACAGTCCGGTCTGTTCGTCTGATATGTCGCATATCAAGTCTAGGGGTGGTAAACGTCAGACCCCAATAACCGATAAGTCGTGCCGATGTGAGGCTCATAACGGGTCGAGAAACTACTGGTAACACTTACCAGCAAATCTCTGATCAGCCCTGGCCAGGGACTTCCCTGTTACGGCTAATCAAGCACTGAGCAACATCAACCCCCAATACCGGGAGAGACGAAACCCCTCCTATCGCTCATTGCCTCCATATGACTCGGGACTGTACCCAAAGACCACCGTTTTGCATGCCCTCATGGACGTGGTAAGGTGGAGATCAAAGCACAGTGGGAATCACACAAGACTCTATGATGATCTCGGGTCTACAGACTAACCTGCACAAGTGTCACCTGAGAACTGCCATCTGACGTGAGGTATAATACCATATGGGAGTTCTCAGCGAGTCCGTCCAGTGTACCCAGTCTCCACTGAGCACCCGTACACCATCTCTGATGTCAAACACCAATGGATATGGGATCATCCATCGCCCATCTCATGGGTTGAGAAGCGTATACGCTAGTCTACACTGGTATATCGATGCCCCGTCTCGATACACCCACGACTAGGGACCTTGAAGGATGTACTTATGGACTACCATGTCCCCACTAGTATGATCTGCATCATAGTCCAGGTAGTCAAGTACACATCCTAAGGGCTTTATCAACATGTAACTATAAGACAGTTTAAAGAGATTAGTAAACATGTTAAGATAAAGAGCAACCAGATAGCATACTATCATATCGAGCAAGAAATTCATCTCTATATATGTCCAAGCATCCAATATAATATACATCATCTGTACAATACTGGCCTCTAGGGCATACATACAACTAACAATCTCCCACTTGCACTAGGGCCAGCTGCTGTAGTATCGCATACCGAGCATCCCGAAGAGTCTCTCAAACTGTATCTGGGGAACAGTGGTATCAGAGCCTAGCTAGAGCCTTAGGCGATGCGTAGACGAAGTTTGAAACCCGAACAAACCCGAAACCCTAACACAAACATGCTCTCTGGACTTTTTCCAAAATCTGGAGTTTTACCAAATTAAAAATATGCAGAAAAATCAGCAGGGAATCCTAAGAATTACTGTGCAACCCGTGTCCATGATTCCTC
Source organism: Agapanthus africanus (assembly GCA_030015575.1). NCBI lineage: Eukaryota > Viridiplantae > Streptophyta > Magnoliopsida > Asparagales > Amaryllidaceae > Agapanthus > Agapanthus africanus. Next base: position 397,365,850 of record CM057343.1, read on the forward strand.
CAAGGTGCGGCGGAACCGCGGCAGAAGCCTGGCTTCTGCGGTGGTTCCGCGGGCTTCTGCCGCGGTTCCGCGGCCGGATGAAGACGTCACCCACCCAATTTTGCACAGTAACTTCATTTATTCAGTGCTGAGTTCTCTGGGTATTTTTAAATATTATTCAAGAGCTGAATTTTCTGGGGTTGTTTTGGGGCTTAGTTGATTCGATCGGATTATCAGACTTTGTCTATGTGGCTTTCCGGATATATTAAATATGTTAAAAAGTTCGACCGGATATAAATACCCAACTTTTCCCCTGTCGGGAAATTTCCAAGTGTTGGATCTTTCCGTGGTTTAATAACGTTCTGAGTAGTGCAAGTAACACGATGGTCCCTCTAGAAGACAACAAACCATAACTCGATTATGTGACCATCTTGAACTGCCCTTTGAACCTTTGGGTTTGGGGCAGTACGGCGTGCCACATGTGAGGCGTTGGCTTGACCCTTCTATGGCTGGACCGTTGGTACTGAGGCATGAAGTGAATGTTTTTGAACTAATTTCATGTATTGATATGTTCGGGAAAACTTGGGTGTTCGAATGTTCGATCGGAATGTTTAACATTTTCTATTTATCTGGAATGGGATACAATAATTGGAATTCATAAGAAGTTATGAGATAACTGAATGAATATTATAAATCTAGCGGTTTAGTCTCACTTGATCGGTTGCCACGGAATTTTGATGTGATCAAAAGTCCGTCGCAATCACGTAGTGTACGTGGATACTCGCCGGGTAAACTTAATAGACAGCCTCGCCCCATAGCCCCGACCAAGTGGCTGTAGGAGATCCCCTTCGCCGAAAGCATCCGTTCGGGTGCTCGCGGCAGCGGTGTTCCGCTTTGGTGCACTTCGTCGACGGTATGGGGGGTGCAGCCGTCTATTGAAGTTTGCGATGAACATTCGATCAGAATGTCGGGAATCTTGTTGAATTGCCCGACTTGATATTGAAAAGTGTTTTCGATTTTGAGACTAAAATGCGGGGTTTATAATTATTAGGCATGTGATGTCTAAGTATTTCATTTGATTAGGCATGCGATGTCTATGGAGATTGCGGATTCCAACTGTTGTAGTTTTACACTTTCTTTTCTGTGACCGTAAGTGTAATATGGGATATCGCCGGTTTCGTTGCTATATGTCAACGACAATTGGGATGCGCATATTTACATACGTTGATGACATGTGATGTTATGTGTTGCTGGATATGTTATATTGGATCGTCGTGTTTGAATAGCCGGGGGTTTTTATGTGAGATGAGTGTTTTTCATTTTCATTCATGTAAAAACTTGTATGTAATATTCTTTTATTGGGGCACTTCCAGGTTGCGGAAGATGTCATCCTTTGTATATTATTTTCTTTTACGTACTAGGATAGACCCAAGGAGGGGAGCACAAGTAACCGGGTTCTGGAGTCCAGTGGGAGACCAACTCGAGGAGTCGAGTCCGGGTCTCCTAACTCTAGAATTGGTAGGGTTGCTTGCCGCTCTCGTAGGGGTCTAGGGGTGTGGGTTTGGCTATTCATCGCGACCGTGGAATCCGTGTTTTATACTGGCTCGTATTGAAAACACGGACGTCCTAGTATATCCAATATTTCATATGATTCTTCTGCTGCGATATCTGTGATGTGATCATGTGATATGTTCTGTGATGGATACTGTATATACTATATATGATATATTATATAGACGTTACTTATGTTTTACACCCGCGCTAGCCCTGCCCTGCTCTGCCGTTAGTTACCTAACCTAACGGTACACGAGGGGACATCGAGGCGAATGCGGATGGCATAAGTGTACGTCGTATTTATCTGTGATGTTTAGGTACTTAAATGATAGGACTTCATTAATGTGATTAATGAAAATAAAAGAAACCTAAGATGTTGTAGAATCGAATTTCAAAATAAAACAGGTAGCTACAGTTCTTGCTTTGCACAGAGGTATATATGATATATCCTGCACCTTATTCGATGAGGAAAGGACCGAGATCCCTTCACCAGGAGTGACTCCTTTAGCAATAACTGACAGATGCTACACACTCGGTTTGTCTTTTGATTGCTTTTAAGAGTTTTTGCTTTGCACAGTGATATATATGATATATCCCGCACCTCATTTGACGAGGAAAGGACCGACGATCCCTTCACCGGGAGTGACTGCTTTAGCAAAACTAGAAAAGCCTCAAAAACACTCCATTTCAAAATTCATTCGATCCTACAACGATATCAAGTTCATTACGCAATAGGTTTTCAGAAAAACCTGTCGTAGCCCTCCGTCATTTCAGATAAGTAGTAGTTAGTATTCGTGCTGCGTTTGTTGGCCTTTGTCAAGGCGCAGTGTGCGGTAGCTAACTGGTGCTTATCTGCTTATGCATATGATGCAGATTGGGTTAGGGTAGTCGTGCGACCTTGTTGGCTTTTGTCAAGGGTCGTGCGGGTGGGTTTGATTCAATCAGGAAATGACGGGTTGAACTTGACTAGCATCCTATGGTTTGTTGGCCTTTGTCAACGTCATAGGAGGTTAGGGGCAAAATATTATCGGGAATTTCAAGTGTTGAAATTTGCAATGAGATTGCATACCTTCTATGAGATAGTTGGATCCCGATACCCGCTGCGAGTAATTGTTACTCCTGGGAGATTTTTACACATTACAATTAGCCGATCAAGTAAGTGTCTAGAAAGGTGTTAACGAGGTTACGCCTCTGGGACAACGAGGTTTACATTAATTAGGTTCGTGCGAAAGCACGGAGGACCTCCCTCAAAGTACCGACACTGGCCTGGCTGAAAGATTGGCGAACTTGTAGTGTGTAATTAATCCCGGCTAGTCTTTTCTTTTAGGGTTTGAAGGAAGATTTGATTAAAACTGTAGGAGCCATCCTGATTAGATAAAATAATAACCAATCTGATCTTGCAAGAGCGCACGCTGAGTGTTTTCTTCTCTCTCTCTCCAGGTAGCGACCATATCACGCCTTAATCAAGATAATAATACGGATATTGACCGAACCCACTTGTTATACTGAGCTGGGGAACGTTGGTCCCGCTCCAACTTATAATTGTTATAAGACAGAGCAGGAAATTGGGGAATACCAGATTTCCCGTGCCGCCCAAACGAAGAAAGTGCATATGATGCATCTCCTTCGGGTGTGTTCATTACACAGAACTGTTTCTCTGTATCCTCTACGTCCTGGGTATGTGATACCAGATCAGGATCCCAGATATGTAATCTGTTACATAGGGCTACAGATAGGTAGAGAACTGAGAACGGGTGATAAGTTTCATGAGACAGAAAACGGGGCAAGTGTTGCAGCCAAGTCTGTTGGTCACTGTCACCCTGTACTCCAAATACATTGATTATGAACGAATGTTATTAGATACCGAACCTGATATACAAAATCATATCTATCTCTTTATTAGTAAAGAAATGATAAAATTTTGTATAGTTGGATAATGTTTTGAACATTTCCTATATCAAAAGTTGATCGGATCAGGCACCTTATCTAAAAGCGTTGATGTTCTAAATCAAACTACAGTTCTTAGTATACAGAACACACAAAGGAGGATGAGTTCAGAAATGAACAAATACTTCTTGAGGCATTGTAGACTAGGTCATATCAATGCGACCTGACTAGTTGAAGTTACATTTAGATGTATATTTAAATCTGTTTGAATTTACATCTTATGAAACTTGCCAGTCATGTCACAAAGATACGATGACCATAGCTCTATTTACTGGAAGCAGAGAAAGAGTTAGTGAACTCTTGGGATGATACATGTTGATGTATGTAAAGTCCCCTGTCTACATATGCCAAGACCGGTTCTTTGTACTTCATTAAATTCTCTGATGATCTCTTTTGATTCAAGACGTATGTTCCTGTTGAAACACAAGTCCGAACCTTTTGAGATATTCACAGAATATAAGTTAGAAGTAGAGAACCAAAATACGGGTATAAGTATTATGTCCTTTGATGAGATCAAGGAGGAGAATACTTGAGCACGAAATTCTTAGACTTTTCTAAAGGAGAATGAGATTCTCTCTCAGCATTACTCCTCCGTATACACCATAGCACGATGGTATATCGAGGCGGAGCGATAACACCCTATGTGATTAGGTGTGCTCTATGATGAGTACTACTGAGTTACCTATTTCCTTTTAGGAGTTATGCACTTGAGAAGCTGCATACTTATTGAATAGGGTTCAAATCAAATCAGTTGCCTACCATTTCATATGTGATATGATAAGGGAAGAGCCCATATCTTAAGTTGGTTAAGATTTGGGGTTGTCCGGGCTATGTCTAAAAGTATAATCCGGACAAGCTCGAGACAAGGTCTGTTATATACAGCTGGAAATGTTCCAGCTATACGAGCTACAGCAGATGATTTGGTAGAACCAAAGGATTCAGTAGATACCAACGAACCTCAGCCTCTCCGCCGATCTAGTAGGGTTCCTCACCCACCTGAGAGATACTTCGGTTTCTCTATGACAGTGGGAGCGAGAATTGCATCATGAGATGATAACCCAACTAGTTTCGAGCTGGCCATCAGGAGTGGGACTCTATAAGAATGGCTGGATGCTTAGTGATCTGAGATGGAATCCATGTACACCAACAAAGTATGGACTTTGGTTGCTATATCTAAAGGGTTAAATCCCCATCAGGAGCAAGTATATCTTGAGAAGATTACTTGGTGTAGATGGAAAAGTTGAGACTTTCAAAGCTAGACTTGTTAAAGCTTTTCGTCATCGACCAGGCGTGGATTATGATGAAACCTTTTCAAGTGGCTATGCTTAAGTCCATCCAGATCCTACTTGCCACGGCTACATACCATGACTACAATATCTGGCGGTTGGGTGTCATGACTGCTTTTCTAAATGATGATTTGGAAGAGAGCGTCTATAAGTACACAGCCAGAGGGCTTCGTAGACAGTGGGAGCAGCGGAAACGTGTACAAGATGCTTTATAGGATAAAGCAGGTATCGCGGAGTTGGAACATCTGTTTTGATGTGTTAGTCAAAGAGTTTGACATCATCAAAATGGTAGATGAACCTTGTATATACAAAAAGGTAGTAGGGAGTATGGTGGCGATCCTCGTAGAGTACGTGGATGACATACTCTTGATAGGGAAGGAGTTTCCTATGCTACGATCGATCAATCTCCGCTTATCACAATGATTCTCCATATAGGATCAAAGTGATACCTCCTAAATCCTGGGTTTTGGATCTATGAGATAGATCTAATTGGATGTTAGGATTCTCACTAGTTATAGTGAGATGGTATCAATCGATACTGGGGAGAATCACTGGAAGGGTTCCAGGGTGATAAAGACGACTGAATGTCAGTCGCAGGCATTGTCTTTACCCTCAGTAAAGGGACGGTATGTTGGAAGAGTTCCAAGCTAGATACCGTGGCATACTAGACGATAAAGGCAGGATACATCGCTACTTAAGATGCTACCAAGGAGGATGTTTGGGTGTATATTGGTTCATGAGATGAACTACGTTCCAACCATTGTGAGACAATGGAGTTGTGGCTTATGCCAAGGAACGAAGGTCCCATTAGTGATCCAGACATATTCTAAGGCAGTATCACCTGATCATGGAGATAGTTGATCTCCAGGGTGATCGAGGTTAGGAGAGTAGACTCAGAGGAAAACACGGCGAATCCACTCACAAAGGCCTTTTCCCAGAGAGAGAATTTTTTGGGATGGTTGAGTATGAGATACTACAACCACTGCTATCAGATGGCCCTAGTGCAAGTGGGAGATTGTTAGTTATATGTATGCCCTAGAGGCCATTGCTATACATAGGATGTATATTGTAGTGGATGCTGGGACATATATAGGGAGGACTTTCTTGCTCGACATGATAGTATGCTATTTGGTTGATCTTTACCTTAACGTGTACACTGATTGTCTCTCTGTTACATGTTGGTAAAGCCCTTAGGATGTGTACTTGACTACCTGGACTATGATGCGGATCATACTAGTGGGGACATGGTAGTCCATAAGTACATCCTTCAAGGTCCCTAGTCGAGGGTATATCAAGACGGGGCATCGATATACCAGAGTAGACTAGCGCATACCTTCTCGACCCATACAGATGGGCGATGGATGATCCCATATCCATTGGTGTTTGACATCAGAGATGATATACGGGTGCTCAGTGGAGACTGGGTACACTGGACGAACACGCCGAGAACTCCCAGATGGTATTATACCTTACGTCAGATGGCAGTTCTCTGGTGACACTGGTATAGAGTAGTCTGTTGACCCGAGATCGTCATAGAGTCTTGTGTGGTTCCCACTGTGCTTTGATTTCCATCTTACCACATCCAAGAGGGTGTGCAAAACGGTGGTTTTTGGGTACAGTCCCGAATCACATGGAGGCAATGAGCGATAGGAGGGGATTCGTCTCTCCCGGTATAGGGAGTTGATGTTGCGCTGTGTTCGATTGGCTATAACCGGAAATCCCTGGCCAGGGTTGCTGAGATTTACTGGTAAGTGTTACCTGTAGTTTCTCGAACTGTTATAGAGCTCATATCGACACGACTTATCGAGCTATTGGGGTCTGACGTTTACCACCCCTAGGCGAGATATGCGACATATCAGACGATGAGACCGGACTGTACGGTAAGTGTTACTGGTTGGATTCACAGGAGTGTGAGCGGGCTTGCTCGTCGATCTTCTGATCACTCAATACCCGGGTGGCCGTTACGTTTAGCAGACCGCTTGCGGCTTGTGGGTGTTTGATATGATCATCACCTGCTGCCGGCGTATTGACGAGTCTTTAGAGTCCTACACAGAGGTTTCCTGGCTCAAGCGAAACGAAATAGGAGCGCATATGAGATATGTGCGGGACCGAGAATAATGCGTGTATGTGATACCGTATTCCATTCTCGCGATGAATGTATCGAATGGTTGTATGCGATATAACCTAGTTATCGAATCAAGGATTGATTCGGTAAGCCGATACATAGGATACTAGTCGGTTATATGCGATATGACCGGATCGTTAAATCAAGTGTTGATTTAATGATTTGATGTATAATTATATATTTGATATATTACTTTGCATTAACTAGTATTGGTTCACTTTAAATGGATTTTCTCACTCGCTTGTGCACATTGTATATTCGATATAGTTTTGTGCACTTGATTGTATCATGTTTGATGATACATGCTTACTTGAGTTTGTGTAAAGATTAAACCATGGTTATTTAAATGGTTAGGGTTTTGTTTTTCATTTTCTTGTTCATTTGTTTATTTGTTTATTCATTTTGGAAATGATAAGAAAAGAATGGTGGCTTTATTTGTAGTTTTGTTGAAGCTTCATGAAGCTTTGACCTAGTCCACCATTCTTATCTCATCCTTAACCCTAACCATTCCAACTAACCCTAGTTTACTCTCTACACTTGACTATGGTTAGGATATGATAAGTATTCATATTAGTTTCTTTTTAAAATAAGAAACTTATCATATTCTTTCTCTTCTTCTTCTTCTTCTTCACTTGAAGAAACTTATCATATTCTTTCTCTTCTTCTTCTTCTTCTTCACTTGAAGAAAGCTTCCTCCATCAATGGCAACTCTTAAAAATGAGCGAGAAATCCAATTCTAAAGTGAACCCACTTCCTATTTCTTCATCCTCTACCTCTTGCCAAGTAGTAGAGTGTGTTTTCTTCACAAGTTTCATGACTTGGTGAAGTGGGAGCTTGATCTTGCGATGCCTCGACGTAGATCATCTTCGGCATCGTAGTCGATGACCTAGCCCGCCCATTTTTCCGATGAAGCCGACGCTAGAGCCCGGGATTCCATTTGGACAGCGAGGAGACTTCATTGCGGAGCTATAGAGGTGGAGGACCGGATCTACAAAGGTTGTATTTCTGTTCTTGTAGTTAAGTTGTTAACTAGTTTCTTTTGTCGCCTATATATCTAGTTAACGATCCGTATTAGGGTTTCTCGGCACCAGTAAAATTTAAAATTCGCATGGTTGATGCCTTGTGAGACCTCCTTAGTGTGCCTAGGAACCCTACAGGATACTATTATTTGCATACCGCATTCCCTGCTAAATGTATATGAACTTAAAATTGGTAAAAACACCGCACTGTTACTAACGGTTCATATTGCACGAGCACTAATCTGCATGTTACACACACACACCATTAGTAACTGCCATGACACTCACACTGTAGAATTGCCATGATCATTATACAGTAGTTCATCTCACATATGATTCGATATGATTATGATACTTGTGCACGTACTCATTTACATACTTATGCATATCCAAACTGTACCCACCTAGATAAGCTGATTTGATAGAAACTGGGAGCCGCACGATACTCTTGAAAAAAACTTAAACTATTTTAAAGAGCGGTTCCCCCTTTTACTTATAGTATGACTTGATGCACATATCACATCGCATTGACTTACACATTAGTTTTGGATTTCATGTGATTTCTGGTTTTGAGGACCGTGGGGTTATTTAAGAAAATATGCACTATTTTGGAAAAAAAAAACCCGGTTCCTCTTGATATGATATTTCAGTCCGTCCACCATGCGTTTTATCAGTTCTGAGACGTGTGACATGTGAACCCAAATCGAGGAGCTAGATGAGGCCAATTGCGGGTACATGGTGGACCCGGTATGGTACCCCGGGGCAAGAAAGGGATGCTGTGTATATAGACGGTGAGCCTGGCAGAGAGACTACTATCTATCGGTGATTAAATGGATCTGGCGGTTATCTGGAGGATACTGACCAGAGTCGATAGATGGATACGGGATGACCCATACCGCCGGGGCCGAGGGCCGATACCGCAGATGAAGCCCGTGGGGCGATCCAGACCGACGGAGCCCGATATATAAGGATTTGCGTGTCGATGCTGGACATAATTATTTCATGATATTTTGAGTGCCGATGTTGGGCACTCGTGATTCTCAGAGATTTACAGGATTTGAGGGCCAATGAGGATGACGGCGCCTGAGTTTTATTTGGGATTTGGGTGCATTGATGGACACCGATTATTTTTCCCATGCTCAGCATTCATTATTTGTATCTCATCCTATAGTCATATTACCTGATAGAGTACTTTTGCATGATTATTGCACATACTGCTTATCGCATATAGATATCATCTGTTGGCAATGATAGGGTAGCGCAGTATGTGCATGCTCGCGATTACCTTTATATGTTATCTCTATTCACGAGTTGGCAACTCACCCCCGTTGTGCCACAGTATTTGCAGGTTGCCCTTCAGAGTAGTCGCAGCAGGCTGCTTCCTTGTATCTTTTTGGCTACGGATACCACTGCAGTTGGAGCGTGAGCTGTTTTGTCGTTAGGTGGGTTGTGGTATTCCGGTTGTTTACATTGTACACACTTTTGTATCTAGTACTCTCCATCTACTTGTATGTATTGACTTAGAGACCAGTGTGAGGACGATGATGTATATTATTTGTATTCTGGTGTCGAGCTCGTATGGGCCGACTTTACTTATGCAGTTTTATCATTCTGTGATGTTTTTCACTTATTGCTCGATTCTTCGCTACGGCGTCGTATATTACTCTTGTGGTGATGGTTTCTGCCATTGGGCGTGATTGCTCCCGTTTGGGATGCCTTATTATATTCTGTGTCATTTTCACTCATATCCTATTTTGTACCCGATTCGGGGTTAGTTTTTACAAAGGAAATGCTGCCAAAATTTTTAAGATAATAACTTAAACTTTAAAGATTGTTATTAAACTACTTAAGATTTTCTAAATGTTTTTAAACAAATATTTTCAACACTCACTACTTTTAATGGTTTGATTTCTGGGTTTCGGCTTACTTAGTCGCGTTACGCCTGTAGACGTTACGTGATTAAGTGCCGGTCACGAGTCGAACTTCGGGCCGTGACATAGTGATATATCCCTCAGGGTAGGGAACAGAGCACAAGTTTGTTAGTTATATGTATGCCCTAGAGGCCATTACTATACATAGGATGTATATTGTAGTGGATGCTGGGACATATATAGGGAGGACTTTCTTGCTCGACATGATAGTATGCTATCTGGTTGAACTTTACCTTAACGTGTACACTGTTTGTCTCTCTGTTACATGTTGGTAAAGCCCTTAGGATCTGTACTTGACTACCTGGACTATGATGCGGATCATACTAGTGGGGACATGGTAGTCCATAAGTACATCCTTCAAAGTCCCTAGTCGTGGGTGTATCGAGACGGGGCATCGATATGCCAGAGTAGACTAGCGTGTACCTTCTCGACCCATACAGATGGGCGATGGATGATCCCATATCCATCGGTGTTTGACATCAGAGATGATATACGGGTGCTCAGTAGAGACTGGGTACACTGGACGGACTCGCCGAGAACTCCCAGATGGTATTATACCTCACGTCAGATGGCAGTTCTCTGGTGACACTGGTACAGAGTAGTCTGTTGACCCGAGATCGTCATAGAGTCTTGTGTGGTTCCCACTGTGCTTTGATTTCCATCTTACCACGTCCAAGAGGGCGTGCAAAACGGTGGTTTTTGGGTACAGTCCCGAGTCACATGGAGGCAATGAGCGATAGGAGGGGATTCGTCTCTCCCGGTATATGGGGGTTGATGTTGCGCTGTGTTCGATTGGCTATAACAGGAAATCCCTGGCCAGGGTTGCTGAGATTTACTGGTAAGTGTTACCAGTAGTTTCTCGAATAGTTATAGACCTCATATCGACGCGAATTATCGAGCTATTGGGGTCTGACGTTTACCACCCCTATGCGAGATATGCGACATATTAGACGATCAGACCGGACTGTACGGTAGTGTTACTGGTCGGATTCACTGGAGTGTGAGCGGGCTTGCTCGTCGATCTTCAGATCGCTCAATACCCGGGTGGCCGTTACGTTTAGCAGACCGCTTGCGGCTTGTGGATGTTTGATATGATCATCATCCGCTGCCGGCGTATTGACGAGTCTTTAGAGTCCTACACAGAGGTTTCCTGGTTTAAGCGAAACGAAATAGGAGCGCATATGAGATATGTGCGGGACCGAGAATAATACGAGTATGTGATACTGTATTCGATTCTCGCGATGTGACATTGATCGGTTATATCCGATATAGCCGGATTATCGGATCAAGTGTTGATTCGATAAGATGTTACTAATGATACCAGTCGGTTATGTGCGCATGACCGGATCATTGAATCAAGTGTTGATTTAATGATTTAATGTATAATTATATATTTGATATATTACTTTGCATTAACTAGTATCGGTTCACTTTAGACGGATTTTCTCACTTGGTTCGTGCGCATTGCATATGCGATATGTTTTTGTGCACTTGATTGTATCATGTTTGATGATACATGTCATGCTAGGGTTCAAGTGTAAAGATTAAACCTTGGTTAATGAAATGGTTAGGGTTTGTAATTTGTTATTCATTTATCTATTTATTTATCCTTTTTATTTTTGATAAATGGATAAATGAAAATGAGAAAAGAATGGTGGCTTCTTTTGTTCTTTAGTTGAAGCTTCATGAAGCTTTGTTCAAGTCAACCATCCTTATCTCATCCTTAACCCTAACCATTCCCACTAACCATGATTCATTCTCTACCCTTAACTCTAGTTAGAATTATGATAAGAATTCATTTTCTTTTCTTTTTCTATTAACTTATCATAATTCTATGCTCATCATCTTCTTCTTCTTCTTCAAGTGAGCCACCTTGATGCCATTCATGGCAACTTGTGTTCTAGTGAGCAAAATCCAAATCCAAAGTGAACCCACCTCCTATTTCTTCATCCTCTACCTCTTGCCAAGTAGTAGAGTGTGTTTCCTTCACAACTTTTCACGGTTTGGTGAAGGTGGAGCTTGATTCATCGATGCCTCGACGTAGATCATCTTCGGCATGGACATCGACGACCTAGCTTGCCCATTCTCCGACGAAGCCGACTCTAGAGCCCGGATTTGATTTGGACAGCGGAGACGACATCGTTACGGAGCCGTGGAGGTGGAGCACCGGATCTACAAAGGTTGTATTTCCGTATTCTCATTAGCTAAGTTGTTAGCTAGCTTTCTTTTCGCCTAGATTTCTAGTTATCGATCCGTAGCTTAGGGTTTGTAGGCACTATAATTTTTGAAATTGCCATGGTTGATGGCTTGGGAGACCTCACTAGTGTGCCTAGGAACCCTGCAGTGGTATCAGAGCCTAGCTAAAGCCTTAGGCGAAGTCCAGACGGAAATTGAAGTCCGAACGAACCCGGAACTCCAAAACAAAATTGCTCTCTGTACAATTTTTAAAATCTGGTATTTTTCCACATTAAAAATGTTTAGAAAAATCAGCAGGTGAATATATGAAATACTGTCAAATTCTTACCACTGTTTCCTCCTTATTGCCGCGCTTCCGCGGCACGAGCTAGCCTCGTGCGGCGGTTGCGCGGCGGTACGGCCACTTTATTAAATAATTTTTTCACAGTATCTCATAATTATTAGTGCTGGTATTCCTGGGTATTTTTAATATATTTTCCAGAGTTGAATTTTTCTGAGTTGTTTTGGGAATTCGGTGTTTCGATCGGGATATCAAATTTTGTCTGTGTGGCTTTCCGGATAAATTTTAGAATATGTTAAAAAGTTCGACCGGATATAAATACCCAACTTTTCCCCTGTCGGGAAATTTCCAAGTGTTGGATTTTTCCGTAGTTTAACGACGTTCTAAGTAGTGCAAGTAACGTGATGGTCCCTCTAGAAGACACAAACCTTAACTCGATTATGTGACCGTCTTGAACTGCCCTTTGAACCTTCGGGTTTGGGGCAGTACGGCGTGCCACATGTGAGGCGTTGGCTTGACCCTTCTACGGCTGGATCGTTGGTACTGAGGCACGAACGGAATGTTGTTAGACTTGTTTCATGTGTTGATCTGTTTCGGGAAAACTTGGGTGTTCGATTGTTCGATCGGAAAGTTTAACATTTTCTGTTTATCTGGAATGGGATACAATAATTGGAATTCACAATGAGTTATATGATAACTAAATGAATGTTATAAACATAGCAGTTTAGTCTCACTTGATCGGTTGCCACGGAATTTTGATGTGATCAAAAGTCCGTTGCAATCACGTAGCGTACGCGGATACTCGCCGGGTAAACTTAATAGACAGCCTCACTCTATAGCCCCGACCAAGTGACTGTAGGAGAACCCCGTCGCCGAAAGCATCCCTCCGGGTGCTCGCGGTAGCGGTGTTCCGCCTTGGTGCACTTCGTCGCCGGTATCGGGGGTGCGGCCGCCTACTTAAGTTTGCGACGAGCATTCGATCAGGCTGTCGGGAATCTTATTGAATTGCCCGACTTGATATTGAAAAGTGTTTTCGATTTTGAGACTAAAATGCGGGGTTTATAATTGTTAGGCATGCGATGTCTAAGTAATTCATTTGGTCAGGCATGCGATGTCTGAAGAGATTGCGGATTCCAACTGTTGTAGTTTTACACTTTCTTTTCTGTGACCGTAAGTGTAATATGTGATATCGCCGGTTTCGTTGCTATATGTCAACGACAATTGGGATGGACATATTTACTTACGTTGATGACATGAGATGTTATGTGTTGCTGGATATGTTATATTGGATCGTCGTGTTTGAATAGCCGGGGGTTTTTATGTGAGATGAGTGTTTTTCATTTTCATTCATGTAAAAACTTGTATGTAATATTCTTTTATTGGGGCGCTTCCAGGTTGCGGGAGTTGTCACCTGTTGTATATTATTTACTTTTCCGCACTAGGATAGACCCAAGGAGGAGGGCACAAGTAACCGGGTTCTGGAGTCCAGTGGGAGACCAACTCGAGGAGTCGGGTCCGGGCCTCCTAACTCCAGAATTGGTAGGGTTGCTTGCCGCTCTCGTAGGGGTCTAGGGGTGTGGGTTTGGCTATTCATCACGACCGTGGAATCCGTGTTTTATACTGGCTCGTATTGAAAACACGGACGTCCTAGTATATCCAATATTTCATATATTTCTTCTGCTGCGATATCTGTGATGAGATCATATGATGTTTCTGTGATGGATATAGTATATAGTATATATGATATATTATATAGACGTTACTTATGTTTCACACCCGCGCTAGCCCTGCCCTGCTCTGCCGTTAGTTACCTAACCTAACGGTGCATGAGGGGACATCGAGGCGAATGCGGATGGCATAAGTGTACGTCATATCTATCTGTGATGTTTAGGTACTTAATTGATGGGACTTCATTAATGTGATTAATGAAATAAAAGAAACCTAAGATGTTGTAGAATCGAATTTCAAAATAAAACAGGTAGCTACAGTTTTTGCTTTGCACAGTGGTATATATGATATATCCTGCACCTTATTCGATGAGGAAAGGACCGAGATCCCTTCACCGGGAGTGACTCCTTTAGCAATAACTGGCAGATGCTACACACTCGGTTTGTCTTTTGATTGCTTTTAAGTGTTTTTGCTTTGCACAGTGATATATATGATATATCCCGCACCTCATTCGACGAGGAAAGGACCGACGATCCCTTCACCGGGAGTGACTCCTTTAGCAAAACTAGAAAAGCCTCAAAAATACTCCATTTCAAAATTCATTCGATCCTACAACGATATAAAGTTCATTACGCAAAAGGTTTTCTTAAAAACCTGTCGTAGCCCTCCGTCATTTCAGATAGGTAATAGTTAGTATCCGTGCTGCGTTTGTTGACTCAGTCAAGGCGTAGTGTGCGGTAGCTGATTATTGTTTATCTGCAAAGCATATGATGCGATTGGATTAGGGTAGTCGTGCGGCCTTGTTGACTCAGTCAAGGGTCGTGCGGGTGGGTTTAATTCAATCGAGAAATGACGGGTTGAACTTTACTTGTGGTCTATGATTTGTTGACTCAGTCAAGGTCATAGATCGCTTGGGGCAAAATATTATCGGGAATTTCAAGTGTTGAGATTTGCAATGAGATTGCATACCTTCTATGAGATAGTTGGATCCCAATACCCACTGTGAGTAAGAGTTACTCCTGGGAGAGTTTTATACATTACAATTAGCCGATCAAGTAGGTGTCTAGAAAGGTGTTAACGGGGTTACGCCTCTAGGAAAACGAGGTTTACAGTAATTAGGTTCGTGCGAAAGCACGGGGGACCTCCCTCAAAGTACCGACACTGGCCTGGCTGAAAGATTGGCGAACTTGTAGTGTGTAATTAATCCCGGCTAGTCTTTCCTTTTAGGGTTTATAGGAAGATTTGATAAAAAGCAGTGGGAGCCATCCTGATTAGATAAAATAATAACCAATCTATTCTTGATAGAGCGCACGCTGAGTGTTTTCTTCTCTCTCTCTCCTGGTAGCGACCATATCACGCCTTAATCAAGATAATAATACGGATTAATGACCGAACCCGCTTGTTATACTGAGCTGGGGAACGTTGGTCCCGCTCCAACTTATAATTGTTATAAGACAGAGCAGGAAATTGGGGAATACCAGAATTCCCGTGCCGCCCAAACGAGGAGAGTGCATGATGATGCATCATCTTCGGGTGTGTTCATTATACAGAACTGTTTCTCAGTATCCTTTACGTCCTGGGTATGTGATACCAGATCAGGATCCCAGATATGTAATCTGTTACATAGGGCTACAGATAGGTAGAGAACTGAGAACGGGTGATAAGTTTCATGAGGCAGAAAACGGGGCAAGTGTTGCAACCAAGTCTGTCGGTCACTGTCACCCTGTATTACCAATACATTGATTCTGAACGAATGTTATTAGATACCGAACCTGATATACCAAATCATATCACTCTCTTTATTAGTAAAGAAACGATATAATTTTGTATTGTTGGATAATGTTTTGAACATTTCCTATATCAAAAGTTGATCGGTTCAGGCACGTTATCTAAAAGCATTAATGTTCTAAATCAAACTACAGTTCTTAGTATACGGATCACACACAAGAGGAAGAGTTCAGAAATGAACGGATTCTTCTTAAGGCATTGTAGACTAGGTCAGATCAATGCGACCCGACTGGCTAGAGTTACATATAGATGTATATTTAAATCAGTTTGAATTTACATCTTGTGAAACTTGCCAGTCATGTCACAAAGATAAGATGACCACAGCTCTGTTTAATGGAAACAGAGAAAGAGTTGGTAAACTCTTGGGATGATACATGTTGATGTATGTAGGTCCCCAGTCTACAAATGCCAGGACTGGTTCTTTATACTTCATTACGTTCTCTGATGATCTCTTTAGATTCAGACATATGTTCTTGTTGAAACACAAGTCCGAACCTTTTGAGATATTCACAGAATATAAGTTAGAAGTAGAGAACCAATATAAGGGTATAAGTATTATGTCCTTAGATGAGATCAAGGAGGAGAATACTTGAGCACGAAAATCCTGGATTATTCTAAAGGAGAATGAGATTCTCTCTCAGCATTACTCCTCCGTATACACCATAGCACGATGGTATATCGGGGCGGAGCAATAACACCCTATATGATATGGTGTGCTCTATGATGAGTACTACTGAGTTACCTTTTTCCTTTTGGGAGTTATGCACTTACGAAGTTGCATACCTATTGAATAGGGTTCGAATCAAATCAGTTGCCTACCACTTCATATGTGATATGGAAAGGGAAGAGCCCATGTCTTAAGCTAGTTAAGATTTGGGGTTGTCCGGCCTATGTCTAAAAGCAAAATCCGGACAAGCTCGAGGCAAGGTTAGTTATGTAGAACTGGAAAGGTTCCAGCTATGCAAACTACAGAAGATGATTTGACAGAACCAAAGGATTCAGTAGAGTCCAACGAACCTCAGCCTCTCCGCCGATCTAGTAGGGTTCCTCACCCACCTGAGAGATACTTCGGTTTCTCTATGACAGTGGGAGCGAGGATTGCATCATGAGATGATGACCCAACTAGTTTCGAGCTGGCCATCAGGAGTAAGACTCTGTAAGAATGGCTGGATGCTTAGCGATCTGAGATGGAATCCTTATACACCAACAAAGTATGGACTTTGGTTGCTATATCTGAAGGGTTAAATCCCCATCAGGAGCAAGTATATCTTGAGAAGATTACTTGGTGTACATGGAAAAGTTGAGACTTTCAAAGCTAGACTTGTTAAAGGTTTGCATCATTGACCAGGTGTGGATCATGATGAAACCTTTTCTAAGTAGCTATGCTTAAGTCCATCCAGATCCTACTTGCCACGGCTACATACCATGACTGCGATATCTGGTGGTTGGGTGTCTTGACTGCTTTTCTAAATGATGATTTAGAAGAGAGCGTCTATAAGTACACAGCCAGAGGGCTTCGTAGACAGTGGGAGCAGCGGAAACGTGTGCAAGATGCTTTATAGGATAAAGCAGGCATCGCGGAGTTGGAACGTCTGTTTTGATGAATTAGTCAAAGAGTTTGACATCATCAAAATGGTAGATGAACCTTGTATATACAAAAAGGTAGTAGGGAGTATGGTGACGATCCTCGTAGAGTACGTGGATGACATACTCTTGATAAAAAGGAGTTTCTTATGCTACGCTCGGTCAATCTCCGCTTATCACAAAGATTCTCCATAAAGGATTAAAGTGATACCTACTAAATCCTGGATTTTGGATCTATGAGATAGATCTAATTGGATATTAGGATTCTCACTAGTTGTAGTGAGACGGTATCAACCGATCCTGGGGAGAATCACTGGAAGGGTTCCAGGGTGATAAAGACGACTGAATGTCAGTCACAGGCATTGTCTTTACCCTCAGTAAAGGGACGGTATGTTGGAAGAGTACCAAGCTAGATACCGTGACATACTAGACGATAAAGGCAGGATACATCGCTACTTAAGATGCTACCAAAGAGGAAGTCTGGGTGTATATTGGTTCATGAGATGAACTATGTTCCTACCATTGTGAGACAATGGAGTTGTGGCTTATGCCAAGGAACGCCGGTCCCATCAGTGATCCAGACATATTCTAAGGCAGTGTCACTTGATCATGGAGATGGTTGATCTCCAGGGAGATCGAGGTTAGGAGAGTAGACTCAGAGGACAACACAGCGGATCCACTCACAAAGGCCTGTTCCCAAAGAGAGACTTTTATGGGATGGTTGAGTATGAGATACTGCAACCACTGCTACAGATGGCCCTAGTGCAAGTGGGAGATTGTTAGTTATATGTATGCCCTAGAGGCCATTACTATACATAGGATGTATATTGTAGTGGATGCTGGGACATATATAGGGAGGACTTTCTTGCTCGACATGACAGTATGCTATCTGGTTGAACTTTACCTTAACGTGTACACTGTTTGTCTCTCTGTTACATGTTGGTAAAGCCCTTAGGATCTGTACTTGACTACCTGGACTATGATGCGGATCATACTAGTGGGGACATGGTAGTCCATAAGTACATCCTTCAAAGTCCCTAGTCGTGGGTGTATCGAGACGGGGCATCGATATGCCAGAGTAGACTAGCGTGTACCTTCTCGACCCATACAGATGGGCGATGGATGATCCCATATCCATCGGTGTTTGACATCAGAGATGATATACGGGTGCTCAGTAGAGACTGGGTACACTGGACGGACTCGCCGAGAACTCCCAGATGGTATTATACCTCACGTCAGATGGCAGTTCTCTGGTGACACTGGTACAGAGTAGTCTGTTGACCCGAGATCGTCATAGAGTCTTGTGTGGTTCCCACTGTGCTTTGATTTCCATCTTACCACATCCAAGAGGGCGTGCAAAACGGTGGTTTTTGGGTACAGTCCCGAGTCACATGGAGGCAATGAGCGATAGGAGGGGATTCGTCTCTCCCGGTATATGGGGGTTGATGTTGCGCTGTGTTCGATTGGCTATAACAGGAAATCCCTGGCCAGGGTTGCTGAGATTTACTGGTAAGTGTTACCAGTAGTTTCTCGAATAGTTATAGACCTCATATCGACGTGACTTATCGAGCTATTGGGGTCTGACGTTTACCACCCCTAGGCGAGATATGCGACATATTAGACGATCAGACCGGACTGTACGGTAGTGTTACTGGTCGGATTCACTGGAGTGTGAGCGGGCTTGCTCGTCGATCTTCAGATCGCTCAATACCCGGGTGGCCGTTACGTTTAGCAGACCGCTTGCGGCTTGTGGATGTTTGATATGATCATCATCCGCTGCCGGCGTATTGACGAGTCTTTAGAGTCCTACATAGAGGTTTCCTGGTTCAAGCGAAACGAAATAGGAGCGCATATGAGATATGTGCGGGACCGAGAATAATACGAGTATGTGATACTGTATTCGATTCTCGCGATGTGACATTGATCGGTTATATCCGATATAGCCGGATTATCGGATCAAGTGTTGATTCGATAAGATGTTACTAATGATACCAGTCGGTTATGTGCGCATGACCGGATCATTGAATCAAGTGTTGATTTAATGATTTAATGTATAATTATATATTTGATATATTACTTTGCATTAACTAGTATCGGTTCACTTTAGACGGATTTTCTCACTTGGTTCGTGCGCATTGCATATGCGATATGTTTTTGTGCACTTGATTGTATCATGTTTGATGATACATGTCATGCTAGGGTTCAAGTGTAAAGATTAAACCTTGGTTAATGAAATGGTTAGGGTTTGTAATTTGTTATTCATTTATCTATTTATTTATCCTTTTTATTTTTGATAAATGGATAAATGAAAATGAGAAAAGAATGGTGGCTTCTTTTGTTCTTTAGTTGAAGCTTCATGAAGCTTTGTTCAAGTCAACCATCCTTATCTCATCCTTAACCCTAACCATTCCCACTAACCATGATTCATTCTCTACCCTTAACTCTAGTTAGAATTATGATAAGAATTCATTTTCTTTTCTTTTTCTATTAACTTATCATAATTCTATGCTCATCATCTTCTTCTTCTTCTTCAAGTGAGCCACCTTGATGCCATTCATGGCAACTTGTGTTCTAGTGAGCAAAATCCAAATCCAAAGTGAACCCACCTCCTATTTCTTCATCCTCTACCTCTTGCCAAGTAGTAGAGTGTGTTTCCTTCACAACTTTTCACGGTTTGGTGAAGGTGGAGCTTGATTCATCGATGCCTCGACGTAGATCATCTTCGGCATGGACATCGACGACCTAGCTTGCCCATTCTCCGACGAAGCCGACTCTAGAGCCCGGATTTGATTTGGACAGCGGAGACGACATCGTTGCGGAGCCGTGGAGGTGGAGCACCGGATCTACAAAGGTTGTATTTCCGTATTCTCATTAGCTAAGTTGTTAGCTAGCTTTCTTTTCGCCTAGATTTCTAGTTATCGATCCGTAGCTTAGGGTTTGTAGGCACTATAATTTTTGAAATTGCCATGGTTGATGGCTTGGGAGACCTCACTAGTGTGCCTAGGAACCCTGCAAAGTTAATGCTGCAATCATCGGTGAATATCACCTATTGTTGCTAAATGGAAATACTATGATTTTGAACAATTGCTACTATATACCTTCCATGGTTTGCAACATCATATCAGTTTCTTTACTTAATAAAGATGGATATAACTTTGTTCTTGATAGAAATATCATGAACATTTACCTTGATAAGGTACTGGTTGCAGAAGGTACACTGTGTAATGATATCTATGTTCTAAATTAGAATACAGTTCTCAATGTACAAAACACACTCAAGGGGAAGAGTTCAGATACGAATGAATCCTACTTGTGGTATTGTAGACTTGGTCATATCGTAGAGAAAAGACTAAGTAAGTTACATAAAAATGGACACTTGAATACGTTCAAGTGTTCATCTTATAAAACTTGTCAGTCTTGTCTCAAAGGAAAGATGACCAAATCTCCGTTCACCGGACATGGAGAACATGGAGAAAGAGCAGCAGAGCTCTTGAGACTCATACACAGTGATGTGTGTGGTCCGATGTCTATACATGCACGGGGTGGGTTCTCGTACTTCATCACATTCACTGACGATCTCTCTAGGTTCGGGTATGTGTATCTTATGAAACACAAATCTGAAGCTTTTGAGAAATTCAAAGAATTCAGAAACGAAGTAGAGAACCAGACTGGCAAAAGTATCAAGATCCTCCGATCTGATAGAGGAGGGGAGTACTTAAGCACCGAATTCAGGGACTTTCTAAAAGAGAATGATATTCCCTCTCAGCTTACTCCTCCGTATACACCACAGCACAACGGCGTATCAGAGTGGAAGAACCATACCCTGTTGGACATGGTTCGCTCCATGATGAGTAGTGCTGAGTTACCTCTTTCATTCTGGGGACTTCCGCTTGAAACAGCAGTGTACTTGTTGAATCAGATCCCGTCTAAATCTATGCCTAAAACTCCATATGAAATATTGTCACGACCCGGGAATTTCGACTCGTGACCGGCACTTAACCACGCAACGTCTACAGGCGTAACGCGGCTAAGTAAGCCGAACCCAGAAATCAAAACCAATAAATAAAGAGTGATTAAAAACATTTCCGTAAAACAGTCATACATGTCCGAAAAACTTTTATTAATTTAGTAGAAATCCCCTTTCGTTCAAGAGTTATAATTTTATAATTTTGTCAACATTTCCTTTAAAAACATTTTTCCCGTGAGTCGGGTAAAGCAAGGTGTAGCAGGAATAACAAGTAAAAAGAATAAAGCATCACAATATGTTATACGACGCCGTAGCGAAGAATACACAGTAAAGCAAGGACAAATATCACGAAAGGTAAGACTGCATATAATAAAGTCGGCTCACATGCGAGCTCGACACCAGAGTATAAAATCATACACATCGTCCTCACAACTGTCTCTAAGTCAATACAGAAAGGTAGATGGAGAATACTAGATACATCAATATACAACTGAATGATAATAAATACCGTACAAAAACCCACCTAACAGCAAAAAGGCTAACTCGCCTCAGCAACGGTATCAGTGCCAAAAGATGCGGTAAACAGCCAGCCGTGACTACTCCCAAGGGCAACCTGCAAATACTGTGGCACAACGGGGGTGAGTTGCCAACTTGTGAATAGAGATAACATATAAAGGTGATCGCGAGCATGCACATATAGCGCGGCTCTACTAATGCCAGCAGAGAATATCAATGCATGACAAACAGTGGATGCAATAGTAATGCAAGTGCTCTATCAGGTAAATGCTACAGGATGAGGTATATAGTAATCAATACTGAGCATGGGATAAATAACATTTACATGGATATGTCAACATGGAAAGCAATAATCGGTGTCTCAGACTGCACCCAAATCCCAAATACACTCAGGCGCCGGCACTCCCATCGGCCCTCAAATCCTGTACATCTCTGAGAAATCACGAGTGCCTAACATCGGCACCCAAAATATCATAAAATACTCGTGTCCAGCATCGACACGCAAATCCTCGTATATCGGGCTCCGTCAGTCGGGATCGGCCCACGGGGTCCGTCTGCGGTATCGGCCCTCGGCCCCGGCAGTACGGATCATCCCGCATCCATCTCTCGACTCTGGTCAGTATCCTCCGGACAACTGCCAGGTCCAACCAATCACCGGTAGGTACTCGCCCGCCTCCAGGCTCAATCGGCAAAACCCATCGATCATCTCGCCGAGGGGAACCATACCGGGCCCACCACGAACCCGCAAACGGAACATCCACTCCTCGAATCGGGTTTCAAGCACACGTCTCAGCACCGAGAAAACGCATGGTGGACACACCAAAATATCA
Source organism: Agapanthus africanus (assembly GCA_030015575.1). Lineage (NCBI taxonomy): Eukaryota > Viridiplantae > Streptophyta > Magnoliopsida > Asparagales > Amaryllidaceae > Agapanthus > Agapanthus africanus. Next base: position 397,388,520 of record CM057343.1, read on the forward strand.
TATCACGAGGTACCGGGTTTTTCAAAATAGTGCATCTTTTCTTAAATACTTCCACGGTCCTCAAAACCAAAAATCGCATGAAATCCAACACCAATAAGTAAATCCAATGCGAGGTACAATGTAAATCAATCCATGGTATAAGCATAAGGGGAAAACCTCTTTTAAAAATAGTTTCCGTTTTTAAAGATGTCATCCGGCTCCCAATTTTCAGGAAATCACCACCAATCATATGTAAGATAAACTACAACAATATAATCATGGCAGTTCTACAGTGAGTGTGGCATGGCAATTACTAACGGTGTGTGTGTAGCATGCAAATAGTGCCCGTGCAACATAGACCGTTAGTAATAGTGCGGTGTTCTATCAGTTCTAAGCATATATATATATATGTGGCAGGGAATGCAATATGCGATGACAGTCTATGGGGTACATGCAACATATAATAATAAAGTCCTATCAGCCCTGACGCATAACGCCATGCGGGCGATATCCCCGTAGATGTGAAATCTACTCACAGTGTCTCGCGCTAAGTGTATCCAACAACTTGCTTGCCCTTCTTCGCAGCGTCCGTCTCACTGGCCTGCGAACCTAGAATCACATAACATATATCACACATAAGCTCAATTTCACAGAAACGCGACATTACGGCCCAACTAGAAACCCGTGTCGCAAACCAATCGCGCGTGTGCGCGATACGCTAAAATGTGTGATCACGCGCCTGAAAGTACCCCGACGCGTCGCGATACGCAAAAACCCCAAACCTACTCACGTATCACGCGTGTCGCGAAGGTTTAGAAAAACGGCAAAATAGGTATTTGGTCCCAGATTTCTATACAGAACTAAACTTACAAAAATATATACATCACAGCACCCTACACACTAGCAGACACCTACAGGACCAAACCCCAACCCAAACCCTACCTATCTGGCCGCAATTGGCGGCCAGAATGAAGAAATTGGCGGCCAAAGGGGTGAATTAGGGGGTCGGGTTCTAGCTAGGGTACCAGCACATCTCCACTACACTGCAGTACCCTCAATTTCACTCAGAACTCATCGGGTCAAAAGCAGTTCCAGAAAACTCAGTTTTGCTTAAAAACGACGGATTTGCATCAATTAGGGAAACTGGTGGTATTTTAGTGCAATCGGGGTTAAACTAGGTTAATATGGTCTCAACAACCCACTAACAACTTACTGAAATCAATTCACACCACACTAGCACAAGATTCCTACTAAACACCTCATATCGCACTAAAACACACTAAAAACCACTAACCGATGCAAAACTACTCTAACCAAGCAAACTAGGGAATAAGTTTAGGAAATATACCTCATACTTAACCCTAGGGAGCTGGAGGAAGAAGAGGGAGGTGCAGGGAAGGGCTGCACTAGGTGCTGTTGCTGTTGTGTTTGTTGCTGCTACTGCTGTGAAGCTTGTTGTTGCTGCTGCTTCTCTCTGCTGCTGCTGTTGCCTCTAGCTCCTGCTGCTGCTGTTGCTTCAGTTGATGAAGTGTGAAGGTAAGTGGGTGTGTTGTGTGAGTGTGTGGGTGTGTGAGACTTGAGAGAAAAGAAAAATAAGAATGAGAGGAAACAATTATCATCCAATTGTCAACCCTCCTCTCTCTCTCTCTCTCCTCATGATTGCAAGCATGGCTTAAAGCAATGATGCACTCTCTCTCTCTCTCACAAGTCAACACTCTAAGAAAATTCAAATAAAAGCAACTACTAATTAACTAATTAACTTAATTTATACCCAAAAGACTTAATCCCAATGATTAACCCACCATGGTCACTAATCATGGTAAAACTTATTTTAAAAACCCTAGTTTACATGCACAAGTGTGTGCAAGCCTAGGAAAATTTTGGAAAAATATTTATTGAATTAGGAAAAATATTTAAAACACAATTTGGTAAACTTTTTGTTAAAAACCATTATATAAATATAATTATTCACTAAACATATCCTAAGGTGTTACAATCTCTCCCCCTTAAAGAAATTCGTCCCCGAATTTCAAAATCTAACTACACGTACCTTCAAAAAGATGGGGATACGTCTTCATCATCTCGCTTTCGGTCTCCCAAGTGACCTCCTCGCGGTTCTGGCCACGCCAAAGTACCTTAACAGATGGGATGTCCTTTGATCTCAATTTCTTCACTTGTCGATCCAAGATCATCACTGGCTGTTCTGCATAGGAAAGGTCGCGCTCCAGCTGGATCGTCGAATACTGAATCGCATGCGAAGGATCATGAAGATATCTGCGGAGCATCGAGACATGAAATACGGGATGCACATCTGGAAAGCTGGGCGGAAGGGCTAAACGGTAGGCTAATGCACCAACACGCTCGAGGATCTCGAAGGGGCCCACATACCTGGGACTGAGCTTCCCCTTCTTTCCAAATCTCTTCACACCTTTCATTGGGGAGACCCTCAAGAAAACATGATCACCAACAGAAAACTCAAATCTGCGTCGTCGACGGTCCGCATAAGATCTCTGCCTACTCTGGGCTGCTCTCATCCTATCGCGAATCAACTGGACCTTCGCTGTCGTCTCCTCAAAGATCTGTGGCCCTAAGATACTGCTCTCACTGAGCTCTGTCCAACAAGTGGGCGACCTGCATCTCCTCCCATAAAGAGCCTCAAATGGTGCCATCTGAATGGTCTCCTGGTAGCTGTTATTGTAGGAGAACTCTACTAAGGGCAAATGATGATCCCAGCTACCTCCGAAATCCAATACACAAGCTCTGAGCATGTCCTCGAGAGTCTGAATTGTCCGCTCTGACTGTCCGTCGGTCTGTGGATGAAATGCTGTGTTGAAACTCAAGCGAGTGCCCAAAGCATGCTGAAGTCTCTGCCACAGTCTACTGGTAAACTGGGTGCCTCTATCGGACACAATACATGTCGGGACTCCGTGTAGTCGCACTATCTCGTCAATGTAGATCTGGGCATACTGAGTAAATCCGAAAGTCGTCTTCACCGGTAGGAAGTGAGCCGCTTTCGTCAAACGATCCACGATCACCCAGATGAAGTCATACCCCCGACCAGTCCTGGGTAGTCCCACAATGAAGTCCATCGAAATCTGTTCCTATTTCCACTACGAAATGGGTAACGGCTGTAGCTCTCCCGCGGGCCTCTGGTGTTCAGCCTTGACTTGCTGACAAATCAGGCATCTCGACACAAAATCTGCGATGTCCCTCTTCATTCCGTCCCACCAGTAAACACCTCTCATATCATGATACATCTTGGTGGAACCGGGATGGACGCTGTACACCGATCGATGTGCCTCCTCAAGAATCTCGCGCCTCAGTCCCTCAGCATCAGGTACGCACAGTCTGACTCCAAATCGTAGTATCCCCTGACCATCGATCACGAACTCGGAAAATCTGCCCTGTCCAATCTGTGCCATGATCTCTGAACATCGGTCGTCACTGAGCTGTGCCTCACGTATACGATCGATCAACTGTGGGCGTACACGGACATGCGCTATCTGTCCTCCAATCGGCGTGAACTCGAACTGTATCCGGCTGTCGCATAATATCTGCCAGTCCGCGGATGACTGCTCCTGTACTGCGCTCAAATAAGATAAACTACCCCCGGGCCTCCTACTCAAAGCATCCGCCACCACATTTGCCTTGCCCGGGTGATATAAGATCTCGCAGTCGTAATCCTTCACTAACTCCATCCATCGGCGCTGTCGAAGGTTCAGATCCCGCTGCTGGAATATGTATTTCAGACTTTTGTGATCCGTGAATATCTGGCACGACTCGCCGTATAGGTAATGTCGCCAGATCTTAAGTGCGAAGATCACTGCAGCCATCTCCAAATCGTGAGTGGGGTAGTTTTGCTCATGTTTCTTCAATTGTCGTGAGGCATACGCGATCACCTTGTCATGCTGCATCAGTACGCACCCCAGCCCCACTCGAGAAGCATCACAAAAGACCACAAACCCGCCTGATCCAGAAGGTAATGATAACACCGGTGCCGTCGTCAGCCGAGTCCGCAACTGCTGAAAACTGTGCTCGCACTCCTCCGTCCAATCGAAAGGAACTCCCTTCCGGGTCAACCCGATCAGCGGTATAGCAATACGTGAGAAGTCCTGCACAAAACGCCTGTAGTAACCGGCCAACCCCAAAAAGCTGCGAATCTCCGTCACCGATGTGGGTCTGGGCCAACGCTGAACGGCCTCGATCTTCCTCGGGTCTACACATATCCCGTCTCGTGAAATCACGTGTCCCAAGAAGTCTACGCTGTCCAGCCAAAAAGCACACTTGGAGAATTTCGCATAAAGCTGGTGCTCCCTCAAGGTCTGCAATGTAATCCGCAGGTGTTGCTCGTGCTCCTCACTACTCCGGGAATACACCAAGATATCGTCAATGAAGACTATGATGAACAGATCCAAATATGGCCGGAAAATACGGTTCATCAAGTCCATGAAGGCTGCCGGCGCATTGGTGAGTCCGAACGACCCAAAAACTCGTAATGGCCGTAGCGCGTACGGAAAGCTGTCCTGGGAATGTCCTCCTGTCGAACCCGCAGCTGATGATAGCCCGATCGTAAATCGATCCTCGAAAAGTACCCAGCACCCTGAAGCTGGTCGAACAAATTGTCGATACGCGGCAAAGGATAACTGTTCCGCACTGTCACCCTGTTCAGCTGGCGGTAGTCGATACACAGACGCAAACTGCCATCTTTCTTCTTAACGAACAGGATTGGAGCACCCCAAGGAGAAACACTGGGTCGAATAAGTCCCTTGTCCAGCAAATCTAGTAACTGACCCTTCAACTCTCGAAGTTCCGCCGGGGCCATCCGATAAGGCGGTATGGAAATAGGCCCCGAGCCAGGAACCAAATCAATACAGAAAGAAATGTCGCGCTCGGGCGGCAACCCTGGAAGCTCGGTAGGGAACACATCAGGAAACTCGCTGACAACCGGAACCTGATCCAATGGAACCTCTGTAGCGCGAGCATCGCAAACATAGGCGAGAAATCCCTGACATCCCTTCCTCAAAAGCTGTCCAGCGCGAAAAGAAGAAATCACACTGTGAGGGGCGGCACCACGGTCCCCCAACACAACAAAAACCGACTCGCCGGGAAAGCAGAATCTAACTGTCTCCTCACGGCAGTCCACAGAAGCATAGCACGTAGCTAACCAATCCATGCCCAAAAGAACGTCGAAGTCCAACATCTCCAGAAGGATCAAGTCGACAGGCAACTCTCTCTCGCCAATACAGACGATACAGGATCGGAACACGTGCCTAGCAACAAACGACTCTCCTACAGGAGTGGTCACCACAAGCGGCTGATCAAGCAAACCGGACTCTCTACCCAAACTCGGCACAAAGTGTGTGGATACGTACGAGTGTGTGGATCTGGGATCGAACAGCACGTGTGCATCAACTGAACATACAGGAAGGATACCTGAAACCACTGCATTGGACGCCTGCGCGTCCTGATGTGTCAAAGCAAAAACCCGCGCCTGTCCACCACCTGTAACTGACTTCCCTCTGCCTCGGTCATCTCGCCCTCTCTGAGCAACTCCTCCACGCCCACGACCTCTCTGTGCATGAGTCTGGCGCGGAGCAACAGTAGGTACAATGGGCAACGCCCTCTGGGGTGGTGAAGGTGGTAAGGTAACATGCGGTGCTGCCGCCTCCCTCCGGTGTGTCTCTGGACAATCTCGAACGAGGTGAAGTAGGCTGCCACATCTAAAGCAACCCCGCGGCGACTGCTGACTTTCCTGGGGATACGAACTAAACATCCGGCCTCGTCCCGAATCTCTGCTACTCCTCGTACCAGAACGATACCTGTCGCGGCGTCTGAATGACTGCCTCCATGCGGAAATACTGGTACGAACTTTCTTCGGCTCTGGAACTACCGAAGTCTCAGCAAGGTGCTCCTCGACTACTAGGGCTGCGTCTACAGCTGCTGCATAGGTCTCGTAGTGCTGCGCGCTGATCGCGAGGAACAGTGGTGTAAGCAAGCCTCGAACAAATCTCCTGACTCGCAACTCCTCGGTAGCAACTAAATATGGGGCATAGACTGCTAGCTCTGTAAACAGCACGTCATACTCTGCCACTGTCATCCCTGGCGTCTGGCGTAAGGACTCAAATCTGCATGCTCGGGCATCCCTAACACTCTGGGGAAGGAAACGGGCTAGAAATATGGTCACGAACTCCGTCCAGGTCATAGGAGGAAGATCTGCTGCTCTGCCCTTCTCAACTGAATCACACCACTTCTGCGCAAGACCTTCCAGGAGAAAGCTCACGAACTCAACCCATCTCGTATCTGCGCACCTGAGGGAACGGCATATCCTGGCCATCCTGTCGATGAAAGACTGTGGGTCCTCGGCTGTATCGGTGCCTGTGAAGACCGGAGGCTTCAGCCTCATGAACTCTGATAACGATACTGTGATCACCTCCGTGGCTGCAGGGGAAACTGGCTATGCGGTAGGTACCATCGCGGTCGCTGGAACAGGTGGAGCTACCTCTGGTCGCTGCGCTCGAAGCGTCTCTACTAGCGACCCTATCATCTGGCGCATCTCCTGCATGCTAGTCTGGCGCATCTCCTGCATACCGGCCCCTAGCGTGGCGATCTGATCTATCACGGCAGGAACAGCCTGCTCGGGTACAACGGGTGCACTGCCCGGATCAGGCCTCGTCTCGGATGAGTCAACACGAATCTCGGCCCTCGCGGCCGCTCTCTGTGCCCTCGTAGTCTTAGGCTGCATAATGGCTGAAAGAAAATTAGGATTCGATAAGAACACGGAAATCGAATCGCAAGAATGTATGTATTCAGGAAGGAATTTAAATCAACAAGTCCTAAGGTCGCGTAGGCAGAGTACCGTGTCGTGAGTATGCCGCGAAACATACACACGCTACGCTACCCTGCTGCAGCTACCTACTCCATCATACCAGGGTCATCCTACACTCCGAAGGTAAAACCTACGCTCTGATACCAACTTTGTCATGACCCGGGAATTTCGACTCGTGACCGGCACTTAACCACGCAACGTCTACAGGCGTAACGCTGCTAAGTAAGCCGAATCCAGAAATCAAAACCAATAAATAAAGAGTGATTAAAAACATTTCCGTAAAACAGTCATACATGTCCGAAAAACTTTTATTAATTTAGTAGAAATCCCCTTTAGTTCAAGAGTTATAATTTTATAATTATGTCAACATTTCCTTTAAAAAACATTTGTCCCGTGAGTCGGGTAAAGCAAGGTGTAGCAGGAATAACAAGTAAAAAGAATAAAGCATCACAATATGATATACGACGCCGTAGCGAAGAATACACAGTAAAGCAAGGACAAATATCACGAAAGGTAAGACTGCATATAATAAAGTCGGCTCACATGCGAGCTCGACACCAGAGTATAAAATCATACACATCGTCCTCACAACTGTCTCTAAGTCAATACAGAAAGGTAGATGGAGAATACTAGATACATCAATATACAACTGAAGGATAACAAATACCGTACAAAAACCCACCTAACAGCAAAAAGGCTAACTCGCCTCAGCAACGGTATCTGTGCCAAAAGATGCGGTAAACAGCCAGCCGTGACTACTCCCATGGGCAACCTATAAATACTGTGGCACAACGGGGGTGAGTTGCCAACTCGTGAATAGAGATAACATATAAAGGTGATCGCGAGCATGCACATATAGCGCGGCTCTACTAATGCCAGCAGATAATATCAATGCATGACAAACAGTGGATGGAGTAGTAATGCAAGTGCTCTATCAGGTAAATGCTACAGTATGAGGTATATAGTAATCAAGACTGAGCATGGGATAAATAACATTTACATGGATATGTCAACATGGAAAGCAATAATCGGTGCCTCAGACTGCACCCAAATCCCAAATACACTCAGGCGCCGGCACTCCTATCGGCCCTCAAATCCTGTACATCTCTGAGAAATCACGAGTGCCCAATATCGGCACCCAAAATATCATAAAATACTCGTGTCCAGCATCGACACGCAAATCCTCGTATATCGGGCTCCGTCAGTCCGGATCGGCCCACGGGGTCCGTCTGCAGTATCGGCCCTCGGCCCCGGCAGTACGGATCATCCCGCATCCATCTCTCGACTCTGGTCAGTATCCTCCGGACAACTGCCAGGTCCAACCAATCACCGGTAGGTACTCTCTCGCCTCCAGGCTCAATCGGCAAAACCCATCGATCATCTCGCCGAGGGGAACCATACCGGGCCCACCACGAACCCGCAAACGGAACATCCACTCCTCGAATCGGGTTTCAAGCACACGTCTCAGCACCGAGAAAACGCGTGGTGGACACACCAAAATATCATATCACGAGGCACCGGGTTTTTCAAAATAGTGCATCTTTTCTTAAATACTTCCACGGTCCTCAAAACTAGAAATCGCATGAAATCCAACACCAATAAGTAAATCCAATGCGAGGTACAATGTAAATCAATCCATGGTATGAGCATAAGGGGAAAACCGCTTTTAAAAATAGTTTCCATTTTTAAAGATGTCATGGGGCTCCCAATTTCCAGGAAATCACCACCAATCATATGTAAGATAAACTACAACAATATAATCATGGCAGTTCTACAGTGAGTGTGGCATGGCAATTACTAACGGTGTGTGTGTAGCATGCAAATAGTGCCCGTGCAACATAGACCGTTAGTAATAGTGCGGTGTTCTATCAGTTCTAAGCATATATATATATATATATATATACATATATATATATATATGTGGCAGGGAATGCAATATGCGATGACAGTCTATGGGGTACATGTAATATATAATAATAAAGTCCTATCAGCCCTGACGCATAACGCCATGTGTTAGTTATATGTATGCCCTAGAGGCCATTGCTATACATAGGATGTATATTGTAGTGGATGCTGGGACATATATAGTAAGGACTTTCTTGCTCGACATGATAGTATGCTATCTGGTTGATCTTTACCTTAACGTGTATACTGTTTGTCTCTCTGTTACATGTTGGTAAAGCCCTTAGGATGTGTACTTGACTACCTGGACTATGATGCGGATCATACTAATGGGGACATGGTAGTCCATAAGTACATCCTTCAAAGTCCCTAGTCGTGGGTGTATTGAGACGGGGCATCGATATACCAGAGTAGACTAGCGTATACCTTCTCGACCCATACAGATGGGTGATGGATGATCCCATATCCATTGGTGTTTGACATCAGAGATGATATACGGGTGCTCAGTAGAGACTGGGTACACTGGACGGACTCGCCGAGAACTCCCAGATGGTATTATACCTCACGTCAGATGGCAGTTCTCTGGTGACACTGGTACAGAGTAGTCTGTTGACCCGAGATCGTCATAGATTCTTGTGTGGTTCCTACTGTGCTTTGATTTCCATCTTACCACGTCCAAGAGGGCGTGCAAAACGGTGGTTTTTGGGTACAGTCCCGAGTCATATGGAAGCAATGAGCGACAGGAGGGGATTCGTCTCTCCCGGTATAGGGAGTTGATGTTGCGCTGTGTTCGATTGGCTATAACAGGAAATCCCTGGCCAGGATTGCTGAGATTTACTGGTAAGTGTTACCAGTAGTTTCTCGAGTTGTTATAGACCTCATATCGACACGACTTATCGAGCTATTGGGGTCTGACGTTTACCACCCCTAGGCGAGATATGCGACATATCAGACGATCAGACCGGACTGTACGGTAGTGTTACTGGTTGGATTCACAGGAGTGTGAGCGGGCTTGCTCGTCGATCTTCTGATCGCTCAATACCCGGGTGGCCGTTACGTTTAGCAGACCGCTTGCGGCTTGTGGGTGTTTGATATGATCATCACCTGCTGCCGGCGTATTGACGAGTCTTTAGAGTCCTACACAGAGGTTTCCTGGCTCAAGCGAAACGAAATAGGAGCGCATATAAGATACGTGCGGGACCGAGAATAATACGAGTATGTGATACTGTATTCGATTCTTGCGATATGACATTGATCGGTTATATGCGATATAGCCGGGTTATCGGATCAAGTGTTGATTCGATAAGATGTTACTAATGATACCAGTCGGTTATGTGCGTCATGACCGGATCGTTAAATCAAGTGTTGATTTAATGATTTAATGCATAATTATATATTTGATATATTACTTTGCATTAACTAGTATCGGTTCACTTTAAATGGATTTTCTCGCTCGGTTGTGCGCATTGCATATGCGATATGTTTTTGTGCACTTGATTGTATCATGTTTGATGATACATGCTTTTTGGTTAAGTGTAAGGAATTAAACCAAGATTAAGTTGTTGATTAGGGTTTTACTTATTCACTTATCTTATTTATTTATTCATTATGAATAAATTGAAAGATAAATGAATGGTGGCTTCATTTGTTTTTAGTTGAAGCTTCATGAAGCTTTGACTTGATGACTTTTTTGTTCTCATCCTTAACCCTAACCATTCAACCCAACCTTAGTCAATTCTCTACACTTAACTAAGGTTAAGATTATGATAAGTATTCTTTTATTTTATATTTTCTAATAACTTATCATAATACCATCTTCTTCTTCTTCATCTTCTTCACATGAAGAAGCTTACTTCATCAATGGTTATTGATGAAAACAAGTGAGAAATCCAATTCTAAAGTCTACCCACTTCCTATTTCTTCATCCTATACCTCTTGCCAAGTAGTAGAGTGTGTTTTATTCACAAGTTTCTTGACTTGGTGAAGTCGGAGCTTGATTTAGCGATGCCTCGACGTAGATCATCTTCGGCATGGACATCGATGACCTAGCCCGTCCATTCTCCGATAAAGCCGACGCTAGAGCCCGGGACTTGTTATGGACAGCGAAGAGACTTCATTGCGGAGCTATGGAGGTGGAGCACCAGATCTACAAAGGTTGTATTTCCTATTCTAATAGTTAAGTGTTAACTAGTTACTTTGTTCGCCTAGACATCTAGCCTACGATCCGTACACTAGGGTTTCTCGGCACCATAATTTTTGAAATTGGCATGGTTGATGCCTTGTAAGAGCTCTTGAGAGTGACTAGGAACCTTACAGTGGTATCAGAGCCTAGCTAGAGCCTTAGGCGAAGTCTAGACGACGTTTGAAGTCCGAACGAACCCGAAACCCCAAATCAAAATTGCTCTCTGGAAATTTTCTAAAATCTGGGATTTTTCAATATTAAAAATATGCAGAAAATAAAGTAGGGTTTATTATGAAATACTGTGCAAAACGGAGCCGTAACTCCGTCATGACGGCGCGGAACCGCGGCCTAAGAACACGTGGCGCGGCGGTTCCGCGGCGATACTGTTGACTCTTTGAATTTTGTTTGCACATTAATTCCTATTTTCTGGAGTTGGATTTTCTGGGAATTTTTAATATTTATTCAAGAGTTGAATTTTCTGGGGTTGCTTTGGGGATTCGGTGTTTCGATCGGGGTATCAAATTTTGTCTATGTGGCTTTCCGGATAAATTCTTGAATATGTTAAAAAGTTCGACCGGATATAAATACCCAATTTTTCCCCTGTCGGGAAATTTCCAAGTGTTGGATTTTTCCGTAGTTTGACGACGTTCTAAGTAGTGCAAGTAACGCGATGGACCCTCTAGAAGACAACAAACCTTAACTCGATTATGTGACCGTCTTGAACTGCCCTTTGAACCTTAGGGTTTAGGGCTGTACGGCGTGCCACATGTGAGGCGTTGGCTTGACCCTTCTACGGCTGGACCGTTGGTACTGAGGCACGAACGGAATGTTGTTAGACTTATTTCATGTGTTGATCTTAATCGGGAAAACTTTGGTGTTCGATTGTTCGATCGGAAAGTTTGACATTTTCTATTTATCTGGAATGGGATACAATAATTGGAATTCACAAGTAGTTATGAGATAACTAAATGAATGTTATAAACATAGCAGTTTAGTCTCACTTGATCGGTTGCCACGGAATTTTGATGTGATCAAAAGTCCGTCGCAATCATGTAGCGTACGCGGATACTCGCCGGGTAAACTTAATAGACAGCCTCACTCCATAGCCCCGACCAAGTGACTGTAGGAGAACCCCGTCGCCGAAAGCATCCGTCCGGGTGCTCGCAGCAGTGATGTTCCGCCTTGGTGCACTTCGTCGACGGTACCGGGGGTGCGGTCGTCTACTGAAGTTTACGACGAGCATTCGATCAGGATGTCGGGAATCTTGTTGAATTGCCCGACTTGATATTGAAAAGTGCTTTCGATTTTGAGACTAAAATGCGGGGTTTATAATTGTTAGGCATGCGATGTTTAAAGAATTCATTTGGTCAGGCATGCGATGTCTGAGGTGATTGCGGATTCCAACTGTTGTAGTTTTACACTTTCTTTTCTATGACCGTAAGTGTAATATGTGATATCGCCGGTTTCGTTGCTATATGTCAATGACAATTGGGATGCGCATATTTACTTACGTTGATGACATGTGATGTTATGTGTTGCTGGATATGTTATATTGGATCGTCGTGTTTGAATAGCCGGGGGTTTTTATGTGAGATGAGTGTTTTTCATTTTCATTCATGTAAAAACTTGTATGTAATATTCTTTTATTGGGGCACTTCCAGGTTGCGGAAGTTGTCACCGTTTGTATATTATTTACTTTTCCGCACTAGGATAGACCCAAGGAGGGGAGCACAAGTAACCGGGTTCTGGAGTCCAGAGGGAGACCAACTCGAGGAGTCGAGTCCGGGTCTCCTAACTCCAGAATTGGTAGGGTTGCTTGCCGCTCTCGTAGGGGTCTAGGGGTGTGGGTTTGGCTATTCATCACGACCGTGGAATCCGTGTTTTATACTGGCTCGTATTGAAAACACGGACGTCCTAGTATATCCAATATTTCATATGATTCTTCTGCTGCGATATCTGTGATGTGATCATGTGATGTTTATGATAGATACAGTATATAGTATATATGATATATTATATAGGCGTTACTTATGTTTTACACCCGCGCTAGCCCGGCCCCGCTCTGCCGTTAGTTACCTAACCTAACGGTGCACGAGGGGACATCGAGGCGAATGCGGATGGCATAAGTGTACGTCGTATTTATCTGTGATGTTTAGGTATTTAAATGATGGGACTTCATTAATATGATTAATGAAATAAAAGAAACCTAAGATGTTGTAGAATCGAATTTCAAATAAAACAGGTAGATACAGTTCTTGCTTTGCACAGAGGTTTATGTGATATATCCTGCACCTTATTCGATAAGGAAAGGACCGAGATCCCTTCACCGGGAGTGACTCCTTTAGCAATAACTGGCAGATGCTACACACTCGGTTTGTCATTTGATTGCTTTTAAGTGTTTTTGCTTTGCACAGTGATATATATGATATATCCCGCACCTCATTCGACGAGGAAAGGACCGACGATCCCTTCACCGGGAGTGACTCCTTTAGCAAAACTAGAAAAGCCTCAAAAACACTCCATTTTTAAAATCATTTGATTCTACAACGATATCAAGTTCATTACGCAATAGGTTTTCAGAAAAACCTGTCGTAGCCCTCCGTCATTTCAGTTAAATCCTGTTTAGTATTCGTGCTGCGTTTGTTGACCTTGTCAAGGCGCAGTGTGCGGTAGCTAACCAGTATTTATCTGCTTATGCATATGATGCAGATTGGGTTAGGGTAGTCGTGCGGCCTTGTTGACCTTGTCAAGGGTCGTGCGGGTGGGTTTGATTCAATCAAGAAATGACGGGTTGAACTTGACTTGCGGTCTATGGTTTGTTGACCTTGTCAAGGTCATAGATCGTTCGGGGCAAAATATTATTGGGAATTTCAAGTGTTGAAATTTGCAATGAGATTGCATACCTTCTATGAGATAGTTGGATCCCGATACCCGCTGCGAGTAAGAGTTACTCCTGGGAGAGTTTTATACATTACAATTAGCCGATCAAGTAGGTGTCTAGAAAGGTGTCAACGGGGTTACGCTTCTGGGAAAACGAGGTTTACATTAATTAGGTTCGTGCGAAAGCACGGGGGACCTCCCTCAAAGTACCGACACTGGCCTGGCTGAAAGATTGGCGAACTTGTAGTGTGTAATTAATCCCGGCTAGTCTTTCCTTTTAGGGTTTGAAGGAAGATTTGATAAAAAGCAGTGGGAGCCATCCTGATTAGATAAAATAATAACCAATTTATTCTTGCAAGAGCGCACGCTGAGTGTTTTCTTCTCTCTCTCTCCTGGTAGCGACCATATCACGCTTTAATCAAGATAATAATACGGATTATTGACCGAACCCGCTTGTTATACTGAGCTGGGGAACGTTGGTCCCGCTCCAACCTATAATTGTTATAAGACAGAGCAGGAAATTGGGGAATACCAGATTTCCCGTGCCGCCCAAACGAAGAGAGTGCATGCTGATGCATCATCTTCGGGTGTGTTCATTATATAGAACTGTTTCTCTGTATCCTCTACGTCCTGGGTATATGATACCGGATCAGGATCCCAGATATGTAATATGTTACATAGGGTTACAGAAAGGTAGAGAACTGAGAACGGGTGATATGTTTCATGAGGCAGAAAACGGGGCAAGTGTTGCAGCCAAGTCTGTTGGTCACTGTCACCCTGTATTATAAATACATTGATTCTGAACGAATGTTATTAGATACCGAACCTGATATACAAAATCATATCAATCTCTTTATCAGTAAAGAAATGATGAAATTTTGTATTGTTGGATAATGTTTTGAACATTTCCTATATCAAAAGTTGATCGGTTCAGGCACATTATCTAAAAACGTTGATGTTCTAAATCAAACTACAGTTCTTAGTATACGGAACACACACAAGAGGAAGAGTTCAGAAATGAACGAATTCTTCTTGAGGTATTGTAGACTAGGTCATATCAATGCGACCCGACAAGCTAAGTTCCAAATAGATGCATATTTAAATCTGTTTGAATTTACATCTTATGAAACTTGCCAGTCATGTCACAAAGATAAGATGACCATAGCTCCGTTTACTGAAAACAGAGAAAGAGTTAGTAAACTCTTGGGATGATACATGTTGATGTATGTAGGTCCCCTGTCTACACATACCAAGACCGGTTCTTTTTACTTCATTACGTTCTCTGATAATCTCTCAAGATTCAGTCATATGTTCCTGTTGAAACATGAGTCCGAACCTTTTGAGATATTCACAGAATATAAGCTAGAAGTAGAGAACCGATACGGGTATAAGTATTATGTCCTTTGATGTGATCAAGGAGGAGAATACTTGAGCACGGAAATCCTGGACTATTCTAAAGGAGAATGAGATTCTCTCTCGGCATTACACCTCCGAATACACCATAGCACGATGGTATATCGGGGCGGAGCAATCACACCCTATATGATATGGTGTGCTCTATGATGAGTATTACTGAGTTACCTATTACCTTTTAGGGAGTTGTGCACTTAAGAAGCTGCATACCTATTGAATAGGGTTCCAATCAAATCAGTTGCCTACCGCTTCATATGTGATATTGTATGGGAAGAGCTCATGTCTTAAGCCAGTTAAGATTTGGGGTTGTCCGGCCTATGTCTAAAAGGCAAAATCCGGACAAGCTCGAGGCAAGGTCAGTTATGTAGAACTGGAAATGTTCCAGCCATACAAACTGCAACTGATGATTTGATAGAACCAAAGGATTCAGTAAATACCAACGAACCTCAGCCTCTCCGCCAATCTAGTAGGGTTCCTCACCCACATGAGAGTTACTTCGGTTTCTCTATGACAGTGGGAGCGAGGATTGCATCATGAGATGATGACCCAACTAGTTTCGAGCTGGCCATCAGGAGTGTGGCTCTATAAGAATTGCTGGATGCTTAGTGATCTGAGATGGAATCCATATACACCAACAAAGTATGGACTTTGGTTGCTATATCTGAAGGGTTAAATCCCCATCAGGAGCAAGTATATCTTGAGAAGATTACTTGGTGTACATCGAAAAGTTGAGACTTTCAAAGCTAGACTTGTTAAAGGCTTTCGTCATTGACCAAGCGTGGATAATGATGAAACCTTTTCCCGTACATATGCTTAAGTCCATCCAGATCCTACTTGTCACGGCTACATACCATGACTACGATATCTGGTGGTTGGGTGTCATGACTGCTTTTCTAAATGATGTTTTAGAAGAGTGCGTCTATAAGTACACAGCCAGAGGGCTTCGTAGACAGTGGGAGCAGCGGAAACGTGTGCAAGATGCTTTATAGGATAAAGCAGGCATCGCGGAGTTGGAACATCTGTTTTGATGGATTAGTCAAAGAAGTTGACATCATCAATATGGTAGATGAACCTTGTATAAACAAAAAGGGTAGTAGGGAGTATGGTAACGATCCTCGTAGAGTACGTGGATGACATACTCTTGATAGGGAGGAAGTTTCCTATGCTACGCTCGATCAATCTCCGCTTATCACTATGATTCTCCATATAGGATCAAAATGATACCTCCTAAATCCTGAGTTTTGGATCTATGAGATAGATTTAATTGGATGTTAGGATTCTCACTAGTTGTAGTGAGATGGTATCAATCGATCCTGGGGAGAATCACTGGAAGGGTTCCAGGGTGATAAAGACGACTGAATGTCATTCGCAGGCATTGTCTTTACCCTCAGTAAAGGGACGGTATGTTGGAAGAGTTCCAAGCTAGATACCGTGGCATACTAGACGATAAAGGCAGGATACATCGCTACTTAAGATGCTACCGAAGAGGCTGTTTGGGTGTATATTGGTTCATGAGATGAACTACGTTCCTACCATTGTGAGACAATGGAGTTGTGGCTTATGCCGAGGAACGCCGGTCCCATCAGTGATCCAGACATATTCTAAGGCAGTATCACCTGATCATGGAGATGGTTGATCTCCAGGGGATCGAGGTCAGGAGAGTAGACTCAGAGGACAACACAGCGGATCCACTCACAAAGGCCTGTTCCCAGAGAGAGACTTTTATGGGATGGTTGAGTATGAGATACTTCAAACCACTGCTACAGATGGCCCTAGTGCAAGTGGGAGATTGTTAGTTATATGTATGCCCTAGAGGCCATTGCTATACATAGGATGTATATTGTAGTGGATGCTGGGACATATATAGTAAGGACTTTCTTGCTCGACATGATAGTATGCTATCTGGTTGATCTTTACCTTAACGTGTATACTGTTTGTCTCTCTGTTACATGTTGTAAAGCCCTTAGGATGTGTACTTGACTACCTGGACTATGATGCGGATCATACTAGTGGGGACATGGTAGTCCATAAGTACATCCTTCAAAGTCCCTAGTCGTGGGTGTATTGAGACAGGGCATCGATATACAAGAGTAGACTAGCGTATACCTTCTCGACCCATACAGATGGGCGATGGATGATCACATATCCATTGGTGTTTGACATCAGAGATGATATACGGGTGCTTAGTAGAGACTGGGTACACTGGACGGACTCGCCGAGAACTCCCAGATGGTATTATACCTCACGTCAGATGGCAGTTCTCTGGTGACACTGGTACAGAGTAGTCTGTTGACCCGAGAACGTCATAGAGTCTTGTGTGGTTCCCACTGTGCTTTGATTTCCATCTTACCACGTCCAAGAGGGCGTGCAAAACGGTGGTTTTTGGGTACAGTCCCGAGTCACATGGAGGCAATGAGCGATAGGAGGGGATTCGTCTCTCCCGGTATAGGGAGTTGATGTTGCGCTGTGTTCGATTGGCTATAACAGGAAATCCCTTGCCAGGGTTTCTGAGATTTACTGGTAAGTGTTACCAGTAGTTTCTCGAATTGTTATAGACCTCATATCGACACGACTTATCGAGCTATTGGGGTCTGACGTTTACCACCCCTAGGCGAGATATGCGACATATCAGACGATCAGACCGGACTGTACGGTAGTGTTACTGGTTGGATTCACAGGAGTGTGTGCGGGCTTGCTCGTCGATCTTCTGATCGCTCAATACCCGGGTAGCCGTTACGTTTAGCAGACCGCTTGCGGCTTGTGGGTGTTTGATATGATCATCACCTGCTGCCGGCGTATTGACGAGTCTTTAGAGTCCTACACAGAGGTTTCCTGGCTCAAGCGAAACGAAATAGGAGCGCATATGAGATATGTGCGGGACCGAGAATAATACGAGTATGTGATACTGTATTCGATTCTCGCGATGTGACATTGATCGGTTATATGCGATATAGCCGGGTTATCGGATCAAGTGTTGATTCGATAAGATGTTACTAATGATACCAGTCGGTTATGTGCGTCATGACCGGATCGTTAAATCAAGTGTTGATTTAATGATTTAATGCATAATTATATATTTGATATATTACTTTGCATTAACTAGTATCGGTTCACTTTAAATGGATTTTCTCGCTCGGTTGTGCGCATTGCATATGCGATATGTTTTTGTGCACTTGATTGTATCATGTTTGATGATACATGCTTTTTGGTTAAGTGTAAGGAATTAAACCAAGATTAAGTTGTTGATTAGGGTTTTACTTATTCACTTATCTTATTTATTTATTCATTATGAATAAATTGAAAGATAAATGAATGGTGGCTTCATTTGTTTTTAGTTGAAGCTTCATGAAGCTTTGACTTGATGACTTTTTTGTTCTCATCCTTAACCCTAACCATTCAACCCAACCTTAGTCAATTCTCTACACTTAACTAAGGTTAAGATTATGATAAGTATTCTTTTATTTTATATTTTCTAATAACTTATCGTAATACCATCTTCTTCTTCTTCATCTTCTTCACATGAAGAAGCTTACTTCATCAATGGTGATTGATGAAAACAAGTGAGAAATCCAATTCTAAAGTCTACCCACTTCCTATTTCTTCATCCTCTACCTCTTGCCAAGTAGTAGAGTGTGTTTTCTTCACAAGTTTCTTGACTTGGTGAAGTCGGAGCTTGATTTAGCGATGCCTCGACGTAGATCATCTTCGGCATGGACATCGATGACCTAGCCCGTCCATTCTTCGATAAAGCCGACGCTAGAGCCCGGGACTTGTTATGGACAGCGAGGAGACTTCATTGCGGAGCTATGGAGGTGGAGCACCGGATCTACAAAGGTTGTATTTCCGATTCTAATAGTTAAGTGTTAACTAGTTACTTTGTTCGCCTAGACATCTAGCCTACGATCCGTACACTAGGGTTTCTCGGCACCATAATTTTTGAAATTGGCATGGTTGATGCCTTGTGAGACCTCTTGAGAGTGCCTAGGAACCCTACACCATGCGGGCGATATCCCCGTAGATGTGAAATCTACTCACAGTGTCTCGTGCTAAGTGTATCCAACAACTTGCTTGCCCTTCTTCGCAGCGTCCGTCTCACTGGCCTGCAAACCTAGAATCACATAACATATATCACACATAAGCTCAATTTCACAGAAACGCGACATTACGGCCCAACTAGAAACCCGTGTCGCAAACCAATCGCGCGTGTGTGCGATACGCTAAAACGTGTGATCACGCGCCTGAAACTACCCCGACGCGTCGCGATACGCAAAAGCCCCAAACCTACTCACGTATCACGCGTGTCGCGAAGGTTTAGAAAAACGGCAAAATAGGTATTTGGTCCCAGATTTCTATACAGAACTAAACTTACAAAAATATATACATCACAGCACCCTACAGACTAGCAGACACCTACAGGACCAAACCCCAACCCAAACCCTACCCATCTGGCCGCAATTGGCGGCCAAAGGGGTGAATTAGGGGGTCGGGTTCTAGCTAGGGTACCAGCACATCTTCACTACACTGCAGTACCCTCAATTTCAATCAGAACTCATCGGGTCAAAAGCAGTTCCAGAAAACTCAGTTTTGCTTAAAAACGACGGATTTGCATCAATTAGGGAAACTGGTGGTATTTTAGTGCAATCGGGGTTAAACTAGGTTAATATGGTCTCAACAACCCACTAACAACTTACTGAAATCAATTCACACAACACTAGCACAAGATTCCTACTAAACACCTCATATCGCACTAAAACACACTAAAAACCACTAACCGATGCAAAACTACTCTAACCAAGCAAACTAGGGAATAAGTTTAGGAAATATACCTCATACTTAACCCTAGGGAGCTGGAGGAAGAAGAGGAAGGTGCAGGGAAGGGCTGCACTAGGTGCTGTTGCTGTTGTGTTTGCTGCTGCTACTGCTGTGAAGCTTGTTGCTGCTGCTGCTACTTCTCTCTGCTGCTGCTGTTGCCTCTAGCTCCTGCTGCTGCTGTTGCTTCAGTTGATGAAGTGTGAAGGTAAGTGGGTGTGTTGTGTGAGTGTGTGGGTGTGTGAGACTTGAGAGAAAAGAAAAATAAGAATGAGAGGAAACAATTATGATCCAATTGTCAACCCTCCTCTCTCTCTCTCTCCCCTCATGATTGCAAGCATGGCTTAAAGCCATGATGCACTCTCTCTCTCTCTCACAAGTCAACACTCTAAGAAAATTCAAATAAAAGCAACTACTAATTAACTAATTAACTTAATTTAAACCCAAAAAACTTAATCCCAATGATTAACCCACCATGGTCACTAATCATGGTAAAACTTATTTTAAAAACCCTAGTTTACATGCACAAGTGTGTGCAAGCCTAGGAAAATTTTGGAAAAATATTTATTGAATTAGGAAAAATATTTAAAACACAATTTGGTAAACTTTTTGTTAAAAACCATTATTTAAATATAATTATTCACTAAACATATCCTAAGGTGTTACAAATATGGAGTGGTAAAAGACCATATCTTGAAAGTATTAAGATATGGGGTTGTCCGGCCTATGTAAAGGTGCAAAACCCGGAAAAGCTTCAGGCATGATTAGTTTTGTGTAAGTTTGTGGGATATCCTTGAAATTCTTTGGGATATCTTTTCGACCACACTGAGGAATAGAAGGTGTTCATTGCTCGTCGTGCCACCTTTTTGGAGTGGCAATATCTTGCAAAAGAAATAAGTGGGAGCACGGTAGAACTGGATGAAATATCTGAACAACAAACTCAAACTGAGAATTTAGTAGAACCAGAAAATTCAATAGTCCCAGATGAACCTCAGCCATTCCGCAAATCTGGTAGGATTTCTCATCCGGCCGAGAGATACTATGGTTTTCTCATAGACGGGGATCTAGAGGATTTCATCTTGGAAGAAGATGATCCTACCAGTTTCAGGCAGGCCATTATCAGTAGGGACTCTGATAAGTGGTTGTATGCAATGAGATCCGAAATGAAGTCCATGTACACCAATAAAGTGTGGACCTTAGATATTGCTCCACATGGGGTAAAACCCGTTGGATGCAAATGGATCTACAAAAGGAAACTTGGTGTAGATGGGCAGGTGGAAACCTATAAGGCTAGAATCGTTGCAAAAGGTTTTCGTCAAAGACCTGGTGTGGACTATGACGAAACCTTTTCTTCATTGGCTATGCTCAAATCCATTCGGATCCTACTTTCCATTGCTGCCTTCCATGACTATGAGATCTGGTAGATGGACGTAAAAACGGCTTTTCTAAATGGCAGTTTGGAAGAGTGCGTTTATATGGATCAACCAGAAGGTTTTGTAGACAGTGGGAGCAACGGGAAGGTGTGCAAGTTGCTTAAATCGATTTATGGATTAAAGAAGGCATCGCGGAACTGGAACATCTGTTTTGATGAAACAGTCAAGGAATTTGACTTCATCAAGAACGAGGATAAACCTTGTATTTATAAGAAGATTGTAGGACGAATTGTCATATTCCTAGTCTTATACGTGGACATTCTTTTGATAGGAAATGACATTCCTATGCTACAATCGGTCAAGCTATTCTTGTCATAACGGTTCTCCATGAAGGACCTGGGTGATGCATCGTGCATTCTAGGATCAAGATCTACAGAGATAGATCCAAGAGATTACTGGGACTTTCGCAGTCCAGGTACATAGAGACCGTACTAAAGAGATTTAATATGGAAGATTCCAAGCACGGTAATATACCCGCATTGCACGGAATCACCCTCTCCAAGAAGATGCCTTCCAGGACTGATGAGGAGAGGGTTCGCATGAACACTATGACCTACGCTTCGGCGGTAGGATCTATAATATTTGCGATGCTATGTACAAGACCAGATGTAGGTTACGCGCTAAGCGTGGTGAGCCAGTATCAGCCAGACCCAGGTGAGAACCACTGGACGGCAGTGAAGAACATTCTCAAGTACCTGAGAAGGACTAAGGAGATGTTCCTTGTTTACGGTAATGGAGACCTCATGGTCGAGTCCTTTACCGATTCAAGCTTCCAGAATGACAAGGATGACAGCAAGTCTGTCTCGGGTTTTGTGTTTACCCTCAACGGAGGGGTGGTGTGTTGGAGGAGTTCCAAATAGGATACCGTCTCAGACTCGACGATGGAGGCTGAATACATTACTGCAAGCGATGCCGCAAAAGAAGCGGACTGGATGAAGAAGTTTATTAGTGAACTTCAGGTAGTTCCGTCCATTATTGACCCAATACTTTTGTATTGCGATAATAATGGGGCTATAGCTTTAGCGAAGGAACCACGGTCCCATCAGAAATCCAGACACATCTTAAGGCGGTATCACCTGATCAGGGAGATCATTGATCGTCAGGAGATCGGGGTACGGAGAGTGGACACTAAAGATAACATGACGAATCCATTCACAAAGGCCCTCCCTCAAACACAGTTCGAGCGACTTTTTGAGCTATTGGGTATGCGGTACGCCAGCAGCTGGCTTTAGTGCAGACGTTGGGTATGCAGTACACCAATTACTGACATTTAGTGCAAGTGGGAGATTGTTGGATATTTATGCCCTAGAGGCCATTATTGTATAATACTAGTTTGTATATTACATTTTGGAATCTTGGGATATATACACGGATTTACGACAGTCTTACTCGATATAGTAGTATGCTACTTGGTTTGTATCTATCTTAATATGTGTATATGTTTGTTTTAACATATCGCTAATACATATTGATGGAGCCCTTAGGATCTTTGCTTGACTATCAGTGTTGTGATGGCGATCACAATAGTCGGGGCTGGGTAGTCTATAAGCACATCCTTATACAGGTCCCTAGTCGTAGGATTATCGAGACAGGGCATCGATACTCCAGAGTAGACTAGTGTTTACGCTACTCATCCCAACGAGGGAGATGGTCTGTCCCACAGCCATTAGTACGTCGTACTGGAGATAGAATACAGGTGCTCGTTAAGTTACGAGTATACTGGACAGGACTCGTCGAGAACTGTTGGTTGGTATTATACCTATCGTCAGTTAGCAGTTCCCAGGTGACATGAGTACAGCTTAGTCCGTTGACTTGACACTGCTACTTCACCTCAAGTGTGTTCCCACAGTTCTTTGATTGCTACCCTACCACAGCTCTATTGAGTCATGAAAACAGGTAGTAGTTGGGTGCAGTCCCAAACCACTTGGAGGAAGTGGCGGTTAGACAGGATTCGTCTCTCCTGGTATTGGGGGTTGATATCATACGGTGTTCAGGAGAGCCATTACACAAAATCCCTGGCCAGGGCAAGTGAGATTTACTGGTAGGGTTTCCAGTAGTTTCTCAGGGTGTTCTGGGCTACACTTCGACACGACTTATACCGCTATTAGGGATCTGACGTTTACCACCCCCTAGGCCCGATATGCGATACTCTTAGACGAACATACCGGACTGTACGGAGATTGTCACAGATAGGCTCAGTAGGAGTTTGGATGAGCTTACCCGTCGACCTTCTTATCGACAGATACCTGGGTAGCCGTTACGCACAGCTAGTGCCACTGATGTGTTTGTGGTTAAACCCAATTCCAGAGTACTATCGAGTCTTTAGAGTCCCACACACAGGGTTTCCTAGCTTCGGGCGAAACGAGTAGAAGTCGTATGGTTTTACGACAGGGTTCGATCACATACGTGTACTTGTGTGTGTGTGGTATTCGAGCGGACAATACTAGTGGGCTTTGGTTTAAGCCGAATCCTAGTATTTGATTAGTGGATTGGACTCGTCTCATAGTATTCATGTTTCTTGGAACACGGATGCGGGTATGTATATACGGTTGAGAGGGGGTATAGAAGGAGATACCTCATTAGGGTTTTGACCATTGACTTGGTCAAAACACATATGAGAAAAAGAAAAGACTTTGTTATTTTTGATAAATGATAATTTTTAGCATGGCTACTTATGTTGACATTTTTACTTGGCTTGACTTGTTGACCTTAGATATTTTGAGAAGATATTTTGAGCACTAGGTATTTTTGCTAGATATTTTTGAAGACATGTTTGAGGTCATATATAAGTTTGCTATTCTATTTTTTATTATCATTATCACAAATACTTTCTCTTTCTTCAAGCTAGCTCTCTCCTTCTTCCTCTCTCAAACCCTAGTGTATCATGTGTTGATAATCAAGAGTTAATGAGACTAAACCACTCAAATCACACTCTACTCACTCTAGTCTACTTAGATTAGCAAGCTAAGTTTTCTAGTTACCTCAAGTTAGAGGTTTAGCTCAAGGTGGGAGCTATCGGGTGGATCATCATTAACACAAGGAGGCCGAAGTTCAAGCACGATCCATACTTCCATCGAGGACTTGTTTTCATTAGGTATACTTTCTATCATAGTAGATAGAACCCTAACTAGCTAACTAGGTTTATGGTAAAGATCCGGTTTGTGTTTATTCTAGCGCCAAGTTTATGATCATCATAAAAATTTTGTTCCGCATTTGGCTACGGAAGTTGGCCGGGGCGCTAGTGTAACCCTTCCGTATACAGTCTTATGTCTACAAATGCCAAGGTTGGTTCTTCATACTTCATTATATTCACTGATCTTCTCTCAGGATTTGGACAGATGTTCCTGTTGAAACACAAGTCTGAAACTTTTGAAAAATTCAAGGAATATAAGCTTGAAGTTGAAAACCAAAACGGGTAGAAGTATTATAGTCCTACGATGTGATCGAGGAGGCAAATACTTATGCATGGAGTTCTTGGATTTTTTAAACGGGGAATGTGATTCTCTCTCAGCGTACTCCTTCGTATACACCACAGCACAATGGTGTATCTGGGCGGAGGTATCGCACCCTATGAGATATGGCACACTCTATGATGAGTACTGCTGAGTTACATGTTTCTTTTTAGGAGTTTTGCAATTGAGAAGCTGCATACCTATTGAATGGGGTTCCATCCAAATCAGGGCCTACCACTACATATAAGATATGGAATAGGAAGAGACCATGTCTTAAACGAGTTAAGATATGGGGTTGTCCGGCCTATGATGAAAAGCAAAATCCGGACAAGCTCGAGGCAAGGTCAGTTATGTATAAGTTTGTTGGATATCCCGAACATTCATGAGGAAATATCTTCTACCACACTGAGTAGCAAAAGGTGTTTTGTTTCTCAGCATACCGCCTTTTTAGAAAAGGAATTTCTTGTGAAGAAATTTGTGGACATAAGGTATAACTTGAAGGAGTTCCAGCTAAACAAACTAACAACCGACAATTTGGTGAAACCAAAGGATTCAATAGTCTCCAACGAACCTCAGCCTCTCCGCGAATCTAGTAGGGTTCCTCATCCACTTGAGAGATACTATGGTCTTCTCGGTGACAGTGGGAGCGAGGATTGCATCATGGTAGATGATGGCCCAACTAGGTTCAGGCAGGCCATCACGAGTGGGGACTCTGTGAATAAGCTGGATGCTATGCGATCAAAGATGGAATCCATGTATACCAACAATGTATGATTTTGCATGTTGCACCTGGAGGGGTAAAACCCATTGGGAGCAAATGGATCTTGAGAAAATTCTGTTGGATATGTATGCCCTAGAGGCCATTATTTGATAGTCGATGTATTTATATATGTATATATATTCAGAGGACATTCTTGCTCGACATGATAGTATGCTATCTAGCTACACTTTATCTGACATGTTCACTTGATCATGCTTTTATTCATTTATACATGTTGATAAAGCCCTGAGGATATTTACTTTACTACTGTGATTATGATGTAGATCATACTAGTGGGACATATGTAGTTTATAAGCATATCCTGAAATGTCCCTAGTCGTGGGTGTATCGAGACGGGGCATCGATATTCCAGAGTAGACTAGCGTATATGATGCTAAACCCATGTGATGGGCGATGGATGTTCCCACATCCATTGATGTTTGACATCGAGATCGTATACGGGTGCTCAGTAGAGACTGGGTACACTGGACAGACACGCCGAGAACTCCTATATGGTATTATATCTATCGTCAGATAGCAGTTCTCAGGTGACACTGGTATAGGTTAGTCTGTAGACCCGAGATCGTCATAGAGTCTCGTGTGTTCTCCTACTGTACTTTGATTACCACCCTACCACGGCTCTACTGAGTCGTGAAAACAGGTGGCTTTTGGGTAGAGTCCTAAGACACATGGAGGAAATGAGCGATAGGAGGGGTTTCGTCTCTCCCGGTATTGGGGGTTGATGTTGTGCTGTGCTCGATTGGCTATATCAGCAAGTCCCTGGCCAGGGCTAATGAGATTTACTGATAAGTCTTATCAGTAGTTTCTCGAACTGATTATAGGCCATACATCGGCATGACTTATTGAGTTATTGGGGTCGACGATGCCATCCTTAGACTTAATATGTAGCATATCTGATGAAGAGACCGAACTGTACGGTAGTGTTACCAGTTGGCTAGATGGGAGTTTTGACAGGTTCGCTAGTTTTCTTATGATCGCTCAATACCCGGATGGCCGTTACATTTAGCTGACCTCTTGCGGCTTGAAGGTGCTTGATATGATTATCACCCACTGCCGGCGTATTGACGAGTCTTAGAGTCCCACAGAAGAGTTTCCTAGCCCAGGCGAACCGATGTGGTGTGCATATGTGATATGCGTGGGGACCCAATTAAATGCGTGTATGTGATACTGTATATTAATCGGGCGTTTTACTATTGGTCGGGTCGTATGTGATATGACCGGTTTGTTAAATCAAGTGTTGATTTAACATTGACTTAATAGCTCACTTTGTTTAAACCATTTTCTTTTGTTGTATGCATATGTTTATGTTGATGCACATGTTGATGTGCATGCACACATACATGCATACACTTGTGTGTATCATGGTTGTTAATACACTTGTGGCGGCAATGCAAGACTCACATGGAAATATTTATCTATATATTTATTTTTGAGTTAATACAAATAGAATTAATTCATGGTTGATATTTATCTCTTCACTTAACCATGCATTAACCATGAGTTATTATTCTTTGGCTCTCATTACTCCAAAATAAATATCTTGATATTTATTAACCCATAGTTACAAGTGAGAATGATTTAATATATATATTATTTCATTCTCATTTTTCTTTCATGATAATTATCTCTTTGAGCTCTTGAGTTGCCATCATCTTCTTCCTCCTCTCTCTTGCTCTCTTGATCTTTGTATTGAGTGAGATAGTGATGAAGATAGGGTTTTGAAGTGAGAAAACAAACCACGTCATCATTCTACACTAGTCTAGCCAATTAGTTTAGAGTGTTAGCTTCATCTTCATCTTTTGATCAAGTAGAGCTAGGAGCTTGGACAAAGAGGACTCCAGGTGGATCATCGTGGACTTGGAAGATCAATAGCAAGCCCGTTCAAACTCTCAAGGAGCCATGGAGTTAAGCAAAGAGAACTACAAAGGTTGTATTCTCTTCACTTAGTGTTATATTACTTGTAGTATGTGATACTACTTCTTGTTACCCTAGCTTTTCTAGTTCGATTCCTAGGTTAGATTGTTTAGCACCATCTAATTTTTATATTATGTCATGTGTGATGCTATCAAATCCTAGTAGTGGTGCTAAGGAATCGCTACAGTGGTATCAGAGCCAAACTAGGTGTTAAGATAATACAAAACCGAAACAACTCCGCAAAATACGATTTTAGAAACCCTAGATTTTGCTCTCTGGAAATTTTTTGAAAAGTCGTTTAAAAATTATTTTAGCAACTGCAGAATAGTGTATATGATACAAGAATAACACAGGTGAAATACAGGGGCCTGTGCTCGGTTTTGACTCGAGCTCCAAGCACAATTCCGGCGACGCCGGCCTTAGTTGCTCCAAACCCCCTCGTATTGCACCAGTGCTCTGTTCTGTAGGATTTGGGGTTTCTGGTATTATTTGTTTAGTCCATATTTTCATGTGATGATCATTTGGTTATGGGCTAATTGCGGAGTATTTCGTAGTCATATATTTTAGTATTGTATTGGTTACCTAGACAATGTTTAACAGTTCGAACGAACTTCAAACACCACGTCAAGACACCCCACTGAAATTTTCAAGAGTTGAACTTTTGTAAGTTAATTATATTCAATAGTCATGCAAGTAACACTATGGACCCTCTAGAAGAACAAAAACCTTAACTCGATTCTATGCCCTCGGAACCGCGACTTGAACCATAGGGTTTGCCGTAGTTCCGCGGTGTCATAGGTGAGTCATTGGTTTGACCCTTCTACGGCTAGATCATAAGTACTGTAGCACGTTTTGGGTACTTTAACTTTGCTCAAGTGTAGAGCTCGTCGGGTGATGTGCGTGTTGGTTGATTCGGTCGAAACGTTTAACAAAGTCTAGTATATTATGATACAATAATTGGAATCTACATTTATATGTTGCATGTGAATCTAGCATTTCGGTCTCGGGAATAATCCGAAATCTTGTTGAATTATCCAACTTATTTTGAAAAGGTGTTTTCATGGATGAGACCTAAATGCGAGACTTACTCTATTAGGCATGAAATCTTGGATATGTGATATCCCGGGTTTATGATGTCTAAGGGCAATGTCGATTCCATTTGTTGTAGTTTTTCACTTTCTTTTCTGCGACCGTAAGCGTAGTATGTGGTGTATCGCCGGTTTCGTTGCTATACGTCAACGACAATTGTGGTATGCATACTTGCTTACGTTGATGACATGTGATGTTATATGTTGCTGAGATATGATGTATAGGATCGTCATGATTGAATGGCCGGGGGTTTTATGTGAGATGAAAGTTTTACTTTTCATTCATGTAAAATTCATTGTATGTAATATTATTTTATTGGGGCACTTCTGGGTTGAGGATGATGTCACCTTTGTTGTATATTATTTACTTTTCCGCATTAGGATAGACCCAAGATGGGGAGCATAAGTGATAGGGTTCTGGGGTCCAATTGGAGACCATCTTGAGGCGTCGAGACCGGGTTTCCTAACTCCAGAATTGGTAAGGTCACTTTCCGGTCTCATAGGGATCTAGGGGTGTGGGATTGGCTATTCATCATGACCGTGGAATCCGTATTTTCTATTGATGGCTAAATACAAAATACAGACATCCTAGCATATCCTATATTTTCATATATGTGTTTCTTCTGCTTATATTCTGTGATGTGATCACTTGATATATCTGAGACGAATGTAATATTATATATGAGATATAGTAGATGTTGCTTATGTTTTGCACACGCGCTAGTCTCGTCCCGGTATGTCGTTAGTTATGTAACCTAACGGTGCATAACGGAACATTGAGGCGAATGTGGATGTCATAAGAGTACGCTGTATTTTCGTTTCTTTTCTGTGTTTGGCTTAAGGACTTAAATGATGGGACTACATTAATGAGATTAATGTAAAGAAAATAAACCTAAAAGATGTTATAGAATCGAATTTGAAACCCACTCGGCTTTTTACGAAAAAGCTACATTTCAAAATTGCGGAGCTTAAGCCACTCTTTTTGAAAAACCATTTGATTCTACAATGATATCAAGTTCAAAGCGTTAAAAGTTTTCTTAAAACCATCCGCAACCCTCCGTCATTTTAGGAAGTAGAGTACTTAGTATTCGTTCTACGTATGTTGATTATAGTCAAGGCGTAGTGTACGGTAGCTAAGTGATGTCTTCCTACACAGCATATGATGCGATTAATTAGGACATTCACATAATTATGTTGATTATAGTCAAGGGTCATGTGGGTGAATTTGATTAATCGAGAAATGACGGGTAGAACTTGACTAATGCTTATGATATGTTGATTATAGTCAAGGTCATGAGTGCTAGGGGTAAAAACCATATCGGGAGTTTCAAGAGTTGAAATTTGCAATGAGATTGCATACCTTCTATATGATGGTTGGATTTCGATCTCACTGTGAGCAAGAGTTGCGCCCAGGAGAGTTTTGCACTTTACAATTAGCTAACCCATTAGGTGTCTAGAAAGGTGTTAACAGGGCTACGCCTCTAGGAAGACGAGGTTTATATTAATTAGGTCCATGCGAAAGCACGGGGAACCTCCCTCAAGTACCGACACTGGCCTGGCTGAACAGTTAGTGAAGTTGTAGATTGTAATAAATCCTGGCTAGTTTTCCTTTTATGGTTTGAAGAAAAATTTGATAAAACCAGTGGGAGACATCGATTAGATAAGATAATAACCAATCTGATCTTTGCAAGAGCTTTCGCTGAGTGTATTCTTTTCTCTCTCTTAATGGCAAATACCAATGACAGGACTTAAGCTTCTACTAGAGAAAAATAAACTGAATGGGACCAATTATAAAGACTGGCTGAGGAACATTAATATTGCCTTGACTTATGATAAGGTATCATATGTCCTCACGGCCCCAGCCCCGCCCGTCCCAGGTCCTAAATTTTCAGTTGTGGATAAGGAAATCCGCAAGATATGGGACGCTGACTGTGCCACGGCCAAATGCCTCACGCTTGCATCGATGGATAACACACATCAAAAGCAGCACGAACATATGGATATCCAATCCATCTTTCTCCATAGAAAAGAGTTGTATGGGGAGCAATCTCATGTCCTGCGATACGAAACATCTAGAAAGCTGTTTCAGATGCGGATGGCTCTCGGCATATCAGTAGTTGACCATGTTCTGAAGATGATAGCTCTTATAGAAGAGCTTGAGGACCTCGGATGGACAATGGAGAACGAACAATATGTTGATATTGTTTTACAGTCTCTCCCCCCCAGCCTTTGCTTAATTTGTAGTTAACTTCAACAAGCACAACATGGAGAAGTCACTACCTGAACTTCTCAATATGTTGAGAAGTGCAGAGAGCATGCTCAATGCAGTGAAGACTCCTGCTTTAATTGCTGGTCCATCTTCCTCCTCTCGCCCGAAGGCCAAGGCTAAGAGAAAGATGAAGAAGAAACCTACCAAACCTAGAGGTGGAGTTAAAATGGCTAAGGGGAAAGACAAGTCCAAGGCTGGGGAATAGGGAAAGGGGAATGTTATTACTGCCACAAAGTGGGACACTGGAAGCGCAATTGTGCCGAGTACCTGGATCTCAAGAAGAAGAAGCATGGTGATGCTTCCGCTTCAGGTGTGTTTGTGACAGAAAACTGTTTTTCTATAAACTCTACTTCCTCGGTATTAGATACCGGTTCAGGTTCTCACATATGCAATTCTATGCAGGGACTGAGAAATAGTAGAGTTTTGAAGACAGGTGACCATACTCTCCGGGTTGGAAATGGTTCCAATATACATGCGGTTTCAGTGGGAGAGTATCACCTGGGGTTGCCGTCAAGGTGTATATTGGTTTTGAACACATGTTATTACGTACCTAGTATGCTTTGTAATATAATATCTGTTTCTTTGTTAGACAATGAAGGATATCATTTTGTATTGCAGAATAATGTTATGAACATTAACCTGAATCAAATGTTGGTTGGTTATGGTACACTTAATAACGGGATATACGTCCTAAATCAACACACGGTTTTCAGCATACAACATACTGCTAAAAGAAAATTTTCAGAAATAAATGAAGCTTTTCTTTGGCACTATAAACTTGGTCATATTAACAAAACAAGACTAAACAAGCTACATAAAGATGGATATTTAAACCCCTTTGACTAAATCTTATGCGACTTGCCAGTCTTGTATCAAAGGTAAAATGACCAAAACTCCGTTTTCAGGACACGGAGAAAGAGCTACTAAGCTCTTAGGCCTCATATATAGTGATGTATGCGGGCCAATGTCTACACAGGCTAGAGGCGGCTTTTCTTACTTCATAACTTTTACTGATGATTTCTCAAGATTCGGTCATATGTTTTTATTGAAGTATAAGTCTGAAGCTTTCGAGAAATTCACTAAGTACAATCTTGAAGTAGAAAAACAAACCGGATTGAGTATCAAAATGCTTCGATCAGATCGAGATGGGGAGTATCTCAGTACAGAGTTTGCAGACTTTCTAAGAGAGAATGGGATTCTCTCTCAGCTCACTCCTCTTTACACACCACATCAAAACGGTGTGTCAGAACGTCGGAATCGGACCCTATTAGATATGGTTCATTCCATGATGAGTGATGCTGAGTTACCTATCTCATTTTAGGGGCATGCATTGGAGACTGTTGCGTTTCTCTTGAACAGGGTTCCAACCAAAACCGTGTCTACCACACCATATGAGATTTGGTATGGGAAGAGGCCATCTCTTAAGCGATTTAAGATTTGGGGTTGTCCGGCCTATGTCAAAAAGCAAAATCCGGATAAACTCGAGACACGGTCATTCATGTGTAAATTTGTGGGATATCCAAAGAATTCATATGGATATCTATTCACCATAAGGAGGAACAAAAGGTGTTTGTTTCTCGGAATGCCACCTTTTTAGAAAATGAGTTTTTTTACAAATACTGATGGCAATGTGGTAGATCTAGAGGAGGTTCTAGAAACACTTGTTACAAATGACGACATGGTTGAACCGGCTGTTGCAACAGAAACTGATGAACCTCAGCCACTCCTGTCATGACCCGAAATTTAGCTCGTGACCAGCACTCGAATCACGCAATGTCCAAAGGCGTAACGTAATTCAAGTAAGCCGAAACCCAGAAATCTAAACCTTCTTAAGAAAATAAAAGAGGTGAAGTTTTGAAAATAAGGTATGATGAAAACAAAAGTTTTCCTAAATACATAAACATTGGAACATGAATAATGCAAGTGAAATTTACTAGTTTGAAAACATGTTTCGTCTTTTAAAAATTTGGTCAGCACCTCTTTTGTATTTTTTTGATCCAAAACCATAATACATAATAATGATAAAGGCATCCCCAAGTGGGAGCTAGCTCTTCGCCAATCGGCGGATCCACAACCACGCAAAACATAAATATAAGTATACGACGCCCAACGGTGAAGATCATCACAAAAGATAATGAAATAAGCAAGACATCAAAACCACAAGTAGCGGAAATACTCCTCGCTCTAAGTCTCGCAACCACATGTCTCACTAAGTCTCATTACTTATACAAATACTAGTTTGATTGATAGAGTTACTAGATACAATGTGAAATATAAATACAAGAGTGGGTACGATACAAATGTCCCACCTACCAAAGCAAATCACCCGAAAACAACTGTGTGCCAGCGATGCCTCAACTGATCCATGCGGTCAACCTGCAAGAACTGTGGCACAACGGGGGTGAGTTGCCTACTCGTGAGTAGAAAAACATCAACAAGTAGAAATCGAATAAACAACGACTCCTAGGTCAACTATGTCATAAGGTAATACTATGATATGTAGGGTGACCGTATCTGTATATGTGCCAACACTAATATCAATGTCAATCAGCATAAGGATATCATCCAACAATATGATCTATGTATGTATGCAAGTGGATCGTGTCTAACCATATTATCAATATATGTATGCAAGTGGATCCCGTCCACGTGTCAACCAAAGACACAACAACATCTTGCATGTAAATATCATAAAAGCATATGCATGAAAATATGAGGATACAAATCAAGTGTGTCCCTCGCGACACATCAAATCATGGAACCTGAGTGTCCTGCATCGACACTCGAAACATCATGAAACCCGTACCCAGCATCGGCACGTAAATCCTCATCTCACTCGGGCTCCGTCAGTCCGGATCGGCCCACGGGCTCCGTCAGTCCGGATCGGCCCATATCATCTCTCGACTCCGGTCGGTATCTTTCGGATATCCGCCGAGCCCAAGGACTATCACCGCTAGGTAGTGCTCCCCTTCCAGACTCACCGTCTAACAATACGAGTCTTCTTTCCCTAGGGTACCTCACCGGGTCCACTATGTACCCGCAGACGGTGCCTACCGCTCCTCGAATCGGGTTTCACATGCCACTCTCGGAATTGTGAAAACACATGGTGGACTCACTGAAATATCATATCAAGAGAAACCGGGTTTTTAAAACAGTACATGCTTTCTTTTGAAATTGTAAGTCCACGTTGCACACCCCGGTTCTTACGGGGAGGCGGAAACGGCGGAAAACAATAAATTTTGGTGCAAGGCAACATGGACTATAATCAAGGATCTTGGCTAAACTAGAAACTAGCAAACAAGTAGAGGCTTTAACTACTATGCTGTAGAAAATATACCTCATAGAACCGGTCCTTCGGGTCTTCTCTCCGCTGTCCAGCTCGTCCATCCACGCTCCGAGGGTCGATCCGGATCTTGGTCACCTCCGCGGCCTTCTTGAGTCGAAGACGATCCACCCGAGAGTTGTACACTAAGCTCCACCTCAAGCCGAGACAACTAGGGCAACGAGATCGCTAATCTAGATGCTCCAGGTTGTGTAGAAGAGAAAGATGGAAGTGTTTGTCTATGTTGATTCTTTTTCTCTCAACACATGAGATCAAAAGAATTATCAAGAGGAGGAAGATGAAGGAGAAACTTTAGCAACCATGGAGATTTTCTTTTCTTCTCACTTCAGGAGAGAGAATGAGAAGAGAATAATGAAAAGATTAACTCAAGAAAATGAACCATGGTTGCAATAATACACTAAAATCATCATTACTAATCCTATCATGATAAAGTTGATGCTACATTGAATTGGCCATTATCATAATCAAAAATTAAAAAGAAAATCAAAGAAGAGTATAGACCTCTCTTGAAGGTCAATGGTCAACACGGTCAACGGGTCAACAAAGTCAAGAGAGGTCAAGGTGGTCAAATGGTCAATGCAATTAGCCATCACTAAACTATCACTAAAAGGATTAGTAAACAATGTCTCCGGCTCATAATGGTTTTGACCAAACGAATTGTCAAAACCCTAATGAGCCTGCCACATTACGGTTTTGGCCGAACCAACTGCCAAAACCCCAATGGGGCACCTCCTCCTTCATCGCTCCTCAAAACTGTGCATACACACCCGCATCCGCATTCCGTAGAATGCGAATGCACAGAAGACAAAACAAATCCATCTGTGCAATACTAGGATCTGGCTTAAACCAAAGCCCACTAGTATTGCCTGCCCGAACAGCATACGCACACAAGTGCACGTAAGTGATCGTAGCCCTGCCGTAAAACCATACGGCCTCTACACGTTTCGCTCAGTGCAGGGAAACTCTCTGTATGGGACTCTAAAGACTCGACACTATGCTGGCAGTGGGTTTAACCACAGACCGTAAGTGGCACTAGCTGTACGTAACGGTCCCCAGGTAGATGTCGATAAGAAGGCCGATGAGGTAAACCCATCTGAACTCCTACTAAGCCTGTATGTGACAATCTCCGTACAGTACGGTCTGTTCGTCTGATACATCGCATGGCGGGCCTAGGGGGGTGGTGAACGTCAGTCCCCTAATAGCGGTACAAGTCGTGTCGGAGTGTAGCCCAGAACACCCTGAGATAACACTGGAAACCTACCAGTATATCTCGCTTGCTCTGGCCAGGGACTACTTGTGTAATGGCTCTCCTAGACACAGCGCGATGTCAACTCCCAATACCGGGAGAGACGAATCCAGTCTAACCGTCACTGCCTCTAAGTGCTTCGGGACTGCACCCAACTACTATCTGTTTGCATGACTCCTTTCAGCAGTGGTAGGGTAGTAATTTAAGTACAGTGGGAACACACTCGAGGCGAAGTGACAGTGTCAAGTCAGCGGACTAAGCTGTACTCATGTTACCTGGGAACTGATAACTGACGATAGGTATAATACCAACCAACAGTTCCCGACGAGTCCTGTTCAGTGTACTCGTAACCTAACGAGCACCCGCTTACTATCTCAAGTACGACGTACTGACGGCTGTGGGACAGACCGTCTCCCCCGCTGGGATGAGAAGCGCATACGCTAGTCTAGTCCGGAGTATCGATGCCCTGTCTCGATAGTCCTACGACTAGGGACCTGAATAAGGATGTGCTTATGGATTACCCAGCCTCCACGAGTGTGAGCGCCATCACAACGCGGGTAATCAAGCAAAGATCCTAAGGGCTCTACTAATATGTATATAAACGATATGCTGAAAGAAACACATGCACATATTGAAGTAGAGACAAACCAAGTAGCATACTACCATTTTGAGCAAGATTGTCTATACAACTGTGAATATCCCAAGCTTCCACTAAGTAATATACAAGCTAGTATGATACAGTAATGGCCTCAAGGGCATATACACTAACAATCTCCCACTTGCACTAAGGCCATGTACTGGGTTATCGAAGACCTATCATCTTGATCAGCCGCTCGAACTGAGTCTGGGGTAGGGCCTTCGTGAGTGGATCTACAGTGTTGTTCTCCGTATTTACTCTCTTCACCTCGATCTCCCGGCGATCTACGATCTCCCTGATCAGGTGGTACCGCCTCAAAATGTGCCTGGACTTCTGATGGGACCTGGGTTCCTTCGCTAAAGCTATAGCGCCGTTGTTATCGCAATACAGCGGTATTGGATCAACAATGGTAGGAACCACCTGAAGCTCCGTGAGGAACTTCTTCATCCAGACAGCTTCCTTTGCAGCATCGCAAGCAGCTATGTACTCTGCTTCAATAGTTGAGTCTGCAACGGTCTCCTGCTTGGAACTCTTCCAACAAACCGCCCCTCCATTGAGGGTAAAGACATAACCCAACATAGACTTGGAGTCATCCTTGTCACTCTGGAAGCTGGAGTCAGCAAAGGCCTCGAGCTGGAGGTCCTTTCCGCCATACACCAAGAACATCTCCTTAGTCCTTCTCAGGTACTTGAGAATGTTCTTTACCGCTATCCAGTGTTTCTTCCCTGGGTTCGACTGATACCGGCTTACAACGCTCAATGCGTATGCTACATCTGGTCTGGTACATAACATCGCATACATTATAGAGCCTACCGCAGATGCGTAGGGTATAATAGACATGCGATCCCTTTCCAAATCAGTCTTGGGAGACATCTCTTTGGAGAGGGTGATCCCCTGACAAGCCCGTAGATTACGGTGCTTGGAATCTTCCATACTGAACATTTTGTAGGGTTCTTAGGCACCCTAGTGAGGTCTCACAAGGCATCGAACATGCCAATTTCAAAAAATCTAGGTGCCGAGAGACCCGACTACGGATCGTTTGCTAGAAAACTAGGCGAAAAAGCTAACTAGTTAACACTTAACTATGAGAATACGGATATACAACCTTTGTAGATCCGGTGGTCCACCTCCACGGCTCCGCAATGAAGTCTCCTCGCTGTCCAAGACAGATCCCGAGCTCTAGCGTCGGCTTCATCGGAGAATGGACGGGCTAGGTCATCGACGACGTGCCGAAAATGATCTACGTCGAGGCATCGCTAAATCAAGCTCCGACTTCACCAAGTCAAGAAACTTGTGAAGAAAACACACTCTACTACTTGGCAAGAGGTAGAGGATGAAGAAATAGGAAGTGGGTAGACTTTAGATTTGGATTTCACACTCTTTTTCATCACTTGCCATTGATGGAGGCAAGCTTTCTTCACTTGAAGAAATGAAGAAGAAGAAGGTAAATGTTATGATAAGTAATTAGAAAATATAAAATAAAAGAATACTTATCATAATCTTTAACCATGGTAATGTGTAAAGAATCAATCATGGTTAAAGGAATGGTTAGGGTCAAGCTAGAGACAAAATGGTCACTTAGTCAAAGTGTTCATGAAGCTTCATGAAAACAACAAAGAAAGCCACCATTTAATCTTAATGCAAATCATTTTCCAAAAAGAATAAATAGATAAATAAATGAATAAGGAAATTGTAAACCCTAACTATTTCATTAACCAAGGTTTAATTCTTTACACTTAACCAAAAGTCATGTATCATCAAACATGATACAAGCAAGTGCACAAAATCATATCGCATTTGCAATGCGCACATCCGAGTGAGAAAATCCATTTAAAGTGAATCGATACTAGTTAATGCAAAGTAATATATCAAATATATAATTATGCATTAAATAATTAAATCAACACTTGATTCAATGATCCGGTCATGTCGCACACAACCGACTAGTATACAATGTATCGGCTTATCGAATCAATCCTTGATTCGATAACTAGGTTATATCGCATACAACCATTCGACACATTCATCGCGAGAATGGAATACGGTATAACATACACGCATCATTCTCGGTCCCGCACATATCTCATATGCGCTCCTATTTCGTTTCGCTTGAGCCAGGAAACCTCTGTGTAGGACTCTAAAGACTCGTCAATACGCCGGCAGCAGATGATGATCATATCAAACACCCACAAGCCACAAGCGGTCTGCTAAACGTAACGGCCACCCGGGTATTGAGCGATCTGAAGATCGACGAGCAAGCCCGCTCACAATCCAGTGAATCCAAACCAGTAACACTACCGTACAGTCCGGTCTGATCGTCTGATATGTCGCATATCTCGCCTAGGGGTGGTAAACGTCAGACCCTAATAGCTCGACAAGTCGTGTCGATATAAGGTCTATAACTGTTCGAGAAACTACTGGTAACACTTACCAGTAAATCTCAGCAACCCTGGCCAGGGATTTCCTGTTATAGCCAATCGAACACAGCGCAACATCAACCCCCTATACCGGGAGAGACGAATCCCCTCCTATCGCTCATTTCCTCCATGTGACTCGGGACTGTACCCAAAAACCACCGTTTTGCACGCCCTCTTGGACGTGGTAAGATGGAAATCAAAGCACAGTGGGAACCACACAAGACTCTATGACAATCTCGGGTCAACAGACTACTCTGTACCAGTGTCACCAGAGAACTGCCATCTGACGTGAGGTATAATACCATCTGGGAGTTCTCGGCGAGTCCGTCCAGTGTACCCAGTCTCTACTGAGCACCCGTATATCATCTCTGATGTCAAACACCAATGGATATGGGATCATCCATCACCCATCTGTATGGGTCGAGAAGGTATACGCTAGTCTACTCTGGTATATCGATGCCCCGTCTCGATACACCCACGACTAGGGACTTTGAAGGATGTACTTATGGACTACCATGTCCCCACTAGTATGATCCGCATCATAGTCCAGGTAGTCAAGTACATATCTTAAGGGCTTTACCAACATGTAACAGAGAGACAATCAGTATACACGTTAAGGTAAAGATCAACCAGATAGCATACTATCATGTCGAGCAAGAAAGTCCTCCCTATATACGTCCCAGCATCCACTACAATATACATCCTATGTACAGTAATGGCCTCTAGGGCATACATATAACTAACAATCTCCCACTTGCACTAGGGCCATCTGTAGCAGTGGTTGTAGTATCTCATACTCAACCATCCCATAAAAATCTCTCTCTGAGAACAGGCCTTTGTGAGTGGATCCGCTGTGTTGTCCTCTGAATCTACTCTCCTGACCTCGATCACCCTGGAGATCAACTATCTCCATGATCAGGCGATGCTGCCTTAGAATAAGTATGGATCACTGATGGGACCGGCGTTCCTCGGCATGAGCCACAACTCCATTGTCTCACAATGGTAGGAACGTAGTTCATCTCATGAACTAATATACACCCAAACATCCTCTTTGGTAGCATCTTAAGTAGCGATGTATCCTGCCTTTATCGTCTAGTATGTCACGGTATCTAGCTTGGAACTCTTCCAACATACCGTCCCTCCACTGAGGGTAAAGACAATGCCTGTGACTGACATTCAGTCGTCTTTATCACCCTGGAACCCTTCCAGTGATTCTCCCCAGGATCGGTTGATACCGTCTCACTACAACTAGTGAGAATACTAACATCCATTTAGATCTATCTCATAGATCCAAAATCCAGGATTTAGGAGGTATCACTTTGATCCTATATGGAGAATCATTGTGATAAGCGGACATTGATCGAGCGTAGCATAGGAAACTCTTTTCCTATCAAGAGTATGTCATCCACGTACCCTACGAGGATCATCACCATACTCCCTACTACCTTTTTGTTTATACAAGGTTCATCTACCATTTTGATGATGTCAACTTCTTTGACTAATCCATCAAAATAGATGTTCCAACTCCGCGATGCCTGCTTTAATCCTATAAAGCATCTTGCACACGTTTCCGCTGCTCCCACTGTCTACGAAGCCCTCTGGCTGTGTACTTATAGACGCTCTCTTCTAAATCATTATTTAGAAAAGCAGTCAAGACACCCAACCACCAGATATCGCAGTCATGGTATGTAGCCGTGACAAGTAGGATCTGGATGGACTTAAGCATAGCTACTTGAAAAGGTTTCATCATTATCCGTACCTGGTCAATGATGCAAACTTTTAACAAGTCTAGCTTTGAAAGTCTCAACTTTTCCATGTACACCAAGTAATCTTCTCAAGATATACTTGCTCCTGATGGGGATTTAACCCTTCAGATATAGCAGCTAAAGTCCATACTTTGCTGGTGTATAAGGATTCCATCTCAGATCACTAAGCATCCAGCCATTCTTACAGAGTCACACTCCTGATGGCCAGCTCGAAACTAGTTGGGTCATCATCTCATGATGAAATCCTCGCTCCCACTGTCATAGAGAAACTGAATTATCTCTCAGGTGGGTGAGGAACCCTACTAGATCGGTGGAGAGGCTGAGGTTCGTTGGAATCTACTGAATCCATTGGCTCTATCAAATCATCTGCTGTAGTTTGTATAGCTGGAACATTTCCAGTTCTACATAACTGACCTTGCCTCGAGCTTGTCCGGTTTGTGCTTTTAGACATAGGCCGGACAACCCCAAATCTTAACTGGCTTAAGACATGGGCTCTTCCCATACCATATCACATATGAAGCGGTAGGCAACTGATTTGATTGGAACCCTATTCAATAGGTATGCAACTTCTCAAGTGCATAACCCCTTGAGAAAAAAGGTAACTCAGTAGTACTCATCATAGAGCACACCATATCAAATAGGGTGTATCTGCTCCGCCCCGATATACCATCGTGCTATGGTGTATACGGAGGAGTAATGCCGAGAGAGAATCTCATTCTCCTTTAAAATAGTCCAGGATTTCCGTGCTCAAGTATTCTCCTCCCTGATCTCATCATAGGACATAATACTTATACCCGTATTCTGGTTCTCTACTTCTAACTTATATTCTGTGAATATCTTAAAAGGTTCGGACATGTGTTTCAACAGGAACATAGGTCTGAATCTCGAAAGATTATCAGAGAATGTAATGAAGTAAAAAGAATCGGTCTTGGTATGTGTAGACAGGGGACTTACATACATCAACATGTATCATCCCAAGGGTTCACTAACTCTTTCTCTGTTTCCAGTAAACGGAGCTATGGTCATCTTATCTTTGTGACATGACTGGCGAGTTTCACAAGATGTAAGTTCAAACTAATTTAAATATACATCTTTATGTAACTCCAGCTAGTCGGGTCACATTGATCTGACCTAGTCTACAATACCTCAAGAAGAATCCGTTCATTTCTGAACTCTTCCTCTTGTGTGTGTTCTGTATACTAAGAACTGTATTTTGATTTAGAACATCAATGCTTTTAGATAACGTGCCTGAACCGATCAACTTTTGATATAGGAAATGTTCAAAACATTATCCATCAATACAAAATTATATCCTTTCTTTTCTAACAAAAAGAGTGATATGATTTGGTATATCAGGTTCGCTATCTAATAACATTCGTTCAGAATCAATGTATTGGTAATACAGGGTGACAGTGACCGACAGACTTGGCTGCAACTCTTGCCCCGTTTTCTGTTATATGAAACTTATCACCCGTTCTCAGTTTTTCTACTCTTTTGTAGCCCTATGTAACAACTTACATATCTGGGATCCTGATCCGGTATCATATACTCAGGATGCGGAGGATACTGAGAAACAGTTCTGTATAATGAACACACCCGAAGATGATGCATCAGCATGCACTCTCTTCGTTTGGGCGGCACGGGAAATCTGGTATTCCCCAATTTCCTGCTCTGTCTTATAACTATTATAAGTTGGAGCGGGACCAACGTTCCCCAGCTCAGTATAACAAGCGGGTTCGGTCAAATATCCGTTTTATTATCTTGATTAAGGCGTGACATGGTCGCTACCAGGAGAGAGAGAGAAGAAAACACTCAGCGTGCGCTCTTGCAAGAATAGATTGGTTTTTATTTTATCTAATCAGGATGGCTCCCACTGCTTTTTATCAAATCTTCCTTCAAACCCTAAAAGGAAAGACTAGCCGGGATTAATTACACACTACAAGTTCGTCAATCTTTCAGCCAGGCCAGTGTCGGTACTTTGAGGGAGGTCTCCCGTGCTTTCGCACGAACCTAATTAATGTAAACCTCATTTTCCCATAGGCGTAACC
The DNA here is from genome assembly GCA_030015575.1 of Agapanthus africanus. Taxonomy (NCBI): domain Eukaryota; kingdom Viridiplantae; phylum Streptophyta; class Magnoliopsida; order Asparagales; family Amaryllidaceae; genus Agapanthus; species Agapanthus africanus. Next base: position 397,430,905 of record CM057343.1, read on the forward strand.
TCATTAACACCTTTCTAGACACCTACTTGATCGGCTAATTGTAATGTGTAAAACTCTCCCAGGAGTAACTCTTACTCGCAGCGGGTATCGGGATCCAACTATCTCATAGAAGGTATGCAATCTCATTGCAAATTTCAACACTTGAAATTCCCGATAATATTTTTCCCCTAGCTCGCTATGACCTTGACGGAGGCCAAACAACCCATAGTCCGCTAGTCAAGTTCAACCCGTCATTTCGTGATTGAATTAAACCCACCCGCACGACCCTTGACGGAGGCCAAACAACGCCGTACGAATACCCTAATCCAATCGCATCATACGCTAGCAGATAAGCACTAGTTAGCTACCGTACACTACGCTTTGACGGAGGCCAAATAACCGCAGCACGAATACTAACTAGTACGTATCTGAAATGACGGAGGGCTACGACAGGTTTTTCTAAAAACCTATTGCGTAATGAACTTGATATCGTTGTAGGATCGAATGAATTTTGAAATGGAGTGTTTTTGAGGCTTTTCTAGTTTTGCTAAAGGAGTCACTCCCGGTGAAGGGATCGTCGGTCCTTTTCTCGTCGAATGAGGTGCGGGATATATCATATATATCACTGTGCAAAGCAAAAACACTTAAAAGCAATCAAAAGACAAACCGAGTGTGTAGCATTTGCCAGTTATTGCTAAAGGAGTCACTCCCGGTGAAGGGATCTCGGTCATTTCCTCATCGAATAAGGTGCAGGATATATCACATATACCGCTGTGCAAAGCAAGAACTGTAGCTACCTGTTTTATTTTGAAATTCTATTCTACAACATCTTAGATTTCTTTTATTTCATTAATCTCATTAATGAATTCCCATCATTTAAGTACCTAAACATCACAGATAAATACGACGTACACTTATGCCATCCGCATTCGCCTCGATGTCCCCTCGTGCACCGTTAGGTTAGGTAACTAACGACAGAGCAGGCCAGGGCTAGCGCGGGTGTAAAACATAAGTAACGTCTATATAATATATCATATATACTATATACTGTATCTATCACAGAACATCACATGATCACATCACAGATATCGCAGCAGAAGAATCATATGAAATATTGGATATACTAGGACGTCCGTGTTTTCAATACGAGCCAGTATAAAACACGGATTCCACGGTCGTGATGAATAGCTAAACCCACACCCCTAGACCCCTACGAGAGCGGCAAGCAACCCTACCAATTCTGGAGTTAGGAGACCCGGACTCGACTCCTCGAGTTGGTCTCCCACTGGACTCCAGAACCCGGTTACTTGTGCTCCCCTCCTTGGGTCTATCCTAGTGCAGAAAAGTAAATAATATACAAAAGGTGACAACTTCCGCAACCTGGAAGCGCCCCAATAAAAGAATATTACATACAAGTTTTTACATGAATGAAAATGAAAAACACTCATCTCAAATAAAAACCCCCGGCTATTCAAACACGACGATCCAATATAACATATCCAGCAACACATAACATCACATGTCATCAACGTAAGTAAATATGCGCATCCCAATTGTCGTTGACATATAGCAACGAAACCGGCGATATCACATATTACACTTACGGTCACAGAAAAGAAAGTGTAAAACTACAACAGTTGGAATCCGCAACCATCTCAGACATCGCATGCCTGACCAAATGAATTCCTTCGACATCGCATGCCTAACAATTATAAACCCCGCATTTTAGTCTCCAAATCGAAAACACTTTTCAATATCAAGTCGGGCAATTCAACAAGATTCCCGACATCCTGATCTAATGCTCGTCGCAAACTTTAGTAGGCGGCCGCACCCCTAATACCGTCGACGAAGTGCACCAAGGCGGAACACCGCTACCGGGAGCACCCGAACGGATGCTTTCGGCGACGGGGTTCTCCTACAGTCACTTGGTCGGGGCTATGGAGTGAGGCTGTCTATTAAGTTTACCCGGCGAGTATTCGCGTACGCTACGTGATTGCGACGGACTTTTGATCGCATCAAAATTCCGTGGCAACCGATCAAGTGAGACTAAACTGCTATGTTTATAACATTCATTCAGTTATCTCATAATTTCTTGTGAATTCCAATTATTGTATCCCATTCCAGATAAATAGAAATTGTTAAACTTTTCGATCGAACAGTCAAACACCCAAATTTTCCCGATACAGATCAACATATGAAATAAGTCTAACAACATTCAGTTCATGCCTCAGTACCAACGGTCCAGCCGTAGAAGGGTCAAGCCAACGCCTCACATGTGGCACACCGTACTGCCCCAAACCCGAAGGTTCAAAGGGCAGTTCAAGACGGTCACATAATCGAGTTAAGGTTTGTTGTCTTCTAGAGGGTCCATCGCGTTACTTGCACTACTTAGAACGTCGTTAGACCACGGAAAAATCCAACACTTGGAAATTTCCCGACAGGGGAAAAGGTGGGTATTTATATCCGGTCGAATTTTTTAACATATTCTAAAAATTTTCCGGAAAGCCACATAGACAAAATCTGATACTCCGATCGAACATTCGAATCCCCAAAACAACCTAGAAAATTCAACTCTTGAATTAATATTAAAAATTCCCAGAAAATCCAGAATACTTTAATAAGAGTTACTGTGCAAAGTATATTAAATAAAGTGTCCGTACGGCCGCGGAACCGCCGCACGAGCCATGCTCGTGCCGCGGATCCGCGGCAGTTCATTGGACTTAGGAAGTCGAATTTCACAGGAACTCTTAAAATCACCTGCTGAATTTTCTGCATATTTTTAATGTTGAAAAATCCACAATTTTCAAAAAAGGACAGAGAGCAAGTTTGGTTTGGGGTTTCGGGTTCGTTCGGACTTCAAATTCCGTCTGAACTTCGCCTAAGGCTCTAGCTAGGCTCTGATACCACTGTAGGGTTCCTAGGCACCCTAGTGAGGTCTCACAAGGCATCGAACATGCCAATTTCAAAAAATCTAGGTGCCGAGAGACCCGACTACGGATCGTTTGCTAGAAAACTAGGCGAAAAAGCTAACTAGTTAACACTTAACTATGAGAATACGGATATACAACCTTTGTAGATCCGGTGGTCCACCTCCACGGCTCCGCAATGAAGTCTCCTCGCTGTCCAAGACGGATCCCGGGCTCTAGCGTCGGCTTCATCGGAGAATGGACGGGCTAGGTCATCGACGACGTGCCGAAGATGATCTACGTCGAGGCATCGCTAAATCAAGCTCCGACTTCACCAAGTCAAGAAACTTGTGAAGAAAACACACTCTATTACTTGGCAAGAGGTAGAGGATGAAGAAATAGGAAGTGGGTAGACTTTAGATTTGGATTTCACACTCTTTTTCATCACTTGCCATTGATGGAGGCAAGCTTTCTTCACTTGAAGAAATGAAGAAGAAGAAGGTAAATGTTATGATAAGTAATTAGAAAATATAAAATAAAAGAATACTTATCATAATCTTTAACCATGGTAATGTGTAGAGAATCAATCATGGTTAAAGGAATGGTTAGGGTCAAGCTAGAGATAAAATGGTCACTTAGTCAAAGTGTTCATGAAGCTTCATGAAAACAACAAAGAAAGCCACCATTTAATCTTAAAGCAAATCATTTTCCAAAAAGAATAAATAGATAAATAAATGAATAAGGAAATAGTAAACCCTAACCATTTCATTAACCAAGGTTTAATTCTTTACACTTAACCAAAAGGCATGTATCATCAAACATGATACAAGCAAGTGCACAAAATCATATCGCATATGCAATGCGCACATCCGAGTGAGAAAATCCATTTAAAGTGAACCGATACTAGTTAATGCAAAGTAATATATCAAATATATAATTATGCATTAAATAATTAAATCAACACTTGATTTAATGATCCGGTCATGTCGCACACAACCGACTAGTATACAATGTATCGGCTTATCGAATCAATCCTTGATTCGATAACTAGGTTATATTGCATACAACCATTCGACACATTCATCGCGAGAATGGAATAAGGTATCACATACACGCATCATTCTCGGTCCCGCACATATCTCATATGCGCTCCTATTTCGTTTCGCTTGAGCCAGGAAACCTCTGTGTAGGACTCTAAAGACTCGTCAATACGCCGGCAGCAGATGATGATCATATCAAACACCCACAAGCCGCAAGCGGTCTGCTAAACGTAACGGCCACCCGGGTATTGAGCGATCTGAAGATCGACGAGCAAGCCCGCTCACACTCCAGTGAATCCAAACCAGTAACACTACCGTACAGTCCGGTCTGATCATCTGATATGTCGCATATCTCGCCTAGGGGTGGTAAACGTCAGACCCCAATAGCTCGATAAGTCGTGTCGATATGAGGTCTATAACTGTTCGAGAAACTACTGGTAACACTTACCAGTAAATCTCAGCAACCGTGGCCAGGGATTTCCTGTTATAGCCAATCGAACACAGCGCAACATCAACCCCCTATACCGGGAGAGACGAATCCCCTCCTATCGCTCATTGCCTCCATGTGACTCGGGACTGTACCCAAAAACCACCGTTTTGCACGCCCTCTTGGAAGTGGTAAGATGGAAATCAAAGCACAGTGGGAACCACACAAGACTCTATGACGATCTCGGGTCAACAGACTACTCTGTACCAGTGTCACCAGAGAACTGCCATCTGACGTGAGGTATAATACCATCTGGGAGTTCTCGGCGAGTCCGTCCAGTGTACCCAGTCTCTACTGAGCACCCGTATATCATCTCTGATGTCAAACACCAATGGATATGGGATCATCCATCGCCCATCTGTATGGGTCGAGAAGGTATACGCTAGTCTACTCTGGTATATCGATGCCCCGTCTCGATACACCCACGACTAGGGACTTTGAAGGATGTACTTATGGACTACCATGTCCCCACTAGTATGATCCGGATCATAGTCCAGGTAGTCAAGTACATATCCTAAGGGCTTTACCAACATGTAACAGAGAGACAATCAGTATACACGTTAAGGTAAAGATCAACCAGATAGCATACTATCATGTCGAGCAAGAAAGTCCTCCCTATATACGTCCCAGCATCCACTACAATATACATCCTATGTACAGTAATGGCCTCTAGGGCATATATATAACTAACACATTTTCAGTATGGTGTCGATGTACCTTGACTGTGAAAGTCCCAACATCCTCTTAGATCTATCACGATAGATCTGGATCCCCAGAATGTAGTTGGCATCGCCCAGGTCCTTAATGGAGAACCTCTGTGACAAGAATCCTTTGACTGACTGTAGCATAGGAATATCATTTCCTATTAGGAGAATGTCATCCACATACAAGACGAGGAATACCACAGTTCTCCCTACAATCTTACTGTAAATGCATGGTTCATCTGGGTTTTTGATAAAGTCGAATTCCTTGACAGTATCATCAAAGCAGATGTTCCAACTCCGCGATGCCTGCTTCAGTCCATAGATGGACTTGAGCAACTTGCACACTTTACCGCTGCTCCCACTCTGAATGAATCGCTCTGGCTGATCCATATAGATGCACTCTTCCAAATTTCCATTCAGGAAAGCCGTCTTTACGTCCATCTTCCAGATTTCATAATCGTGGAAGGCAGCAATGGCAAGAAGGATCCGAATGGATTTCAGCATAGACACTGGAGAAAAGGTCTCGTCATAGTCCAAACCAGGTCTTTGACGAAAACCCTTTGCAATAAGTCTAGCTTTATAGGTCTCAACCTGCCCATCTACACCAATCTTCTTTCTGAAGATCCATTTGCAGCCTACGGGTTTTACCCCTTCTGGAGCAAAGTCCAAAGTCCAAACTTTGTTGGTGTATATGGACTCCATCTCGGCTCGCATTGCATCCAGCCATTTTACCGAGTCGCCGCTCTGAATGGCTTGCTGGAAGCTAGTAGGCTCACCATAATCTATAGTGCAATCCTCTCTATCCCCGTCTATGAGAAAACCGTAGTATCTCTCGGGCGGATGAGACTGCCTACTACTCCCGCGGAGTGGCGCTGGGATGTCCGGTTCTTTCGAACCCTCTGGTTCTACTAAGCTTTCGGTAATAGCTTGTGGTTCTAGAATTTCTTCCAGTTCTATTGCGCTCCCACTTATCTGGTTTTCTAAAAACTCAGTTTCCAAGAAGAGGGCATGACGAGAAACAAAAACATTTTGTTCCTCTGCGTAATAGAAAAGATACCCCTTGGAGTTCTTTGGGTATCCCATAAACTTACACTGTACTGAACGTACCTCGAGCTTGTCTACATGCTGCTTTTTTACAAAAGCTGGACATCCCCATGTCTTAATGTGATTAAGATAGGGTTTCTTCCCATACCACATCTGATATGGTGTAGTAGGCACAGTCTGTTGGAGATAGTGCCCTCAGAGTCAATTATTGGATCACAGGCACGTGATTGCAATGATTGAGGGAGGACCTATCCCAGTAGGACAGTCTTACTCAAGATGATAGTATGCTATCTGGTTTATCTTTATCATCATGTACTGCTTAAGGTGACCCTACAGGTCACTATTGCACGTTGATAGAGCCCCTAGGATTCTTGCATGACTACCAGGAGTATGAGGGCGATCATATACGTGGGAGCTGGGGTCTATAAGCACATCCTTAAAAGGTCCCTAGTCTTGGGAGTTTCGAGACAGGGCATCGATGCTCCAGAGTAGACTAGTGTATACAGTCGAGACCCCGACGAGGGGCGGTGGCCGGTCTCACAAGCCACTGGTGTCAGTTGGATCACCTAAGATGTATACAGGTGCTCATTGGGTTATGAGTACACCGGACAGGACTCGCCGGGAACATGCTAGTTGGGATTATACCTGATGTCAGGTAGCAGTTCCCTGGTGACATGTGTACAGGTTAGTTCATCGACCTGAGATCGTCATTTGTCTCGTGTGAGTTCCTACTGTGCTTTGGTTACTACCCTACCACGGCTCAAAGGAGTCGTGCAAACAGGTTTTAGTTGGGTACAGTCCCGAGTCACATGGAGGCAGTGAGCGGATCTGCTGGGGTTCGTCTCTCCCGGTATTGGGGGTGAGGTCGCGCTGTGTTTAGGAGAGCCAGTACATGAAAAGTCCTTGGCCAAGGCAGGAGATTTACTGGTAGGTATTCCAGTAGTATCTCAGGGTGTTCTGGGCTACACTCCGACACGACTTGTACCGCTTTTGGGGGTCTGACTTTTACCAACCCCCTAGGCCCGCCATGCGATGCTCATAGATGAACGGACCGGACTGTATGGATATTGTCACTGACAGGCTCAGTAGGGTGTCAGGATGAGTTCACTCACAGACGTCCCTTTTGGTGAATAGCTGGTGGCCCGTCACGTATGGCTAATACCTCTGATGTGCTAATGGTTAAATCCATAGCCATAGTATTGACGAGTCTTTAGAGTCCCCCACAGACCAGTTGCTCAAGTTTCGGGTGAAACGCTGTTGAGGCCGTTCGGAGATATGGCAGGGTTCGATCAGATACGTGCGGTATTGCACGGATCAGGATCGGACGGTTAATACTAGCGGGCTTTGGTTTAAGCCGGATCCTAGTATAGTACAGTGTAGATTTTGTCTCATTGCATTTGTATTCGGTCGGAATACAAATACAGGTATGTATACACAGTAGCAGGGTTTTCCTGTAATTTATTACGGGATCAGTTTTTGGAGTTGCCAGTTTGTTTTCCGTTTCGGCCATATTTCTTTGTATCTTTCATTGGCCGAAGTTTGGTGGAGGAGGGCTTATTTGCATTTATGCAAATAAACCTTTATGGAGGGTGTTATTTGCATATAGTGGTATCATGATAATTCTACCACCCTTGACTTTCTTGGTTTCACGATGGCTTGACCATTGTAGGATATGATTGGGTTTTGGAGTGTGGGTTTTTGGTTGTGATCATTGGATTCTCTCATCATCACTTGCTTGCATCATTGCTTTCCACCCACCCCCTTGTCTTCATTCTCAACTCGCTCATTCTTGAAGCCAAGTTTGGCCGGCCATATGAGGGGGGCTGTCCCAATTTGGTGGGGGTGATTTTTGGTTGATCTCATATAATTTTTCCTTCACCAAAATTCCCAAGAAAAACTCCATAGTTCATCCCTCCACTAAAAGGCAACTTCCAATACCCCAAATGAGACATAGCTCACTACACTATTCTACAGCAAACATTGGGCACGTCGATTGGCCGACTTCGTGCCCGAGTTGCCTCGGACCAGAGGCGGGAGGCCGTAAAAGAAGCCGGCGATGTGGTGCCCTTCCGGCGACGTGATGGAGAACGGAGATTCCGCGGGAGATCGGGACGACGACGAGAAGACCGGAGGACTCGGATCACTCGGTATATCTCTCTACCCCTTCTCTTGATAGCTAGGACTAGTTTAATGGAACGATCCGGGATTTTAGTGCGCGGTGGTGCCGGTTTGAAAAGTTAAAGAAAATCATCGCTTCCACATTCCGGCGTCGGATTGACGGCCGGGGCGCCGCCGTGCACTTACAGTGGTATCAGAGCCTCGCCAAAACCTGAAGCCAGGCAGCCCCCTTCAGCAACGTGAATGGACCACCCAACACTTCACGGAATCCGGTAACTTGGGCACCCTTCCTGGGTCAACCTGTACCCCCTACGAATGCGGCAAATAGCCCGCCAATTCTAGAGTAAAGCCCCCCCCCCGTCTTAATGCCATGAGATGCGGGCTTGTTGCCCTCTAGAATCCGGCTATCCGTGCACCCCACCTTGGGGTAATCCTAGTACAGAAAGTAAAATATACATACAACGGGTACATCGACCGCAACCTGGTCGTGCCCCAAAAGAATAATACAAACAGGCAGTGACGGCAGTCCACATGTCGGACGCTCGCCCCGCAATATCAAATGTACATAATACAACAAAAACTGTACTAGCATTGCATCCAGGCTATCCACACGACCAGGGGAACGTCGGGTTTCAGTAGCGGCTCTGTGAAACTCGGGGATCCCAGATATCTGTATTGTTCTGTGATGCTGTACATTTCTGTGATGTTGCATTTTATCACGCCTTGAGCGAAATATTATATATTGATATATATATACTAGTAGATATTGTATATGTTTTGCATACACGCTAGTCCAGTCCCTGCTCTGTCGTTAGTTAGCTAACCTAACGGTTAATGACGGGACCCAATGGCGAATGCGGATGGCATATACGTACGTCATTATTTTCGTTCTTTATTGGTGTGATCAATTGATAGGACTGCGTTGATTCGGATCAATGTAAGTTAAAAACAAACCTAATCTGATGTTGGAACACTTTTCAAAAAGCTGTTATTGCAAGGACGTTCACTTTTGTTTTGCATCGTGGTATTCAGTTGGAATATCCTGCTCCTCAGTCGACGAGGCAAGGGCCGAGATCCCTTCATCGGGAGTGACCCCTTGGACAAAAGTTTGCGTCAGGGCAATAACTTCACTATAGCCGATTACTTTTGCTTTGCATTGTGGTATTCAGTTAGAATATCCTGCACCTCATTCTACGGGGAAAGAGCCGAGATCCCTTCACCGGGAGTGACCTCTTTAGTAAAGGTTTTCGTCACTATATTTTTAAAAAAGCTATCCGGTTCCTTCAACGATATCAAGTTCTTTACGTTAAAGGTTTTCGCCAGAAACCATTCGTAACCCTCCGTCGTTTCATATGGATAGTCAATAGTATTCAAGCTATGTTTGTTGGCTAAAGTCAAGGCACAGTGTTTGGTAGCTGTTGGGTATTCATATGCAGCATAGATAGATGCGTTAGTTTGGGGCAGTCGTATAGCCTTGTTGGCCAAAGTCAAGGGCTTGTGCGGGTGGGCTCAAATTAACCTGGAGAATGACGGGTAGAACTTGACATGTGACTTATGATTTGTTGGCCAAAGTCAAGGTCATATGAGCATGGGGCAAAAAATCACATCGGGGGTTTCAAAAGAAACTAAAACTTTCCAGATATGCGCATACCTTCTGGAGTATGATAGCGTGAGCGGATTCCGTCACGTTATTATGCGGTGATAGTTGGATCCCGATTCCTACTGATGAGTTGGTTTACTCCTCGGGACATCCCGACTAATTCTTCTTTTAGGTTTGGAGGAGAATTTGACGGTACAGTGGGAGATTTCCAGATTAGATAAATTGGTAACCATTCTGATATAGGTTAGAGTGCACGCTGAGTGTTTCTTTTCTCTCTCTCTTTGGCAGCGACCATTGACCCGACCTTAGACTATGACTCAGAGACCAAGTTGACCGAACCTTCTTAAACACTGGCTTTTGGATTGTCAAAGTTTCATACCTCATTGCCACTCCTACTTTTACCCTTTTCTCCAGGACACCCCGTATTACTACGAACGTCCACTTCCATTGGACAAAACCATTGTATGGTTATATACGAACTCGAAGGAATTTATTCGAGGATGGTTTCTGGTTCTGGAGAAAACGAATAGGACTATTCAGTTGTCTTTTCCTTTTATCTTCTCTCAGGTTGCGAGTACTCCTTGGTTTAGGAGATAGTACACCTATTACGCAAATTGGATAGTCTTCTTCCAAACTATAGGCAGGTGCCGAACGGTAGGGAATGAAGAAAACAAATTATCCTAAACGGTGTACAGAAGGTATTACGTAAAGACAAAGAAAGGGATTAGTAAGAGGGCAAAGTAAATTGCGACTGCTATTCAAGACCAAACCAAGTATTTCTTCGCCAATCCTAAATCACCTTTGTATTTCTCCAGGACACTCCGTATCACTACGAAGATCCACAGTTTATTGGATACTCCATCGTATGGTTATATACGAACTCGAAAGGAACTTGTTCCAGTTCGGGGATGGATTCTGGTTCAGGAGAAATAGGAATAAGGTTTATTCAGGTGTCTTTTATCTTCACCTTCTCTTGCGTTGCGAGTGTTCCTAGGATTAGGATAGTACACCCATTATGCTTATTGGATAGTCTTCTTCCAAACCATAGGCTGGTGCCGAACAGTAGGGAAGGAAGAAAACCATTTAGCCTAAAGGGGTGTACAGAAGGTAATGACTAAAGACATATAAAGGGATTTGGAAAGATGGCAAAGAATTACACGGTTACAGTTGTCAATCTGGATAATGGAAGTGGCATTACTAGGAATACCGGGATACCCCATCGAAATATTTCAATGTTTCAGTTTCACTGTGTACTGTTAAAGGAAAAACTGATTTCCCAATCAGATTTTGCTCCAGGGTATGTATTTACCAAGTATGATTCTCACATCTGTATGGTTTTACAGATGATGAGTGGGAGTAAGTTATTGGGAATTGGGTGATCATCCTCATTATATCGGGATTCGTTGTAATCGGTGATATCTGAGGAAGTCACCTGGGTTGTTTGCCGGACGGCTAATATTTGGTTTTGAATATCCGCTGTTATGCACCAATTTCAAATTGATATATCTGTACGTTTATTTTTATAGAGTGAGATGTACCTTTTTGAAATTATGTCTATGACATTTACCTATATCAGTTGATGGTTAGGTAAGAAGCATTAAACAGCGGTGTAATTCTTCTTAACCATAAGTACAGTTTTCAACCTGCAACACACAGGGAGTGAGTTTTTAGACTCAAGGGACTTGTATAGAGTATTGTATATTGTCCAGTGTCCATTGAGGACAAAGGGGTTGGTTCTCGTACTATATTCGGTTTACTTATGACTTCTCTAGTTTTTAGACAGGTATTTCGTAGAAACGCAAGGTCCGAATTTTGAGAAGTTATAGGTATTTGAATAAAGTAGAGAACCAGGTGTTGCAAGTATCGGGATTCTTCAAGTGATCGAAGATGTAAATACTTGTGTAGGGTATTCAGTTGATAGTAATGATTAAGAGAACTTGCTTCTCTTTCAGGTTACTCATAATTGGAAGTATTCCTAAATTGAGTAACGCTGATCGGCCACCTTCCATTTAGTTGACATGCACTGGAGACAGCTGCATGATTTGAATATGGTTCAATTAAATCAGTGTCTCTGGTCCTATATTGGATATAGAACAGTTCGTATCTTAACGATATTAAGGTACGGGGAGTTGTCCAGCTTATGCTTAAAACCAGACTCTGGATAACTCAAGGCACGTTTCTGTAATGGCTGTTTGTGGGTTGACCCGGGCTATGACAAGGGTTGATTTTCTACCATCTGGAAGATCAATAGTGATATTATTCTTGACTCGCCATAGTTTTAATTAAAGAGCATTTTTTCAGAAAATAGTAGTGGGAGTATGGTAGAACTGGAAGTGATTCCAGAACCACAAACGATTACTGATGATTTTGATAGGAACCTAAAGATTCAATCTGGTTTGACATTCCATTGGCCACTCCGCAGATACGGTGGGTAACCTCAGGCACCCGAGAGGTACTCCGGTAGCCTCAAGGACGGTGACAGGGAGGTTCTTGTTTACCCAGACTTTCCATTGCTGTTGTTCCAAACTATGAGACTCGGCAGGAGGATGAGTATAGCGTCCTTCTAAACTAGCTTTAGAAGTGTGCGTGTATATGACTCTGCCAGAGGGTTGTCGTAGTCAGTGGGAGCAGCGGAACCATTGGTGGACAAATGGCTTATGTCTATTTATAGACTAAAGCAGATGTAGCGGAGATAGATCATCTATTTCTGATGTGACAGTCATAGGTTTGACTTCATCAAAATAGGGGATGGATCTGTTAAGAAGGTAGTAGGGTGTGATGTCCTGGTATTTGGATGACATACAAAGAGTAGGAAGTGATATTCCTATACTACGATCGGTTATACTTTGGTCGTCACACAGTGGTTTCTCCACATGGGACTTGGACATTATATCAAACATACTGGTTACTAGATCTATGGTTTTAGATCTAGATTTGGGTAGTTTCCCAATCAAGGGTACTTAGACAGCATTCTAAGAGTATTTAGAATGGACGACTCCTGGCACGGTAGTGTACCTGCAGGTGATGGAGTCACCCTCTCTAAAGGTGTCTTATAGACTAAAGGGGAGAGGGATGCATATGATTGGAAGATCACTTGCTTAAGCAATTGAGTCAATCATGAGATGCCAAGTACCACACCAGATGCTGTTTTTACGGTAGATGCAATATATTGATATTAATCCAATCCTGGAGAAACGATCGGAAGCAGTTTTTAGAACATAAGTGGATGTTCTAGGGATATGATAACGACAGCCTCATTCAGGAGACAGTTATCATTCCAGGCTTCCAAGGTGACTTGGACGACAGGGAGGTTGTCAGAGTTATAATTTTCCTTCTGACGAGGGGCAGTATTTTGGACAGGTGGTCTAAGGCAATACTGAGGGAGGCATGGCGTATGATACTGATTAAGTTCAGTTGACGATACAGTCTAAGAAGTTTGGATTTGGAGTTCATTTATGAGCTAGGTCCCATCAGACATCCAGACACATTCTGAGACAGGTATTGCTCATTTTGGGAGATGGGTTTCTCCGCGAACTTGAGATATAGAGAGACATAGAAAGAAATATCAAAGCGGATCTACTCACTGAGGCTATTCCTCGAACGCAATAGTTTCGCAAATGAGCTTTGTGAGACTGACTAGAAGGGGAATTAGGTGTTCGGTATCACACGGGCTGTGAGTATGCGACATTGCAATAATTAGCCTTGAGTGCAAGTGGGAGATTGTTGGAGATAGTGGCCTCAGAGTCAATTATTGGATCACAGGCACGTGATTGCAATGATTGAGGGAGGACCTATCGCAGTAGGATAGTCTTACTCAAGATGATAGTATGCTATCTGGTTTATCTTTATCAGCGTGTACTGCTTAAGGTGACCCTATAGGTCACTATTGCACGTTGATAGAGCCCCTAGGATTCTTGCTTGACTACCAGCAGTATGAGGGCGATCATATACGTGGGAGCTGGGGTCTATAAGCACATCCTTAAAAGGTCCCTAGTCGTGGGAGTTTCGAGACAGGGCATCGATGCTCCAGAGTAGACTAGTGTATACAGTCGAGACCCCGACGAGGGGCGGTGGCCGGTCTCACAAGCCACTGGTGTCAGTTGGATCACCTAAGATGTATACAGGTGCTCATTGGGTTATGAGTACACCGGACAGGACTCGCCGGGAACATGCTAGTTAGGATTATACTTGATGTCAGATAGCAGTTCCCTGGTGACATGTGTACATGTTAGTTCATCGACCTGAGATCGTCATTTGTCTCGTGTGAGTTTCAACTGTGCTTTGATTACTACCCTACCACGGCTCAAAGGAGTCGTGCAAACAGGTTTTAGTTGGGTACAGTCCCGAGACATATGGAGGCAGTGAGCGGATCTGCAGGGGTTCGTCTCTTCCGGTATTGGGGTGAGGTCGCGCTGTGTCTAGGAGAGCCAGTACATGAAAAGTCCTTGGCCAAGGCAGGAGATTTACTGGTAGGTATTCTAGTAGTATCTCAGGGTGTTCTGGGCTACACTCTGACACGACTTGTACCGCTTTTGGGGGTCTGACTTTTACCAACCCCCTAGGCCCGCCATGCGATTCTTATAGACGAACGGACCGGACTGTACGGATATTGTCACTGACAGGCTCAGTAGGGTGTCAGGATGAGTTCACTCACAGACATCCATTTTGGTCAACAGCTGGTGGCCCGTCACGTATGGCTAATATCTCTGACGTGCTAGTGGTTAAATCCACATCCATAATATTGACGAGTCTTTAGAGTCCCCCACAGACCAGTTGCTCAAGTTTCGGGCGAAACGCTGTAGAGGCCGTATGGAGATATGGCAGGGTTCGATCAGATACGTGCGGTATTGCAAGGATCAGGATCGGACGGTTAATACTAGCGGGCTTTGGTTTAAGCCGAATCCTAGTATAGTACAGTGTTGATTTTGTCTCATTGCATTTGTATTCGGTCGGAATACAAATGCGGGTATGTATATACAGTAGCAGGGTTTTCCTGTAATTTATTACTGTAATGACCCCAAAATCTTTATACATTTGTATTATCCCTCTTCAAAAATATACCGTATTTATTTGTACTTGGTATTTTCCTCTTTCTATTAAATTTATTATTATTTTATTCCTAAATCTATTATGTATTTTTTTCTAGGTACAATTTCTTTTTCTTATATTTAAGTTTTTAACTTCTCATTCTTATTTTTCCTTTCATAAATATTTAACCCAAATTCATTATTCTTATTCTCTACAGCCCATCTAAAAAGCCCATTTTCTTTTTAAGCAACATCATATATTTAATTCTAATTAAATATGTGCATGAACAACCTTATAGCTCATTGGTTAAGTCCTTGCATTGTTATTCCATAAGTCACATGTTCAAATCCCCATTCTTGCAATTATTTTTTTATCATTTTTTTTTATTCTTCTCATAACCTACAAATGAGACCTTTCATTTCCAAAATGAATGGTGACCTTTCATTTCTCTTTTAATTCTTATGTTAAATGCATATATTATTATACATAATTCACCATTACACCATCTTAATTGTCCTCCTCCATCTTTTCCTTCCTCATATTTTTCTATCTCTCATTTCTCCCTCTTCACCTAAAGTCCAAGAAGAAGAACATGAAGAACCCTTCAAGAAGGTCTCGCTAGTAACGCGAGGCTGTCGGCGGATAGACAAGCCCGGGGACAATACCGGCTTGTGTATGTAAGTCCCTTCTCTCTCCTTTCCCCCCACCTCTTATTTTCCTCTTGTCATGCATCATGAATCCCCTATTCTTTTCATATCATGATCCATAAGAGAAGATACACATAAACATATACATATACATAAACATAAGTTTAGATATATATGATTCTATATGGTTTAATAATATCTTATTATCTCTTGTTCAAATTAAAGTATTTTTAATTCTTTCTTCATTATTATGAATGTTTATTACAAGTTGTGAGAACATAGATTTCAATCCATAATATATCTACGATATCTCATGGAATCGGTTTGGTTATTAAAAGAAAGGATAAAGCTTGCATAAAAATACTAGTTAATCTTTTTGCCGATTTTAGTATACACATCAATACCTTTAGGTTTAAAATAATTTTTAGACATTAATTTTTACTTCTGAAAATTTCATGGAATTTACATATGATAGATTATATTATTTTATACATGCTGTAAAAATTTTAGATTGATCCGCATATCGGTTTGTGAATTACATCGTATTTATTCACTGATCGTAAAACAGAAAACTGCAGTTATCGGTCAATTTATACGACATATAACTTGGTATACCGGTATCCAAATTGAGCAAACTCATGTGTTTTTGATATCTACATCGAATGAACTAGATTTTATTAGTTTTATATTTTTACTGAAAACCGACGTAAAATATAGAAAACTGTGTTACAATATTAAGTGACGGATCTGGACAGAATCTGTTCCGATTCGCACACTGTTTTTAAATTGGACATAACTCGAACACCCGATGTCCGTTTGTGACAAAAATTTAGATGTGTAGATGCACCATTGATAGAACTATAATTTTCTATATATTATATTACTTAGGAATGCATGAAACAACCTGATATAGGCTTTGCAATAGAATATATAGTTGCTGTCCAGAAATCTGAATTTCTGTTTTAAATGCTGATATTAAAATGATCATAACTAGAGCTTCAGAAATCCAAATCATGTGAATCTTGGTGTTTTCGATAAGTACATCGAAATACCTACAATTTTCTAATAATTTTCGTAACCTGAAACCTGATACAAATTAACTCAAACTGCGTTTTAAAAATATGTGACGGTGCCGAATAGATTCTGATCTGTTTTGCGCGACGATACGAAAACATATATATCTCTCAAACCGGTAGTCATATTTAGGTAAAACTGGAACTCACGCATGCAAAACATTTAGAGCCATATTTCTGTTTATATTTCGTATTCGTTCAACTTGATTAATTAGTCGTACATAATATTTCTTTACAGCATTGTTTATGGTAGTTACTCGAATAATATACTTGACTCATTTCATGTTATTCGAACATGTATACATATTTAGCTTGATCATTAAATTATTGTATGTACTTAAAGACGATAATTAAATACTTGAGTTATATTTTGAAAACTATACAAAAATATTTTTACATAAAACCCCCTCAAGTTTCACAAATTACAATAAGGCCCCTAACTAATATTGAACTTCAAATTATATTTCTTTTAGTCGGACTCGGGTTAGAGTCTGACTATTTCTGACTTGAATATAATTCAAGTCAATCTATATTCTTTAATATTCCAACTCAAAATGAACACATGAATCCATGAATACAATTATCAATTTATACAATTTGGCTGAACCGAACCATGGATATATTCCTTTTACATGATTCTCAGTATTCCATTTACATGACTCTACGGTTACAACCGTTTCCTGATATCATGGTTTCGGTCAGTCAGTCAATCAATCTACAATTACTACAATTTACAAGATAACAATACAAATAAGACTTCGCGGGGTTTAAAGGGGTAGATTGGTACGGAAGATGTTAAAAGTGGAATGAGGTGGTCAGATTAAGACACCTAACATGAATACTGTTGCTGTTGTACCGTGGCATAACGGTTCCTTGTACTCTCCGTTTGCACTGATCTCTAGCATATAGAGATCCCCCTCGTATACACTGGCATTCTTCTGTACCAAGCTACAAACAACTGCGTTAAACAATATTCCATAATATTCTACAACATAATACTCTAGAAAATACTGTTACTCTGCCATTCTCACTCCACTTTTCTTTGGGACTTACCGAGCGACCTGTTCGCTGACGACATTCTATTTCTCTCTTCTTTGAATGTCGTCAGGTGCGTTGGACCAAGTTGAGACCGAGCCTACAAGTGAAGATTTGGAGAAATTCCAGGAAGACCCAGAGCTCTAGACTTTGTACTTGTTCTTCCCAGTACTTCCTTTTATTATTATTATGCCACTGTTTAGGCATTGCTTTTTCATTCCAGTTGTATTTTCATTTCATGCATTGTACAAAGAATGTTATTAATAAAAGTTGCTGTTATTTCAATTTCATTTGTCTCTTGTGATTATTTTATATTGCTTAGTTACGCGTAGCGTATGTACTTTTGAGTACATACGTAGCGGGCCTCGTCATGTCCACTTCGCCGTACACTGGGAAGCGGGGCGTGACAGGTTTTGTTGGCGGCCCATGCAGGTCCGAGCTGTATAAATCCCTGTCATGCAGTTCTGGTCTGCGTGAACAACCTAAGCAATATAACACAAGAAACAGCAACTAAAACATTCTTTACAATCATGTTCCTTGAATCTTACCATTTCATATTCCTTGAATCTTATCATCCGTTGAATCTATCCTAACCCTATTCTTTCACTCACAATCACCAAATTGTTTTGAAACTGTTACACTTTCCTTTTACAAATTTCGAGGACGAAATTATTTTTAAGGAGGGTAGAATGTAATGACCCCAAAATCTTTATACATTTGTATTATCCCTCTTCAAAAATATACCGTATTTATTTGTACTTGGTATTTTCCTCTTTCTATTAAATTTATTATTATTTTATTCCTAAATCTATTATGTATTTTTTCTAGGTACAATTTCTTTTTCTTATATTTAAGTTTTTAACTTCTCATTCTTATTTTTCCTTTCATAAATATTTAACCCAAATTCATTATTCTTATTCTCTACAGCCCATCTAAAAAGCCCATTTTCTTTTTAAGCAACATCATATATTTAATTCTAATTAAATATGTGCATGAACAACCTTATAGCTCATTGGTTAAGTCCTTGCATTGTTATTCCATAAGTCACATGTTCAAATCCCCATTCTTGCAATTATTTTTTTATCATTTTTTTTTATTCTTCTCATAACCTACAAATGAGACCTTTCATTTCCAAAATGAATGGTGACCTTTCATTTCTCTTTTAATTCTTATGTTAAATGCATATATTATTATACATAATTCACCATTACACCATCTTAATTGTCCTCCTCCATCTTTTCCTTCCTCATATTTTTCTATCTCTCATTTCTCCCTCTTCACCTAAAGTCCAAGAAGAAGAACATGAAGAACCCTTCAAGAAGGTCTCGCTAGTAACGCGAGGCTGTCGGCGGATAGACAAGCCCGGGGACAATACCGGCTTGTGTATGTAAGTCCCTTCTCTCTCCTTTCCCCCCACCTCTTATTTTCCTCTTGTCATGCATCGTGAATCCCCTATTCTTTTCATATCATGATCCATAAGAGAAGATACACATAAACATATACATATACATAAACATAAGTTTAGATATATATGATTCTATATGGTTTAATAATATCTTATTATCTCTTGTTCAAATTAAAGTATTTTTAATTCTTTCTTCATGATTATGAATGTTTATTACAAGTTGTGAGAACATAGATTTCAATCCATAATATATCTACGATATCTCATGGAATCGGTTTGGTTATTAAAAGAAAGGATAAAGCTTGCATAAAAATACTAGTTAATCTTTTTGCCGATTTTAGTATACACATCAATACCTTTAGGTTTAAAATAATTTTTAGACATTAATTTTTACTTCTGAAAATTTCATGGAATTTACATATGATAGATTATATTATTTTATACATGCTGTAAAAATTTTAGATTGATCCGCATATCGGTTTGTGAATTACATCGTATTTATTCACTGATCGTAAAACAGAAAACTGCAGTTATCGGTCAATTTATACGACATATAACTTGGTATACCGGTATCCAAATTGAGCAAACTCATATGTTTTTGATATCTACATCGAATGAACTAGATTTTATTAGTTTTATATTTTTACTGAAAACCGACGTAAAATATAGAAAACTGTGTTACAATATTAAGTGACGGATCTGGACAGAATCTGTTCCGATTCGTACACTGTTTTTAAATTGGACATAACTCGAACACCCGATGTCCGTTTGTGACAAAAATTTAGATGTGTAGATGCACCATTGATAGAACTATAATTTTCTATATATTATATTACTTAGGAATGCATGAAACAACCTGATATAGGCTTTGCAATAGAATATATAGTTGCTGTCCAGAAATATGAATTTCTGTTTTAAATGCTGATATTAAAATGATCATAACTAGAGCTTCAGAAATCCAAATCATGTGAATCTTGGTGTTTTCGATAAGTACATCGAAATACCTACAATTTTCTAATAATTTTCGTAACCTGAAACCTGATACAAATTAACTCAAACTGCGTTTTAAAAATATGTGACGGTGCCGAATAGATTCTGATCTGTTTTGCGCGACGATACGAAAACATATATATCTCTCAAACCGGTAGTCATATTTAGGTAAAACTGGAACTCACGCATGCAAAACATTTAGAGCCATATTTCTGTTTATATTTCGTATTCGTTCAACTTGATTAATTAGTCGTACATAATATTTCTTTACAGCATTGTTTATGGTAGTTACTCGAATAATATACTTGACTCATTTCATGTTATTCGAACATGTATACATATTTAGCTTGATCATTAAATTATTGTATGTACTTAAAGACGATAATTAAATACTTGAGTTATATTTTGAAAACTATACAAAAATATTTTTACATAAAACCCCCTCAAGTTTCACAAATTACAATAAGGCCCCTAACTAATATTGAACTTCAAATTATATTTCTTTTAGTCGGACTCGGGTTAGAGTCTGACTATTTCTGACTTGAATATAATTCAAGTCAATCTATATTCTTTAATATTCCAACTCAAAATGAACACATGAATCCATGAATACAATTATCAATTTATACAATTTGGCTGAACCGAACCATGGATATATTCCTTTTACATGATTCTCAGTATTCCATTTACATGACTCTACGGTTACAACCGTTTCCTGATATCATGGTTTCGGTCAGTCAGTCAATCAATCTACAATTACAACAATTTACAAGATAACAATACAAATAAGACTTCGCGGGGTTTAAAGGGGTAGATTGGTACGGAAGATGTTAAAAGTGGAATGAGGTGGTCAGATTAAGACACCTAACATGAATACTGTTGCTGTTGTACCGTGGCATAACGGTTCCTTGTACTCTCCGTTTGCACTGATCTCTAGCATATAGAGATCCCCCTCGTATACACTGGCATTCTTCTGTACCAAGCTACAAACAACTGCGTTAAACAATATTCCATAATATTCTACAACATAATACTCTAGAAAATACTGTTACTCTGCCATTCTCACTCCACTTTTCTTTGGGACTTACCGAGCGACCTGTTCGCTGACGACATTCTATTTCTCTCTTCTTTGAATGTCGTCAGGTGCGTTGGACCAAGTTGAGACCGAGCCTACAAGTGAAGATTTGGAGAAATTCCAGGAAGACCCAGAGCTCTAGACTTTGTACTTGTTCTTCCCAGTACTTCCTTTTATTATTATTATGCCACTGTTTAGGCATTGCTTTTTCATTCCAGTTGTATTTTCATTTCATGCATTGTACAAAGAATGTTATTAATAAAAGTTGCTGTTATTTCAATTTCATTTGTCTCTTGTGATTATTTTATATTGCTTAGTTACGCTTAGCGTATGTACTTTTGAGTACATACGTAGCGGGCCTCGTCACGTCCACTTCGCCGTACACTGGGAAGCGGGGCGTGACAATTACGGGATCAGTTTTTGGAGTTGCCAGTTTGTTTTCCGTTTCGGCCATATTTCTTTGTATCTTTCATTGGCCGAAGTTTGGTGGAGGAGGGCTTATTTGCATTTGTCCAAATAAACCTTTGTGGAGGGTGTTGTTTGCATATAGTGGTATCATGATAATTCTATCACCCTTGACTTTCTTGGTTTCATGATGGCTTGACCATTGTAGGATATGATTGGGTTTTGGAGTGTGGGTTTTTGGTTGTGATCATTGGATTCTCTCATCATCACTTGCTTGCATCATTGCTTTCTACCCACCCCCTTGTCTTCATTCTCAACTCACTCATTCTTGAAGTCAAGTTTGGCCGGCCATATGAGGGGGGCTGTCCCATTTTGGTGGGGGTGATTTTTGGTTGATCTCATATCATTTTTCCTTCACCAAAATTCCCAAAAAAAACTCCATAGTTCATCCCTCCACTAAAAGGCAACTTCCAATACCCCAAATGAGACATAGCTCACCCACTATTCTACAGCAAACCTTGGGCACGTCGACTCGCCAACTTCGTGCCCGAGTTGCCTCGGACCAGAGACGGGAGCCCGTAAAAGAAGCCGGCGATGTGGTGCTCTTCCGGCGACGTGATGGAGACCGGAGATTCCGCGGGAGATCGGGACGACGACGAGAAGTCCGGAGGACTCGGATCACTCGGTATATCTCTCTACCCCTTTCTCTTGATAGCTAGGACTAGTTTAATGGCACGATCCGGGATTTTAGTGTGCGGTGGTGCCGGTTTGAAAAGTTAAAGAAAATCAGCGCTTCCGCATTCCGGCGTCGGATTGACGGCCGGGGCGCCGCCGTGCACTTACACAGTCTTAGTTGGAACTCGGTTCAAAAGATATGCAGCTGATTCTAGTGCATAACCCCAGAAAGATCGCGGTAACTCGGCCTTACTCATCATGGAACGAACCATATCCAATAGGGTTCGATTCCGCCTTTCCGATACACCGTTGTGTTGTGGTGTGTATGGAGGAGTAAGCTGAGAGAGAATTCCATTCTCTTTTAAGTAGCCCAGAAACTCGGCACTCAAGTATTCACCACCTCGATCAGATCTCAGTGTCTTGATACTTTTGCCTGTTTGTTTTTCAACTTCATTCTTATATTCCTGAAATTTCTCAAAGGCCTCGGATTTGTGCTTCATCAAGAAGACATATCCATACCTAGAGAAATCGTCTGTGAAAGTTATGAAGTATGAATAACCACTTCGCACATTTGTAGACATTGGACCACACACGTCACTGTGTATGAGTCCCAAGAGCTCGCTCGCTCTTTCTCCGTGTCCAGTGAACGGAGTCTTTGTCATCTTTCCCATGAGACAAGATTCACAAGTGGCATAAGACTGGTACTCGAACGGATCCAAGTATCCTTCTTTATGTAACTTTGTTAACCGTGTCTCATTAATGTGACCCAGTCTACAATGCCATAAGAAAGCCTGATTTAAATCTGGAGACTTTCTTTTAAGTGTGTTCTGGACACTGAATACCTGAGCTTGATTCAAAACGTATATACCGTTTTTCAATGTACCTGACCCAATCAGAACTTGATTTAGGTGGATGTTTACTACATCGCTTACAAAAGTAAAATCATATCCTTCCTTAGAAAGTAAGGATACAGTTATGATATTACAAGTCGCACCTGGTACATAAAAACAGTCACGCAGAATCAATATCTGCCCAGTTGTCAGTCCTAGATGATATTCCCCTACGGATTCAGCATACATGCTCATTCCGTTAGCAACCCTGAGAGTCATATCACCTTTCCTGATAACTCTACGGTTTCTCAGAGCCTGTAACGAATTACAGATATGAGATCCTAATCCGATATCCAATACCCAGGAAGTAGGGTTAACTGACATACAGTTCTCTATTACAAACACACCCAAAGCCGAAGCCACAACATGCTTCGAATTTTGGCTACTGGCTTTGCAAGCCTTGCAATCCTTCTACCCATGTTCATTCCCATAACAATAGGAACATCCCTCTTTTACTACATCCATTCCCGAAACTTCTGCCCTTCCCTTTCTTTCTACTTCCATAGTTTCCTATAGGGCAGTAGGTAGAGACTGTTGAACTAAGTCAGCATCTGACCCGTTCTTCAACGTGGTCTTCAGGTCCGTGAGCTCAAAAGAGCTGGTCTCTGTAAGGACGTTGCCCCTTACAGATGACCCGATAGCCAACCTCGCTGGAAGCAATTCGTTCGAGATCTCATATCTTGCGATACGAGATTGTTCTCCATTTAAATCTTTGTTATGGAGGAAGATAGAAACTGAGTCTATCTTCTCGTGCTGCCTCTGGTATGTACCATCAACTGAGGCTAACACGAGGCACTTGGCTTTCGCACAGTCTTCTTCCAATGTCCTACGGATATCAATATCCGTGATAGGGGAAACTGGACCTGAGACGGCAGGGGTTGGATCAGTCAAGAGGTGTCCCAGCTTGTCATGGGCAATAGACATCTGGACAGACCTTTGCCAGTCATAACAGTCAGATTCAGTCATTTTATTATCTAGATGTAACCTAGGTGCGGTCACTGGGTCGCTGCAATTAAGAGAGAGAGAAGAAAACACTCAGCATGATGCTCTTGCAAGTTTAGATTGGTTTTTAATTTATCTAAATAGGATGGCTCCCACTGTCTCTCGAATCCCTCCTCAAACCATAAAGGAAGAATTAGTCAGGATCAATCTCACCGTACAATACTTGCTTAACCGTTCAGCCAGGCCAGTGTCGGTACTTCGAGGGAGGTTTTCCAACGCTTTCGTGAAGTTCCTTAATTAAGTAACCTCTTTTCCCTGTGGGCGTAGCCCCGCTAACACCTTTCTAGATACCTACTAGGTTTATAGCATTGATCGTTAAGTGAGAAAGTTCCCGAGGAGTAGCATATACTCACAGTAGGATCGGGATCCAAATATCTTCGCGTGACAAAACTGAAGGAATCCTACCAGAATCATCACACTCCAAATGTTATGCAGCGCTAGCAAGTTTCAGTACTTTTGAAACTCCCGATGTGGATTTTTGCCCCATGCTCTTATGACCTTGACATTGGCCAATAAATCATAAGTCACAAGTCAAGTTCTACCCGTCATTATCCAGGTAAATTTGAACCCACCCGCACATACCCTTGACTTTGGCCAACAAGGCAGTACGACTGTCCCAAACCAACGCATCTATCTATGCTACATATGAATACCCAATAGCTACCAAACACTGTGCCTTGACTTTGGCCAACAAACACAGCTTGAATACTATTGACTATCCATACGAAACGATGGAGGGCTACGAATGGTTTTGGTAAAACCGTGAACGTAGTGAACTTGATATAGTCGATGGAACGAGATAGCTTTTAAAAGGAGTGGTTCAAGCTCCGCGTTTAAAATGCTTGTTTTTGAAAAGAACCGAATGGTTTTCAAAGTGTTCCAACGACTTTTACTTGGTTTATTTTCTTGCATTAATTCCAATGCGTCCCATCATTTAATCCTACCATTGCAGAAAACAACCAAAATATGGTGTACGCTTATGCCATCCGCATTCGCCACGGGGCCCCGTCATCACCCGTTAGGTTACTTAACTAAGGACAGAGAGGGGGCTGGACTAGCGCGGATGCAAAACATAAGCAACACCTAAATAGATATCATATATAGATATATAGCAATGATAGCCATTACAGATCACAGATGAACACTATAGATATACTAGGAACCCGCGATTCGTTCGAGCCTGCAACGAAAAGCGGATTACACAGTCACGATGAATAGCCAAACCCTACCCTAGACCCCTACGGGTGCGGCAAACTACCCTCCAAGTACCCGAAGCGAAGCAACCTCCCTCAACACCATGAGTAGGCCACTCGGCACTTCGAGTGTAACACCTTAGGATATGTTTAGTGAATAATTATATTTAAATATTGGGTTTTAACAAAAAGTTTACCAAATTGTGTTTTAAATATTTTTCCTAATTTAATAAATATTTTTCCAAAATTTTCCTAGGCTTGCACACACTTGTGCATGTAAACTAGGGTTTTTAAAATAAGTTTTACCATGATTAGTGACCATGGTGGGGTTAATCATTGGGATTAAGTCTTTTGGGTTTAAATTAAGTTAATTAGTTAATTAGTAGTTGCTTTTATTGAATTTTCTTAGAGTGTTGACTTGTGAGAGAGAGAGAGAGAGCATCATGGCTTTAAGCCATGCTTGCAATCATGAGGAGAGAGAGAGAGGAGGGTTGACAGTTGGGTGATAATTGTTCCTCTCATTTCCTTGTTTCTCTCAAGTCTCACACACACTCACACACACGCTTACCTCTTCCAACCCCCAGCAGCAGCAACAGCAGCAAGCACAGCAACAGCACCAACTGAAGCCAGAAGCAGCAGCAGCAGCCAGAGCAGCAGCAGAGAGCAGTAGCAGCAGCACAGTGAGCAGCAGCAGCACCAGCACCAAGTGCAGCCCTTCCCTGCACCTCCTTCTTCTTTCTCCAGCTCCCTAGGGTTAAGTATGAGGTATATTTCCTAAACTTATTCCCTAGTTTGCTTGGTTAGTGTAGTTTTGCATCGGTTAGTGGTTTTTAGTGCGTTTAGTGCGATATGAGGTGTTTAGTGGGAACTTTGTGCTTATGTGGTGTGAATCGATTTCAGTAGGTTGTTCGTGGGTTATTGAGACCATGTTAACTTAGCCTAACCCCAATTGCACTAAAATACCACCAGTTTTCCAAATTGATGCAAATCCGTCGTTTTTAAGCAAAACTGAGTTTTCTGGAACTTCTTTTGACCCGATGAGTTCTGAGTGAAATTGGGAAGACTGCAGTATAGTGGAGATGTACCGATACCCCAGATTTAACCCGACCCCCTAACTGCTACAGTAGGCCGCCAATTAATTCGTTCTGGCCGCAATTTGGGGCCAGATGGGTAGGGTTTGGGTTGGGGTTTGGTCCTGTAGGTGTCTGCTAGTGTGTAGGGTGCTGTGATGTATATATTTTTGTAAGTTTAGTTCTGTATAGAAATCTGGGACCAAATACCTATTTTGCCGTTTTTCTAAACCTTCGCGACACGTGTGATACGTGAGTAGGTTTGGGGCTTTTGCGTATCGCGACGCGTCGGGGTAGTTTCAGGCGCGAGATCACACATTTTAGCGTATCGCGCACACGCGCGATTGGTTTGCTACACGGGTTTCTAGTTGGACCGTAATGTCGCGTTTCTGTGAAATTGAGCTTATGTGTGATATCTGTTATGTGATTCTAGGTTCGCAGGCCAGTGAGACAGACGCTGCGAAGAAGGGCAAGCAAGTTGTTGGGTACACTTAGCGCGAGACACAATGAGTAGATTTCACATCTACGGGGATATCGCCCGCATGGCGTTATGCGTCAGGGCTGATAGGACTTTATTATTATATGTTGCATGTACCCCATAGACTGTCATCGCATATTGCATTCCCTGCTACATATATATATATATATATATATATATATGCTTAGAACTGATAGAACACCGCACTATTACTAACGGTCTATGTTGCACGGGCACTATTTGCATGCTACACACACACCGTTAGTAATTGCCATGCCACACTCACTGTAGAGCTGCCATGATTATATTGCTGTAGTTCATCTTACATATGATTGGTTATGATTTTCTAGAAATTGGGAGCCGCATGACATCTTTAAGAACGGAAACTATTTTAAAAAGCGGTTTTCCCCTTATACACATACCATGGATTGATTTACATTGTACCTCGCATTGGATTTACTTATTGGTGTTGGATTTCATGCGATTTCTGGTTTTGAGGACCGTGGAATTATTTAAGAAAAGATGCACTATTTTGAAAACTCGGTACCTCGTGATATGATATTTTGGTGCGTCCATCACGCGTTTTCTCGGTGCTGAGACGTGTGCTTGAAACCCGATTCGAGGAGATGGATAACCCGTTTGCGGGTTCATGATGGACCCGGTATGGTACCCCGGGGAGAGAACGGTTTCGCTGTGCAGTAGACGGTGAGCCCGGCGGAGGGACTACTACCTACCGGTGATTGGTTGGACCTGGCAGTTGTCCGGAGGATACTGACCAGAGTCGAGAGATGGATGCGGGATGATCCGTACTGCCGGGGCCGAGGGCCGATACTGTAGATGGACCCCGTGGGCTGATCCGGACTGAAGGAGCCCGATATACGAGGATTTGCATGTCGATGCTGGACACGAGTATTTTATGATATTTTGGGTGCCGATGTTGGGCACTCGTGATTTCTCAGAGATATACAGGATTTGAGGGCTGATGGGTATGCCGGCGCCTGAGTGTATTTGGGATTTGGGTGCAGTCTGAGGCACCGATTATTGTTTTCCATGTTGACATATCCATGTAGATGTTATTTATCCCATGCTCAGTATTGATTACTATATACCTCATCCTGTAGCATTTACCTGATAGAGCACATGCATTGCTATTGCATCCACTGTTGGCATGCATTGATATCATCTGCTGGCTTTAGTAGAGACACGCTATATGTACATGCTCGCGATCACCTTTATATGTTTTCTCTATTCACGAGTTGGCAACTCACCCCCGTTGTGCCACAGTATTTGCAGGTTGCCCTTGGGAGTAGTCACGGCTGGCTGTTTACCGCATCTTTTGGCACAGACACCGTTGCTGAGGCGAGTTAGCCTTTTTGCTGTTTGGTGGGTTTTTGTATGGTATCTGTTATACTTCAGTTGTATATTGATGTATCTAGTATTCTCCATCTACCTTTCTGTATTGACTTAGAGACAGTTGTGAGGACGATGTGTATGATTTTATACTTTGGTGTCGAGCTCGCATGTGAGCCGACTTTATTATATGCAGTTTTACCTTTTGTGATATTTGTCCTTGCTTTATCATGTATTCTTCGCTACGGCGTCGTATATCATATTGTGATGCTTTATTCATTTCACTTGTTATTTCTGCTACACCTTGCTTTTACCCGACTTGCGGGACAAGTGTTTAAAAAATGAAATGTTGCCAAAATTATAAAAATTATAACTCTTGAACTAAAAAGGATTTCTACTAAATAAATGGAAGTTTCTCAGATATGTATGACTGTTTTTACAAAAATTTTATAACCACTCTATATTTATTGGTTTTGATTTCTGGGTTCGGCTTACTTAGCCGCGTTACGCCTGTAGACGTTGCGTGGTTAAGTGCCGGTCACGAGTCGAAATTATCGGGTCGTGACAAAGTTGGTATCAGAGCGTAGGTTTTACCTTCGGAGTGTAGGATGACCCTGGTATGATGGAGTAGGTAGCTGCAGCAGGATAGCGTAGCGTGTGTATGTTCCGCGGCATACTCACGACACGGTACTCCGCCTACGCGACCTTAGGACTTGTTGATTTAAATTCCTTCATGAATACATACATTCTTGCGATTCGATTTCCGTGTTCTTATCGAATCCTAATTTTCTTTCAGCCATTATGCCGCCTAAGACTACAAGGGCACAGAGAGCGGCCGCGAGGGCCGAGATTCGTGTTGACTCGTCCGAGACGAGGACTGATCCGGGCAGTGCACCCGTTGTACCCGAGCAGACTGTTCCTCCTGTGACAGACCAGATCGCCACGCTAGGGGCTGGTGTGCAGGAGATGCGCCAGACGGTGGGATCTAGCATGCAGGAGATGCGCCAGATGATAGGATCGCTAGTTGAGATGCTTCGAGCACAGCGACTAGAGGTAGCTCCACCCGTTCCAGAGACCGCGATGGTACCTACCGTACAGCCAGTTGCCCCTGCAGCCACGGAGGTGATTACAGTATAGCTATCAGAATTCATGAGGCTGAAGCCTCCGGTCTTCACAGGCACTGATGCAGCCGAGGACCCCCAGTCCTTCATTGACAAGATGGCCCGTATATGCTGTTCCCTCAGATGCACAGATACGAGATGGGTCGAGTTTGCGAGCTTTCGCCTAGAAGGTCTTGCGCAGAAGTGGTGTGACTCAGTTGAGAAGGGCAGAGCAGCAGGTCTTCCTCCTATGACCTGGACGGAGTTCGTGACCATATTTCTAGCCCGTTTCCTTCCCCAGAGTGTTAGGGATGCCCGAGCACGCCGATTTGAGTCCTTGCGCCAGACGCCAGGGATGACAGTGGCAGAGTATGACGTGCTGTTTACAGAGCTAGCAGTCTACGCCCCATATTTAGTGGCTACCGAGGAGTTTCGAGTCAGGAGATTTGTTTGAGACTTGCTTACACCACTGTTCTTCGCAATCAGCACGCAGCACTACGAGACCTATGCAGCAGCTGTAGACGCAGCCTTAGTAGTCGAGGAGCACCTTGCTGAGACTTCGGTAGTTCCAGAGCCGAAGAGAGTTCGTACCAGTATTTCCGCACGGAGGCAGTCATTCAGACACCGCGACAGGTATCGTTCTGGTACGAGGAGTAGCAGAGATTCGGGACAAGGCCAGATGTTTAGTTCGTATCCACAGGAAGGTCAGCAGTCACCGCGGGGTTGCTTTAGATGCGGCAGCCTACTTCACCTCGTTAGAGATTGTCCCGAGACACACCGGAGGGAGGCGGCAGCACCGCATGTTACCTTACCACCTTCACCACCCCAGAGGGCGTTGCCCGTTGAACCTACCGTTGCTCCGCGCCAGACTCATGCACAGAGAGGTCGTGGGCGTGGAGGAGTTGCTCAGAGAGGGCGAGATGACCGAGGCAGAGGGCAGTCAGTTACAGGTGGTGGACAGGCGCGGGTTTTTTCTTTGATGCATCAGGACGCGCAGGCGTCCAATGCAGTGGTTTCAGGTATCCTTCCTGTATGTTCAGTTGATGCACACGTGCTGTTCGATCCCGGATCCACACACTCGTACATATCCACACACTTTGTGCCGAGTTTGGGTAGAGAGTCCGGCTTGCTTGATCAGCCGCTTGTGGTGACCACTCCTGTGGGAGAGTCGTTTGTTGCTAGGCACGTGTTCCGATCCTGTATCGTCTGTATTAGCGAGAGAGAGTTGCCTGTCGACTTGATCCTTCTGGAGATGTTGGACTTCGACGTTCTTTTGGGCATGGATTGGTTAGCCACGTGCTATGCTTCTGTGGACTGCCGTGAGAAGACAGTTAGATTCTGCTTTCCCGGCGAGTCGGTTTTTGTTGTGTTGGGGGACCGTGGTGCTGCCCCTCACAGTGTGATTTCTTCTTTTCGCGCTGGACAGCTTTTGAGGAAGGGATGTCAGGGATTTCTCGCCTATGTTTGCGATGCTCGCGCTACAGAGGTTCCATTGGATCAGGTTCCGGTTGTCAGTGAGTTTCCTGATGTGTTCCCTGCCGAGCTTCCAGGGTTGCCGCCCGAGCGCGACATTTCTTTCTGTATTGATTTGGTTCCTGGCTCGGGGCCTATTTCCATACCGCCTTATCGGATGGCCCCGGCGGAACATAGAGAATTGAAGGGTCAGTTGCAAGATTTGCTGGACAAGGGACTTATTCGACCCAGTGTTTCTCCTTGGGGTGCTCCTGTCCTGTTCGTCAAGAAGAAGGACGGCAGTTTACGTCTATGTATCGACTACCGCCAGCTGAATAGGGTGACAGTGCGGAACAGGTATCCTTTGCCGCGTATTGACGATTTGTTCGACCAGCTTCAGGGGGCAGGGTACTTTTCGAGGATCGATTTACGATCGGGCTATCATCAGCTGCGGGTTCGACAGGAGGACATTCCCAGGACAGCTTTCCGTACGCGCTACGGCCATTACGAGTTTTTGGTGATGTCGTTCGGACTCACCAATGCGCCAGCAGCCTTCATGGACTTGATGAACCGTATTTTCCGTCCATATTTGGATCTGTTCATCATAGTCTTCATTGACGATATCTTGGTGTATTCCCGGAGTAGTGAGGAGCACGAGCAGCACCTGCGGATTACCTTGCAGACCTTGAGGGAGCACCAGCTTTATGCGAAATTCTCCAAGTGTGCTTTTTGGCTGGACAGCGTGGACTTCTTGGGACATGTGATTTCACGAGACGGTATATGTGAAGACCCGAGGAAGATCGAGGCCGTTCAGCGTTGGCCCAGACCCACATCGGTGACGGAGATTCGCAGCTTTTTGGGGTTGGCCGGTTACTACAGGCGTTTTGTGCAGGACTTCTCCCGTATTGCTACACCGTTGACCGTGTTGACCCGGAAGGGAGTTCCTTTCGATTGGACGGAGGAGTGCGGGCACAGTTTCCAGCAGTTACGGACTCGGCTGACGACGGCACCGGTGTTATCTTTACCTTCCGGATCGGGCGGATTTGTGGTATATTGTGATGCTTCTCGAGTGGGGCTAGGGTGCGTACTGATGCAGCATGACAGGGTGATCGCGTATGCCTCGCGACAGTTGAAGAAACATGAGCAGAACTACCCCACTCACGACTTGGAGATGGCTGCAGTGGTCTTCGCACTTAAGATCTGGCGACATTACCTATACGGCGAGTCGTGCCAGATATTCACGGATCACAAAAGTCTGAAATACATATTCCAGCAGCGGGATCTGAACCTTCGACAGCGCCGATGGATGGAGTTAGTGAAGGATTACGACTGCGAGATCTTATATCACCCGGGCAAGGCAAATGTGGTGGCGGATGCTTTGAGTAGGAGGCCCGGGGGTAGTCTATCTTGTTTGAGCGCAGTACAGGAGCAGTCATCCGCGGACTGGCAGATATTATGCGACATCCAGATACAGTTCGAGTTCACGCCGATTGGAGGACAGATAGCGCATGTCCGTGCACGCCCACAGTTGATCGATCGTATATGTGAGGCACAGCTCAGTGATGACCGATGTTCAGAGATCATGGCACAGATTGGACAGGGCAGATTTTCCGAGTTCGTGATCGATGATCAGAGGATACTACGATTTGGAGTCAGACTGTGCGTACCTGATGCTGAGGGACTGAAGCGCGAGATTCTTGAGGAGGCACATCGATCGGTGTACAGCGTCCATCCCGGTTCCACCAAGATGTATCATGATATGAGAGATGTTTATTGGTGGGACGGAATGAAGAGGGACATCGCAGATTTTGTGTCGAGATGCCTGACTTGTCAGCAAGTCAAGGCTGAACACCAGAGGCCCGCCGGAGAGCTACAGCCGTTACCCATTCCGGAGTGGAAATGGGAACAGATTTCGATGGATTTCGTTGTGGGATTACCCAGGACTAGTCGAGGGTATGACTCCATCTGGGTGATCGTGGATCGTTTGACGAAAGCGGCTCACTTCCTACCGGTGAAGACGACTTTTGGATTTACTCAGTATGCCCAGATCTACATTGACGAGATAGTGCGACTACACGGAGTCCCGACGTGTATTGTGTCCGACAGGGGCACCCAGTTTACCAGTCGACTATGGCAGAGGCTTCAGGAGGCTTTGGGCACTCACTTGAGTTTCAGCACAGCATTTCATCCGCAGACCGATGGACAGTCAGAGCGGACCATTCAGACTCTCGAGGACATGCTCAGAGCTTGTGTATTAGATTTCGGAGGTAGCTGGGATCATCATTTACCCTTAGTAGAGTTCTCCTACAATAACAACTACTAGGAGACCATTCAGATGGCACCATTTGAGGCTTCTTATGGGAGGAGATGCAGGTCGCCCACTTGTTGGACAGAGCTCAGTGAGAGCAGTATCTTAGGGCCACAGATCGTTGAGGAGACGACAGCGAAGATCCAGTTGATTCGCGATAGGATGAGAGCAGCCCAGAGTAGGCAGAGATCTTATGCGGACCGTCGGCGACGCAGACTTGAGTTTTCTGTTGGTGATCATGTTTTCTTGAGAGTCTCCCCAATGAAAGGTGTGATGAGGTTTGGGAAGAAGGGGAAGCTCAGTCCCAGGTATGTGGGCCTTTTCGAGATCCTCGAGCGTGTTGGTGCAGTAGCCTACCGTTTAGCCCTTCCGCCCAACTTTCCAGATGTGCATCCCGTATTTCATGTCTCAATGCTCTGCAGATATCTTCATGATCCTTCGCATGCGATTCAGCATCCGACGATCCAGCTGGAGCGCGACCTTTCCTATGCAGAACAGCCAGTGATGATCTTGGATCGACATGTGAAGAAATTGAGATCAAAGGACATTCCATCTGTTAAGGTACTTTGGCGTGGCCAGAACCGTGAGGAGGTCACTTGGGAGACCGAAAGAGAGATGATGAAGACGTATCCCTATCTTTTTGAAGGTACGTGTAGTTAGATTTTTGAAATTCGGAGACGAATTTCTTTAAGGGGGAGAGATTGTAACACCTTAGGATATGTTTAGTGAATAATTATATTTAAATATTGGGTTTTAACAAAAAGTTTACCAAATTGTGTTGTAAATATTTTTCCTAATTTAATAAATATTTTTCCAAAATTATCCTAGGCTTGCACACACTTGTGCATGTAAACTAGGGTTTTTAAAATAAGTTTTACCATGATTAGTGACCATGGTGGGGTTAATCATTGGGATTAAGTCTTTTGGGTTTAAATTAAGTTAATTAGTTAATTAGTAGTTGCTTTTATTGAATTTTCTTAGAGTGTTGACTTGTGAGAGAGAGAGAGAGTGCATCATGGCTTTAAGCCATGCTTGCAATCATGAGGAGAGAGAGAGAGGAGGGTTGACAATTGGGTGATAATTGTTCCTCTCATTTCCTTGTTTCTCTCAAGTCTCACACACACTCACACACATGCTTACCTCTTCCAACCCCCAGCAGCAGCAACAGCAGCAAGCACAGCAACAGCACCAACTGAAGCCAGAAGCAGCAGCAACAGCCAGAGCAGCAGCAGAGAGCAGTAGCAGCAGCACAGTGAGCAGCAGCAGCACCAGCACCAAGTGCAGCCCTTCCCTGCACCTCCTTCTTCTTCCTCCAGCTCCCTAGGGTTAAGTATGAGGTATATTTCCTAAACTTATTCCCTAGTTTGCTTGGTTAGTGTAGTTTTGCATCGGTTAGTGGTTTTTAGTGCGTTTAGTGCGATATGAGGTGTTTAGTGGGAACTTTGTGCTTATGTGGTGTGAATCGATTTCAGTAGGTTGTTCGTGGGTTATTGAGACCATGTTAACTTAGCCTAACCCCAATTGCACTAAAATACCACCAGTTTTCCAAATTGATGCAAATCCGTCGTTTTTAAGCAAAACTGAGTTTTCTGGAACTGCTTTTGACCCGATGAGTTCTGAGTGAAATTGGGAAGACTGCAGTATAGTGGAGATATGCCGATACCCCAGATTTAACCCGACCCCTTAACTGCTACAGTAGGCCGCCAATTAATTCGTTCTGGCCGCAATTTGCGGCCAGATGGGTAGGGTTTGGGTTGGGGTTTGGTCCTGTAGGTGTCTGCTAGTGTGTAGGGTGCTGTGATGTATATATTTTTGTAAGTTTAGTTCTATATAGAAATCTGGGACCAAATACCTATTTTGCCGTTTTTCTAAACCTTCACGACACGCTTGATACGTGAGTAGGTTTGGGGCTTTTGCGTATCGCGACGCGTCGGGGTAGTTTCAGGCGCGTGATCACACGTTTTTGCGTATCGCGCACACGCGCGATTGGTTTGCGACACGGGTTTCTAGTTGGACCGTAATGTCGCGTTTCTGTGAAATTGAGCTTATGTGTGATATCTGTTATGTGATTCTAGGTTCGCAGGCCAGTGAGACGGACGCTGCGAAGAAGGGCAAGCAAGTTGTTGGGTACACTTAGCGCGAGACACAGTGAGTAGATTTCACATCTACGGGGATATCGCCCGCATGGCGTTATGCGTCAGGGCTGATAGGACTTTATTATTATATGTTGCATGTACCCCATAGACTGTCATCGCATATTGCATTCCCTGCTACATATATATATATATGCTTAGAACTGATAGAACACCGCACTATTACTAACGGTCTATGTTGCACGGGCACTATTTGCATGCTACACACACACCGTTAGTAATTGCCATGCCACACTCACTGTAGAGCTGCCATGATTATATTGCTGTAGTTCATCTTATATATGATTGGTTATGATTTTCTAGAAATTGGGAGCCGCATGACATCTTTAAGAACGGAAACTATTTTAAAAAGCGGTTTTCCCCTTATACACATACCATGGATTGATTTACATTGTACCTCGCATTGGATTTACTTATTGGTGTTGGATTTCATGCGATTTCTGGTTTTGAGGACCGTGGAATTATTTAAGAAAAGATGCACTATTTTGAAAATCCGGTACCTCGTGATATGATATTTTGGTGCGTCCACCACGCGTTTTCTCGGTGCTGAGACGTGTGCTTGAAACCCGATTCGAGGAGATGGATGATCCATTTGCGGGTTCGTGGTGGACCCGGTATGGTACCCCGGGGCGAGAACGGTTTCGCTATGCAGTAGACGGTGAGCCCGGCGGAGGGACTACTATCTATCGGTGATTGGTTGGACCTGGCAGTTGTCCGGAGGATACTGACCAGAGTCGAGAGATGGATGCGGGATGATCCGTACTGCCGGGGCCGAGGGCCGATATCGCAGACGGACCCCGTGGGCCGATCCGGACTGACGGAGCCCGATATACGAGGATTTGCGTGTCGATGCTGGACACGAGTATTTTATGATATTTTGGGTGCCGATGTTGGGCACTCGTGATTTCTCAGAGATATACAGGATTTGAGGGCCGGTGGGTGTGCCGGCGCCTGAGTGTATTTGGGATTTGGGTGCAGTCTGAGGCACCGATTATTGTTTTCCATGTTGACATATCCATGTAGATGTTATTTATCCCATGCTCAGTATTGATTACTATATACCTCATCCTGTAGCATTTACCTGATAGAGCACTTGCATTGCTATTGCATCCACTGTTGGCATGCATTGATATCATCTGCTGGCATTAGTAGAGCCACGCTATATGTGCATGCTCGCGATCACCTTTATATGTTATCTCTATTCACGAGTTGGCAACTCACCCTCGTTGTGTCACAGTATTTGCAGGTTGCCCTTGGGAGTAGTCACGGCTGGCTGTTTACCCCATCTTTCGGCACAGATACCGTTGCTGAGGCGAGTTAGCCTTTTTGCTGTTAGGTGGGTTTTTGTATGGTATCTGTTATCCTTCAGTTGTATATTAATGTATCTAGTATTCTCCATCTACTTTTCTGTATTGACTTAGAGACAGTTGTGAGGACGATGTGTATGATTTTATACTCTGGTGTCGAGCTCGCATGTGAGCCGACTTTATTATATGCAGTTTTACCTTTTGTGATATTTGTCCTTGCTTTATCATGTATTCTTCGCTACGGCGTCGTATATCATATTGTGATGCTTTATTCATTTCACTTGTTATTTCTGCTACACCTTGCTTTTACCCGACTTGCGGGACAAGTGTTTAAAAAATCAAATGTTGCCAAAATTATAAAAATTATAACTCTTGAACTAAAAAGGATTTCTACTAAATAAATGGAAGTTTCTCAGATATGTATGACTGTTTTTACAAAAATGTTATAACCACTCTATATTTATTGGTTTTGATTTCTGGGTTCGGCTTACTTAGCCGCGTTACGCCTGTAGACGTTGCGTGGTTAAGTGCCGGTCATGAGTCGAAATTCTCGGGTCGTGACATCGAGATACCCGGTAGTTTGTGCACCCCACCTTGGGTCTATCCTAGGAGCAAAAATAGTAAAAAGAAATTATACAATGACGGCTACAACCCCGACCCGGTTGTGCGGCCAAACAAATAATATTACATCAATTTACAAATTTTACAATGAATGAAAGAAAAAGAAACTCTCATCTCACACCCATTCCCGGCTATTCATCCGCGACAATCCAACGAGTTCATATACACAAACCATCAACATTACAGATCACAGATATGTATAACCCCCACTAATCGACGTATTGCGATTAGCGGACGTTCAATACATATATCACATCACAGATAATATCCATTAGCCAAAGTCTACGGAATATCGATCAAAATACGGATTTTTTAACCACCCCAAAAGTCAATTTGCTGTCTGGAAAATCTGGGTAGCAAAAACATGTATTAAAAATCCCAAAACAGTCAAATAAAAACACTGCAAAAAACCCGGTCCACGACCGAGTCAAATCGGCCGCGGAACCGCGGCAAGAAGCATGTTCTTGCCGCGGAACCGCGGCGGTTTGATCGGATCAGTGGACTGGTTTTCTGCTGTGGTTTTAGAAAACCCTGAGACGAAATTTCATGTATGTTAAATTATTTTTACAGCAGTATAAAAATTCGACAGAAACATGGTTTTTCCCAGACTTGTTTTGTGATTTTTTCTGATCGATATTCTTAACACTTTGCTAACTTGCTAGTTTATATTTAGCTAGGCTCTGATACCACTGTAAGTCCACGTTGCTCACCCCGGTTCTTACGGGGAGGCGGAAACGGCGAAAAACAATAAATTTTGGCGCAAGGCAATATGGACTATAAGTAGGGATCTTGGCTAAACTAGAAACTAGCAAACAAGTAGAGGCTTTAACTACTATGCAGTAGAAAATATACCTTACGGAACCGGTCCTTCGGGTTTTCTCTCCGCTGTCCGGCTCGTCCATCCACGCTCCGAGGGTCGATCCGGATCTTGGTCACCTCCGCGGCCTTCTTGAGTCGAAGATGTAGGGTTCCTAGGCACACTAATGAGGTCTCACAAAACATCAACCATGCCAATTTCAAAAATTACAAGTGCCGAGAAACCCTAATACGGATCGTTAACTAGATTTTAGGCGAAACATGCAACTAGTTAACAACTTAACTAAGTGAACGGAAATACAACCTTTGTAGATCAGGTACTCCACCTCCATAGCTCCGTGATGAAGTCCCCTCGCTGTACAAATCGGATCCCAGACTCTAGCTTCGGCTTCATCGGAGAAATGGGCGGGCTAGGTCATCGACTACGATGCCGAAGATGATCTACGTCGAGGCATCACAAGATCAAGCTCCCACTTCACTAAGTCATGAAACTTGTGAAGAAAACACCCTATACTACTTGGCAAGAGGTAGAGGATGAAGAAATAGGAAGTGGGTTCACTTTAGAATTGGATTTCTCACTCTTTTCATCAAATCACCGTTGATGGAAGAAAGGTTTTCTTCTTGAAGAAGAAGAAGAAGAAGATGATAGAATATCATAATTTTTTTTCCAAAAAGAATAATAAAATGAATACTTATCATATCCTAACCTTGGTCAAGTGTAGAGAGTTAATTAGAGTTTAGATGAATGGTTAGGGTTTGTAGAAGAAGAAAAAGTGGTCACTTGGTCAAAGGTTCATGAAGCTTCAACAAGCTTCAAGTTTGAAAAGCAACCATTTTGTTTTTCTTTTCACTTTTAACCAAAAATGAAAAGATAAATAATTAAGTCAAATGAAACCCTAATCATTCACTAAACATGGTTTAAGTCTTTACACAAATCTAAGTGAGTATGTATCATCAAACATGATACAATCAAGTGCACAAAACTATATCATATATACCATGTGCACATGCGAGTGATAAAATCCATCTTAAGTGAACCGATACTAGTTAATGCAAAGTAATATATCAAATATATAATTATGCATTAAATCATTAAATCAACACTTGATTTAATGATCCAGTTATATCGCATATAACTGACTAATATCAACAGTAACAACTTATCGAATCAACACTTGATCCGATAACCCGGCTATATCGCATATAACCGATCAATGTCACAAATCGCGAGAATCGAATATAGTATCACATACTGGTATCATTCTTGGTCTCGCACATATCTCATATGCGCTCCTATTTCGTTTCGCTTGAGCCAGGAAACCTCTGTGTAGGACTCTTAAGACTCGTCAATACGCCGGCAGCAGGTGATGATCATATCAAACACCCACAAGCCGCAAGCGGTCTGCTAAACGTAACGGCCACCCGGGTATTGAGCGATCAGAAGATCGATGAGCAAGCCCGCTCACACTCTTGTTAATCCAACCAGTAACACTTACCGTACAGTCCGGTCTCGTCGTCTGATATGTCGCATATCTCGCCTAGGGGTGGTAAACGTCAGACCCCAATAGCTCGATAAGTCGTGTCGATATGAGTTCTATAACAGTTGGAGAAACTACTGATAACACTTACCAGTAAATCTCAGCAACCCTGGCCAGGGATTTCCGGTTATAGCCAATCGAACACAGCGCAATATCAACTCCCTATACCGGGAGAGACGAATCCCCTCCTATCGCTCATTGCCTCCATGTGATTCGGGACTGTACCAAAAAACCACCGTTTTGCACGCCCTCTTGGACGTGGTAAGGTGGAAATCAAAGCACAGTGGGAATCACACAAGACTCTATGACGATCTCGGGTCAACAGACTACTCTGTACCAGTGTCACCAGAGAACTGCCATCTGACGTAAGGTATAATACCATCTGGGAGTTCTCGGCGAGTCCGTCCAGTGTACCCAGTCTTAACTGAGCACCCGTATATCATCTCTGATGTCAAAAACCAATGGATATGGGATCATCCATCTCCCATCTGTATGGGTCGAGAAGGTATACGCTAGTCTACTCTGGTATATCGATGCCCCGTCTCGATACACCCACGACTAGGGACCTTGAAGGATGTACTTATGGACTACCATGTCCCCACTAGTATGATCCGTATCATAGTCCAGGTAGTCAAGTACACATCCTAAGGGCTTTACCAACATGTAACAGAAAGACAATCAACGTACATGTTAAGGTAAAGATCAACCAGATAGCATACTATCATGTCGAGCAAGAAAGTCCTCCCTATATATGTCCAAGCATCCACTACAATATACATCCTATGTATAGTAATGGCCTCTAGGGCATACATATAACTAACAATCTCCCACTTGCACTAGGGCCATCTGATAGCAGTGGTTGTAGTATCTCATACTCAACCATCCCAAAAAAGTCTCTCTCTGGGAAAAGCCCTTTGTTAGTGGATCCGCCGTGTTTTCCTCTGAGTCTACTCTCCTAACCTTGATCCCTTGGAGATCAACCATCTCCATGATCAGGTGACACCGCCTTAGAATATGTCTGCATCACTGATGGGACCGGCGTTCCTTGGCATAAGCCACAACTCCATTGTCTCACAATGGTAGGAACATAGTTCATCTCATGAACCAATATATACCCAAACATCCTCTTTGGTAGCATCTTAAGTAGCGATGTATCCTGCCTTTATCGTCTAGTATGCCACGGTATCTAGCTTGGAACTCTTCCAACATACCGTCCCTTTACTGAGGGTAAAGACAATGCCTGTGACTGACTTTCAGTCGTCCTTATCACTCGGGAACCCTTCCAGTGATTCTCCCCAGGATCGATTGATACCATCTCACTACAACTAGTGAGAATCCTAACATCCAATTAGATCTATCTCATAGATCCAAAACCCAGGATTTAGGAGGTATCACTTTGATCCTTTATGGAGAATCATTGTGATAAGCGGAGATTGACCGAGCGTAGCCTAAGAAACTCCTTTCCTATCAAGAGTATGTCATCCACGTAATCTACGAGGATCATCACCATACTCCCTACTACCTTTTTGTTTATACAAGGTTCATCTACCATTTTGATGATGTCAAACTCTTTGACTAATCCATCAAAATAGATGTTCCATCTCCGCGATGCCTGCTTTATCCTATAAAGCATCTTGTACACGTTTCCGCTGCACCCACTGTTTACGAAGCCCTCTGACTGTATACTTACAGACCCTCTTTTCTGAAACATCATTTAAGAAAAGCAGTCATGACACCCAACCGCCAGATATCGTAGTGATGGTATGAAGCCATGGCAAGTAGGATCTGGATGGAATTAAACATAGATCCTTAGAAAAGGTTTCAACATAATCCATACCTGGTCAATGATGCAAACCTTTAACAAGTCTAGCTTTGAAAGTCTCAATTTTTCCATGTACACCAAGTAATCTTCTCAAGATATACTTGCTCCTGATGGGGATTTAACCCTTCAGATATAGCAACCAAAGTCGATACTTTGTTGGTGTATAAGGATTCCATCTCCGATCGCTAAGCACCCAGCCATTCTTATAGAGTCCCACTCCTGATGGCCAGCTCGAAACTAGTTGGGTCATCATCTCATGATGCAATCCTCGCTCCTACTGTCATAGAGAAACCGAAATATCTCTCAGGTGGGTGAGGAACCCTACTAGATCGGCGGAGAGGCTGAGGATCGTTGGAATCTACTGAATCCTTTGGTTCTACCAAATCATCTGTTGTTGTTTGTATAGCTGGAACCTTTCCAGTTGTTCATAACAGACCTTGCCTCGAGCTTGTCCGGATTATACTTTTAGACATAGCCCGGACAACCCCAAATCTTAACCAACTTAAGATATGGGCTCTTCCCTTTCCATATCACATATGAAGCGGTAGGCAACTGATTTGATTGGAACCCAATTCAATTGGTATGCAGCTTCTCAAGTGCATAACTCCCAAAAGGAAATAGGAAACACAGTAGTACTCATAATAAAGCACACCATATCACATAGGGTGCTATTGCTCCGCCCCGATATACCATCGTGCTATGGTGTATACGGAGGAGTAATGCTGAGAGAGAATCTCATTCTCCTTTAGAATAATCCAGGATTTCTGTGCTCAAGTATTCTCCTCCTCGATCTCATCAAAGGACATAATACTTATACCTGTGTTTTGGTTCTCTACTTCTAACTTATATTCTGTGAATACCTCAAAAGGTTCTGACTTGTGTTTCAACGGGAACATATGTCTAAATCTTGAGAGATCATCAGAGAATGTAATGAAGTACAAAGAACCGGTCTTGGCATGTGTAGACAGTGGACCTTATACATCAACATATATCATCCCAAGAGTTCACTAACTCTTTCTCTGTTTCCAGTAAACAGAGCTATGGTCATCGTATCTTTGTGACATGACTGGCAAGTTTCATAAGATGTAAATTCAAACAGATTTAAATATGCATCTAAAATGTAACTTCAGCCAGCCGAATCGCATTGATATGACCTAGTCTACAATTCCTCAAGATGGATTCGTTCATTTCTGAACTCTTCCTCTTGTGTGTGTTCCGTATACTAAAAAACTGTAGTTTGATTTAGAACATCAATGCTTTTAGATAACGTGCCTGAACCGATCAACTTTTGATATAGGAAATGTTCAAAACATTATCCAACTATACAAAATTTTATCATTTCTTTACTAATAAAGAGATAGATATGATTTTGTATATCAGGTTCGGTATCTAATAACATTCGTTCAGAATCAATATATTTGCAATACATGGTGACAGTGACCAACAGACTTGGCTGCAACACTTGCCCCGTTTTCTACCTCATGAAACTTAGCACCCGTTCTCAGTTCTTTACCTATCTGTAGCCCATGTAACATATTACATATGCGGGATCCTGATCCGGTATCATATACCCAGGACGTAAAGGACACTGAGAAACAGTTCTATATAATGAACACACCCGAATATGATGCATCAGCATGCACTTACTTCGTTTGGGCGGCACGGGAATTCTGGTAATCTCCAATTTCCTGCTCTGTCTTATAACAATTATAAGTTGGAGCGGGACCAACGTTCCCCAGCTCAGTATAACAAGCGGGTTCGGTCAATACATCCGTATTATTATCTTGATTAAGGCGTGATATGGTCGCTACCTGGAGAGAGAGAGAAGAAAACACTCAGCGTGCGCTCTTGCAAGATCAGATTGGTTATAATTTTATCTAATCAGGATGGCTCCCACTGTTTTTATCAAATCTTCCTTCAAACCCTAAAAGGAAAGACTAGCCGGGATTAATTACACACTACAAGTTCGCCAATCTTTCAGTGAGGCCAGTGTCGGTACTTTGAGGGAGGTCCCCCGTGCTTTCGCACGAACCTAATTAATGTAAACCTCGTTTTCCCAGAGGCGTAACCTCGTTAACACCTTTCTAGACACCTACTTGATCGTCTAATTGTAATGTGTAAAATTCTCCCAGGAGTAACAATTACTCCTAGCGGGTATCGGGATCCAACTATCTCATAGAAGGTATGCAATCTCATTGCAAATTTCAACACTTGAAATTCCCGATAATTTTGCCCCTAGCGTCCTATGACCTTGACGCAGGCCAACAAACCATAGTGCGCTAGTCAAGTTCAACCCGTCATTTCCTGATTGAATTAAACCAACCCGCACGACCCTTGACACAGGCCAACAAAGTCGCACGACTACCCTAATCCAATCTGCATCATATGCATAAGCAGATAAATACTAGTTAGCTACCGCACACTACTCCTTGACGCAGGCCAACAAACGTAGCACGAATACTAACTACCACTTATCTGAAATGACGGCGGGCTACGACAGGTTTTTCTGAAGACTTATTGCGTAATGAACTTGATATCGTTGTAGAATCAAATGATTTTAAAATGGAGTGTTTTTTAGGCTTTTTTTTAGTTTTGCTAAAGGAGTCACTCCCGGTGAAGGGATCGTCGGTCCTTTCCTCGTCGAATGAGGTGCGGGATATATCATATATATCACTGTGCAAAGAAAAAACTCTTAAAAGAAATCAAAAGACAAACCGAGTGTGTAGCATCTGCCAGTTATTGCTAAAGGAGTCACTCCCGGTGAAGGGATCTCGGTCCTTTCCTCATCGAATAAGGTGTAGGATATATCACATATACCTCTGTGCAAAGCAAGAACTGTAACTACCCCTTTTTATTTTGAAATTTGATTCTACAACATCTTCAGGTTTTTTTACTTTCATTAATCACATTAATGAAGTCCCATCATTTAAGTACCTAAACATCACAGATAAATACGACGTACACTTATGCCATCCGCATTCGCCTCGATGTCCCCTCGTGCACCGTTAGGTTAGGTAACTAACGGCAGAGCAGGGCAGGGCTAGCACGGGTGTAAAACATAAGTAACGTCTATATAATATATCATATATACTATATACAGTATCCATCACAGAACATCACATCATCACATCATAGATATCGCAGCAGAAGAAACATATGAAATATTGGATATACTAGGACGTCCGTGTTTTCAATACGAGCCAGTATAAAACACGGATTCCACGGTCGCGATGAATAGCTAAACCCACACCCCTAGACCCCTACGAGAGCGGCAAGCAACCCTACCAATTCTAGAGTTAGGAGACCCGGACTCGACTCCTCGAGTTGGTCTCCCACTGGACTCCAGAACCCGGTTACTTGTGCTCCCCTCCTTGGGTCTATCCTAGTGCGGAAAAGTAAATAATATACAAATGGTGACATCATCAGCAAC
The DNA here is from genome assembly GCA_030015575.1 of Agapanthus africanus. Taxonomy (NCBI): domain Eukaryota; kingdom Viridiplantae; phylum Streptophyta; class Magnoliopsida; order Asparagales; family Amaryllidaceae; genus Agapanthus; species Agapanthus africanus. The sequence continues at coordinate 397,475,646 of CM057343.1, forward strand.
CTGGAAGTGCCCCAATAAAAGAATATTACATACAAGTTTTTACATGAATGAAAATGAAAAACACCCATCTCACATAAAAAACCCCGGCTATTCAAACATGACGATCCAATATAACATATCCAGCAACATATAACATCACGTGTCATCAACGTAAGTAAATATGCGCATCCCATTTGTCGTTGACATATAGCAACGAAACCGGCGATATCACATATTACACTTACGGTCACAGAAAAGAAAGTGTAAAACTACAACAGTTGGAATCCGCAACCTGCTTAGACATCGCATGCCTAACCATCTGAATACCTTAGACATCACATACCTAACAATTATAAACCCCGCATTTTAGTCTCAAAATCGAAAACACTTTTCAATATCAAGTCGGGCAATTCCGCAAGATTCCCGACATCCTGATCGAATGCTCGTCGCAAACTTTAGTAGGCGGCCGCACCCCCGATACCGTCGACGAAGTGCACCAAGGCGGAACACCGCTGCCGCGAGCACCCGTACGGATGCTTTCGGCGACGGGGTTCTCCTACAGTCACTTGGTCGGGGCTATGGAGTGAGGTTGTCTATTAAGTTTATCCGACGAGTATCCGCGTACACTACGTGATTGCGACGGACTTTTGATCACATCAAAATTCCGTGGCAAACGATCAAGTGAGACTAAACCGCTAGATTTATAACATTCATTCAGTTATCTCATAACAACTTGTGAATTCCAATTATTGTATCACATTCCAGATTAATGGAAAATGTTAAACTTTCCGATCGAGCAATCGAACACCCAAGTTTTCCCGAAACAGCTCAACACATGAAATAAGTTTTAAAACATTCACTTCGTGCCTCAGTACCAACGGTCCAGCCGTAGAAGGGTCAAGCCAACGCCTCATATGTGGCACGCCGTACTGCCCCAAAGCCGAAGGTTCAAAGGGCAGTTCAAGACGGTCACATAATCGAGTTAAGGTTTGTTGTCTTCTAGAGGGACCATCGCGTTACTTGCACTACTTAGAACGTCGTTAAACTACGGAAAAATCCAACAATTGGAAATTTCCCGACAGGGGAAAAAGTGGGTATTTATATACGATCGAACTTTTTAACAGTTTCTAAAAATACCCGGAAAGCCAGATAGACAAAGTTTGAAATTTCCGATCGAATCAACGAAGCTCCAAAACACCCCAGAATATTCAACTCTTGAATAAATATTAAAAAATCCCATAAAATCCAGAACGAAAATATAGGAGTTACTGTGCAAAAATTGAAGAGTGATCACATAATTCGGCCGCGGAACCGCCGCAGAAGCCAAGCTTCTGCCGCGGTTCCGCCGCACTTTAGCAGCATCACTTGGTCAATTTTGCATCGTAATTCTTAGAATTTCCTGCTGAACTTTTTAAGAATTTTTAATCTGGAAAAATCCCAGTTTTTGAAAAAAGGCCAGAGATCATTTTGGAGTTAGGGTTTCGGTTCGATCGGAATTCTAACTCCGTCTACGCATCGCTTAAGGCTCTAGCTAGGCTCTGATACCACTATAGGGTTCCTAGGCACACTAATGAGGTCTCACAAGGCATCAACCATGCCAATTTCAAAAATTACAAGTGCCGAGAAACCCTAATACGGATCGTTAACTAGATTTTAGGCGAAACATGCAACTAGTTAACAACTTAACTAAGTGAACGGAAATACAATCTTTGTAGATCCGGTACTCCACCTCCGTAGCTCCGTGATGAAGTCCCCTCGCTGTACAAATCGGATCCCAGACTCTAGCTTCGGCTTCATCGGAGAAATGGGCGGGCTAGGTCATCGACTACGATGCCGAAGATAATCTACGTCGAGGCATCACAAGATCAAGCTCCCACTTCACCAAGTCATGAAACTTGTGAAGAAAACACCCTATACTACTTGGCAAGAGGTAGAGGATGAAGAAATAGGAAATGGGTTCACTTTAGAATTGGATTTCTCACTCTTTTCATCAAATCACCATTGATGGAAGCAAGGTTTTCTTCTTGAAGAAGAAGAAGAAGAAGATGATAGAATATCATAAGTTTTTTTTCAAAAAGAATAATAAAATGAATACTTATCATATCCTAACCTTGGTCAAGTGTAGAGAGTTAATTAGAGTTTAGATGAATGGTTAGGGTTTGTAGAAGAAGAAAAAGTGGTCACTTGGTCAAAGGTTCATGAAGCTTCAACAAGCTTCAAGTTTGAAAAGCAACCATTTTGTTTTTCTTTTCACTTTTAACCAAAAATGAAAAGATAAATAATTAAGTCAAATGAAACCCTAATCATTCACTAAACATGGTTTAAGTCTTTACACAAATCCAAGTGAGTATGTATCATCAAACATGATACAATCAAGTGCACAAAACTATATCATATATACCATGCGCACATGCGAGTGATAAAATCCATCTTAAGTGAACCGATACTAGTTAATGCAAAGTAATATATCAAATATATAATTATGCATTAAATCATTAAATCAACAATTGATTTAATGATCCAGTTATATCGCATATAACCGACTAATATCAACAGTAACAACTTATCGAATCAACACTTGATCCGATAACCCTGCTATATCGCATATAACCGATCAATGTCACAAATCGCGAGAATCGAATACAGTATCACATACTGGTATCATTCTCGGTCCCGTACATATCTCATATGCGCTCCTATTTCGTTTCGCTTGAGCCAGGAAACCTCTGTGTAGGACTCTAAAGACTCGTCAATACGCCGGCAGCAGGTGATGATCATATCAAACACCCACAAGCCGCAAGCGGTCTGCTAAACGTAACGGCCACCCGGGTATTGAGCGATCAGAAGATCGACGAGCAAGCCCGCTCACACTCCTGTGAATCCAACCAGTAACACTTACCGTACAGTCCGGTCTCGTCGTCTGATATGTCGCATATCTCGCCTAGGGGTGGTAAACGTCAGACCCCAATAGCTCGATAAGTCGTGTCGATATGAGGTCTATAACAGTTGGAGAAACTACTGATAACACTTACCAGTAAATCTCAGCAACCCTGGCCAGGGATTTCCGGTTATAGCCAATCGAACACAGCGCAACATCAACTCCCTATACCGGGAGAGACGAATCCCCTCCGATCGCTCATTGCCTCCATATGATTCGGGACTGTACCCAAAAACCACCGTTTTGCACGCCCTCTTGGACATGGTAAGGTGGAAATCAAAGCACAGTGGGAATCACACAAGACTCTATGACGATCTCGGGTTAACAGACTACTCTGTACCAGTGTCACCAGAGAACTGCCATCTGACGTAAGGTATAATACCATCTGGGAGTTCTCGGTGAGTCCGTCCAGTGTACCCAGTCTTAACTGAGCACCCGTATATCATCTCTGATGTCAAACACCAATGGATATAGGATCATCCATCGCCCATCTGTATGGGTCGAGAAGGTATACGCTAGTCTACTCTGGTATATCGATGCCCCGTCTCGATACACCCACGACTAGGGACCTTGAAGGATGTACTTATGGACTACCATGTCCCCACTAGTATGATCCCCATCATAGTCCAGGTAGTCAAGTACACATCCTAAAGGCTTTACCAACATGTAACAGAGAGACAATCAATGTACACGTTAAGGTAAAGATCAACCAGATAGCATACTATCTGGTCGAGCAAGAAAGTCCTTCCTATATATGTCCAAGCATCCACTACAATATACATCCTATGTATAGTAATGGCCTCTAGGGCATACATATAACTAAAAGAAGACGATCCACCCGAGAGTTGTACACTAAGCTCCACCTCAAGCCGAGGCAACTAGGGCAACGAGATCGCTAATCTAGATGTTCCAGGTTGTGTAGAAGAGATAGATGGAAGTGTTTGTCTATGTTGATTCTTTTTCTCTCAACACATGAGATCAAAAGAATTATCAAGAGGAGGAAGATGAAGGAGAAACTTTACAACCATGGTGCTTTTCTTTTCTTCTCACTTCAAGAGAGAGAATGAGAAGAGAATAATGAAAAGATTAACTCAAGAAAATGAACCATGGTTGCAATAATACACTAAAACCATCATTATTAATCCTATCATGATAAAATTGATGCTACATTGAATTGACCATTATCATAATAAAAAATTAAAAAGAAAATCAAAGAAGAGTGTAGATCTCTCTTGAAGGTCAATGGTCAACACGGTTAATGGGTCAACAAAGTCAAAATAGGTCAAGGTGGTCAAATGGTCAATGCAATTAGCCATCACTAAACTATCACTAAAAGGATTAGTAAACAATGTCTCCGGCTCATAATGGTTTTGACCAAACGAATTGTCAAAACCCTAATGAGCCTGCTACATTACGGTTTTGGCCGAACCAACTGCCAAAACCCCAATGGGGCACCTCCTCCTTCATCGCTCCTCAAAACTGTGCATACACACCCACATCCGCATTCCGTAGAATGCAAATGCACAGAAGACAAAACAAATCCATCTGAGCAATACTAGGATCTGGCTTAAACCAAAGCCCACTAGTATTGCCTGCCCGAATAGCATACGCACACAAGTGCACGTAAGTGATCGTAGCCCTGCCGTAAAACCATACGGCCTCTACACGTTTCGCTCAGTGCAGGGAAACTCTCTGTGTGGGACTCTAAAGACTCGACACTACGCTGGCAGTGGGTTTAACCACAGACCGCAAGCGGCACTAGCTGTACGTAACGGTCTCCAGGTAGATGTCGATAAGAAGGCCGATGAGGTAAACCCATCCGAACTCCTACTGAGCCTGTATGTGACAATCTCCATACTATCCGGTCTGTTTGTCTGATACATCGCATGGCAGGCCTAGGGGGTAGTGAACGTCAGTCCCCTAATAGCGGTACAAGTCGTGTCGGAGTGTAGCCCAGAACACCCTGAGATAACACTGGAAACCTACCAGTATATCTCGCTTGCCCTGGCCAGGGACTACTTATGTAATGGCTCTCCTAGACACAGCGCAATATCAACCCCCAATACCGGGAGAGACGAATCCTGTCTAACCGTCACTGCCTCCAAGTGCTTCGGGACTGCACCCAACTACTACCTGTTTGGACGACTCCTTTGAGCCGTGGTAGGGCAGTAATCTAAGTACAGTGGGAACACACTCGAGGCGAAGTGACAGTGTCAAGTCAGCGGACTAAGCTGTACTCATGTCACCTGGGAACTGATAACTGACGATAGGTATAATACCAACCAACAGTTCCCGACGAGTCCTATCCAGAGTACTCGTAACCTAACGAGCACCCGCATACTATCTCAAGTACGACGTACTGACGGCTGTGGGACAGACCGTCTCCCCCGCTGGGATAAGAAGTGCATACGCTAGTCTACTCCGGAGTATCGATACCCTGTCTCGATAGTCCTACGACTAGGGACCTGTATAAGGATGTGCTTATGGATTACCAAGCCCCCACGAGTGTGAGAGCCATCACAACGCTGGTAATCAAGCAAAGATCCTAAGGGCTCTACTAATATGTATATAAGCGATATGCTGAAAGAAACACATGCACATATTGAAGTAGAGACAAACAAAGTAGCATACTACCATTTTGAGCAAGATTGTCTATACAACTATGAATATCCCAAGCTTCCACTAAGTAATATACAAGCTAGTATGATACAGTAATGGCCTCTAGGGCATATACACTAACAGAAATAGCCACGGTTCTCAAATCCAGAAATCTCATTAAATTACATATCTCAATGCCTAAAAGCGTAAAGCATTATGTATGCGACATATAACAGAATGTAAGCATATCTGTATATCATGCAACATGGAACAATAATATGCACCTATCGAGGGAAAACCGCTCTTTTAAATGAATCCAGTTTTTAAAAATATCATGCGATTCCCAAATCTCCAAAATCAAATACAACATTGTATAATGGTGCATATGTGTATGTACGCAAGTATGGTGTACAATATGTATGTACACAAGTATGTCCTGTAAGAAGTCATATCCTGATGCAGCAGTTCTACTGTGTAGTGACATGGCAATTATCGATGATGAAGTGTGTGAGCCGGCAAATCTGTGTACGTGTAACATGCGCATCATCGATAATGGTGTAAGTGTACTAGCACAGGTATATGCGATGCAATGAAAATAATATGAATGCAGCATAAGGTAAATCATATGCAAATGCTGATGGGTATACGTATCTAACATGAACGAGTCGGTGAATCTAGAAGTTGGCATCCAGCCTCACAACATTACGTACGGTATAATCCATCGTACGACATCCTCTAGTCAAGAGTATGGATCAATCATCAAGTGAAACTCATCTCGTACGGAAAATCATCGTACGACGGCATTAAACCAATAGGGATCCTATCAACCTATATGAAAATGAGGGTACAGCCTACTGTCACGTACGGCCTATCATTCGTGATTCACCACATGTATACACATATATATCTATATACCTATGTCCCAAGTCACATCCATAACCATTTCATATCAGGGGACCGGCACGGTATCAATCCTCTCAATCGACTCGCATCCGTATACCAACATACCATACTATCACATGCCAAATTTTATTCTCTTTTCATCGCATCTATATCTCACATAAGGTCAATTTACAAATGCATTCTAGCTTTACTATAAACATATGTATCTAATCTAATATACACACCCGAACCATACAATCGGTTTTAGAAGATGCAAATCGTAGTTTTGAATGTAGGGGCTACGGTGTTTTAAAGAAAATATATCATTTGAAAATCCGTAACGTCTCTCAATGTATCTGTTTAAAAGATACATACGATTCTTCAGTTTGAAATAGGTATGGTTCGGTTAACACATCTACGTCGGTTATCTAGTCATATAGTACGCTAAAAGGCAATATCACCAAACGTCATTCTCAAATTCCGTCATCACATATTAGCCGTATCATATCACTTCTAACTATCTTTTAGTTTATAATTTAGTTTCGCTAACTATCTTTTAACTCTATCTATAGTTTTCTATTAAAGTTTCCTTAACCATATACTATGAATCAGTTTCCATCAAAACTTGCGGGGGTGCTATACGCCATCCACCCGACTTCCCCCGTGGATATAAATCCACTCACCTTGCGACTTGCTCGCCGAAGTCGATGACGCCATGCTCCGCCGCCTCGGAATCCACGTGAGGATACCTACAATAATACATAATCGCAATCAATTATTAAAATTGAATCCGGAAACCAAAACGGCATACGTATCGCGTATAGGTTAGAACCTATAGGCCACGCAAGAAAAACCAACCAATTATCCCTTGTCGTTGATGTACGAACATCCCACAACCAAAAACAATACCGAATATCAAAACTTAGCATTTCAAAATACGAAAAACGTAGCAAAAATCACACCAAAGTGCTCCCAGATTTTGACTCAGGTCAAACTAAGAAAAGTTGCATATACAAAGGGCCTTAAATATATAGAAGATAACACCCGAAAAAACCCCAAAGCCATCCCTCCTAATCTGGCTGCAATTTGCAGCCATAATGCTTATTTTTGCGGCCACAGTACGATGGTTGGGGCTCAGGTCTTCAAGGTACACTCCAGGTTGCCTGCACGACTCCTAGTATTCGCTAAATAATTTTTAGTGTCTCCGGGTTACTCCAGATTCCCATATACCCTCAAAATTAAACACAAAATCGACATAATGAGTTCCTAAATCCGTATTTTGGTTTCTATACTCAAACTTAAGTCTTGTAACAGCCACAAGGGTTCACCAAATCCACTTTTTAAACCTAAACCCTCTCTAGGGATTTCTATCTGTAAGTGCACGGCGGCGCCCCGGCCGTCAATCCGACGCCGGAATGCGGAAGCGATGCTTTTCTTTAAACTTTAGAACCGGCACCACCGCGCACTAAAATCCCGGATCGGGCCATTAACCTAACTACTAGCTAACTACAAGATGGGAAGAGAGATATACCGAGCGATCCGTGTCCTCCGGTCTTCTCGTCGTCGTCCCGATCTCCCGCGGAATGTCCGGTCTCAACCTCCTCGCCGGAAGGGCACCACATCGCCGGCTTCTTTTACAGGCTCCCACCTCTTGACCGAGGCAACTCGGGCATGAAGTTGGCAAGCCGACGTGCCCAAGGTTTGCTGTAGGTTATTTGTAGAACTCTTTGTCTCTTGGGGTTTGTATGGAGTTGCCATATGGTGGAGGAATTGATATAAGCTTTTGGAGATGGAGTTGTGGGGATTTTTTCAAGCCAAAGATACAAAAATCCCACACCAAATAAAATGGGCAGCCCCACTCTATCTTGGCCGGCCATGCAAAAATGTGAGGGAATAAGAGGAGAGTGTGTGTGAATCAAAAGAATGAGTGAGCCAACAAATCAATCAAGAGAGAGAAAAAGGTGATGATAACAAACAATGATCACAAACTAAAACCCACACTCAACCATCACTCATCAAACATGATGACTCCAAAAGTAAACCATGATGAAGTCAAGAAGTCAAGGGATGGTGCTGAAAGGTTCCTAGGCACCCTATAGTGGTCTCACAAGGCATCGAACATGCCAATTTAAAATTTTTGGTGCCGAGAAACCCTAGACTACGGATCTTAAACTAGATGTTTAGGCGAAAAGAAAACTTAGTTAACACTTAACTACTAGGATACGGAAATTACAACCTTTGTAGATCCGGATATCCACCTCCACGGCTCCGCAACGAAGTCTTCTCGCTGTACATCATGAATCCTAGACTCCTCTGTCGGCTTCATCGGGAAAACGTGCGGAATAGGTCGTCGGCTTCGTGTCAAAGACGATCTACGTCGAGGCATCGCAAGTTCAAGCTCCGACTTCACAAACTTGTGAAACTTGTGAAGTAAACACCCAAAACAACTTGGCAAGAGGTAGAGGGTGAAGAAATAGGAGGTGGGTTCACTTTAGAATTGGATTTATCTCACTAGATCCCAAGTTGCCATTGTTGTAGCAAGCTTGAAGAAGAAGAAGAAGATGAGATAGTTATGATAAGTTATAATATAAAAAGAAATAGAAAATCAAATACTTATCATAACTTAAACTAGGGTTAAGTGTAGAGAATTAACCATGGTCACTTGGATGGGTAAGGGTTAAGCATGAAGATAAGGATGGTTAGCAAAGTCAAAGCTTCATGAAGCTTCAACTTAAAACAAAAAGAGCCACCATTCTTATCTTAATTCATTTCAAATAAATAAATAAACAAATAAATAAATAAACAAATATGCAAAACCCTAATTATCAAATTAACCATGGATTAATTCTATACACTTAACTAAATGATCAAGTATCATCAAACATGATACAAAAATGTGCACGAAAGCATATCACATATACAATGTGCATCAAGTGAGAAAAATCCGTTTAAAGTGAACCAATACTAGTTAATGCAAAGTAATATATCAAATATATAATTATACATTAAATCATTAAATCAACACTTGATTCAATGATCCGGTCATGTCGCACATAACCGACTAGTATTCAATGCATCGATTTATCGAATCAATGATTCGATAACTAGGTCATATCGAATATAACCAATCGAAACATATATCGCGAGAATGAAATGCGGTATCACATACACGCATTATTCTCGGTCCCGCACATATCTCATATGCGCTCCTATTTCGTTTCGCTTGAGCCAGGAAACCTCTGTGTAGGACTCTAAAGACTCGTCAATACGCCGGTAGCAGATGATGATCATATCAAGCACCCACAAGCTGCAAGCGGTCTGCTAAACGTAACGGCCACCCGGGTATTGAGCGATCAGAAGATCGACGAGCTAGCCCGCTCACACTCCTGCGAATCCGACCAGTAACACTTACCATACAGTCCGGTCTCTTCGTCTGATATGTCGCATATCAAGTCTAGGGGTGGTATACGTCAGACCCTAATAACCCGATAAGTCGTGCCGATGTGAGGCTCATAACGGGTCGAGAAACTACTGGTAACACTTACCAGCAAATCTCTGATCAGCCCTGGCCAGGGACTTCCCTGTTACGGCCAATCGAGCACAGCGCAACATCAACTCCCAATACCGGGAGAGACGAAACCCCTCCTATCGCTCATTGCCTCCATGTGACTCGGGACTGTGCCCAAAGACCACCGTTTTGCATGCCCTCATGGACGTGGTAAGGTGGAGATCAAAGCATAGTGGGAATCACACAAGACTCTATGACGATCTCGGGTCTACAGACTAACCTGTACAAGTGTCACCTGAGAACTGCCATCTGACGTGAGGTATAATACCATCTGGGAGTTCTCGGCGAGTCCGTCCAGTGTACTCAGTCTCCACTGAGCACCCGTATACCATCTCTGATGTCAAACACCAATGGATATGGGATCATCCATCGCCCATCACATGGGTCGAGAAGCATATACACTAGTCTACTCTGGTATATCGATGCCCCGTCTCGATACACCCACGACTAGGGACCTTGAAGGATGTACTTATGGACTACCATATCCCCACTAGTATGATCTGCATCATAGTCCAGGTAGTCAAGTACAAATCCTAAGGGCTTTACCAACATGTAACTATAAGACAGTATAAAGAGACTAGTGTACATGTTAAGATAAAGAGTAACCAGATAGCATACTATCATGTCGAGCAAGAAAGTCATCTCTATATATGTCCAAGTATCCAATATAATATACATAATCTGTACAATACTGGCCTCTAGGGCATACATACAACTAACAATCTCCCACTTGCACTAGGGCCAGCTGCTGTAGTATCTCATACCGAGCATCCCGAAGAGTCTCTCAAACTGTATCTGGGGAATGGCCTTCGTGAGTGGATCCGCCGTGTTGTTCTTCGTGTCAACTCTCCTGACCTCGATCTCCCGGCGATCAACTATCTCCCGGATCAGGTGATACCGCCTCAGAATATGCCTGGATCGCTGATGGGACCTGGGTTCCTTGGCCAAAGCCACCGCTCCATTGTTATCGCAATACAAAGGTATTGGATGCTCAATGGATGGAACCACACCAAGTTCAGTAATGAACTTCTTGATCCAAACAGCTTCTTTAGCAGCATCGTTGGCAGCGATGTATTCAGCCTCCATCGTCGAGTCTGCCACGGTTTCCTGCTTGGAACTCTTCCTGCTAACCGCCCCTCCGTAAAGGGTAAAGACAAAACCCGACTGCGACTTAGAGTCGTCCTTATCACTCTGGAAGCTGGAATCGGTAAAGGACTCCACTTGGAGTTCTCCGTTACCATACACCAAGAACATATCTCTAGTCCTTCGCAAGTACTTGAGAATGCTCTTCACAGCTGTCCAGTGACTCTCTCCAGGATCAGCTTGATACCTGCTCACTACACTTAGTGAGTATGCTACATCGGGTCTGGTACATAGCATCGCATACATGATAGAACCTACTGCCGAAGCATAGGGTATCCCTTGCATGCGAGCTCTCTCCAAATCAGTCTTAGGAGACATCTCTTTGGAGAGAGTGACTCCAGAGATCGTGGGCAAATTCCCACGCTTGGATTCTTCAATACTAAACCTCTTTAGTATGGTGTCAATGTACCTGGATTGGGACAATCCCAAAATCCTTTTGGATCTATCTCTATAGATCCTAATTCCCAATATGCAGGAGGCATCACCGAGATCTTTCATTGAGAATCTTTGTGATAAGAAGAGCTTGACCGATTGCAGCATAGGAATATCATTTCCTATCAAGAGTATGTCGTCCACGTATAATACGAGGAAGACAACCTTACTCTCTGCCACCTTCTTGTAGATACAAGGTTCATTTGGATTTTTGACGAAATCAAACTCTTTGATAACGACGTCAAAGCAGATGTTCCAACTCCGCGATGCTTGCTTTAATCCATAAATGGATTTAAGCAACTTGCACACCTTCCCGCTGCTCCCACTGTCTACGAAGCCCTCTGGCTGAGTCATGTACACGCACTCTTCTAAATCACCATTTAAAAAGGCGGTCTTAACATCCATTTGCAGATTTCGTAATCATGATAAGCAGTGATGGCAAGCATGATCCGGATGGATTTAAGCATAGCTACTGGAGAAAAGGTCTCGTCATAGTCCACACCTGGTCTTTGACGAAAACCCTTTGCTACAAGTCTAGCTTTGAAAGTCTCCACTTTCCCATCTACACCAAGTTTCTTCTTGAAGATCCACTTGCTCCCAATGGGTTTTACCCCTTCAGGAGCAACTTCCAAAGTCCATACTTTGTTGGTGTACATGGAATCCATCTCAGACCGCATAGCATCCAGCCATTTCACTGAGTCCCCACTCGTGATGGCCTGCTCGAAGCTAGTTGGGTCATCATCCTCCATGATGCAATCCTCGCTTCCACCGTCCATGAGAAAACCGTAGTATCTCTCAGGTTGGCGAGGAACCCTATTAGATCGGTGGAGTGGCTGGGGTTCATCGGGAACTACGGAATCCTCGGGTTCAACCAAATCTTCTGTTGTAGTCTGTGTCGCTGGAACCTCTTCCAGTTCTACCTCAATGCCACTTATCTGTTTCATAAGAAAACCTTTTTCTAAGAAAGTGGCATGTCGAGAAACAAACACCTTTTGTTCCTCGGGGTGGTAGAAGATATACCCTTGTGAATTTTTGGGATATCCTACAAACTTACATAAGACAGATCTTGTCTCGAGTTTGTTCGGATTTTGTCTTTTGACATAGGCTGGACAACCCCATATCTTAATATAATTAAGATGTGGTCTCTTCCCTTTCCATATCTCATATGGAGTGGTAGGCACTGATTTGGTAGGAACTCTATTCAATAGGTCCATGGCTGTCTCAAGCGCATGTCCCCAGAAGGAAATAGGTAACTCAGCTGTACTCATCATTGAGCGCACCATATCTAATAGGGTGCGGTTTCTCCGTTCAGATACACCGTTGTGCTGTGGTGTATAAGGAGGAGTTAGCTGAGAGAGAATCCCATTCTCTTTTAGGAAGTCCAGGAATTCATTGCTCAAGTATTCCCCTCCTCGATCAGATCGTAGGATTTTAATACTTTTTCCGGTTTGGTTCTCGACTTCTTGTTTATATTCTCTAAATTTCTCAAAAGCTTCTGATTTGTGTTTCATCAGGAACACATATCCGAATCTAGAGAGATCGTCAGTGAATGTAATGAAGTACGAAGAACCATCCCTGGCATGTGTAGACATGGGACCGCATACATCACTATGTATCAGTCCCAAGAGTTCGGTAACTCTTTCTCCGTGTCCCGTAAACGGAGCTTTGGTCATCTTGCCTTTGAGACATGACTGGCAAGTGTCATAGGATGAAAATTCAAACGGATTTAAATATCCATCCTTATGCAACTTAGCCAGTCGTGTCGCATTGATGTGACCCAGTCTACAATGCCACAAGAAGGATTCGTTCAGTTCAGAACTCTTCCTCTTGTGTGTGTTTGTTATGCTCAGAACTGTTGATTGGTTTAGAACATAAATGCCATTGCACAACGTGCCTGATCTAACCAACTTTTGGTTACGGAAAATGTTCATAACATTGTCCTGTAATACAAAATTATATCCCTCTTTACTTAATAAAGAAACCGATATAATGTTGCATATCAGGTTCGGCATGTAATAGCATTCGTTCAGAACCAATGTATTACCAGTTGGTAATTCAAGGTGATATTCCCCGACAGTCTTAGCTGCAACAATTGCACCATTTCCAACTCTAATGTCTTTATCACCTTCTCCAAGTTCTCTACCTTTCTTAAGCCCATGTAACTGATTACATATATGGGATCCTGACCCGGTATCCAATACCCAGGACGTAGAGCAAATGGAGAAACAGTTCTCAGTAATGAACACACCCGAAGAAAATGCATCAACATGTACTTTCTTCATTCGGGTGGCATGGGAATCCTGGTATTCCCCTATATCCTGTTCAGTCCTATAACTCTTATAGGAAAGAACGGAACCAACGTTCCCCAGCACAGTATAACATGCGGGTTCGGTCAATACATCCATATTATTATCTTTATTAAGGCATGAAATGGTCGCTACCTGGAGAGAGAGAGAAGAAAACACTTTAGCATAAGCTCGTGCAAGATCAGATTGGTTATTATCTTATCTAATCAGGATGGCTCCCACTGCTTTTTATCAAATCTTCCTCCAAACCCTAAAAGGAAAGACTAGCCGGGATTAATTACACACTACAAGTTCGCCAATCTTTCAGCCAGGCCAGTGTCGGTACTTTGAGGGAGGTCCCCCGTGCTTTCGCACGAACCTAATTAATGTAAACCTCGTTTTCCCAGAGGCGTAACCCCGTTAACACCTTTCTAGACACCTACTTGATCAGCTAATTGCAATGTGTAAAACTCTCCCAGGAGTAACTCTTACTCGCAGTGGGTATCGGGATCCAACTATCTCAAAGAAGGTATGCAATCTAATTGCAAATTTCAACACTTGAAATTCCCGATAATCTTTTGCCCCTAGCGTGCTATGACCTTGACGCATACCAAACAACCCATAGTCCGCTAGTCAAGTTCAACCCGTCATTTCCTGATTGAATTAAACCCACCCGCACGACCCTTGACGCATGCCAAACAACGCCGTGCGAATACCCTAATCCAATCTGCATCATATGCATAAGCAGATAAATACTAGTTAGCTACCGTACACTACGCCTTGACGCATGCCACAGTACGAATACTAAATAGTACTTATCTGAAATGACGGAGGGCTACGACAGGTTTTTCTGAAAACCTATTGCGTAATGAACTTGATATCGTTGTAGAATCGAATGAAGTTTTTAAAAATGGAGTGATTTTGAGGCTTTTCTAGTTTTGCTAAAGGAGTCACTCCCGGTGAAGGGATCTCGGTCCTTTCCTGGTCGAATGAGGTGCGGGATATATCATATATATCGCTGTGCAAAGCAAAAACGCAAAAGCAGTCAAAAGCAAACCGAGTGTGTAGCATCTGCCAGTTATTGCTAAAGGAGTCACTCCCGGTGAAGGGATCTCGGTCCTTTCCTCATCGAATAAGGTGCGGGGTATATCATATATACCGCTATGCAAAGCAAGAACTGTAGCTACCTGTTTTATTTTAAAATTCGATTCTACAACATCTTAGGTTTCTTATCTTTCATTAATCACATTAATGAAGTCCCATCATTTAAATACCTAAACATCACAGATAGATATAACGTACACTTATGCCATCCGCATTCGCCTCGATGTCCCCTCGTGCACCGTTAGGTTAGGTAACTAACGACAGAGCAGGGCAGGGCTAGCGCGGGTGTAAAACATAAGTAACGTCTATATAATATATCATATATACTATATACTATATCCATCACAGAATCACATCACAGATATCGCAGCAGAATAAACATATGAAATATTGGATATACTAGGACGTCCGTGTTTTCAATACGAGCCAGTATAAAACACGGATTCCACGGTCGTGATAAATAGTCAATCCCACACCCCTAGACCCCTACGAGAGCGGCAAGCAACCCTGCCAATTCTAGGGTTAGGAGACCCGGACTCGACTCCTCGAGTTGGTCTCCCACTGGACCCCAGAACCCGGTTACTTGTGCTCCCCTCCTTGGGTCTATCCTAATGCGGAAAAGTAAATAATATACAACGGGTGACAACTTCCGCTACCTGGAAGCGCCCCAAATGAAAGAATATTACATACAAGTTTTTACATGAATGAAAATGAAAAAACACTCATCTCACATAAAAACCCCCGGCTATTCAAACACGACGATCCAATATAACATATCCAGCAACACATAACATCACATGTCATCAACGTAAGTAAATATGTCCATCCCAATTGTCGTTGACATATAGCAACGAAACCGGCGATATCACATATTACACATACGGTCACAGAAAAGAAAGTGTAAAACTACAACAGTTGGAATCCGCAACCTCTTTAGACATCACATGCCTAACTGATATAAATCCCGCATTTTAGTCTCATTATCGAAAACTCTTTTCAATATCGTATGGGACTAAACTGCTAGATTTATAACATTCATCCAGTTATCTCATAACTGTTTGTGAATTCCAATTATTGTATCCAATTCCGGATAAATAGAATATATCAAACTTTCCGATCGAACATTCGAACACCCAAGTTTTCCCGACACCGATCAACACATGAAATAGGTTCAAAGACATTCACTTCATACCTCAGTACCAACGGTCCAGCCGTAGAAGGGTCAAGCCAACGCCTCACATGTTGCACGCCGTACTGCCCCAAACCCGAAGGTTCAAAAGGCAGTTCAAGACGGTCACATAATCGAGTTAAGGTTTGTTGTCTTCTAGAGGGACCATCGCGTTACTTGCACTACTCAGAACGTCTTTTAACCACAGAAAAATCCAACACTTGGAATTATTCCGGCAGGGGAAAACTTGGGTATTTATATCCGGTCGAACTCTTTAACATATTCTACAGTTATCTGGAAAAACACTTAGACAAAGTTTGATATTCCGATCGAATCGTCGATTCCCAATATAACCCCAGAGCACTCAACCCTTAAATAAATTTAAAAATACCCAGAAAACTCACCAGAATTTATCAGGTATTACTGTGCAGTGAAAACTTGCTGACGTCACTATATGGCCGCGGAACAGCGGCAGAAGCCATGCTTCTGCCGCGTTTCCGCGGCTCATGGAACTGTTCATGGGCAACGTTTTACACAGTAATTCTTAGAATTCTTTGGTGAATTTTTTAAGCATTTTTAATATCAAAAATTCCCAGATTTCAGAGAATGTCCAGAGAGCTCTTGGGTATCGGGGTTTCGGGTTCGTTCGGACTTCAAACTCCGTCTAGACTTCGTCTAAGGCTCTAGCTAGTCTCTGATACCAGTGAAAAGTTCCTAGGCACCCTATAGTGGTCTTACAAGGTATCGAACATGCCAATTTAAAATTTTTGGTGCCGAGAAACCCTAGACTACGGATCTTAAACTAGATGTTTAGGCGAAAAGAAAACTTAGTTAACACTTAACTACTAGGATACGGAAATTACAACCTTTGTAGATCCGGATATCCACCTCCACGGCTACGCAACGAAGTCTTCTCGCTGTACATCATGAATCCTAGACTCCTCTGTCGGCTTCATCGGGAAAACGTGCGGAATAGGTCGTCGGCTTCGTGTCAAAGACGATCTACGTCGAGGCATCGCAAGTTCAAGCTCCGACTTCACAAACTTGTGAAACTTGTGAAGTAAACACCCAAAACAACTTGGCAAGAGGTAGAGGGTGAAAAAATAGGAGGTGGGTTCACTTTAGAATTGGATTTATCTCACTAGATCTCAAGTTGCCATTGTTGTAGCAAGCTTGAAGAAGAAGAAGAAGATGAGATAGTTATGATAAGTTATAATATAAAAGAAATAGAAAATCAAATACTTATCATAACTTAAACTAGGGTTAAGTGTAGAGAATTAACCATGGTCACTTGGATGGGTAAGGGTTAAGCATGAAGATAAGGATGGTTAGCAAAGTCAAAGCTTCATGAAGCTTCAACTTAAAACAAAAAGAGCCACCATTCCTATCTTAATTCATTTCAAATAAATAAATAAACAAATAAATAAATAAACAAATATGCAAAACCCTAATTATCAAATTAACCATGGATTAATTCTATACACTTAACTAAATGATCAAGTATCATCAAATATGATACAAAAATGTGCACGAAAGCATATCACATATACAATGTGCATCAAGTGAGAAAAATCCGTTTAAAGTGAACCAATACTAGTTAATGCAAAGTAATATATCAAATATATAATTATACATTAAATCATTAAATCAACACTTGATTCAATGATCCGGTCATGTCGCACATAACCGACTAGTATTCAATGCATCGATTTATCGAATCAATGATTCGATAACTAGGTCATATCGAATATAACCAATCGAAACGTATATCGCGAGAATGAAATGCGGTATCACATACACGCATTATTCTCGGTCCCGCACATATCTCATATGCGCTCCTATTTCGTTTCGCTTGAGCCAGGAAACCTCTGTGTAGGACTCTAAAGACTCGTCAATACGCCGGTAGCAGATGATGATCATATCAAGCACCCACAAGCCGCAAGCGGTCTGCTAAAAGTAACGGCCACCCGGGTATTGAGCGATCAGAAGATCGACGAGCTAGCCCGCTCACACTCCTGCGAATCCGACCAGTAACACTTAACATACAGTCCGGTCTCTTCGTCTGATATGTCGCATATCAAGTCTAGGGGTGGTATACGTCAGACCCCAATAACCTGATAAGTCGTGCCGATGTGAGGCTCATAACGGGTCGAGAAACTACTGGTAACACTTATCAGCAAATCTCTGATCAGCCCTGGCCAGGGACTTCCCTGTTACGGCCAATCGAGCACAGCGCAACATCAACTCCCAATACCGGGAGCGACGAAACCCCTCCTATCGCTCATTGCCTCCATGTGACTCGGGACTGTGCCCAAAGACCACCGTTTTGCACGCCCTCATGGACGTGGTAAGGTAGAAATCAAAGCACAGTGGGAATCACACAAGTCTCTATGACGATCTCGGGTCTACAGACTAACCTGTACAAGTGTCACCTGAGAACTGCCATCTGACGTGAGGTATAAGACCATCTGGGAGTTCTCGGCGAGTCCGTCCAGTGTACTCAGTCTCCACTGAGCACCCGTATACCATCTCTGATGTTAAACACCAATGGATATAGGATCATCCATCGCCCATCACATGGGTCGAGAAGCATATACGCTAGTCTACTCTGGTATATCGATGCCCCGTCTCGATACACCCACGACTAGGGACCTTGAAGGATGTACTTATGGACTACCATGTCCCCACTAGTATGATCTGCATCATAGTCCAGGTAGTCAAGTATAAATCCTAAGGGCTTTACCAACATGTAACTATAAGACAGTATAAAGAGACTAGTGTACATGTTAAGATAAAGAGTAACCAGATAGCATACTATCATGTCGAGCAAGAAAGTCATCTCTATATATGTCCAAGCATCCAATATAATATACATAATCTGTACAATACTGGCCTCTAGGGCATACATACAACTAACAGGTGCTCCATCATGAAACCATCATGATACAAAAGCTTGCAAACAACACCCTCCACAATTGCTTATTTGCACAAATGCAAATAAGCTCTCCTCCACCAATCTTCGGCCAATGAAAGATACAAAGAAATATGGCCAAAACGGAAAGCAAACTGGCAACTCCAAAAAACTGATCCCGTAATAAATTACAGGAAAACCCCGCTACTGTATATACATACCCGCATTTGTATTCCGACCGAAATACAAATGCAATGAGACAAAATCTACACTGTACTATACTAGGATCCGGCTTAAACCAAAGCCGGCTAGTATTATCCGTCCGATCATGATCCGTGCAATACCGCACGTACCTGATAGAACCCTGCCATATCTCTATACGTCCTCTACAGCGTTTCGCCCGAAACTTGAGAAACTGGTCTTTGGGGTACTCTAAAGACTCGTCAATACTATGGCTGTGAATTTAACCACTAGCACGTCAGAGGTATAAGTCATACATGACGGGCTACCAGCTATTGACCAAAAGGGACGTCGATGAGCGAACTCATCCTGACACCCTACTGAGCCTGTCAGTGACAATATCCGTACAGTCCGATCCGTTCGTCTATGAGCAACGCATGGCAGGCCTAGAGGGTTGGTAAAAGTCAGACCCCCAAAAGCGGTACAAGTCGTGTCGGAGTGTAGCCCAGAACACTCTGAGATACTACTGGAATACCTACCAGTAAATCTCCTACCTCGGCCGAGGGCTTTGTGTAATGGCTCTCCTAGACACAGCGCGACCTCACCCCCAATACCGGGAGAGACGAACCCCTGAAGATCCGCTCACTGCCTCCATGTGGCTCGGGACTTTACCCAACTAAAACCTGTTTGCACGTCTCCTTTGAGCGTGGTAGGGTAGTAATCAAAGTACAGTGGGAACTCACACGAGACAAATGACGATCCTCGGGTCGATGAACTAACCTGTACATATGTCACCAGGGAACTGCTATCTGACGTCTGGTATAATCCCAACTGGCAGGTTCCCGGCGAGTCATGTCCGGTGTACACATAACCCAATGAGCACCTGTATACATCTTAGGTGAACCAACTGACACCGATGGCTTGTGAGACCGGCCACCGCCCCTCGTCGGGGTCTCGACTGTATACACTAGTCTACTCTGGAGTATCGATGCCCTGTCTCGAAACTCCCACGACTAGGGACCTTTTAAGGATGTGCTTATAGACTACCAGCTCCCACGTATATGATCGCCCTCATACTGCCGGCAGTCAAGCAAGAATCCTAGAGGCTCTATCAACGTGCAATAGTGACCTATCAGGTCACCTAAAGCAGTACACGATGATAAAGATAAACCAGATAGCATACTATTATCTCGACTAAGACTATCCTACCGGCATAGGTCTCCCTCAATCATTGCAATCATGTGCCTGTGATCCAATAATTGACTCTGAGGGCACTATATCCAACAATCTCCCACTTGCACTCAAGGCTAATTATTGCGATGTCGCATACTCACAGCCCGTGTGATACCGAACACCCAACTCCTCTACTAGTCAGTGTCACAAAGCTCGTTTGCGAAACTATTGCATTCGAGGAATAGCCTCAGTGAGTGGATCCGCTTTGATGTTCCTTTCTATGTCTCTCTAAATCTCAAGTTCGCGGAGAAACCCATCTCCCGAAATGAGCAATACCTATCTTAGAATGTGTCTGGATGTCTGATGGGACCTAGCTCATAAATGAACTCCAAATCCAAACTTCTTAGACTGTATCGAAAACTGAACTTAATCAGTATCCTGCGTCATGCCTCCCTCAGTATCTGCTAGGATCACCTGCCCAAAATACTGCCCCTCGTCAGAGGGAAAACTATAACTCTGACGACCACCCTGTCGTCCATGTCACCTTAGAAGCCTGGAATGATAACTGTCTCCCGAATGAGGCTGTCGTTATCATATCCCTAGAACATCCACTTATGTTCTAAAACTGCTTCCGACCGTCTCTTCAGGATTGGATCAATATCAACTTATTGCATCTACTGCAAAAACAACATCTGGTGTGGTACTTGATATCTCATGATTGACTCAATTGCCTAAGCAAGTGATCTGCCAATCATGCACATCCCTCTCCCCTTTAGTCTGTAAGACATCTTTAGAGAGGGTGACTCCATCACCTGCAGGTACACTACCGTGCCAGGAGTCGTCCATTCTAAATACTCTTAGAATGCTGTCTAAGTATCCTTAATTGGGAAACCACCCAAATCTAGATCTAAAACCATAGATCTAGTAACCAGTATGTCTGATATAATGTCCAAGTCCCATGTGGAGAAACCACTGTGTGACGACCAAAGTATAACCGATCGTAGTATAGGAATATCACTTCCTACTCTGTGTATGTCATCCAGATACCATGACATCACACCCTACTACCTTCTCAACAGATCCATCCCCTATTCTGATGAAGTCAAACCTATGACTGTCACATCAGAAATTGATGATCTATCTCCGCTATATCTGCTTTAGTCTATAAATTGACATAAGCCACTTGTCCACCAATGCTTCCGCTGCTCCCACTGACTACGACAACCCTCTGGCAGAGTCATATAGACGTACACTTCTAAAGCCAGTTTAGAACGATGCTATACTCATCCTCCCGCCGGGTCTCGCAGCCTGGAACAACAGCAATGGCAAGTGTGGGTAAACAAGAACCTTCCTGTCACCGTCCTTGAGGCTACCGGAGTACCTCTCGGGTTCCTGAGGTTACCCACCGTATCTGCGGAGTGGCTAATGGAATGTCAAACCAGATTGAATGTTTATGTTCTTATCAAATCTTCAGTAATCGTTTGCGGTTCTGGAATCACTTCCAGTTCTACCATACTGCCACTACTGTTTTCTGAAAAAATCCATTTTTGTTAAAACTGTGGCGAGTTAAGAACAATATCACTATTGATCTTCCAGATGGTAGAAAGTCAACCCTCGCCATAGCCTGGGTCAACCCACAAACAGCCATTACAGAAACGTGCCTTGAGTTATCCAGAGTCTGGTTTTAAGCATAAGCCGGACAACTCCCCGTACCTTAACATCGTTAGGATACGAACTGTTCTATATCCAATATAGAAACAGAGGCACTGATTTAATTGAACCAGATTCAAATCATGTAGCTGTCTCCAGTGCATGTCAACTAAATGGAAGGAGGCCGATCAGCGTTACTCAACTTAGGAGTACTTCCAATTATGAGTAACCTGAAAAAGAAGCAAGTTCTCTTAACCATTACTATCAACTGAATACCATACACAAGTATCTGATTCGTATGTCAAAAACTATATCTATTACCGCAATCAAGAACGGCGTCGCTTGAAGCTAGCCGGTGAGTACGGGTCGGTCCACAGGGATGTTGTGAATCTCCTAATCGCGCTAACGAGTTAATTCCGAAGGGTGTTCGGATTTCTTATTAAATCTAAAATCTAAATTATTCTAGAAACAAAATTAATCTAGATCTATTCTTGCTAGGGTTTGTTTTAGGGTTGGTTTGGAAATGCAAGTAAATCTCAACGCTTTCATACCCGAATGAAGATCTATGAGTAGTTATGGTAATTATCAATAAAGGGGATTAGATCCATTCGGGAAGGTGTTCCTTCCTCTAGGTTCTTGTCCTTCCTTTAGAGATCCTTACCCTAACCTCTATGGAAAACGCGCGCAACCGGGCCTTTACACAACGGTGTCATGGTTACCTCGAGGGGTAGGATGCCGTAGGGCGCGGTGTGTGCGTGTATGCATGGAGTCCTATTGTAAATATTTGGTGGGTAAGAAAGGGATAAGAGATCTCATCTCTCAAAATCCTTCCCCAAAGCTAAACCCTAAACAAGTTCCTGGGCCATGAAATTAAATCTACCTAGGGCAAAGAATTAAAATCTAAACTAGAGCGAGAAATTAAATCTACTTGCAGATGCATCCCTCCAATCATCCATGCAGGGTTGTCAGATCTGAATTTCTGAATGGAAAGGAAACACCGATGCTCTCCAAAAAGAGATCTGAATTTTATTTCATTAAAAGGAGGCATAAGAAATTACAATTTTTAGGGTTCCTATTTATAGAGAATAGGAAACCCTAGGGTTACATTTGTTTCGCATGTCTGAAATTACAAAAATAGCCCTTAGGAAATATTTTCAGAGCAGCAAAAGAATTTTGGTAAAAATTTCTCGAAGCGCGGGCACCAGAAGGCCGCGGAACCGCGGCAATGGCAGGCTTGGGCCGCGGTTCCGCGGCCCTTTAGAGAGATCAAAATGTGAGGTTTTGTGGGCTGCTTCTTGTTGGCTTGGGCTTCTTATTTCTATATATCTTTTTCCATTTGGGTTTCTAGGTTGGTTCCAGATCTTCAGTGAACAATTTGCAATTGATTTTTAACCGTTCGCTTTGAGTCGATGTCTTGAATCTTGCTTTGTGAATTGTTCCTTATGTAAGCTTGATCAAGATTCTCTGTTTGTTGGTTAAAGTCCACATTTTCATCGTCTTTACATCGTTTGCACTGTTTTCTGTCCAAGAACCTGTAACCTGTAACATGTAGCAGACATGCGTCAAAAGCACCTGTTTATTTATAAAAAGAATAAGAATAGGAAATATAATAATGCAATATTCTGGTGTGAACAAATACCCCCAAACTTATCTTTTGCTCGTCCTCGAGCAAACTTATTTTTATTCACTAAAATCCTAACCGCACTTTCGCTGGGAAACACGATTGCACTGAGCACGTGCAACAAGCCGTTAAACCTCTAGGTGTCCCTAGTAGGAGGAGTGTTGTCTCCTGAGGGTTTTCAGCGGATACTACCCATAAAATCCTATCAATTTGGCTTTTCGACTTTAATTCTCCAATTAGGTTTTCTAACAAGGAATTCTATTATCGTCGACCCGTAAATTATCCACCCATATTCTTCATATTTCCTCATCATTTAACTTAAGATTATATATGTTTTATAGATTTACTTAGCTTTCGACATCTCTTAAGTTTTCCTTCTAAAGTTCCATCTCCACTTAGGAATTTTTATCAACTTTACTAAAGATACAGGTTTTATTCTTCATTCATTTCTCTCATCTAAACTCTAATCACATATCCCCACGTGTGTGTATAGATCACCCCTACACTTGGAAATTCAAATCAAGCAATCATACCCTTGTCCGTTGTCCAAAATACTTATTAGTTGGTGAATTTAAATGAATCTTGCTTACACATCCTTCATGCGACCGTTAATACTTCTTGAGGTACCAACGACCGATTACAAGATGCGTTTGCACTTTAAAGCATAATTCCTAGTCTTGCAACACCCAAGGCTTTTAGCAGTGACTCCCAAACCAGTTGGTCTAAGGCACTAGGTGATGAAGCACCCTCGCTAAATATTTTTCTATTTTTGCAGCCTTAAGTAATCACAAAAACCAGTGTCCATTTTTTTTATTCTTTATTCAAACTTTTTTTTCTTTTAATTTTCTTCGTACTAAGGACTTTAGACAAGAGCATTTCAAGGTCTCTTCTACTATTCCAAGTTTCAAGGTGCGTGATAGTGCAAATTGTAGGGTATACATTTTCAGAATCTAGACTTAAGCTAGGAACTATTTTTCAAACTTATACTCTAATAAAAGCTTCAATATTTTTCCTTCGTTTTGACATAGCCCAAGAAGTGAACCCAAAATTTTCCTATTTCTAAATAAACTACAAAGGCATATACTCTCTACCGTTAAACTTTAAGGAAGGTTATTTTTAGGGTTTTTAATTTACTAAGTCTAAGATCTAGTTGTTCCTAGCCAGTTAACCTATTTGTCAAACTCAAGTCAAATAAGCCAAAATTGAATACATTAATTTTTATAATTTTTGAAAATTTTCAATTTTTATGGGTTTTTAAATAAGTATGCAAATGCAAAAATATATACAAATGAAAGCGAAGGAAGAAGACTTACCGAGCATACCCCCAAACTTGAACTTGACAGTGTCCTCACTGTCATGCTAAACCAAGAGAGTCAAAAAAATTCCGGCACTCCCCTGTTTATTTATTTATAAATTTTTTTGAATTTTTTATTATTTAATTATAGAAAAAGAAAACAAAAATATATATACATATATACAACAAGGTTCCCCCGCAAACTTAAGCTTGACCTTACACAAACCAAAGGTTAGCACCAACCATTCAAAAATCTTATCGTGGTAATAGTCTAGTTGGTGAAAGAATGGAGTAGAAAGGAAAGAGATGAGAAACACACGAGACCGAATGGGAAGGAGATAATATGGTCTCGGTGGGGGAGAAGAATGGCGGAAAGAAGAAAGAAGGGTTGCGCGATCTTGAGGGTGTAAATCGAGTGAATAAATTAGCGCAATTTGTGATGACCGATGTGTTAAAAGCGATTGCGCTAACCTATCAACTCGTCGAGAAATGGGATCAAATCCCTCAAGATTCGCAAGAAAACATGGGTACGTCGAACTTGGTATTTGAGATGAAAGCGTAACGGTCACTTGCACGGTCGGAACAATAGGAAGGACGAAAAGAAGTGAATTAGGGATAGTAGCATTCTCACCGTAGTAAACTGTCTCGAACTTGAAAGATTCCATTAATGGTTCGAAACTACTGTAAGCAACCGAGTCCGATGGTTCAACCAACTCATCTGAAAATGTAAAGGACTCAAACTCGGGCGGTGAGTCATCAACATCGTCCGAAAAAGTGAAACATTCGTAAGTGTTATGGGCTGTGAGAACAGTATCGGATTCAAAGGAAAAATTTTCAAGCTCACAGTCTTCAAGCATGGTCGGAACGATGTAAAGGAGGTAAGGTGATTTAGTTAAAGGTTCAAGAGGATGAATTGGAAAATCAGACATATCAAACAAAAATGGTTCAATCTCAATATGATCCTCAAAACTCTCCTCAATACTATCATCATAATTCTCCTCAAAATTCAACTCATCCATGCCATTATCATCAAAATCAAGACGCATATGAAGTTCGGGAGAAACATTTAATAACTCGGGATGATGATTTGAACATAAAGTCTCAATTAAATCAACAGGTTCATCATCCGAAATATTCCCGGCGTCTATATCCTCAATCAAGTGAAAGTCAATTTTTTTAGACACCTCATCAAAAGCATGGATATCTATCGATTTAGGTTCGAGAGTGGTGGTGTAAAGATCGAAAGGATTAAGTGTGGTTTCACTCGAAAAGGGTTCTTCACAATTTGGCAAATCAAACACTACAAGTCGCACAACTCGTTTTTATTTTGAACTTGTGAATCATTTAGGACATTCGATGGAAAACTGGAGTTGTGGGCTTCAATTAGGTAAGGGCAGGTTTGATTTGAAAATCCTCTCAAATTCTCACTCTGTCCAACCGCCTCCTCATACATTAAAAAATTTAGAGCTAGTGGGAGACTAGCTACCGGTTCACAAGGTTACATAAGGGCGGCCATGGACGCTTCCACATTCCTCACCATTTTGTTTGTTGCAGTAATATAAGCCTCCAACGACACTTCCAAACTAGATTTGGGTGGTGAGGGGGTTTCGGTAAAAGATTTAAAATTGTTTGGATATGTGAAACTCCCAAAAGGCTGTGTAGAAACAGGGTCTAGCGACGGTGGGAAAGTCGGGTAAGACTGGTAGGAAGTGGGTGGTTGGGCAGGGGTAGGGTCAATATATGGATAAAAAGGTGAATAGTCGTGTTGATCCCTAAAACTGGATGAGTGGAGAGGGGTGAAAGATCGACTGCGAGATTGAGCAATATACTCAACAATGGACATCGGCCTAGGAGTGACAGAAGGACTTGAAGAAGTGGTATCAACATATGTAGGTGGTAAAGGTTGACTTGGTTGACACAAAGTGGGTTGAAAAGTCAAACTGTTTCTCCTAGACACCTCTATTTGATCTTTCAAAGATATTTTTGGCAAGGAGGGATCGTCTTTAAATTACTGAACAAATTGACATACGACGCAAAATTAGGTTCGGGATACCAAAGTTCGGCTAATGATTTATTATGTGGGGTATCCATGTTAGAAGAAGATAGGGTGAAAGAAAGAAAGTTGGGTGGTGGTGTAAGGATTTATTTGCGGCAAAGCTTTGCAAGTTTTCTAATAAAAATTTTCCTTTTTCATTTTATCTTTATTTGGAAAAATTTTGTTGCAAAAAGATTTTCGAGAAAAAATATGCAACAGAAAATTTACTTGCAATCTATTTCTAATTTAAACAAATCGCAAAAATCTTGCACAAGATTGTTATATGGAAGGGAAGATTTTTTTAAACACAGAATCTTGCAGGAATTTCCAGAAAAGATATATGGGGATTTGCAGAGGGGAGAATTAGAAATCAAACCGAGCAAATTTCGCGCAGAGAGGAGGCTAAACCGCCGCGGTTCAGCGGTCTGGGGCCCACTTTTGCTGCGGTTTCGCGGTCTGGTGACGGGATCAGCTCCTGAAAAAAATTGTACGGCTCTCTGGTGGTACTCTCCCTCTGTTCCGATATACCCTTTTCTGGTTTGCCTTCTGGAAATTTCCAGATCCGTCTTTGTGTAGATCCTGTAAGATTTCAAACAATAAAGTATCCCTTCCAAAAATAACAGATTATATATTTTATATATTTTTTGGATTTTTTAAAGATTTTTTAGATTTTTTAATTTAAGATTAACCCGAAATTGCAAAAAGGAAAGTTCTACACCATCCCCGGCAACGGCGCCATTTGATTCTATGATTTAGCGTGCTTGCGCTTTCTAAAATATAGATCAAAAATATTTGTAACCGCAATCAAGAACGGCGCCATTTGATTCGTATGTCAAAAACTATATCTATTACCGCAATCAAGAACGGCGTCGCTTGAAGCTAGCCGGTGAGTACGGGTCGGTCCACAGGGATGTTGTGAATCTCCTAATCGCGCTAACGAGTTAATTCCGAAGGGTGTTCGGATTTCTTATTAAATCTAAAATCTAAATTATTCTAGAAACTAAATTAATCTAGATCTATTCTTGCTAGGGTTAGTTTTAGGGTTGGTTTGGAAATGCAAGTAAATCTCAACGCTTTCATACCCGAATGAGGATCTATAAGGAGTTATGGTAATTATCAATAAAGGGGATTCGATCCATTCGGAAAGGTGTTCCTTCCTCTAGGTTCTTGTCCTTCATTTAGAGATCCTTACCTTAACCTCCATGGAAAACGCGCGCAACAGGGCCTTTACACTACGGTGTCATCGTTACCTCGAGGGGTAGGATGCCGTAGGGCGCGGTGTGTGCGTGTATGCATGGAGTCCTATTGTAAATATTTGGTGGGTAAGAAAGGGATGAGAGATCTCATCTCTCAAAATCCTTCCCCAAAGCTAAACCCTAAACAAGTTCCTAGGGCATGAAATTAAATCTACCTAGGGCAAAGAATTAAAATCTAAACTAGAGCGAGAAATTAAATCTACTTACAGATGCATCCCTCCAATCATCCATGCAGGGTTGTCAGATCTGAATTTCTGAATGGAAAGGAAACACCGATGCTCTCCAAAAAGAGATCTGAATTTTATTTCATTAATAGGAGGCATAAGAAATTACAATTTTTAGGGTTCCTATTTATAGAGAATAGGAAACCCTAGGGTTACATTTGTTTCGCATGTCTGAAATTACAAAAATAGCCCTTAGGAAATATTTTCAGAGCAGCAAAAGAATTTTGGTAAAAATTTCTCGAAGCGCGGGCACCAGAAGGCCGCGGAACCGCGGCAATGGCAGGCTTGGTCCGCGGTTCCGCGGCCCTTTAGAGAGATCAAAATGTGAGATTTTGTGGGCTGCTTCTTGTTGGCTTGGGCTTCTTATTTCAATATATCTTTTTCCATTTGGGCTTCTAGGTTAGTTCCAGATCTTCAGTGAACAATTTGCAATTGATTTTTAACCGTTCGCTTTGAGTCGATGTCTTGAATCTTGCTTTGTGAATTGTTCCTTATGTAGGCTTGATCAAGATTCTCTGTTTGTTGGTTAAAGTCCACATTTTCATCGTCTTTACATCGTTTGCACTGTTTTCTGTCCAAGAACCTGTAACCTGTAACATGTAGCAGACATGCGTCAAAAGCACCTGTTTATTTATAAAAAGAATAAGAATGGTGAATATAATAATGCAATATTCTGGTGTGAACAGTATCTATATCTTCGATCACCTTGAAGAATCCCGATACTTGCAATACCTGGTTCTCTACTTAATCCACATACCTATAACTTCTCAAAACTTGGACCCTGTGTTTCTACGAAACAACTGTCTAAAAACTACAGAAGTCATAAGTAAACCGAATATAGTACGAGGACCAACCCCTCTGTCCTAATGGATACTGGACATCATACAATCCTCTGTATAAGTCCTCTGAGTCTAACAACTCATTCCCTGTGTGTCGTAGGTTGAAAACTGTACTTATGGTTAAGAAGAATTTCACCGTTGTTTAATGCTCCTTACCTAACCATCCACTGATATAGGTAAATGTCATCGACATAATTTCAAAAAGGTACATCTCACTCTATAAAAATAGACGTACAGATATATCAATTTGAAATTGGTGCATTATAACGGATATTCAAAACCAAATATTCGCCGTCCGGCAAACAACCCAGGTGACTTCCTCAAATATCACCAATTACAACGAATTCCGATATAATGAGGATGATCACCGAATTCCCAATAAGTTACTCCCACTCATCATCTGTAAAACCATACAGATGTGAGAATCATACCTGGTAAATACATACCCTAGAGTAAGTATCTAATCGGGAAATCAGTTTTCCTTTAACAGTACACAGTGAAACTGAAACATTGAAATGTTTCGATGGGGTATCCTGGTATTCCTAGTAATGCCTCTTCCATTATCCAGATTCACAACTGTAACCGTGTAATTCTTTGCCATCTTTCCAAATCCCTTTATATGTCTTTAGTCATTACCTTCTGTACACCCCTTTAGGTCAAATGGTTTTCTTCATTCCCTACCGTTCGGCACCAGCCTATGGTTTGGAAGAAGACTATCCAATAAGCATAATGGGTGTACTGTCCTAATCCTAGGAACACTCGCAACGCGAGAGAAGGTGAAGATAAAAGACACCTGAATAAACCTTATTCCTATTTCTCCTGAACCAGAATCCATCCCCGAACTGGAACAAGTTCCTTTCGAGTTCGTATATAACCATACGATGGAGTATCCAATAAACTGTGGATCTTCATAGTGATACGGAGTGTCCTGGAGAAATACAAAGGTGATTTAGGATTGGCGAAGAAATACTTGGTTTGGTCGTGAATAGAAGTCGCAATTTACTTTGCCCTCTTACTAATCCCTTTATATGTCTTTACTTAATACCTTCTGTACACCATCGTTATGCTAATTGGTTTTCTTCATTCCCCACCATTCGGCACCTGCCTATGGTTTGGAAGAAGACTATCCAATTTGCGTAATAGGTGTACTATCTCCTAAACCAAAGAGCACTCGCAACTTGAGAGAAGGTAAAAGGAAAAGACAACTGAATAGTCCTATTCGTTTTCTCTAGAACCGGAAACCATCCTCGAATAAATTCCTTCGAGTTCGAATATAACCATACGATGGTTTTGTCAAATGGAAGTGGACGTTCGTAGTAATACGGGGTGTCCTGGAGAAAAGGGTAAAAGTAGGAGTGGCAATGAGGTTTGCAACTCTGACAATCCAAAAGCCAGTGTTTAAGAAGGTTCGGTCAACTTGGTCTCTGAGTCATAGTCTAGGGTCGGGTCAATAGTCGCTGCCAAAAAGAGAGAGAAAAGAAACACTCAGCGTGCACTCTAACCTAGATCAGAATGGTTACCAATTTATCTAATCTGGAAACCTCCCACTGAACCGTCAAATTCTCCTCCAAACCTGAAAGAAGAATTAGTCGGGATCACCCGAGGAGTAAACCAACTCATCAGTGGGAATCGGGATCCAACTATCACCGCATGATAACGTGACGGAATCCGCTTACGTCATCACACTCCAGAAGGTATGCGTATATCTGTCAAGTTTCAGTTTCTTTAGAAACTCCCGATGTGATTTTTGCCCTTTGCTCTTATGACCTTGACGAAGGTCAACAAATCATAAGTCACATGTCAAGTTCTACCCGTCATTGTCCAGGTTAATTTGAACCCACCCGTACAAGCCCTTGATGAAGGTCAACAAGGCTATACGACTGTCCCAAACCAACGCATCTATCTATGCAACAGAAAGGCAACAAGCAGCTACCATATACTATGCCTTGACGAAGGTCAACAAACATAGCATGAATACTATATGCTACCCGTCTGAAACGACGGAGGGCTACGAATGGTTTCTGGCAAAAACCTTTAACGTAATGAACTTGATATCGTTGAAGGAACTGGATAGCTTTTAGAAAAATATAGTAACGAAAACCTTTGCTAAAGAGGTCACTCCCGGTGAAGGGATCTCGGCTCTTTCCCCGTAGAATGGGGTGCAGGATATTCCAACTGAATACCAAGATGCAAAGCAAAAGTAATCGGCTATAGTGAAGTTATTGCCCTGACGCAAACTTTTGTCCAAGGGGTCACTCCCGGTGAAGGGATCTCGGCCCTTGCCTCGTCGACTGAGGAGCAGGATATTCCAACTGAATACCACTATGCAAAACAAAAGTGAACGTCCTTGCAAATAACAGCTTTTTGAAAAATGTTCCAACAACATCAGATTAGGTTTGTTTTTAACTTGCATTGATCCGAATCAACGCCGTCCCATCAATTGATCACACCAATAAAGAACAAAAATAATGACGTACGTATATACCATCCGCATTCGCCACTGGGTCCCTTCATTACCCGTTAGGTTAGCTAACTAATGACAGAGCGGGGATTGGACTAGCGCGGATGCAAAACATATGCAACATCTACTAGTATATATATATCAATATATAATTTTCGCTCAAGGAGTGATAAAATGCAACATCACAGAAATGTACAGCATCACAGAACAATACAGATATCTGGGATCCCCGGGTTTCACAGAGCCGCTGAAACCCGATGTTCCCCTGGTCGTGTGGATAACCTATGCAATAAAATCCTAGACCCCTACGGGCGCGGCAAGTTACCCGCCAAAACCTGAAGCGAGGCAGCCCCCTTCAGCAACGTGAATGGACCACCCAGCACTTCACGGAATCCGGTAACTTGGGCACCCCTCCTGGGTCAACCTGTACACCCTACGAGTGCAGCGAACAGCCCACCAATTCTAGAGTGAAGTCCCCTCCGTCTCAATGCCATGAGATGCGTGCTTGTTGCCCTCTAGAACCCGGCTATCCGTGCACCCCTCCGCGGGATAATCCTAGTGCAGAAAGTAAAATATACATACAACGGGTACATCGACCGCAACCTGGTCGTGCCCCAAAATAATAATACAAACAGGCAGTGACAGCAGTCCACATGTCGGACGCTCGCCCCGCAATATCAAATGTACATAATACAACAAAACTGTACTACCACTGCAACCAGGCTATCCCCACGACCGATCCGCAACATCACAGCAATACACAGAACATCAACGTGAAGGTCACGTTCCCAAATCCGTCTAACCGGGATATAGCAGTTAGACAGGATTTACCGATCAAGTGACATTCACGGTCGCAAATATAATGTAAAAACTGTGAACTAACATGTTTAAAATATCCGATCGATCAAATATTACCAAGTGGGCCCCAAGAATTACTGTAGCAGTTAAAGAAATCCTGGGCCCAAAAATAATATTCCAAAACCCTAATTTTCAGCCCAGAAGCCCACTGAAGAGATTTGATGCATTGATCACTCCTTACTGCCGCGGAACCGCGGCCCCAAGTGGGGTTTGGCCGCGGTTCCGCGCTCCCCTGAAGGAATCAATGCATCGAATTTCTCCAGAATTCTTAGAATTGCCTGCACATCATTCTGCAACATACTGAAAAATTTTTGGAGCCCAAAAAATTTTAACAGAGAACTGATGCATGAGAAAAACGCAGTTTTGGAATTTTTGTTCGATCGGAAATGTAAACATGTTAGACAAAGCTAGACTAGGTTAATGGCGAGGCTCTGATACCAATGTAAGTGCACGGCGGTGCCCCGGCCGTCAATCCGACGCCGGAATGCGGAAGCGATGCTTTTCTTTAAACTTTAGAACCGGCACCACCGCGCACTAAAATCCCGGATCGGGCCATTAACCTAACTACTAGCTAACTACAAGATGGGAAGGGAGATATACCGAGCGATTCGTGTCCTCCGGTCTTCTCGTCGTCGTCCCGATCTCCCGCGGAATGTCCAATCTCCACGTCCTCGCCGGAAGGGCACCACACCGCCGGCTTCTTTTACGGGCTCCCAACTCTTGACCGAGGCAACTCGGGCACGAAGTTGGCGAGCCGACGTGCCCAAGGTTTGCTGTAGGTTATTTGTAGAACTCTTTGTCTCTTGGGGTTTGTAAGGAGTTGCCATATGGTGGAGGAATTGATATAAGCTTTTGGAGATGGAGTTGTGGGGATTTTTTCAAGCCAAAGATACAAAAATCCCACACCAAATAAAATGGGCAGCCCCTCTCTATCTTGGCCGGCCATGCAAAAATGTGAGGGAATAAGAGGAGAGTGTGTGTGAATCAAAAGAATGAGTGAGCCAACAAATCAATCAAGAGAGAAAAAGGTGATGATAACAAACAATGATCATAAACTAAAACCCACACTCAACCATCACTCATCAAACATGATGACTCCAAAAGTAAACCATGATGAAGTCAAGAAGTCAAGGGATGGTGCTCCATCATGAAACCATCATGATACAAAAGCTTGCAAACAACACCCTCCACAATTGCTTATTTGCACAAATGCAAATAAGTCCTCCTCCGCCAATCTTCGGCAAATGAAAGATACAAAGAAATATGGCCGAAAAGGAAAGCAAACTGGCAACTCCAAAAAACTGATCCCGTAATAAATTACAGGAAAACCTCGCTACTGTATATATATACCCGCATTTGTTTTCCGACCGAAATACAAATCCACTGAGACAAAATCTACACTGTACTATACTAGGATCCGGCTTAAACCAAAGCCGGCTAGTATTATCCGTCCGATCATGATCCGTGCAATACCGCACGTACCTGATCGAACCCTGCCATATCTCCATACGGCCTCTACAGATTTTCGCCCGAAACTTGAGAAATTGGTCTGTGGGGGACTCTAAAGACTCGTCAATACTATGGCTATGGATTTAACCACTAGCACGTCAGAGATATAAGCCATACATGGCGGGCTACCAGCTATTGACCAAAAGGGACGTCGATGAGCGAACTCATCCTGACACCCTACTGAGCCTGTCAGTGACAATATCCGTACAGTCCGGTCCGTTCGTCTATGAGCATCGCATGGCGGGCCTAGTGGGTTGGTAAAAGTCAGACCCCCAAAAGCGGTACAAGTCGTGTCGGAGTGTAGCCCAGAACACCCTGAGATACTACTGGAATACCGACCAGTAAATCTCCTGCCTCGGCCGAGGGCTTTGTGTAATGGCTCTCCTAGACACAGCGCGACCTCACCCCTAATACCGGGAGAGACGAACCCCTGAAGATCCGCTCACTGCCTCCATGTGGCTCGGGACTGTACCCAACTAAAACCTGTTTGCACGTCTCCTTTCAGCGTGGTAGGGTAGTAATCAAAGTACAGTAGGAACTCACAGGAGAAAAATGACGATCCTCAGGTCGATGAACTAACCTGTACACATGTCACCAGGGAACTGCTATCTGACGTCTGGTATAATCCCAACTGGAAAGTTCCCGGCGAGTCCTGTCCGGTGTACTCATAACCCAATGAGCATATGTATACATCTTAGGTGAACCAACTGACACCAGTGGCTTATGAGACCGGTCACCGCCCCTCGTCGGGGTCTCAACTGTATACACTAGTCTACTCTGGAGTATCGATGCCCTGTCTCGAAACTCCCATGACTAGGGACCTTTTAAGGATGTGCTTATAGACTACCAGCTCCCACGTATATGATCGCCCTCATACTGCTGGCTGTCAAGCAAGAATCCTAGGGGCTCTATCAACGTGCAATAGTGACCTATCAGGTCACCTAAAGCAGTACACGATGATAAAGATAAACCAGATAGCATACTATCATCTCGAGAAAGTCTGTCCTACCGGCATAGGTCCTCCCTCAATCATTATAATCACGTGCCTGTGATCCAATAGTTGACTCTGAGGGCACTATATCCAACACTATCCTCACAACCACCATACCAATTCAACTTCTAAACTATCTTAAATACAAGAAAACTCAAAACTAACTAAATGGAAGGGATTATACCTCATGGATGAAACTCAAGAGACCCTAGCTTCCCAATGTTATCAAAATCCCACTTTACTTGGTCCATTGTGTGGAGGAAGAGGTGAGGATTAATTTTTGTGAAGAGAGTATAAGCTTTTGTTGATTATTTGGAGATGGATCTAGGGGTAGAAGTAGAGGGATGTGAGCTTAAGGAAGATGAAGAGGGAGAAAAAAATGATGGGGGAAAGAGTATGGCAGCAGCCCCCCTCTCTCACTTATCATCACTCTCTCTCTCTCTCTCCCTCTCCAATCATTCACCTTTTTCTTTTTTGATTCTTTATCAATTCTTTTTCTTTTCTCTTTGCTTCCCACCAAAAAAACAAAATACAATATGAAACCAACAAACAAAAATGAACCACATGCAACCAAATGCAACATGATATGGTGCACTAGCCATGAAAAAAATGTAGAAACACGGATTTGGCCTAATCGCGATTAGCAGTGTACTGATCGAGTTTTTATCCAAACTGCATATAATAATTTTTAAAAATGCCAAATCCATTAGATATATTTTTAAATGAATAAATAATTTTAATTTCCATTTATTTCACTATTATCGGTATATTTTTTATACCTTTTTTCGAAAACCTCAATTTCGCAAATCGGGCAGTTTTTGGGAAAATATATTATTTTAATATTAAATTCCAAAAATAATATTTTATATTTTCTAAAATGTTACATTCTTCCCCCTTAAATAACTTCGTCCCCGAATTTAAATTTAAACCCACAAATTCTAAAACATTTCAATAATCAACTCAAATCAACGGGGCTCCGAAATTATGGAAGATGCCGAAACATAGCGCGTCAAGTGCATGTGGAAACGAGTACAAACTCAAAAATGGAACTCCGTCAAGCGTCACGCAAATCATCGGGTTTGCACGTATATCATCGGAGTTACAATGGAGATACAGATCTCGAAATCCAATGCTGAAATCCAATATACACTAGTCAAATACTATAACATGTATATAGTACGCATACTTGAAAAATCTCCATAAACTAAATAAAATACATGCAAAATCTTTTCTGAATCACCGTGTGATGCGTAACGCACGACTCTAGTGATGGACGCTCATTTGAAAAATAGTAATATACGTTCATATATATTTTGCTCAAATATACGTCTCGTCGTTTTTGAAATATCCCAAAAAGGTTTTCCTTTGTAAACATTCGTGTCACTCACGGACATATAGGAAATAGTGAGACTATAGATCCTTTTTGAAAACCTCTTGTTAAATTTTTAATGCATGCAAAATACTCAGGTACTGTCCTCATATCAGTCATGTTTGGCTACTTCATAATATAGTGCCTATCATGAAAACAACGTGCTCAAAAGCAGAATCGGCCTCAAAAGGCGTATCCAACAATCACGTGCGTCTGGTGCGCACGGAAATCAAGTCCAAAATCAAGTGCTACCAATGTGCACAAAAGAAAAACTAAGTGCAATGGGTGTGCACGAAAGCATCTGTCCAGTGCAACGGGTGTGCACGACAACAATATCAAGTGCATATAGAATGCACGAAAACCTCAATCCGGTGCAGCTAACATGCACGGATGAAAATCCCAATCAAGTGCATCCGGTGTGCACAAAATAATATCTCGTAACATGCGCCCAACATGCTCGAAAACGAATCTGGTGCAACTAATGCACAAAATACAAATCGGGTGCATCCAGTGCACGAAATACAAATCCAGTGCATCCAGTTCACGAAATAACAATCTAGTGCAACAAATGCATGAAAACTTATCAATAACTCAAATGTGCGTAAAAACAACGCCGAGTGTACCAAGGTGTATAAAAATCATAACGTGTGCCACTATGTGCACAGAACACGTATCGATGCACTGCAAGCACATATAAGCTATACCGAGTGCAAAAACCAAATCGAGTGCATACCATATGCACAAAATCAAATCAACCGTATAAAATCCACGAAATCATAAATACATGCAGCCAAGGAACAAAACGAATCCCAAGTGCAATAAATATGCACAAATCATAAACCAACACAACGGTGTATAAAGCATATCACAAGTGCAATAACTATGCACCAAATATAAATACCCAGTAGGTGCAGCATGGTGCACAAAAACAATATCATGAAACTCAATCATCAAAAACTCAAATCCAAATGAAATAAGCGTGATACTCGGATCACAAACGCAAATCGCAATAAATGACATTGAGTTACACCTCCTACAATGTCGAAGAATGTCGGTGCGCCCAAAACTGGCAGAGCAAGTACGTCCGCTTGCCTCCTGCTCACGGTCTGGCGTCCTCTGTCTTTGGGTACTCATTTCTCTGTGGATTACCAATCACGAAATCCATCGACTCATTGGCCCAGTCAGGTGTGCTAACGGAAACGATTCCGCTCGGGCACTCCTCTGGTTATCTCTCGGCCAATTATCACGACCACTCATAAAGCAGCACGTCACAGGCGTCGGCCTCCGGCCCTCTGAATACTCATGACACAACTCATCCTCGGTGCAAATCTCATCGCAGCAATGTCCTGGAGGGAACCTGCCCAGGGTTTCTTCCGATCTCGCCTATGCCGAACTGTACGGAGGCTGGTACTCATACATAATCTGTTCTCGTTTTCTGGACATTTGCGTTCTCAGCACATCATTCTCTCGGGAACTGGCAGTATTCCAACACCTCTGTATACACATCAGATCTCTAATCTCAACAGGGAGTAAAAACAGCTCGTTAACATCTCGCACGAATCTCTGGTCCCACCTGTCTGTATCATCGTCCACTTTGACGTCACGTCATGCTATCTGCGCACTGCAACTGTTCTCTGTCACGGTCAATCCGGAGTCTCTCGCACGGACTCGAAATTACAAAATCGGTATCTTCATTACTCTGTAGAAGATATTTGGCCGAACACGTCCTCGGGAGCTCGTCCCAACCATCGGAGGAATGCTCAAAACTCGTCCATTCTCGATCAGCTCACAACGCATCTAGGTGAGGTCTTCTATCCAAAGCTGGTCAGCTTACTGGTCTCTTATCACATGGTATCCGGACGGCGTTAAACTTTTCGATCAAGTCATCGAAGTCCCATAATTTCCCGAAAGCTCAACACCTGAGCACAGTCTAAAAATATCTGGTACATACCACAGTACCTCTGGACCAGCCGTAGAAGGGCAAACCCAAGCCTCACTGATGGCACCGCTAAACTGCCGCAAACCCTAAAGTTCAAAAGCGGTTCCATGGTCATCATGTCGAGTTAGGGTTTCATTCTTCTGGATGGTCCACAGAATCACTTGCATGTTCCTCCGAACACTTTAAACTTGGAAAAATGGGTTTCTGACATTCGTTTGACCTTTTAACTTCTCCTAGATGGCAATGCGAATCCCCTTCGTCCGCATGCTAAACAATGCCTCAATCCTCCAGGAAAGGCGATACCTCATCGGTCATCTCTGGATCGGTCTACACTAGATCTGAGTAAGACTCTCCATACTGGAAATCTTCAGCTCAACTGGGCCGGCGTCGACGCATCAATCTGATGAATCACCTTCGTCTCTCAACTTGGGATAGACTAGCTATCATCTGTCGCATCTCTGCCTGGAAGCACCAGCGATCTCGGCTCATAAGTTCTGGAAGCGACATCCCATCAATCTCAGCAACAGCTGGGTCGTCTATGTGCACCGTAGACGACATCACAATCTCTAAGGTAGACTATACATCAACAGCCCTCTCAAAACAGGTAGTTTCTCTCAATGGCCCGATCATCCGGTGCAAAACCAAACACTCGCTTCAACAAGAAGTCACCACGCAACACTATATCGAGACGTTCCCATGCTACCAGAAAAGACGATGGTCAGTCCTCGTCCATGACGAGCTCGCCCAGACCGCATCACAGGCAGAAGTTCAATCTGTGCTCAAACCATGGTGACAGGAACCTCAATCGAGTATCGAAGAGAGAAGATCAATGGAAAGAAAGGAAACGACAGATCCAGAATGGATACATGATCATAAGAAGGAACAGCACTAATGAGAGTATGATCATGGAAACGAATAGAATCAAAGATCTCAAAATATGTGCATCCTAAGGTTTCTTATGTGGAGTATTCTATCGTAAATATGACGCGGAACATACGTACGGTACGTCACTCTACTCAAGCTACCTACTCTATCAATCGGGGTCAGCCTATGAAACGAAAGTTCGGGTCTAATACCCCCCCGTTCAAGTCTAAGTTCCGTAAGGTCAAGCCTAGGTTCTAAAATACATACCCGCCTTAGACTCCGCATAGTCAAACATAGACTCGAACCAAGGTTAAACATAGCGCTCTGATAACAAGTTTGTCACGACCCAAAATTTAGCTCGTGACCGGCACTCGAATCACGCAATGTCTAAAGGCGTAACGTAATTCAAGTAAGCCGAAACCCAGAAATCTAAACCATCTTAAGAAAATAAAAGAGGTGAAGTTTTGAAAATAAGGTATGATGAATTCAAAAGTTTTTCTAAATACATAAACAATAGAACATGAATAATGCAAGTGAAATTTACTAGTTTGAAAATATGTTTCGTCTTTTAAAAATTTGGGCAGCACCTCTTTCGTATTTTTTTGATCCAAAATCACAATACATAATAATAATAAAGGCAACCCCAAGCGGGAGCTAGCTCTTCGCCAATCGGCGGATCCACAACCACGCAAAACATAAATATAAGTATACGACGCCCAATGGCGAAGATCACCCCAAAAGATAATGAAATAAGCAAGACATCAAAACTACAAGTAGCGGAAATACCCCTCGCTCTAAGTCTCGCAAACACAAGTCTCACTAAGTCTCATTACTTATACAAATACTAGTTTGATTGATGGAGTTTACTAGATACAATGTGAAATATAAATATAAGAATGAGTACGATACAAATATCCCACGTACCAAAGCAAATCACCCGAAAGCAACTGTGTGCCAGCGATGCCGCTACTGATCCATGCGGTCAACCTGCAAGAACTGTGGCACAACGGGGGTGATTTGCCAACTCGTGAGTAGAAAAACATCAATAAGTAGAAATCGAATAAACAACGACTTCTAGGTCAACTATATCATAAGATAATACTATGATATCTAGGGTGACCGTATCTGTATATGTGCTAACACTAATATCAATGTCAATCAGCATGTGTATATCATCCAACAATATGATCCATGTATGTATGCAAGTGGATCTCGTCCAACCATATGATCAATATATGTATGCAAGTGGATCCCATCCACGTGTCAACCAATGACATAACAATATCATGCATGTAAATATCATAAAAGCATATGCATGAAAATATGAGGATACAAATCAACGTGTGTCCCTCGCAACACATCAAATCATGGAACCTAAGTGTCCACCATCGACACTCGAAACATCATGAAACCCGTACCCAGCATCGGCTCGTAAACCCTCATCTCACTCGGGCTCCGTCAGTCCGGATCGGCCCACGGGCTCCGTCAGTCAGGATCGGCCTATATCATCTCTCGTCTCCGGTCGGTATCCTCCGGATATCCGCTGAGCCCAAGTACTATCACCGGTAGGTAGTGCTCTCCTGCCAGGCTCACCGTCTAACAATACGAGTCTTCTTGCCCCGGGGTACCTCACCGGGTCCACCATGTACCCGCAGACGGTGCCTACCGCTCCTCGAATCGGGTTTCAAATGCCACTCTCAGAACCAAGAAAACACATGGTGGACACACGGAAATATCATATCAAGAGAAACCGGGTTTTTAAAACAGTACATGCTTTCTTTTGAAATAACCACGGTTCTCAAATCCAGAAATTTCATGGAAACAGCATATCTCAATGCGTAAAATAGTAAAGCATGATGTATGCGACATATAACAGAATGTAAGCATATCCGTATATCATGCAACATGGAACAGTAATATGCACCTATTGAGGGAAAACCGCTCTTTTAAATGAATCCAGTTTTTAAAATATATCATGCGGTTCCCAAATCTCCAAAATCAAATACAACAACGTATAATGGTGCATATGTGTATGTACGCAAGTATGGTGCACAAAATTTATGTACGCAAGTATGGTGTATAATATATATGTACGCAAGTATATGTACGCAAGTATGGTGTAAAATATGTATGTACGCAAGTATGTCATGCAAGGAGTCATATCCTGATGCAGCAGTTCTACTGTGTAGTGACATGGCAATTATCGATGATGAAGTGTGTGAGCCGGCAAATCTGTGTACTTTTAACATACGCATCATTGATAATGGTGTAAGTGTACTGGTACAGTTATATGCGATGCAATGAGAATAACATGAATGCAGCATAAGGTAAAGCATATGCAAATGCTGACGGGTATACGTATCTAACATGACCGAGTCGGTGAATCAAGCAGTCGGCATCCAGCCTCACAACATTACGTACGGTATATGTCATGACCCAAAATTGGCACGTGACGGCCCTAATACTATGCAACGTCTATAGGCGTAACGTAGTAAAAGAAAGCCAAAACCCAGAAATCTAAACCATTAAAAAGACAATAGAAGATAAAAAACATTGTTTAAACTTTTGAAATCGCAACCCAAATTCTTTAAAATTCCAACTAAATTTCTATAAAATTTTGGCAGCACCTCCTTTGTAAAAACCAACCCTAAAAATGGGTACAACAATATATAAGTAAAAGCATCCCAAACGGGAGCAAAATCCACGCCCAACGGCGGAAAATAAACACCACAACAGATATATGACGCTGTAGCGAAGAAAGAGACAATATAAATAAAACTGCATAAAAACCTCCAAGTCACAAAATAATATACAATATTGTACTCACAACAAGTCTCTAAGTCATACATAATACTGGTAGATGGAGAGTA
This sequence comes from Agapanthus africanus, assembly GCA_030015575.1. NCBI lineage: Eukaryota > Viridiplantae > Streptophyta > Magnoliopsida > Asparagales > Amaryllidaceae > Agapanthus > Agapanthus africanus. The sequence goes on from CM057343.1 coordinate 397,517,787, forward strand.
CATGGATACAATGAATATACAATACAACATCAGATAACCACAAAACCCAACTAGGAAAAACTGCACACTGTCAGGCGAAGCGGTATCCACAGCAAAAGATGATACGATGGATGAAAATAGCCCTGCCTCCGACTATCCTGAGGAACACCGGTAAGACACAGTGGCACAACGGGGGTGAGTTGCTAACTCATGAATAGTAAATAACATAAGCAGGTAATCGCGAGTATGCACGTACAGCGCGAATATAACATAAGCATCTAATAGCAATGAATGGTCATATGTAATGCAATAATCATGAAAAGTACACTAGCAGGTACAATTAATACATGAAGCAATAATATGACAATCTGTATGTACAATCATGTAAGGTACTATATCGGTACTTCTAATACATGAAGAAATGATATGAATAAAAGAATATAATTGCAACAGTCATGGAAGGTACTCCAACAGGTACACTAATGCATGAAGCAGTGCATAAACAATAAATGTGGAGTATGGAATGAAATATGTCATTCCCACGGAATCCTGTAATCATGGTAGGATCACAATCCAACAAGACAATCCAAATCGCAATCTCCTCAAATCAGCCACCAAATTTACTCTCATATCATATAAATCTCACAAATCCTGAATGTACAATATCAAGTAAATCTCATATATTCTGAATGTACAAAATCAACAATCTAATATATATCCTGTAATCAATATCAAATGAATTCTCAAATATCCTAAATCCAATGTCAATGAGTCTCTTACATCCTAGGTATATTGCATGAATAAATATGATGATGTATATAAATTGATATCAATACACATATATTAGCGCCCCATTCCACTAATATTGGTGTAAAGGCATATATAACATCGTCCCATTCCACTGTTATATATACTTAGGAGTAAAAAGAAATATCATGAAACCAATGTGTCAAGTATCGACACAGAAATGCTGATCTATCAGGTGCTGTCACCAAGACTGGCCCCCTGATAGGTACGTATCATACGCTATCCCGAAAGCACGAGTGTCTAGCTCTGACCCTCGCCTCTCAACGTATCTATACGTACATAAGTCCCGTCGGTATCCCCATGATAACCGCCGAGTCATTGGTAATATCACCGGTAGGTATGGTTCCCCCACTAGCTAATCGTCTAGCACCACGACCTCATTCTTGCCCCGGGGTACCTCCGGGCCCCACCATGTACCCGCACACGGACTCCTCCTTTCCTCGTGTGGGGTATATATATCAGAACCGATAAATCTCATGGTGGCTGCTGAAATATCATATCAAGAGAAACCGGGTTTTTCAAATAATGCATAATTTCATGAAACTACCACGGTCCTCAAATCCAGGAAACATCATGAAAAAATACATATCTCAATGCGAAAATACATGAATATAATATATGCAACATAAAACTGTAATGTGAGCATATAAAGGAAAATCCGCTATTTAACTGCAACCAGTTAATATAAATATCATGCGGTTCCTAATTTCTCCAATTCTAAATAATACATCAAATAAGGGTAAATATATAGCTATAGCCAGATAGGTATGGAAACATAAAGGTATAGCAAATTGTATGTATCTACCTATCAGTAACGATGTGATATACCCTCCAGATATAAGTGAAGTATGAATGCAAAGCACACCTGTAGTTATGTCCTTAGGTGTGTATGTACCTATCGCTAATGGTACGATACCCTATAGGTATGCAGGTAGCTAGCATGTAAGCATGTCAAGGCATATGTGTAAGCATGTAGGTATACAGGTAAGCTATAAGTCATATGCTATAAGAAATATGAATCAATGTCTCAATGTCCCTAACCAAACAATAGCATTTCTATATGTGGGTTGTGCGTGACATGGCAATTATTAACGGTGTGTGTAAGTCTACGGTAGCGCCCCGGCCGTCTGTCCGAGGCCAAAATGCGGAAACAAAAACTTTTTCTAAACTAGAAATCGGCGCTACCGCGGACAATAAACCCGGATCGGACCATTAACCTACTACTAGCTAACTAGAGAAAGGGTAGAGAGGCTATACTAAGCGATCCGTGTCCTTCGGTCTTCGGCCACCATCCCGATCTCCTCGCGGAATCTCTGGTCTCGATCTTCTCGTCGGAAAGGGCACCACATCACCGAGTCTTTTTACGGGCTCCCACCTCTGAACCGAGGCAACTCGGACACGAAGTTGGCAAGCCGACGTGTCCAAGATTGCTGTAGGCTGAGTGTAGCAAAACTTTGTCTCAAGGGGTTAATAAAGTTGCCATTTGTAGTGGAGAAGGAGATGAGCTTTGAAATGGAGCTATATGATTTTGTGCAAGCAAATGAGATACAAATCCCACCCCAAAAATTTGGGCAGCCCCCTCTCAATGTGTCGCCGGCCATGATATGAAGGAGGGAAAAAGGTCAATGAAAATGTAATCATCATGAAGAAAAAGAGTCACCTCAATAATCATATCAATCCACTCACAAATACCATCTCAAAAGCAAGTGATGATGAACCAAAAGAAGTCAAAGGATGCTAGAACCATCATGAGCCCTCCACCACAAAAACACCCTCCATTTTGCTAATTTGCACATTTGCAAATAAGCCCCTCCATGGAAAATTCAGCCAAGGAAAGAAAGAAAGGAAAATGGCCGAAACGAAATACAAACTGGCAACTTCAAAAAGACGATCCCGTAATAAATTACAGGAAAACCACGCGACTGTATATACATACCCGCATTTGTATTCCGACCGAATACAAATGCAATGAGACAAAATCTACACTGTATAATACTAGGATCCGGCTTAAACCAAAGCCCACAAGTATTATCCGTCTGAACCATAACACGTGCACAAATGCGCTCGTACGTTCGAACCCTGCCATAAATCCATACGGCCTCTACAGCGTTTTGCCCGAAACTTGAGAAACTGTCTGTGGGGGACTCTAAAGACTCGTCAATATTTTGGCTGTGGATTTAACCACTAGCACGTCAGAGGTATTAGCCATACGTAACGGGCTACCAGGTATTGACCAAAAGGGACGTCGATGAGCGAACTCATCCTGACACCCTACTGAGTCTGTCTGTGACAATATCCGTACAGTCTGGTCCGTTCGTCTATGAGCATCGCATGTCGGGCTTAGGGGGTTGGTAAAAGTCAGACCCCCAAAAGCGGTACAAGTCGTGTCGGAGTGTAGCCCAGAACACCCTGAGATACTACTGGAATACCTACCAGTAAATCTCCTTGGCCAAGGACTTCGTGTAATGGCTCTCCTAGACATAGCGCGACCTCACCTCCAATACCGGGAGAGACGAACCCCTGCAGATCCGCTCACTGCCTCCATGTGGCTCGGAACTGTACCCAACTAAAACCTGTTTGCATGACTCCTTTGAGCCGTGGTAGGGTAGTAATCAAAGTACAGTAGGAACTCACACGAGACAAATGACGATCTCAGATCGATGAACTAACTTGTACACATGTCACCAGGGAACTGCTATCTGATGTCAGGTATAAAACCAACTAGCATGTTCCCGGTGAGTCCTGTCCGGTGTATTCATAACCCAATGAGCACCTGTATACATCTTAGGTGAACCAACTGACACCAGTGGCTTGTGAGACTGGCCACCGCCCTCGTCGGGGTCTCGACTGTATACACTAGTTTACTCTGGAGTATCGATGCCCTGTCTCGAAAACTTCAATGACTAGGGACCTTTTAAAAATGTGCTTATAGACCCCAGCTCCCACGTATATGATCGCCATCATACTGCTGGCCGTCAAGCAAGAATCCTAAGGGCTCTATCGAAGCGCAATAGTGACCTGTAAGGTCACCTAAAGCAGTACACGGTGATAAAGATAAACCAGATAGCATACTATCATCTGAGTAAGACTAGCCTACCGGTATAGGTCCTCCCTCAATCATTGCAATCACGTGCCTGTGATCCAAAAATTGACTCTGAGGGCACTATATCCAACAATCTCCCACTTGCACTCAAGGCTAATTATTGCGATGTCGTATACTCATAGCCCATGTGATACCGAACACCTAACTCCTCTACTGGTCGTCTCACAAAACCCGTTTGCAAAACTATTGCGTTCGAGGAATAGCCTCGGTGAGTGGATCCACTCAGATGTTTCTTTCTATGTCTCTCCTTATCTCAAGTTCGCGAAGAAAGCCATTACCAGAAATGAGCAATACCTGTCTTAGAATATGTCTGAATATCTGATGGGACCTAGTTCATAAATGAACTCCAAACCCAAACTTCTTAGACTGTATCGTCAACTGAAACCAATCAGTATCCTCCGCCCTGCCTCCCTCAGTATTTGCTTGGACCACCTGTCCAAAATACTGCCCCTCGTCAGAGGAAAAACTACAACTCTGACAGTCACTCTGTCATCCAGGTCACCTTGGAAGCCTGGAATGATAACCGTCCCCCGATAGAAGCTGTTGTTATTATATCCCTAGAACATCCACTTATGTTCTAAAACTGCTTCCGAATGTTTCTCCAGGATAGGATCAATATCAACTTATTGCACCTCGTGCAAAAGCAACATCTGGTGTGGTACTTGACATCACATGATTGACTCAATTGCCTAAGAAAGTGATCTGCCAATCATGCACATCCCTCTCCCCTTTAGTCTGTAAGAAACCTTTAGAGAGGGTGACTCCATCACCCGCAGGTATACTACCGTGCCAGGAGTCGTCCATTCTAAAACACCTTTAGAATGCTGTCTAAGTACCCAGATTGGGAAATCACCCAAATCTAGATCTAAAACCATAGATCTAGTAACCAGAACGTCTGATATTATATCTATATACTTATGTGGAGAAACCACTGTGTGACAACCAAAGCATAACCGATCGTAGTATAGGAATTTCATTTCCTACTCTGTGTATGTCATCCAAATACCAGGACATTACACCCTACTACCTTCTTAACAGATCCATCCCCTATTCTGATGATGTCAAACCTATGACTGTCATATCAGAAATAGATGATCTATCTCCGCTATATCTGCTTTAGTCTATAAATAGACATAAGCCACTTGTCCACCATGCTTCCGCTGCTCCCACTGACTACGACAACCCTCTGGCAGATTCATATAGACGTACACTTCTAAAGCTAGTTTAGAACGACGCTATATTCATCCTCCTGCCGGGTCTCACAGTCGGGAACAACAGCAATGGCAAGTCTGGGTAAACAAGAACCTCCCTGTCACCGTCCTTGAGGCTACCGGAGTACCTCTCGGGTGCTTGAGGTTACCCACCATGTTTGCGGAGTGGCCAATGGAATGTCAATCCAGATTGAATCTGTAGGTTCTTATCAAATTTTCAGTAATCGTTTGTGGTTCTGGAATTACTTCCAGTTCTACCATACTCCCACTACTGTTTTCTGAAAAAATCCATTTTTATTAAAACTGTGGTGAGTCAAGAACAATATCACTATTGATCTTCCAGATGGTAAAAAGTCAACCCTCGTCATAGCCTTGGTCAACCCACAAACAACCATTACAGAACGTGCCTTGAGTTATCCAGAGTCTGGTTTTAAGCATAAGTCAGACAACTCCCCGTACCTTAACATTGTTAACATACGAACTATTCTATATCCAATATAGAAACAATGCACTGATTAATTGGAACCAGATTCAAATCATGCAACTGTCTCCAGTGCATGTCAACTAAATGGAAGGAGGCCGATCAGCGTTACTCAACTTAGGAATGCATCCAATTATGAGTAACCTGAAAGAGAAGCATGTTCTCTTAATCATTACTATCAACTGAATACCATACACAAGTATCTGCATCTTCGATCACCTTGAAGAATCCTGATACTTGCAACACCTGGTTCTCTACTTTACTCTTATACCTATAACTTCTCAAAACTTGGACATTGTATTTCTATGAAACACATGTCTAAGAACTAGAGAAGTCACAAGTAACAGAATATAGTACGAGGACCAACCCCTCTGTCCTAATGGATACTGGACAATATACAATACTCTGTATAAGTCCCTTGAGTCTAATAACTCATTCTCTGTGTGTCGTAGGTTGAAAACTGTACTTATGGTTATGAAGAATTACACCGTTGTTTAATACTCCTTACCTAACCATCCACTGATATAGGTAAATTTCATAGACATAATTTCAAAAATTTATATCTCACTCTATAAAAATAGACGTACAGATATGTCAGTTTGAAATTGGTGCATAACAACGGATATTCAAAAACCAAATATTTACTGTCCGGCAAACAACCCAGACGATTTCCTCAAATATCACCAATTACAACGAATTCCGATATAATGAGGATGATCACCTAATTCCCAATAACTTACTCCCACTCATCATCTGTAAAACCATACAGATGTGAGAATCATACCTAGTAAATACATACAGTGGAGCAAGGGCTAATTGGGAAATCAGTTTTGTTTTAACAGTACACAGTGAAACTAAAACATTGAATTGATTCATAGGGGTATCCGGGTATTCCTAATAATTCCTCTTCCATTATCCAGATTCATAACTGTAACCGTATATTTCTTTGCCATCTCTCCAAATCTTTTTATATGACTTTAGTCATTACCTTCTGTACACCCTTTTAGGCTAAATGGTTTTCTTCCTTCCCTGCCGTTCGGCACCAGCCTATGGTTTAGAAGAAGACCATACAATAAGCATAATGGGTGTACTGTCCTAATCCTAGGAGTACTCGCAACCCGAGAGAAGGTGAAGATAAAAGACAACCGAATAAACCTTATTCCTATTTCTCCTGAACCAGAATCCATCCCCGAACTGGAACAAGTTCCATTCGAGTTCGTATATAACCATACGATGGAATATCCAATAAACTGTGGATCTTCGTAGTGATACGGAGTGTTCTGGAGAAATACAAAGGTGATGTATGATTGGCGAAGAAATACTTGGTTTGGTCGTGAATAGCAGTCGCAATTTACTTTGCCGTCTTACTAATCCCTTTATTTGTCTTAACTTATTACCTTCTGTACACCATCGTTAGGCTAATTAGTTTTTGTAACGTTTTAAAAATAATTAAATAAATAATTAAATGAATAAAATTGTTTAAGTGAAATTTTGATTTTCGGTAAAGCAAAATGTATTTTTTCGTAAAATCAAACCGCAATTGTTTTTCATTATAAATTCAAAAATACCTATTTAAATTATGTAATTACTAGTAAATGGTGTTTATTTAGCCACTTATAAAATTTTAGTTTAATTAAATATTTTTCCTAAATTAATTATTTTAAATATTAACATAAGCTTTATTTTACACTAAATTAGTGTAAATTACAAATTTGAATGGTTTTAATTTGTAAAAATGAACCATGGCATATTAGAATTTAGTGTGTATCATGCAAAATTTATTTGCAAACTTTTCCAATTTTCTAGACTTTTCTTTAGTTGCTATAGTGAAGAAATGAAAAGAAAATTAATAAATCATGAAAAGACATATGTATACATCATATTGTGTGAACCTTCTACACAATTCTTCCCTCTTTCTTTTTCTCCCTCTCTTCCTCATGTGGCCGGCCATGATCCCCATGGCAGCCCCCCCAATTTCCCACCTCATTTTATTACAAAAAATCATTAAAAATCCACCAAAATTCAATATAAAATGCACAAAATCCTATTTATTCTCTACCCTTTTTTCTTTGCTCATTTTACATGGATTTTGGAGATGGGAAGCATGCATTTTTGAGGCTCATTTTCATGTTGGATTTCATAATTTTGGAGGTATAAATTTCCTTCTTTTGTTTTATTATTATTAGATGTTTCATTAAGCTTAATTAGATTTAATATGTTAATTCTATTTACTACTTTTAAAAATTCAAGTGAGGGTTTGTAAAATTAAGTTGGGGTTTTATTATATCATTAGGTTTATAGTAACTAGAGTAGCACTTTTACAAATGGAAAATCATGCATAGTTGATATATTGCAAATTGTGATCCAAATTTCTTAAATTAAACCATTTTTAATAAACTAGATTTCTATATATTTTATATATTGGTGATATAAATTCCAATGAATGTTTGTAACAATAGATTGTTGTTTAAATGAGGATATTGACATGTTAAAGGAATGGAAAACTTAGTTTAGTTACTAGTATTATTGATAATTGATAAATTTTGATAAAAATTTCTATTTTTGCTAACTAGTTTTTGGAAATTATTAAATAAATGAGATTTAAAATATAAATTAAGGTTTTATTATATCATTATCATTGTAAATTGTAGTTTGAAACATTAATTCATACAAAATCAAGTGTTGTTGTGGAATTGTGGAATTTTGCTTGTAAGTTGTGGAAAATTGATAAAATTGCAAACTAGAAATTTATTTGTAATATAAATTAGTGTAATAAAAATATGGTAAGGGTTTCTATAACTTAGTTATGTTATTTAATGAATATTATGACCATTAGTTTCATTAAACGTCAAGTTTTGAAGTAAAATGGTGAATTGATATTTTCAAGGTTTTCGGAATTGGATGATTTGATCGATTATAGGGTTCCAATGATTTGAACCAAGTTTAATATTATAAGTAATGGGTTTTGAAACTACGGGTTGTTTATTGGTTTCTACCTCGATCAGTCGGCGTTTGTACACCGATATCGAGCGGTATTTGGTGCTTTTGCGTGGACGAGACATAGGTTTTAACCTATGCTTGTTCCTTGTATCGTTTGACTTTTGTATGTGATTCGGTTTACGATGTTATTTATATGTTTGCGTTTAGGTACCCTTCAAGTGGACTACGGGCGATGAAGAGGAGGATCGCGACACCGTCGTCGGCAGACATGGACCAGGTGAGTAGATGCATATCTACGGGGGGAAGTCGGGTGGATGGCGTTTAGCACCCCCGCAACGTAGAATAGGATTAGTACTTATTGACATTAGGAAACCAGACGTGACCCTAGTAGGACTCTAGTATTGACCCTAGGCTGGATTAGACCGATTTAGGAAAGCCAAATCAGAGGATGAGTACCTTGGAAGGGGGTTCGTAGGTTTCAGACAGAAACACACCCACGCACACACTGAAACTCGACATGGGGTGCGTGTATGTGGATATATATAGAACTAGGTATAGGTATATACATATATGTACAACACGTATAGGTGATTCATTGATGTGATATGATGTCCGAGATATGATGAAACAGTATAACTGGCTTGATGCCGTGATTCTTGACTATACAGTCGTATTGAGTGTTAGCGGATCATTAGAGAATGAGATAATGATCATGATTATATAAGTTATAAGGAGTGGTGGTGATATTGATGTACATGGGACGCTAGAATAGTACCCGAACTGTAACTTGTGACTGATCACTATATGATATATGTATAACTTGATTACGACATTATATTGGTGTGACCTGATGTCGATATCATATACGTATAACTTAATCATAATAAGATACATATGACATTATACGAATGAGGGGACACCCAGGAGATACTTGACCGTACCCCGATATTGGGATGCCGTACGAGGGATCTTACCGTACGAGGCTTAGATTTGGTGATTGATCCGCACTCTTGATTCGAGGAAGCCGTACTACGTACGTGATGCTATTGAGGCGGAATCGCCGACTATTGGAGATAATGATTCAGACCTTAGGTAGATTCTAGTTTCCTACTGACTAGTCTCTTAGGTTTAGTTCCTTAGGATGTTAGATGGATACTGGTTTAGGTTTGACTCACACAGTGGTAGTTGTACTCGTATCTCGCAGAGGAGTGGATAATGCACACCTGCATTTACATTCATACTATAATCATCATGGTGCATGTTCTTTTATATGTTGCTATAATCAATATAAACTTTACCGGTTAGGACACCAGCACCATTACCGATGATGCGCATATTCCACACACACTTATTTGCCGGCTCACACACATCATCATCGGTAATTGCTATGTCACGTACACTTTAGATCATATTATATTTTGTTGATAGAATCAGTTAACAACTAAACCGATATAATATTGTGATTACTCTCTGATGTTAGTATAGACATGATATTCATAACTTAGACATTCCTGCATTCATATTTTCATGTTATCGCACAGTATTATGAGCATATGCCGACATTTATCATATACTACTCATGATTTTGAGATTTGGATTTCTGTGAGATTTTCTGGATTTTTGGGGAAAACCGCAAGAATATATATAAAAACTTCTCTCTCTCTCCTCTTCTCTTTTTAAAATAAGATGCGGTTTTCTCGTGATGTATGTGTCGTCCACCATGAGTATTTCATGTTTTCTGATGGATTTCGAGACCCGATTCGAGGAGTGGATGAACCGTCTCGGGTACATGGTGGGCCCGGTATGGTACCCCGGGGCAAGAAGATCGAGTTGTAGACGATGAGCCTGGCAGGGGAAGGCTACCTACCGGTGATGTCTGGCGCGGCGGATATCCGGAGGATACCGACCGTTGTCGTGAGATTTGATGATATGGGCCGATCCGGACTGACGGAGCCCGACATATTGAGACTTGAGATTACATGTGTTGTGTCGATGCTTGACACGGATTTCTATGGATTTCATTGTTGAGATTTCAGATGCTTATACACACTTTACTATGATAATAGATAAAAAGTTCTTATACATGTATATCTGGATTTCAGGATTTGTTACTTTACATTCATGGTGCATGCATTTCATTTCATATGACATAGTATTATATTAAGCACTGACACGAACACGGATTATCTACACTTACACGTAGTATTACCCTGCTTTTACTAGATGTTTAAGATATAGTAGTGTATTATTATGACCTAGGATAGCGTCGTGCATTCGATTTCTTTTCGTAGATGTCTTCTACTCACGAGTTGGCAACTCACTCCCGTTGTGCCAAATTCTTTTCAGGTGCGATGTACAGGTCTCCCTTGGTGGTTGCTGGCACATCATTTTCATTTCGGGTGATTTGCACGGTAGGTTGGTTCATTTGTATCTGAACCGCCGTTGTATTTTTATTATTTCATTTGTATCTAGAAAGCTCCATCAACCATATTTGTATTACTTGATAAGTTTATTGGACCAGTCTTTTATTTCGACCTTAGAGTCGCGCATGTATTATTCTGATCTGGTGGTTTGTGTTTTCTATTGAGATTTGAGCCTCGCCCTTTGGCGTTGTATATTTTTGTGATTGTTGTGGTTGTCTCCGCCCGTTGGCGTTGAGCTAGCACCCGTTTGGGGATGCTTTTTATTGTTTATTCATATTATACTTGTTGTACCCGTTTGGGGGCCAGTTTTGCAGAGGAGATTCTGCCGAAATTTTTGGTAAAATTTGCTGATGTTTTTATACTTGTTTTATTTTCTTTTCTTCTTTTTCTTCTTTTATGGTTTAGATTTCTGGGCTTCGGCTTACTTAGGTCACGTGGCGCCTCTAGACGCTTCGTAATCTAAGTGCCGGTCACGTTCCGTACTTTCGGGTCGTGACAGTTTTCTTCATTCCTGACCGTTCGGCACCTGCCTATTGTTTGGAAGAAGACTATCCAATAAGCGTAATAGGTGTACTGTCCTAATCCAAGGAGCACTCGCAACCTGAGAGAAGGTAAAAAGAAAAGGCAACTGAATAGTCTTATTCGTTTTCTCCAGAACCAGAAACCATCCTCGAATCTGGAACAAGCTACTTCGAGTTCGTATATAACCATACGATGGTTTTATCCAATGGAAGTGGACACTCATAGTAATACGGGATGTTCTGGAGAAAAGGGTAAAAGTAGGAGTGGCAATAAAGTATGCAACTCTGACAATCCAAAAGCCAGTGTTATAAGAAGGTTCAGTCAACTTGGTCACCGAGTCATAGTCTAGGGTCAAGCAATGGTCGCTACCAAAGAGAGAGAGAGAAAAGAAACACTCAGCGTGCACTCTAACCTAGATCAGAATGGTTGCCAATTTATCTAATCAGGAAACCTCCCACTGTAACCTCTTATTCTCCTCCAAGCCTGAAAGAAGAATTAGTCAGGATCACCCGAGGAGTAAACTAACTCATCAGTGGGAATCGGGATCCAACTATCATCGTATGATAACGTGACGGAATCCACTCACGTTATCACACTCCAGAAGGTATGCGCATGCCTGGCAAGTTTCAGTTTCTTTAGAAACTCCCGATGTGATTTTTTTTTGCCCCTAAGACCCAAGTGACCTTGACGAATAATTAACAAATCAAAAGGTCTTAGTCAAGTTCAGCCCGTCATTATCTTGATTGCGTTAAACCCACCCGCATGACCCTTGACGAATAATAAGCAAAGTCGTACGACTGTCCTAACCAATCCACATATCCATGCGACAGAAAAGCATAACAGAGCTACCGCACACTATGCCTCGGCGAATAGCAACGACAAACGTTGCGCGAATACTAAGCAATACTAATCTGAAATGACAGAGGGCTACGGCTTGTTTTTGGCGAAAAACCTTTAACGTAATGAACTTGATATCGTTGAAGGAACCGGATAGTTTTTTATAAAAATATAGTGGCGAAAACCTTTGCTAATGAGGTCACTCCCGGTGAAGGGATCTCGGCTCTTTCCCCATAGAATGAGGTGCAGGATATTCCAACTGAATATCACGATGCAAAGCAAAAGTAATCGACTATAGTGAAGTTATTACCCTGACGCAAACTTTTGTCCAAGGGGTCACTCCCGGTGAAGGGATCTCGGCCCTTGCCTCGTCGACTGAGGTGCTGGATATTCATAACCGAATACCACTGTGCAAAACAAAAGAGAGTGTCGTTGCAATAACAGCTTTTTTTTTGAAAAATGTTCCAACAACATCAGAATAGGTTTGTTTAGCTTGTATTGATCCGAATCAACGCAGTCTCATCAATTGATCACACCACAAAAGAACGAAAATACGATGTACGTATATGCCATCCGCATTCGCCACTGGGTCCCGTCATCACCCGTTAGGTTCCTTAACTAACAACAGAGCGGGGACTGGACTAGCGCGGGTGTAAAACATATACAACATCTACTAGTATATATATCAATATATAATAATCGCTCAAGGCATGATAAAAATGCAACATCACAGAAATATAATAAGCATCACAGAACAATACAGATAATCTGGGATCCCCGGGTTTCATAGAGCCGCTACTGAAACCCGACGTTCCCCTGGTCGTGTGGATAGCCTGTGCAATGAAATCCTAGACCCCTACGGGCACGGCAAGTTACCCGCCGAAACCTGAAGCGAGGCAGCCCCCTTCAACAACGTGAATAGACCACCCAGCACTTCACGGAATCCGGTAACTTGAGCACCCCTCCTTGGGTCAACCTGTACCCCCTATGAGTGCGGCGAATAGCCCGCCAATTCTAGAGTGAAGCCCCCTCCGTCTCAATGCCATGAGATGCGGGCCCGTTGCCCTTTAGAACCCGGCTACCCATGCACCCCACCGCGGGGTAATCCTAGTACAGAAAGTAAAATATATACAACGGGTACATCGACCTCAGCCCGGTCGTGCCCCAAAAGAATAATATACAAACAGGCAGTGACGGCAGTCCATATATCCGATGCTCGCCCCGCAATATGAAATTGTACAAATACAACCAAGCTGTACTACCATTGCATCCAGGCTATCCACCACGACAAATCCGCAACATCACAGCACAACACAGAACATCAACGTGAATGTCACATTCGCAAATCCGTCTAGAAGAGCTATAGCAATTAGACAGGATTTACCGATCAAATGACATTCATGGTCGCAGATATAATGTAAATACTGTGAACTAACATGTTTAAAATTTTCGATCGACTAAATTTCCCGAAGTAGGCCCCAAGCACAACTGTAGCACTCAAAATAAATCTGGGCGTAAACAGAATATACCAAAAACCCCAATTTCAAGTCAGAGACTTACTGTAGAAATTTGGTACGGCGTTGACTTTTTACTGCGGCGGAACCATGGCCAGAACATGGGTTTGGCCGCGGTTCCACGGTCCTACAGTAGCATCACCAAACCAAATTTTTACAGAATTCTTAAAATCGCCTGCACGAATTTCTGCAACACTCAAAGTAATTTTTCGAGCACAAATGAAAATCGACAGAAACTGATGCTTTTAAAATCGCGGTTTTGGAATTTTTGTTCGATCGAAATTCTAAACACGTTAGAGCAAGCTAGAAAAGGTTAATGGCGTGGCTCTGATACCATGTAAGTCTACGGTAGCGCTCCGGCAGTTTGTCCGAGGCTAAAATGCGGAAACAAAAACTTTTTATAAACTAGAAACCGGCGCTACCGCGGACTATAAACCCGGATCGGACCAATAACCTACTACTAGCTAACTAGAGAAAGGGTAGAGAGGCAATACCGAGCGATCCGTGTCATTCGGTCTTCGGCCACCATCCCGATCTCCTCGCGGAATCTCCGGTCTCGATCTCCTCGTCGGAAAGGGCACCACATCACCGAGTCTTTTTACGGGCTTCCACCTGTGAACCGAGGCAACTCGGACACGAAGTTAGCAAGCCGACGTGTCCAAGATTGCTGTAGACTGGGTGTAGCAAAACTTTGTCTCAAGGGGTTAATGAAGTTGCCATTTGTAGTGGAGAAGGAGATGAGCTTTGTAATGGAGCTATATGATTTTATGCAAGCAAATGAGATACAAATCCCACCCCAAAAATTTGGACAGCCCCCTCTCAATGTGTGGCCGGCCATGATATGGAGGAGGGAAAAAGGTCAATGAAAATGTAATCATCACAAAGAAAAAGAGTCACCTCAATAATCATATCAATCCACCCACAAATACCATCTCAAAAGCAAGTGATGATGAACCAAAAGAAGTCAAAGGATGCTAGAACCATCATGAGCCCTCCACCACAAAAACACCCTCCATTTTGCTAATTTGCACATTTGCAAATAAGCCCCTCCATGAAAAATTCAGCCAAGAAAAGAAAGAAAGGAAAATGGCCGAAACGGAATACAAACAGGCAACTTCAAAAAGACGATCCCGTAATAAATTACAGGAAAACCCCGCGACTGTATATACATACCCACATTTGTATTCTGACCGAATACAAATGCAATGAGACAAAATCAACACTGTATAATACTAGGATCCGGCTTAAACCAAAGCCCACTAGTATTATCCGTCCGAACCATAACACGTGCACAAGTGTGCGCGTACGTTCGAACCCTGCCATAAATCCATAGGCCTCTACAGCGTTTCGCCCGAAACTTGACAAACTGTCTGTGGGGGACTCTAAAGACTCGTCAATACTTTGGCTGTGGATTTAACCACTAGCACGTCAGAGGTATTAGCCATACGTAACGGGCTACCAGGTATTGAACAAAAAGGACGTCGATGAGCGAACTCATCCTGACACCCTACTGAGTCTGTCGGTGACAATATCCGTACAGTCCGGTCCGTTCGTCTATGAGCATCGCATGTCGGGCCTAGGGGGTTGGTAAAAGTTAGACCCCCAAAAGCGGTACAAGTCGTGTCAGAGTGTAGCCCAGAACACCCTGAGATACTAGTAGAATACCTACCAGTAAATCTCCTGCCTTGGCCAAGGACTTCGTGTAATGGCTCTCCTAGACACAGCGCGACCTCACCCCCAATACCGGGAGAGACGAACCCTTGCAGATACGCTCACTGCCTCCATGTGGCTCGGAACTGTACCCAACTAAAACCTGTTTGCACGACTCCTTTGAGCCGTGGTAGGGTAGTAATCAAAGTACAGTGGGAACTCACACGAGACAAATGACGATCTCTGGTCGATGAACTAACTTGTACACATGTCACCAGGGAACTGCTATCTGACGTCAGGTATAAAACCAACTAGCATGTTCCCGGCGAGTCCTGTCCGGTGTACTCATAACCCAATGAGCACCTGTATACATCTTAGGTGAACCAACTGACACCAGTGGCTTGTGAGACCGGCCACCGCCCCTCGTCGGGGTCTCGACTGTATACACTAGTCTACTCTGGAGTATCGATGCCCTGTTTCGAAAACTCCCACGACTAGGCACCTTTTAAGGATGTGCTTATAGACCCCAGCTCCCACGTATATGATCGCCATCATACTGCTGGCCGTCAAGAAAGAATCCTAAGGGCTCTATCGACGCGCAATAGTGACCTGTAAGGTCACCTAAAGCAGTACACGATGATAAAGATAAACCAGATAGCATACTATCATCTTGAATAAGACTGTCCTACCGGTATAGGTCCTCCCTCAATCATTGCAATCACGTGCCTGTGATCAAATAATTGACTCTGAGGGCACTATATCTAACAGTGTGTGTAGCATACAATCAGTACTCGTGCAATATGAATCGTCAAAAATATGTGCAGTGTTCTAAGAATACTAGTTCAAGCACAACAATAACTAAGTAGTAGGGTGAATGCGCAATTATAAATATGACATAGAATATGCGACAAAAGTAACATCTCTAGCCCAGACGCAGAACGCCATGCGGGCAATTCCCTTGTAGATGTTAAATCTACACACCAACGCTCCTGGCTAAGTGAAGCCAACCACCTGTTTTCCCTCTGTAGCAGTGTCCGTAGTCCCCGCCTGCGAACCTACAACAGTAAGACAATAAAACAAGTGCATATTAATAAAAGACCCAAAACACGTACACACTATATTAGACCGACGCAACAACACAAAACATACTCTCAAGTGTTCGTATTGTGGCTAACGCACGTAGCGACACGACGAAAACAACTTAAGAGCAAAACCACCCAAAGTGCAAGATCCTTGTCGTATAACGTATCGCGCGAACATAAAACACTACAACCTACCTAAGTGATCCCAGATTTTGCGTACAGAGAAAACTAAACAAACAAACAGAACCAAATATACCAATACCACTGTAGACACCTACCCAGAAAAACCCAAACCCTAACTCCAAACCCTAGCCAATCTCGCCGGAATCCTCTTCAGACGTTGCCGGCCCTGGCTGGTGGGGTTGGTCTCGTGTCTAAGGTGTGGTCTTAGGTTCACTCGTACAACACAACTATTTTGTTTGGTTTTCTATTACACTTTCCGGGTCACAGCAGTTCCCATAAGTCACAAACCGACAATAAAAATACGATATTATGCATCAACTAAACTTTACACTATCTAAACTGAAACTAACTTTCTACAAAGCACAAAAACTAAATAAAGAAGAGATAGAGATCACTACCTAGCCAAAAGAACACAAAGATCCAAGCTTTTTATGCTCCAAGGCATCCAAGAGGCAAAAGGTGAAGAAAGATGTGATTTTTGTGATATTGGATTAGATTTTATGAATATTTGTGATGAATTTGGTGAGGGAAAGAGAGTGTTCAGTTGCAAATGAGAAAGAGATGAAATAATAAGAGAGATAGAGAAATGAGAGAGTGTGTAAGGATATGAGAGAGGGTGGTGAGTGTAGGGTGAGGTGAGTGGTGAGTGTATCATATGCATTAAACCACCATTAATGCATTCACACCATCCTTTGCCACCTCCTCACTCAAACAAATATCTCTCTCTCTCTCTCTTACAAAAGATCAAGAGAAAAGGTTAAGGAAATGGATTAACAAGGATTAGGTTAAGTGTCAATGTTGCTAATACTAGTTTAGCACAAACAAACCCTCACTTTTACGTGCACGCGTGCATGCATGCTCATAACAAATAATAATAAATTATTAATTAAATGTTATAAAATGTGAGGAACCCGAATTTGTAAACTTTTTACAGTAAACCCGCATTACTGTCTAAACGAACACTAACCGAAATTTAAAGCGTTACAATCCCCCTTATAAAAATTCGTCCCGAATTAAAATTCTTACTAAGCGTACCATCAAAGAGAAGATTACAAAACTCGCATATCTCGCTCGCAGCCTCCCAAGTGATTACCTCACTATACGGCTATGTCCAAGAAAAACTGTAGGGTTCCTAGGCACTCCCAAGAGGTCTCACAAGGCATCATCCATGCCAATTTAAAAATTTACGGTGCCGAGAAACCCTAAACTACGGATCGTTGGCTAGATGTCTAGGCTAAAAGCAAACTAGTTAACACTTAACTAAGAGAATACGGAAATACAACCTTTGTAGATCCGGTGCTCCACCTCCATAGCTCTGCAACGAAGTCCCCTCGCTATCCAAATGAATTCCCGGGCTCTAGCGTCGGCTTCGTCGGAGAAATGGCGAGCTAGGTCGTCGATGTCCATGCCGAAGATGATCTACGTCGAGGCATCGCTAGATCAAGCTCCACCTTCACCAAGCCATGAAAACTTGTGAAGGAAACACCCTATACTACTTGGCAAGAGGTAGAGGATGAAGAAATAGGAAGTGGGTTCACTTTAGAATTGGATTTCTCACTCATTTCATCAATCCACCATTGATGAAGTGAAGGTTTCTTCTTTGAAGATGAAGAAGAAGAAGAAGATAATGAATATGATAAGTTAATTAATATTGAAAAGAAAATCAATACTTATCATATCATGAACCATGGTCAAGTGTAGAAATTAAACTAGGGTTAATGGAGTGGTTAGGGTTAAGCATGAGACAAAATGGTCACTTTGGTCAAAGCTTCATGAAGCTTCAACTAGAAAACAAACAAAGCCACCATTTTCCTTTATGCTTATCATTTTTCCAAAAATCAATAAATAAATAAATAAGTGAATAAAACATAACCCTAACCATTAACATGTAACCATGGTTTGATCTTTACACAAAAACCCTAGCAAACATGTATCATCAAATATGATACAATCAAGTGCACAAAAAGTATATCACATATACAATGTGCACATCCGAGTGAGAAAATCCATTTAAAGTGAACCAATACTAGTTAACACAAAGTAATATATCAAATATATAATTATGCATTAAATCATTAAATCAACACTTGATTTAACGATCCGGTCATATCGCATATAACCGACTAGTATCCAATGTATCGGCTTATCGAATCAATCCATGAATCGATAACTAGGTTATATCGCATACAACCAATCGATACATTCATCGCGAGAATGGAATACGGTATCACATACACGCATTATTCTCGGTCCTGCACATATCTCATATGCGCTCCTATTTCGTTTCGCTTGAGCCAGGAAACCTCTGTGTAGGACTCTAAAGACTCGTCAATACGCCGGCAGCAGGTGATGATCATATCAAACACCCACAAGCCGCAAGCGGTCTGCTAAACGTAACGGCCACCCGAGTATTGAGCGATCTGAAGATCGACGAGCAAGCCCGCTCACACTCCAGTGAATCCAACCAGTAACACTACCGTACAGTCCGGTCTGATCGTCTGATATGTCGCATATCTCGCCTAGGGGTGGTAAACGTCAGACCCCAATAGCTCGATAAGTCGTGTCGACATGAGGTCTATAACTGTTCGAGAAACTACTGGTAACACTTACCAGTAAATCTCAGCAACCCTGGCCAGGGATTTCCTGTTATAGCCAATCGAACGCAGCGCAACTTCAACCCCCTATACCGGGAGAGACGAATCCCCTCCTATCGCTCATTGCCTCCATGTGACTCGGGACTGTACCCAAAAACCACCGTTTTGCACGCCCTCTTGGACGTGGTAAGATGGAAATCAAAGCACAGTGGGAACCACACAAGACTCTATGACGATCTCGGGTCAACAGACTACTCTGTACCAGTGTCACCAGAGAACTGCCATCTGACGTGAGGTATAATACCATCTGGGAGTTCTCGGCGAGTCCGTCCAGTATACCCAGTCTCCACTGAGCACCCGTATATCATCTCCGATGTCAAACACCAATGGATATGGGATCATCCATCGCCCATCTGTATGAGTCGAGAAGGTATACGCTAGTCTACTCTGGTATATCGATGCCCCGTCTCGATACACCCACGACTAGGGACTTTGAAGGATGTACTTATGGACTACCATGTCCCCACTAGTATGATCCGCATCATAGTCCAGATAGTCAAGTACACATCCTAAGGGCTTTACCAACATGTAACAGAGAGACAAACAGTGTACACGTTAAGGTAAAGAGCAACCAGATAGCATACTATCATGTCGAGCAAGAAAGTCTTCCCTATATACGTCCCAGCATCCACTACAATATACATCCAATGTACAGTAATGGCCTCTAGGGCATACATATAAATAACAATCTCCCACTTGCACTAGGGCCATCTGATAGCAGTGGTTGTAGTATCTCAAACTCAACCATCCCATAAAAGTCTCTCTCTGGGAACAGGCCTTTGTGAGTGGATCCGCTGTGTTGTCCTCTGAGTCTACTCTCCTGACCTCGATCCCCTGGAGATCAACCATCTCCATGATCAGGTGATACTGCTTTAGAATATGTCTGGATCACTGATGGGACTGGCGATCCTTGGCATAAGCCACAACTCCATTGTCACACAATAGTTGGAACGTAGTTCATCTCATGAACCAATATACACCCAAACAGCCTCTTTGGTAGCATCTTAAGTAGCGATATATCCAGCCTTTATCTTCTAGTATGTCACGGTATCTAGCTTGGAACTCTTCCAACATACCGTCCCTTTGCTGAGGGTAAAGACAATGCCTGTGACTGACATTCAGTCGTCTTTATCACTGTGGAACACTTCCAGTGATTCTCCCTAGGATCAAATGATACCATCTCACTACAATTAGTGAGTATCCTAACATCCAATTACATCTATCTCATAGACGAAAACTCAGGATTTAGGAGGTATCACTTTGATCCTATATGGAGAATCCTTGTGATAAGCGGAGATTGACCGAGCATAGCATAGGAAACTCCTTCCCTATCAAGAGTATGTCATCCACGTACTCTACGAGGATCGCCACCATACTCCCTACTACCTTTTTGTTTATACAAGGTTCATCTACCATTTTGATGATGTCAACTTCTTTGACTAATCCATCAAAACAGATGTTCCAACTCCGCGATGCCTACTTTATCTTATAAAGCATCTTGTGCACGTTTCCACTGCTCCCACTGTCTACGAAGCCCTCTGGCTGTGTACTTATAGACGCCCTTTTCAAAAACATCATTCAGAAAAGCTGTCATGATACCCAACCACCAGATATCGTAGTCATGGTATGTAGCCGTGGCAAGAAGGATCTGGATAGACTTAAGCTTGGTTACTTGAAAAAAGTTTCATCATAATCCACGCCTGGTAAATGATGCAAACTTTTAACAAGTCTAGCTTTGAAAGTCTCAACTTTTCCAAGTACACCAAGTAATCTTCTCTAGATATACTTGCTCCTGATGGGAATTTAACCCTTCAGATATAGCAAACAAAGTCCATACTTTGTTGGTGTACAAGGATTCCATCTCAGATCGATAAACATCCAGCCATTCTCACAGAGTCCTACTCCTGATGGCCAGGTCGAAACTAGCTGGGTCATCATCTCATGATGCAATCCTCACTCCCACTGTCATAGAGAAACAGAATATCTCTCAGGTGGGTGAGGAACCCTACTAGATCGGCGGAGAGGCTGAGGTTCATTGGAATCTACTGAATCCTTTGGTTCTATCAAATCATCAGCTGCAGTCTGTATAGCTGGAATATTTCCAGTTCTACATAACAGACCTTGCCTTGAGCTTGTCCGGATTTTGCTTTTAGACAAAGGCCGGACAACCCCAAATCTTAACTAGCTTAAGACATGGGCTCTTCCCTTTCCATATCACATATGAAGTGGTAGGCATCTGATTTGATTCGAACCCTATTCAATAGGTATGCAACTTCTCAAGTGCATAACACCCAATAGGAAAAAGGTAACTCAGTAGTACTCATCATAGAGCACACCATATCATATAGGGTGTGATTGCTCCGCCCCGATATACCATCGTGCTATGGTGTATCCGGAGGAGTAATGCCGAGAGAGAATCTCATTCTCCTTTAGAATAGTCCAGGAATTCCGTGCTCAAGTATTCTCCTCCTTGATCTCATCAAAGGACATAATACTTATACCCGTATTGGTTCTCTACTTCTAACTTATATTCTGGAATATCTCAAAAGGTTCGGACTTGTGTTTCAACAGGAACATAGGTCTGAATCTCGAAAGATCATCAGAGAATGTAATGAAGTAAAAAGAACCGGTCTTGGTATGTGTAGACAGGGGACCTATATACATCAACATGTATCATCCCAAGAGTTCACTAACTCTTTCTCTGTTTCCAATAAACAGGGCTGTGGTCATCTTATCTTTGTGACATGACTGGCGAGTTTCACAAGATGTAAATTCAAACTGATTTGAATATGCATCTACATGTAACTTCAGCTAGTCGGGTCGCATGGATATGACCTAGTCTACAATGCCTCAAGAAGAATTCATTCATTTCTGAACTCTTCCTCTTGTGTGTGTTCCATATACTAAGAACTGTAGTTTGATTTAGAACATCAATGCTTTTAGATAACGTGCCTGAACCGATCAACTTTTGATATAGGAAATGTTCAAAACATTATCCAACAATACAAAATTTTATCATTTCTTTACTAATAAAGAGATAGATATGATTTTGTATATCAGGTTCGGTATCTAATAACATTCGTTCAGAATCAATGTATTGGTAATACAGGGTGACAGTGACCAACAGACTTGGCTGCAACACTTGCCCCGTTTTCTGCCTCATGAAACTTATCACCCGTTCTCAGTTCTTTACCTATCTGTAGCCCATGTAACATACTACATATCTGGGATCCTGATCTGGTATCACATACCCAGGACGTAAAGGATACTGAGAAACAGTTCTCTGTAATGAACACACCCGAAGATGATGCATCAGCATGCACTCTCTACGTTTGGGCTGCACGGGAATTCTGGTAATCCCCAATTTCCTGCTCTGTCTTACAACAATTATAAGTTGGAGCGGGACCAACGTTCCCCAGCTCAGTATAACAAGTGGGTTCGGTCAATATTCCGTATTATTATCTTGATTAAGGCGTGATATGGTCGCTACCTGAAGAGAGAGAGAAGAAAACACTCAGCGTGCGCTCTTGCAAGAATAAATTGGTTATTATTTTATCTAATCAGGATGGCTCCCACTGCTTTTTATCAAATCTTCCTTCAAACCCTAAAAGGAAAGACTAGCCGGGATTAATTACACACTACAAGTTCGCCAATCTTTCAGCCAGGCCAGTGTCGGTACTTTGAGGGAGGTCCCCCGTGCTTTCGCACGAACCTAATTAATGTAAATCTCGTTTTCCCAGAGGCGTAACCTCGTTAACACCTTTCTAGACACCTACTTGATCGGCTAATTGTAATGTATAAAACTCTCCCAGGAGTAACTCTTACTCGCAGCGGGTATCGGGATCCAACTATCTCATAGAAGGTATGCAATCTCATTGCAAATTTCAACACTTGAAATTCCCGATAATATTTTGCCCCTAACCTCCTATGACCTTGACAAAGGCCAACAAACCATAGGATGCTAGTCAAGTTCAACCCGTCATTTCTTGATCGAAATAAACCCACCCGCAAGGCCCTTGACAAAGGCCAACAAGGTCGCATGACTACCCTAATCCAATCTGCATCATATGCATAAGCAGATAAGCACCAGTTAGCTACCGCACACTGCGCCTTGACAAAGGCCAACAAACGCAGCATGAATACTAACTACTACTTATCTGAAATGACGGAGGGCTACGACAGGTTTTTCTGAAAACCCATTGCGTAATGAACTTGATATCGTTGTAGGATCGAATGAATTTTGAAATGGAGTGTCTTTGATGCTTTTCTAGTTTTGCTAAAGGAGTCACTCCCGGTGAAGGGATCGTCGGTCCTTTCCTCGTCGAATGAGCTGCGAGATATATCATATATATCACTGTGCAAAGCAAAAACACTTAAAAGCAATCAAAAGACAAACCGAGTGTGTAACATCTTCCAGTCATTGCTAAAAGAGTCACTCCCAGTGAAGGGATCTCGGTCCTTTCCTTATCGAATAAGGTGCAGGATATATCATATATACCGCTGTGCAAATCATGAACTGTAGCTACCTGTTTTATTTTGAAATTCGATTCTACAACATCTTAGGTTTCTTTTATTTCATTAATCACATTAATGAAGTCCCATCATTTAAATTACCTAAACATCACAGATAAATACGACGTACACTTATGCCATCCGCATTCGCCTCGATGTCCCCTTGTGCACCGTTAGGTTAGGAAACTAACGACAGAGCAGGGCAGGGCTAGCGCGGGTGTAAAACATAAGTAACGTCTATATAATATATCATATATACTATATACAGTATTTATCACAGAACATCACATGATCACATCACAGATATCGCAGCAGAAGAAACATATGAAATATAGGATATACTAGGACGTCCGTGTTTTCAATACGAGCCAGTATAAAACACGGATTCCACGGTCGTGATGAATAGCCAAACCCACACCCCTAGACCCCTACGAGAGCGGCAAGCAACCCTACCAATTCTAGAGTTAGGAGACCCGGACTTGACTCCTCGAGTTGGTCTCCCACTGGACTCCAGAACCCGGTTACTTGTGCCCTCCTCCTTGGGTCTATCCTAGTGCGGAAAAGTAAATAATATACATCAACGGTGACAACTTCCGCAACCTGGAAGTGCCCCAATAAAAGAATATTACATATAAGTTTTTACATGAATGAAAATGAAAAACACTCATCTCACAAAAAAAAACCCGGCTATTCAAACACGACGATCCAATATAACATATCCAGCAACACATAACATCACATGTAATCAACGTAAGTAAATATGCGCATCCCAATTGTCGTTGACATATAGCAACGAAACCGGCGATATCACATATTACACTTACGGTCACAGAAAAGAAAATGTAAAACTACAACAGTTGGAATCCGCAACCACCTCAGACATCGCATGCCTGACCAAATGAATTTCTTAGACATCGCATGCCTAACAATTATAAACCCCGCATTTTAGTCTCAAAATCGAAAACACTTTTCAATATCAAGTCGGGCAATTCAAAAAGATTCCCGACATCCTGATCGAATGCTCGTCGCAAACTTCAGTAGACGGCTGCACCCCCGATGCCGTCGACGAAGTGTACCAAGGCGGAACACCGCTACCGCGAGCACCCGGACGGATGCTTTCGGCGACGGGGTTCTCCTACAGTCACTTGGTCGGGGCTATGGAGTGAGGCTGTCTATTAAGTTTACCCGGCGAGTATCCACGTACGCTACGTGATTGCGACAGACTTTTGATCACATCAAAATTCCGTGGCAACCGATCAAGTGAGACTAAAGTGCTATGTTTATAACATTCATTCAGTTATCTCATAACTTATTGTGAATTCCAATTATTGTATGCCATTCCAGATAATTAGAAAATGTTAAACTTTCCGATCGAACAATCGAACACCCAAGTTTTCCCGATATAGATCAACACATGAAATAAGTCTAACAACATTCAGTTCGTGCCTCAGTACCAACGGTCCAGCCGAGAAGGGTCAAGCCAACGCCTCACATGTGGCACGCCGTACTGCCCCAAACCCGAAGGTTCAAAGGGCAGTTCAAGACGGTCACATAATCGAGTTAAGGTTTGTTGTCTTCTAGAGGGTCCATCGAGTTACTTGCACTACTTAGAACGTCTTTAAACTTCGGAAAAATCCAACACTTGGAAATTTCCCGACAGGGGAAAAATTGGGTATTTATATCCGGTCGAACTTTTTAACATATTCTAAAATTTATCCGGAAAGCCACACAGACAAAATTTGATAATCCGATCGAACATTCGAATCCCCAATGCAACCCCAAAACACTCAACTGTAGAGTATACATTAAAATTACCCAGAAAACACAGGAATTAATTATAAACATTACTGTGCAAAAAGGAGTCAAAGAGTCAACATTATGGCCGCGGAAGCGCCGCGCCACGTGGGCTTAGGCCGCGCTTCCGCGGCGTTATGATGGAGTTAGGTCTCCGTTTTTCACAGTAATTCATAAAAAACCCTGCTTAATTTTCTGCATATTTTTAATATTGAAAAATCCAGATTTTTAAAAATTGGACAGAGAGCATTTTGGAAATGGGTTTTCGGGTTCGTTCGGATCTCAAACGTCGTCTAGACTTCGCCTAAGGCTCTAGCTAGGCTCTGATACCACTGTAGGGTTCCTAGGCACTCCCAAGAGGTCTCACAAGGCATCATCCATGCCAATTTAAAAATTTACGGTGCCGAGAAACCCTAAACTAAGGATCGTTGGCTAGATGTCTAGGCTAAAAGCAAACTAGTTAACACTTAACTAAGAGAATACGGAAATACAACCTTTGTAGATCCGGTGCTCCACCTCCATAGCTCCACAACGAAGTCCCCTCGCTGTCCAAATGAATTCCTGGGCTCTAGCGTCGGCTTCGTCGGAGAAATGGCGAGCTAGGTCGTCGATGTCCATGCCGAAGATGATCTACGTCGAGGCATCGCTAGATCAAGCTCCACCTTCACCAAGCCATGAAAACTTGTGAAGGAAACACCCTATACTACTTGGCAAGAGGTAGAGGATGAAGAAATATGAAGTGGGTTCACTTTAGAATTGGATTTCTCACTCATTTCATCAATCCACCATTGATGAAGTGAAGGTTTCTTCTTTGAAGATGAAGAAGAAGAAGAAGATAATGAATATGATAAGTTAATTAATATTGAAAAGAAAATCAATACTTATCATATCATGAACCATGGTCAAGTGTAGAGATTAAACTAGGGTTAATGGAGTGGTTAGGGTTAAGCATGAGACAAAATGGTCATTTTGGTCAAAGCTTCATGAAGCTTCAACTAGAAAACAAACAAAGCCACCATTTTCCTTTATGCTTATCATTTTTCCAAAAATCAATAAATAAATAAATAAGTGAATAAAACATAACCCTAACCATTAACATGTAACCATGGTTCGATCTTTACACAAAAACCCTAGCAAACATGTATCATCAAACATGATACAATCAAGTGCACAAAAAGTATATCACATATACAATGTGCACATCCGAGTGAGAAAATCCATTTAAAGTGAACCAATACTAGTTAACACAAAGCAATATATAAAATATATAATTATGCATTAAATCATTAAATCAACACTTGATTTAACGATCCGGTCATATCGCATATAACCGACTAGTATCCAATGTATCGGCTTATCGAATCAATCCTTGAATCGATAACTAGGTTATATCGCATACAACCAATCGATACATTCATCGCGAGAATGGAATACGGTATCACATACACGCATTATTCTCGGTCCTGCACATATCTCATATGCGCTCCTATTTCGTTTCGCTTGAGCCAGGAAACCTCTGTGTAGGACTCTAAAGACTCGTCAATACGCCGGCAGCAGGAGATGATCATATCAAATACCCACAAGCCGCAAGCGGTCTGCTAAACGTAACGGCCACCCGGGTATTGAGCGATCTGAAGATCAACGAGCAAGCCCGCTCACACTCCAGTGAATCCAACCAGTAACACTACCGTACAGTCCGGTCTGATCGTCTGATATGTCGCATATCTCGCCTAGGGGTGGTAAACGTCAGACCCCAATAGCTCGATAAGTCGTGTCGACATGAGGTCTATAACTGTTCGAGAAACTACTGGTAACACTTACCAGTAAATCTCAGCAACCCTGGCCAGGGATTTCCTGTTATAGCCAATCGAACACAGCGCAACTTCAACCCCCTATACCGGGAGAGACGAATCCCCTCCTATTGCTCATTGCCTCCATGTGACTCGGGACTGTACCCAAAAACCACCGTTTTGCACGCCCTCTTGGACGTGGTAAGATGGAAATCAAAGCACAGTGGGAACCACACAAGACTCTATGACGATCTCGGGTCAACAGACTACTCTGTACCAGTGTCACCAGAGAACTGCCATCTGACGTGAGGTATAATACCATCTGGGAGTTCTCGGCGAGTCCGTCCAGTGTACCCAGTCTCCACTGAGCACCCATATATCATCTCCGATGTCAAACACCAATGGATATGGGATCATCCATCGCCCATCTGTATGGGTCGAGAAGGTATACGCTAGTCTACTCTGGTATATCGATGCCCCGTCTCGATACACCCACGACTAGGGACTTTGAAGGATGTACTTATGGACTACCATGTCCCCACTAGTATGATCCGCATCATAGTTCAGATAGTCAAGTACACATCCTAAGGGCTTTACCAACATGTAACAGAGAGACAAACAGTGTACACGTTAAGGTAAAGAGCAACCAGATAGCATACTATCATGTCGAGCAAGAAAGTCTTCCCTATATACGTCCCAGCATCCACTACAATATACATCCAATGTACAGTAATGGCCTCTAGGGCATACATATAACTAACAAAAACCCTCTACAGATAGCAAGACCCTTGACCGATGTTTCCCCACCTGCCGAGCCATTTACACCAATGGCTGGCGGTGAATGAAAAGATCGCGTCAAAGCTAAATGGTTTGGTGCTGAATCATGTGAGAAAGTCTTGAAGGTAATTGCAAAGTATCAACATAAAGAAAACTGGGTGAATACTCAATAATCTGGGCGGAAGTGCCAAGTTAAAGGCAACGAAACTAACTCGCTTGAGGATCTCAAAAGGACCTACAATCCTGGGATAAGCTTCCCAAAACACAACACGTCATTCATCGGAAAGCCCGTAGGAATACATGATCTCCCACTGCGAACCCAAGTCTGCGACCACCATGGTCGGCATAAGACCTCTGTCCGCACAGGACTGTCATCATCCTGACCTGAGCTAACTGGATCATTCCCAAAGTCCTTAGACTAGCTGGGGTCCAAAAATCCTATTACGCAGAGTCAGAAAAACAGACTGGTGATCGACACAACCTAACAACTAACATGAAGGTTGCCAATTGGAGTGCCTCCTGATAACTGCTATCGAAGGAGAATCCTAATAATGGCAAATGACGATCCCAACTGACGAAAACAATTACGCACGCACAAGAATAACCTCCAGAGTTGGTATAGCCCGCTGTCATAAAACCATCAGCCTACGGATAGAAAGATGGAGCTAAAGCTCAACCAGTACCCAAGGCTTCCTGAAGTTCCTACCAAGGAGGCAAGCGAATAGGGTGCCTTATTTGGAAACGACCCATGAAGGAACTCCGTGCAACACACAAACTTAACAAAGAACAACTGAGCAAACTGAGCAAAACCGGACAACAAACACCGAATGGAGTCACACCCTGACTAAACCTGGGTAGACACCATAACAAAATTCATGGAGATATACTCCCACTCCCACTTCGGAAACGGTTAAAGGTTGCAACTCTCCAGCCGGTCTCAGATGCTCAACCAAAACACACAACAAACAGACACCTTGAAACGAAACCCGAAACTTCTCTTTACATCCCTACCCACCCGTAACTATCTCACAAGTTACGTCAATATTGGTGGAACTTGAATGAGTACAGAGAGTTTACAGAGGTGCCTGCTCTACGATTTCGCGTCTCTACCCAAAAGTATCAGGTACACAAATGCGTCCTTAAACTTAGCACACCCTTGTCACAATCAAGGATTCTGAATCATTACCCAGCCAAGTATGCTCAAGAATCTCTGACGAACGAGCATCGGCGAGCAGTGCCTCGCGAAAGAGATTAAGGAAAAGTGGTCGGACGCGGACATGAGCAAGCTGTCCCCTCAGTCGAGGCGAACCTAAGCTATACTCCACGATCGAACAAGAACTGTAAATCAGCAGGAGACTATCACAACAATCAACACCATCTGCAGGAAGATGTACATTAAGCTCTGGTGGTCCGTGAAAATCTGACATGACTCTTCGAACAAGTAGTGTCCTCAGATCTTCAACGCACGACCACAGCAGCCATCTCCAGATCAAGAGTGGGATATCCTGCTCATACTTCCTCCAACTGTCGGGAAGCAAAAGAGATAACTCTATAGTGTCACCTCAGTACACAATTGAGCCCCACTCGTGAAATCTTAAAGTTAAACAACAAAGTCGCCCGAACCAGAAGGCAAGAAAGAACTGGTGCAGTTGTCAACCGAGTCTTCAACTGCTGAAAACTCCGTACGCATGCCTCAGTCCAAAGAAAAAGAACCTCCTTTCAGGTCAGTCCAGTCAACGGTGCAGCACTACACTAGCAATCCTGCATGAAACGGCGGTAAAAACTTGCTAAGCCCAAAAATCAACGGACCTCCGTCTGTACACAAGTCTGGGCCAAAGCTGTACGGTCACGATCTCCCTCGGAACCATATGACAACCGTCTCCCGTAACTACAAGACCAAGGAGTCAACATAATCAAACCTGAAGGAACACTCCGAGAATCTAGCAAACAGCTGGGGCTCTCCCAATGTCTGCAAAACAAATCCTCAAGTGCTGCTCCTGTTCCTCACGACACAAGGAAAAGACCGGAATGTTATCATGACACAATAATAACTGGTCGAGGAACGGCCTGAAGAAATTTGGTTCATCATATCCAGGAATGCTGCTAGGGCATTGGCGAGTCCAACGACACCACCACAACACAAACTGCCCGTAGCACGCACAAAAGCAGTATTCGGAATGCCATCACTCCGAACCCGCAACAATGATGACCTGATCCCAAACAAACTTAGAAAATGTCTCACACTCTGGAGGTGATCGAAGAAATCGTCAATGCGAGATAAAGGATACCTATCCACACCGTAAGCCGGTTCAATTGACGATCCATCAATACACAACCTCAAATTGCCTTCTTTCTCCTTGACGAACAGAAATAGGAGCTCCCAAATGCGAAACACTCAGACACACAAGCCCCCCAACAAACAACTCTGCAGCTGATCCTTAAGCTCCCTAAGCTTCGCCGGCTCATCTGGAACAACGTCGGAAAACTCTCGCACGAAAAGAAACCGGTCCAACAAAACCCGCTGTGGTTCCGGTATCACGAATGAACGCCAAGAATCCACGACATCCTCTCCTCAAAAGTCGACTAGCGAAAAGGGTTGAATTCAAGCTGTA
Source organism: Agapanthus africanus (assembly GCA_030015575.1). NCBI lineage: Eukaryota > Viridiplantae > Streptophyta > Magnoliopsida > Asparagales > Amaryllidaceae > Agapanthus > Agapanthus africanus. The sequence goes on from CM057343.1 coordinate 397,548,658, forward strand.
AGAGGCGACACCACTGTCCTCCTGTCACAACAAGAACTGACTCGCCGGGAAAAAACCTGACTGTTTTCTCGCGGTAGTCCACAGACGCCTAGCACGTAACTAACCAGTCATTGCCCAGGAGAGTGTCAAATCCAACATCTCTAGAAGGATCAAGTGACGGATGAATCTCCTAACCGATTGGTATACGACTGAAATACGTGTTGCACAACAAAAGAATCGCTGACAGAAGTTAACACAACAAGCGGTTGACCTAGCGAACACAACTATCGGCCCAACCACGGCACAAAGTGTGTAAAACAACAAATACATCAAAGAACATGTGAATTTAGAATACCTGAAAACTCCGCATTGGACGCCTTCGCGTCCCGATGAGTAGAAGCAAACTCTCATGTCTGCCCTCTACCCACAACTGACTGAAATCCTCCTCTGCCGACCTGTCCCCTCTGAGCGAACCCTCCGTGAGCACGACCTCTCCGAGTACGAGTCTGACGCGGTGCTAAGGAACAATTCCTGATGAGGTGATGAATGCTCCCGCACCAGAAACATCCACGCGGTGACTGCTGACCCTCCTGAGGATGAGAGCTGAACGACTGACCTCGTCCCAAGCCTCTGCTACTCCCACAATGGTCACGAAATCTGTCTCGACGACTAAGCCTCTGTCTCTGAGCTGGTACATCTGTACGAGTCCTCCACTGTTCCGGAACTCCTAAAGTCTCAGGAAGACGTGTCTTGTCAACTGGGGCAGCATCCATAGGTGCTATGTAGGTAACGGAATGCTGTGTGCTGACCGCAAGGAACAACTGGGTAACAGGGGTGACAACCTTCTGTCGCTGTGCTCGAATGGCCTCAACCAAAGAACTCATCGTCTGGCGCAAGTCCTGCATCTCTGCCACAAGCCTAACGATACTATCAGTCGAAGGCGAAACCGTCTGCACCTGTGCAACGAGCATGCCATCCTGGTCAGTCCTCGCTCTCCTTGAGTCAATACTGACCTCGGCCCTCACTGCACCTCTCTGAGTCCCCATAGTCATCGGGGGCAAAGGCTATAAATTGAATATAAGATTCGATAAGAACACGGAAATCGAATCACAAGGATATGAATCATCGAGGAAGGAATTTCAAGCAATTTGTACTTAGGTCACTTTAAGTGGAGTATCGCATCGTGAGTATGCTGCAGACATGCACACACTACGTTACTCTGCTTAAGCTAGATACTCCATCATACCAAGGTCATCCTATACTCCGAAAGGTAAAACCTAGCGCTCTGATACCAACTTTGTCACGACCCGAAATTGGCACGTGACGGCCCTAATACTACGCAACGTCTACAGGCGTAACGCAATAAAAGAAAGCCAAAACCCAGAAATCTAAACCATTAAAAAGACAAGAGAAGATAAGAAATATTGTTTAAACTTTTGAAATTGCAACCCAAATTCTTTAAAAGTCCAATTAAATTTCTTTAAAATTTTGGCAGCACCTCCTTTGTAAAAACCAACCCCAAAAATGGGTACAACAATATATAAGTAAAAGCATCCCAAACGGGAGCAAAATCCACGCCCAATGGCGGAAAACAAACACCATAATAGATATACGACATCGTAGTGAAGAAAGAGACGATATAAATTAAACTGCATTAAAACCTCAACTCACAAAATAATATATAATATCGTCCTCACACCAGGCCTCTAGGTCATACATAATACTGGTAGATAGAGAGTACATAGATACAACGAATATACAATACAACATCGGATAACCACAAAACCTACCTGGGCAAAACTGCACACTGTCAGGCGAAGCGGTATCCGCAACAAAAGATGATACGATGGATGAAAATAGCCCTGCCTCTGACTATCCTGAGGAACACCTGCAAGACACTGTGGCACAACGGGGGTGAGTTACCAACTCGTGAATAGTAAATAATATAAGCAGGTAATCGCGAGTATGCACGTACAACGCGAATCTAACATAAGCATCTAATAGCAATGAATGGTCATATGTAATGCAATAATCATGAAAAGTACACCAGCAGGTACAATTAATACATGAAGAAATAATATGACAATCTATATGTACAATCATGTAAGGTACTATATCGGTACTACTAATACATGAAGAAATGATATGAATAAAGGAATGTAAATGCAGCAGTCATGGAAGGTACTCTAACAGGTACACTAATGCATGAAGCAGTGCATAAACAATAAATGTGGAATATGGAATGAAATATGTCATTCCTACGGAATCCTGTCATCGTGGTAGGATCACAATCCAACAAGACAATCCAAATCCCAATCTCCTCAAATCAGCCCCCAAATTGGCTCTCATATCATATAAATCTCACAAATCCTGAATGTACAACATCAAGTAAATCTCATATATCCTGAATGTACAAAATCAGCAATCTTATATATATCCTGTAATCAATATCAAATGATTTCTCAAATGTCCTAAATCCAATATCAATGAGTCTCTTACATCCTAGGTATATTGCATGAATAAATATAATGATGTATATAAATTGATATCAATACACATATATTAGCGTCCCATTCCACTAATATTGGTGTAAAGGAATATATAACAGCGTCCCATTCCACTGTTATATATACTTAGGAGTAAAAAGAAATATCATGAAACCAATGTGTCAAGCATCGACACAGAAATGCTGATCTATCAGGTGCTGTCACCAAGACTGGCCCCCTGATAGGTACGTATCATACGCTATCCCGAAAGCATGAGTGCCTAGTTCTGACCCTCGCCTCTCGACGTATCTATACGTACATGACTCCCGTCGGTATCCCCATGATAACCGCCGAGTCATTGGTAATGTCACCGGTAGGTATGTTTCCCCTACTAGCTCATCGTCTAGCACCACGACCTCATTCTTGCCCCGGGGTAACTCTCGGCCCCACCATGTACCCGCACACGGACCCCTCCTTTCCTCGTGGGGGTATATATATCAGAACCGATAAATCTCATGGTGGCTGCTGAAATATCATATCAAGAAAAACAGGGTTTTTCAAATAATGCATAATTTCATGAAACTACCACGGTCCTCAAATCCAGGAAACATCATGAAAAAATCCAGATCTAAATGCGAAAATCCATGAATATAATATATGCAACATAAAAATATAATGTGAGCTTATAAAGGAAAATCCGCTATTTAACTGCAACCAGTTAATATAAATATCATGCGGTTCCTAATTTCTCCAATTCTAAATAATACATCAAATAAGGGTAAATACATAGCTATAGCCAGATAGGTATGGAAACATAAAGGTATAGCAAAATGTATGTATCTACCTATCAGTAACGATGTGATATACCCTCCAGGTATAAGTGAAGTATGAATGCAAAGTACACCTGTAGCTATGTCCTTAGGTGTGTATGTACCTATCGCTAATGGTACGATACCCTATAGGTATACAGATAGCTAGCATGTAAGCATGTCAAGGCATATGTGTAAGCATGTAGGTATACAGGTATGCTATAAGTCATATGCCATAAGAAATATGAATCAATGTCTCGATGTCCCTAACCAAACAATAGCATATTTCTATATGTGGGTTGTGCGTGACATGGCAATTATTGACGGTGTGTGTAGCATACAATTAGTGCTCATGCAACATGAATCGTTAATAATATGTGCAGTGTCCTAAGAATACTAGTCCAAGCACAACAATAACTAAACAGTAGGGTGAATGCGCAATTATAAATATGACATAGAATATGCGACAAAAGTAACATCTCTAGCCCACACGCATAATGCCATGCGGGCGATTCCCCTGTAGATATTAAATCTACTCACCAACGCTCCTGGCTAAGTGAAGCCAACCACATGGTTTCCCTCTGTAGCTGTGTCCGTAGTCCCCGCCTGCGAACCTACAACAGTAAGACAATAAAACAAGTGCATATTAATAAAAGACCCAAAACACGTACACACTACATTAGACCGACGCAACAACACAAAACATACTCTCAAGTGTTCGTATTGTGGCTAACGCACATAGCGACACGACGAAAACAACTTAAGAGCAAAACCACCCAAAGCGCACGAACCGTGTCGTATAACGTATCGCGCGAACACCAAACACTACAATCTACCTAAGTGATCCCAGATTTTGCATATAGAGAAAACTAAACAAACAAATAGAACCAAATATGCCAATACCACTGCAGACACCTACCCAGAAAAACCCAAACCCTAACTCCAAACCCTAGCCGATCTCGCTGGAATCCTCTTCAGACGTCGCCGGCCCTGGCTGGTGGGGTGGGTCTCGTGTCTAAGGTGATGTCTTAGGTTCACTGGTACAACACAACTATTTTGTTTGGTTTTCTATTACACTTTCTGGGTCACAGCAGTTCCCATAAGTCACAAACCGACACTAAAAATACTATATTATGCATCAACTAAACTTTACACTATCTAAACTGAAACTAACTAGCTACAAAGCACAAAAACTAAATAAAGAAGAGATAGAGATCACTACCTAGCCAAAAGAACACAAATATCCAAGCTTTGTATGCTCCAAGGCATCCAAGAGGCAAAAGCTGAAGAAAGAAGTGATTTTTGTGAGATTGGATTAGATTTTATGAATATTTGTGATGAATTTGGTGAGGGAAAGAGAGTGCTCAGTTGCAAATGAGAGAGAGATGAAATAATAAAAGAGATAGAGAAATGAGAGAGTGTGTGAGGATATGAGAGAGGGAGGTGAGTGTAGGGTGAGGTGAGTGGTGAGTGTATCATATGCATTAAACCACCATTAATGCATTCACACCATCCTTTGCTACCGCCTCACTCAAACAAATATCTCTCTCTCTCTCTCACAAAAGATCAAGAGAAAAGGTTAAGGAAATAGATTAACAAGGATTAGGTTAAGTGTCAAGGTTTCTTAGGGGGTATTTTGTAATAGCATATGTGCGTCGATTGTAACCCTAGGGTTTTCTATGAATCTATAAATAGAAGCCCTAATACCTCTTTTGAGGTATGCCTCTTCTTGTGCTTCATTGTAAATCTAAATTCAGATCTGTAAAGAAGGAGGAGAGCATCAAATAAAATTAGAAATAAGTTTTCAATTCTTGCCCTAGGTAAATTTCTTATCTGCCCTAGTTAGATCTTTTAATTATTTTCCCTAGTTAGATAGTTAGAATGTTTTTAAATTCCCTAATGAGCGAGTAGTCTCCTCGCTTGTTAGGGTTAGCTTTGGGGAACGCTTGAGAGATGAAGATCTCTCACCCCTTTCTTGCCCACCACATATAATTAATAGGTACTCCATGCATACATGCACACACCGCTCCCTACGGAACCTTACCCCTCAAGGTAACGGTGATACCGTAGTATAAAGGCCCGGTTGAGCGTGTTTTCCATGAAGGTTAGGGTAAGGATTAAGAAAGGAAGGACAAGAACCTAGAGGAAGAAACATCGTTTCTTCCTGATGGTACTAATCCCCTTTATTAATAATTACCATAACTCCTCATAGATCTTAATTTGGGTGTTGAAAGCGGTGGAGAATCTTTGCATTTCCAAACTTAACCTAAACCTAACCCTAGCAAGATTTAGATGTAGATTAATTTAGTTTTTAGATTTAATCAATCCGACCCCAATCGGAATTAACTCGTAAGAATAATTAGGAAATTCACAAAATCCCTATGGACCGACCCGTACTCACCGGCTAGCTACCAAGCGACGCCGTTCTTGATTGCGGTTAACAAATATTCTTTGACATACGAATCATTTAGCACAAACAAACCCTCACTTTTACGTGCACACGTGCGTGCATGCTCATAAAAAATAATAATAAATTATTAATTAAATGTTATAAAATGTGAGGAACCCGAATTGGTATACTTTTTACAATAAACCCGCATTACCGTCTAAACGAAAACTAACCGAAATCTAAGGTGTTACAGTATAATATATTGTACGTCATCCTCTAGTCAAGGGTATGGATCAATCATCAAGTCAAATTCATCTCGTACGGAAAATAATCGTACGGCGGCCTTAAACCAATAGGGATCCTATCAACCTATATAACAATGAGGGTACGGCCTAATGTCACGTACGGCCTATCATTTGTGATTCACCACATGTATACAAATATATATCTATATGTCCCAAGTCACATCCATAACCATCTCATATCAGGGGACCGGCAAGGTATCAATACTCTCAATCGACTCACATCCGTATACCAACATATCATCCTATCATATGCCAAATCGTATTCTCTTTTCATCGCATCTATATCTCACATAAGGTCAATTTACAACTACATTCTACCTTTACTATAAACATACGTATCTAATCTAACATACACACCCGAACCATACAATCGGTTTTAGAAGATGCAAATCGTAATTTTGAAAGTAGGGGCTACGGTGCTTTAAGGAAAATATATCATTTGAAAATCCGTAACGTCCCTCAAGGTATCTGTTTAAAAGATGCATACGATTCTTCAGTTTGAAATAGGTATGGTTCGGTTGACACATCTACGTCGGTTATCTAGTCCTAATGGACCCAAAACGGCAATATCATCAAACGTCATCCTCAAATTCCATCATCACATATTAGCTGTATCATATCATTTCTAACTATCCTTTAGTTTCTAATATAGTTTCGCTAACTATCTTTTAACTCTATCTATAGTTTTCTATTAAAGTTTCCTTAACCATATACTATGAATCGGTTTCCATCAAAACTTGCGGAGGTGCTATACGCCATCCACCCGACTTCCCCCGTGGATATAAATCCATTCACCGTGTGACTTGCTCGCCGAAGTCGATGACACAACGCTCCATCACCTTGGAATCCACACGAAAGTATCTACAATAATACACAATCGCAATCGTTTATTAAAATTAAATCCAGAAACCAAAAGGGCACACGGATCGCCTATAGGTTAGAACCTATTGGCCAAGCATGCAAAACCAACCAATTATCCCTTGTCGTTGATGTACGAACATCCAACAACCAAAAATAATACCAAATATAAAAACATAGCATTTCAAAATACGGAAAACATAGCCAAAATCACACCAAAATGCTCCCAGATTTTGACTCAGGTCAAACTAAGAAAAGTTGCATATACAAAAGGCCTTAAATACATGGTAGATAACACCCGACAAAACCCTACAGCCATCCCTCCTAATCTGGCCACAGTTTGCTGCCAGGATGCTTATTTTTGCGGCCATAGTACGATGGTTGGGGCTCAGGTCTTCAGGGTACACTCCAGGTTGCCTGCACGACTCCCAGTATTCGCTAAATAATTTTTAGTGTCTCCGGGTTACTCCAGATTCCCATATACCCTCACAATTCAACACAAAACCGACATAATGAGTTGCTAAATCTGTATTTTGGTTTCTATACTCAAACCCAGGTCTTGTAACAGCCACAAGAGTTCACCAAATCCACTTTTTAAACCTAAACCACTCTCTAGGGATTTCTATCCTCACAACCACCATACCAATTCGACTTCTAAACTATCTAAAATACAAGAAAACTCAAAACTAACTAAATGGAAGGGATTATACCTCATGGATGAAACTCAAGAGACCCTAGCTTCCCAATGTTATCAAAATCCCACTTTGCTTAGTCCATTGTGTAGAGGAAGATGTAGCGATTAATTTTTATGAAGGGAGTATAAAGTTTTGTTGATTATTTGGAGATGGATCTAGGGATAGAAGTGGAGGGAAGTGAGCTTGAGGAAGATGAAGAGGGAGAAAAATATGATGGGGAAAGAGTATGGCAGCAGCCCCCCCTCTCTCACTTATCCTCACTCTCTCTCTCTTTCCAATCATTCACCTTTTTCTTTTTTGACTCTTTATCAATTCTTTTTCTTTTCTTTTTGCTTTCCACCAACAAAAAAAAATACAATATGAATCCAAAAAACACAAAAGAATCACATGCAACCAAATGTAACATGACATGGTGCACTAGCCATGGAAAACTGTAGAAACACGGATTTGACCTAATCGCGACTAGCAATGCACTAATCAAGTTTTTATCCAAACTGCATATAATAAATTTTAAAAATGCCAAATCCTATAAATATATTTTTAAATGAATAAATCATTTTAATTTCCATTTATTTCACCATTATCGGTATATTTTTATACCTTTTTTCGAAAACCCCAATTTCGCAAATCGGGCAGTTCTCGGGAAAATATATTATTTTAATATTAAATTCCAAAAATAATATTTTATATTTCCTGAAATGTTACAACTCCGTAGATATGGTAGGACTTCTCGCCCACCAGAGAGATACTACGGTTTACTCATTTATGATGATAGAGAAGATTGCATCATGGAGGTTGATGATCCTACCAGTTTTCAGCAAGTTATCACGAGTGGAGACTCTGTGAAGTGGCCGGATGCCATGAGATATGAAATGGAGTCTATATACACCAACAAAGTATGGACTTTGGACGTTGTACCGTCTGGGGTAAAACCCGTAGGGTGCAAATAGAATTTTAAAAGAAAGATTGGTGTAGATGGGCAGGTGGAGACCTATAAGGCAAGACTTGTGGCGAAAGGATTTCGTCAGAGACCAGGTCTGGACTATGACGAAACTTTTTCTCCCGTAGCCATGCTTAAATCCATTCGGATCCTACTTGCTATTGCTGCTCACTATGACTATGAAATCTGGCAGATGGACGTTAAAACTGCTTCTCTAAATTTTGATTTAGAAGAATGTGTTTATATGGATCAGCCAAAAGGCTTCATTGACAGTGGGAGCAGCGGGAAAGCATGTATATTGCTTAAATCCATTTATGGATTAAAGCAGGCATCATGGAGTTGGAACATCTATTTTGATGATGTTATCAAAGAGTTTGATTTCATCAAAAAATCCAGATGAATCTTGTATTCATAAGAAGGCTGTAGCGAGAGCTGTCATATTCCTCGTATTGTACGTGGATGACATTCTTCTGATAGGAAATAATATTCCTATGCTACAGTCGGTAAAATCATTCTTATCACAAAGGTTCTCCATGAAGGACCTGGGTGATGCCACATACATATTGGGCATTCGGATCTATAGGGATAGATCCAAAAGGTTATTGGGATTGTCCTAAACCAGGTACATCAACACCATCCTAAAGAGATTTAGTATGGAAGACTCCAAGCAGGGTGCCTTACCCGCTTACCATGGAGTCACTCTCTCCATGGACTTTTGCCCAAAGTCCGATGAAGAGAGAGCTCGCATGAGCATTATTCCTTACGCTTCTACTGTAGGATCTATAATGTATGCGATGTTGGGTACATGCCCTGATGTAGCTTATGCACTGAGTGTAGTAAGCAAGTATCAATCCAACCCAGGGGAGAATCACTGGACAACTGTGAAGAACATTCTTAAGTACTTGCGAAGGACTAAAGAATTGTTCTTGGTGTATGGTAATGGAGATCTCCAAATGGAGGCCATTACCGATTCGAACTTCCAGAGTGATAAGGACGACAGCAAATCTATCTCTCGGTTTGTATTTACCCTCAATGGAGGGGCGGTGTGTTGGAAGAGTTCTAAACAGGATACCGTTGCAGACTTTACGATGGAAGCCGAGTATATTGCTGCAAATGATGCCGCAAAGGAAGCCGTCTGGATGAGGAAGTTCGTCATGGAGATAGGAATAGTTTCAACCATTATTGATCCAATACCATTGTATTGTGATAATAATAGGGCTATGGCGTTAGCCAAGGAGCCCAGGTCCCATAAGCGGTCCGGACACATCCTGAGGCGATATCATCTGATCCGGGAGATAGTAGATCGCCGTGAGATAAAGATTAAGATAGTAGATATAAAGAATAACACCGCGGATTCATTCACCAAGGCCTTCCCTCAGCCGCAGCATGAGCGACTTTTTGAGATATTAGGTATGAGATACGCCAATAACTGGCCTTAGTGCAAGTAGGAGATTGTTGGATATATGTATGCCGTAGATGCCATTATTTGATAGTGGATGTATTTATACGTGTATATATATTCAGAGGACATTATTGCTCGACATGATAGTATGCTATCTGGTTACACTTTATCTGAAATGTTCACTTGAACATGCTTTTATTCATTTGTACATGTTGATAAAGCCCTGAGGATATTTGCTTTGCTACTGTGATTATGATGTAAATCATACTAGTGGGACATATGTAGTTTATAAGCATATCCTGAAATGTCCCTAGTCGTGGGTGTATCGAGACGGGGCATCGATATTCCAGAATAGACTAGCGTATATGATACTAGACCCATGTGATGGGCGATGGATGTTCCCAAATCCATTTATATTTGACATCGAGATCGTATACGGGTGCTCAGTGGAGACTGGGTACACTGGACGGACCCGCCGAGAAATCCTATATGGTATTATATGAATCGTCGGATAGCAGTTCTCAAGTGACACTGGTACAGGTTAGTCTGTAGACCCGAGATCGTCATAGAGTCTTGTGTGTTCTCCCACTTTACTTTGATTACCACCCTACTACAGCTCTACCGAGTCATGCAATTAGGTGGCTTTTGGGTACAGTCCCGAGACACATGGAGGCAATGAGAGATAGGAAGGGTTTCGTCTCTCCCAGTATTCGGGGTTGATGTTGCGCTGTGCTCGATTGGCTATATCAGCAACTCCCTGGCTAGGGCTGATGAGATTTACTGATAAGTGTTATCAGTAGTTTCTCGAACTGATTATAGGCCATACATCGGCATGAATTATTGAGTTATTGAAGTCGACGATGCTATCCCTAGACTTGATATGCAGCATATCTGACGAAGAGACCGAACTGTACGGTAGTGTTACCCATTGGCTCGACGGGAGTTTTGGCAGGTTCGCTTGTTTTCTTTTGATCGCTCAATACCCGGGTGGCCGTTACGTTTAGCTGACCTCTTGCGGCTTGGGGGTGCTTGATATGATCATCACCCGTTGCCGGCGTATTAACGAGTCTTAGAGTCCCGTAGAGGAGTTTCCTAGCCCAGGCGAAAAGATGTGGTGTGCATATGTGATATGCGTGGGGACCCGATTAAATGCGTGTATATGATACTGTATATTAATCGGGCGTTTTACTATTGGTCGGGTCATATGTGATATGACCGGTTTGTTAAATCAAGTGTTGATTTAACATTGACTTAATAGCTCACTTTGTTTAAACCCTTTTCTTTTGTTGTATGCATGCATGTATGCATATGTTTATGTTGATGCACATGTTGATGTGCATGCACACATACATGCATACACTTCTGTGTATCATGGTTGTTGATACACTTGTGGTGGCAATGCAAGACTCACATGGAAGTATTTATCTATATATTTATTTTTGAGTTAATACAAATAGAATTAATTCATGGTTGATTTTTATCTCTTCACTTAACCTTGCATTAACCATGAGTTATTATTCTATGGCTCTATTTACTCCAAAATAAATATCTAGATATTTATTAACCTATGGTTACAAGTGATAATGATTTAATATATATATTATTTCATTCTCATTTTTCTTCATGATAATTATCTCTTTGAGCTCTTGAGTTGCCATCATCTTCTTTCTCCTCTCTCTTGCTCCCTTGATCTTTGTAGTGAGTGAGATAATGATAAAGATAGGGTTTTGAAGTGAGAAAACAAACCACATCATCATTCTACACTAGTCTAGCCAATTGGTTTAGAGTGTTAGCTTCATCTTCATCTTTTGATCAAGTGGAGCTAGGAGCTTGGACAAAGAGGACTCCGGGTGGATCATCGTGGACTTGGAAGATCATTAGCAAGCCCGTTCAAACTCTCAAGGAGCCAAGGAGTCAAGCAAATAGAACCACAAAGGTTGTATTCTCTTCACTTAGTGTTATATTACTTGTTGTATGCGATACTACTTCTTGTTACCCTAGCTTTTCTAGTTCGATTCCTAGGTTAGATTGTTTAGCACCATCTAATTTTTAAACTATGGCATGTGTGATTCTATCAAACCCCAGTAGTGGTGCTAAGGAATCCCTACAGATTCTTGTTGTAAATGGAAAAGTTGAGACTTTCAAAACTATGCTTAAGTCCATAGGATCAATGCACGCATCACGGAGATAGAACGTCTGTTTTGATATGTCAGTCAAAGAGTTTGACTTCATCAAAAAGGTAGATGAACCTTGTATATACAAGATGGTTGTAGAGGGTAAGGTTGTCTTCCACGTATAGTACGTAGATAACATACTCTTAATAGGAAATGGTTTCCTATGCTACACTCAGTCAAGCTCCTCTTATCCCGAGGATTCTCCATGGAAGATCTGCATGATACCTACTACATCTTGTGGATTATGATCTATGATGATAGATCTATGAGAATATTGGGATTGCCTTAATCCAAGTACATTAACACCATACTAAAGGGGTTTAGTATGGATGATTCAAAGCGTAGTGGCTCACCCACTTACTCATGGATCACTCTCTCCAAAAGATTGATTTGGAGAGAGCTCGTGTGCAAAGGATACCTTATGCTTCGACAGTAGGCTCTATCATTCATGCAATGTTATGTAGCAGACCAGATATAGATGACTCACTAGGTGTAGTGATCAGGAATCAATCAGATCTTAGGAGAATCACTGGAAAGCTGTGGAGGACATTCTTAAGAACTTGAGAAGCACTAAAAGAAAGTTCTTGGTTCCAGCTTCCAGAGTGATAAGTTCGACTGAGAGTCGGTCACAGGAATTGTCTTTACCCTCAGTAGAGGGATGGTATTTTGGAATAGTTCCAAGCTAGATACCAAGGCATACTAGACGATAAAGGCTGAATACATTGCTACCAACGATGTTGCCAAAGTGGCTGTCTGGGCATTTCTTATTCATGAGATGAACAAGAATCCTACCATTGAGCGTCCAATAATTGTTATTGTAAAAACAATAGAGGTGTGGCTTTGTCCTAGGAACACCAATACCATCAGCGTTTCAGACATATTTTGAGGCAAGTATCACCTAATCAGGGAGATGGTTGATCTCCAAGGGATCGAGGTAAGGAGAGTAGATTTCGAGATTAACACGGCGAATCCACTCACCAAGGACTGCTTCCCCAAATACTATTTGAGAGATTTTGGGATGGTTGAGTATGGGATACTACAACCACTGCTATATTGTTGGGTATTGGATACTACAATAGATGGCCTTAGTGCAAGTGGGAGATTATTAGTTATTTGTATGCCCTAGAGGCCATTACTGTACATGTGATGTATATTGTAGTGGATTCTTGGACATATATAGGGAGGACTTTCTCGCTCGACATGATAGTATACTATCTGGTTGCTCTTTATCCTAACATGTATACTTATTGTCTCTCTCTTAAATGTTGATAAATCCCTTAGGATGAGTACTTGACTTCCAGGATTATGATGTGGATCATACTGGTGGGGCAGAGATAGTCGGCAAGTATATCCTTCAAATGTTCCTAGTCATGGGAGTATCGAGACAAGGCATCGATACTCTAGAGTAGACTAGCGTATACTCTTCTCGACCCATATGATGGGTGATGGATGATCCCATAGCCATTGGTGTTTGACATCAGAGAAGGTATACGGGTGCTCAGTGGAGACTGGGTACACTGGACGGACTCGCCGAGAACTCCTAGATATTATTATACCTAACGTCAGGTAGCAATTCTCAGGTGACACAGGTACAGGTTAGTCTGTCGACTCGAGATCGTCATATAGTTTTGTGTGATTCCTATTGTGTTTTGATTTCCACCATACCACAGTCAAGAGATCGTACAAAAAGGTGGTTTTTGGGTACAGTCCCGAGTCATATGGAAGCAATGAGCGATAGGAGGTGATTCGTCTCTCCCGGTATTGGGAGTTGATGTTGCGCTGTGCTCAATTGGCTATAACATGAAATCCCTGGCCAGGGTTGCTGAGATCTACTGGTAAGTGTTATCAGTAGTTTCTCGAACTGTTATGGACCTTGCATCGGTATGACTTATCAGGCTATTGGGGTCTGACGTTATACCAACCCCAAGCTGTGATATGCAACATATCTGACAAAGATACCGGACTGTACGGTAGTGTTACTGATTGGATTCACAGGAGTTTGAGCAGGCTTGCTTGTTGATCTTCTGATCGCTCAATACCCGGGTAGCTGTTACGTTTAGCAGACTGCTTGCGGCTTGTGGGTGTTTGATATGATCATCACCTACTGCCGGCGTATTGACGAGTCTTTAGAGTCCTATACATAGATTTCCTGGTTCATGCTGTAGGGTTCCTAAGCAGTCATACAAGGGTTCATAAGGCATCAAACATGCCCGAATAAAAATTTAGACGTGCCGAACAACCCAAAGCCGGGATCTTTGCTAGATTATTAGGGTTTAACATGCAAGTAAATATCTTTACAACTAAAAGTGAGGGATTACAACATTTGTAGTCCGCTCCTTCGCTTCATAAGCTTCGAGTAGAAGTCCCTTCGCCGCGATCCACGATCTCCGAGACTCAAGAGAGGCTCCACGACTCGAACGATCCATGCTAGCTTGTAATGTTCCTTTTCTCCGGTGATCTACGTCGAAGTTTCTATAACTCAAGCTCTCTCACTCTAATGAGGTGAACACCCTAATCTAATTGTCTAGATTAGATGAGGATGATGGAGTAGTATTTATGCTTTCTTTTTATATCAAATTCTCACATGAAATCATCACAAAATGAAAACCTAGTAAGCTTTCTCAAAGCTCAAGGTTGAAGAAGAAGATGAAAAATGAATTAAACCTTTTGTGATGAATAATGAAATGAATATATGATTAGTAATGCAACCATGGTCAAGGATGACAAGGATAACTCTTGTAGAGAATTAACTAAGGCTAGGATTTAGGTTGAGTTAAAGAATGAGTCATAAGAAAATATCAACCATAATATCTTCTTCATGACAAAAGAAAAGCTTCTAAAAGGTGCAAGAAAGAACTAACCCAAATCAAACTCTAACCTTGTTTAATCTACACTAAACAAGTTGCATTAGTAATCATATCATGTTACAATAATATACATCACATATATATTATATATTTGTAACAAAAGAAAATAATACAATTAATATATATCGCATATATATCAATGTATTATCCGGTGAGAAAATGAAATAATAAAGCGAGCCAATATTAGATAATGTAATACAATATATCATATATATTATTATACATTAAATCATCGAATCAACACATGATCCGACAATCCGGCTATATCGAATATAACCGACTAATATATCATGTACCGATTCATCGAATCAACACTTGATCCGATGACCCGGCTCATATCTAAATATCGCGAGAATATAATATGGTATCTCATATCGCAATATCCTCGGCCGTGCACATATCACATATATGCCCCTACTCCGTTTTTCCTGAGTCAAGAAACCTCTGTGTAGGACTCTAAAGAATCGTCAATACGCCGGTAGCAGGTGATGATCATATCAAACACCCACAAACTGCAGGCGGTCAGCTAAACGTAACAGCCTCCCAGATATTGAGCGATCAAAAGATCAACAAGCTAGCCTGTACATTCTCATGTGAATCCAATCAGTAACACTCCCGTACAGTCCGGTCTCTTCGTCTGATATGTCGCATATCAAGTCTAGGTGTGGTATACGTCAGACCCCAGTAACCGATAAGTCGTGTCGATGTGAGGCGCATAACGGGTCGAGAAACTACTGGTAACACTTACCAGTAAATCTCTATATCAGCCCTGGCCAGGGACTTCCAGTTATAGCCAATCGAACACAGCACAACATCAACTCCCTATACCGGGAGAGACGAATCCCCTCCTATCGCTCATTGTCTCCATGTGATTCGGGACTGCACCCAAAAGCCACCATTTTGCATGCCCTCTTGGACGTGGTAAGGTGGAAATCAAAGCACAGTGGGAATCACACAAGACTCTATGACGATTTCGGGTCTACAGACTACCCTGTACCAGTGTCACCGGAGAACTGCCATCTGACGTATGGTATATCACCATCTGGGAGTTCTAGGCGAGTCCGTCCAGTATACCCAGTCTCCACTGAGCACCCATACACCATCCTTGATGTCAAACACCGATAGATATGGGATCATCCATCGCCCATCATATGGGTCAAGATGCGTATACGCTAGTCTACTCTGGTGTATTGATGCCCTGTCTCGACATACCCTCGACTAGGAACAGTTATAGGATGTACTCATCGACTACCATGGCCCCACTAGTATGATCTCATCATAGTCCCAGTAGTCGAGTACAGATCCTAAGGGCATTATCAACATGTGAGAGTAAGACAGTAAACCAATATAAGTCAACATGTTAAGATAAAGTGAAACCAAATAGCATACTATCATGACGAGCAAGAAAGTCCTCTCTATATATATCCAAGCATCCATTATAATATACATCATATGTACAACAATGGCCTCTAGGGCATATACATAACTAACACATGCGAAACGGAGTAGGAGCACATATGTGATATGTGCGGGACTGAAATTAATCCACGTATGTGATACCGCATTCTATTCTCGCGATTTGTGACATTGATCGGTTATATGTGATATAGCCGGGTTATCGGATCAAGTGTTGATTCGATAAGTTGATTCATATGATATTAGTCGGTTGTATGTGATATAGCCGGATTATTAAATCAAATGTTGATTTGATAATTTAATTTATAATTATATATTTGATATATTAACTTACATTAACTAATATTTTCTCACTAAGTATTCTTTTTCTCAATTGTGTACACTTAGTATGTATGTGATATATATTAATATATATTTTATTGTGTCATGCTTGATGATACATGTTACATGGGTGTATGAGACTTACACTATAGTTAGGATAATCCTAGGGTTTTGTTTATCAAAGTAATTCAAAATTGGTTGGATTTTGTCATGGTAGAAGCTTTGAGAAAGCTTATGGATAACCATTGACTAAGTCCACCATTTTTGTTTTGCTAAACATATTTATTAACCCAACCTTTATCCTTACCTAGTTAAGTCTCTACATGAGTTAGTGCATGACACTAACCACCCATGGTTGCTATTCTCACCTCATGAGTTTCATTTGTCATCTTCACTTCATCTTCTTCTTCATGAGAGAAAAAGCTTGCTAGCTTTTACTAAGGTGAGAAAATATCGAGAGAAAAAGAAAACTAAAGAGAGCCCATTTCCTACTTCATCATCCTCTACTGTTAGCCATTTAGCTTAGGGTTTTTACTTCACTAAACCCTAATTTAGTGAAGAGATAGCATGAGCTTGAGTTTCCTCGACGTAGATCATCTTCAGCCTCGAAGACTTCGAGTAAGTTTGCATCTTTCACCTTGTGGAGCCTCTTAAGAGAATGAACTCACTTGAATTAGTTCATTCTCTTCTTCTTTCTTCATCTTCTTCCTCCAAAAGAAAAAGCTCTCTAGGGTTTGATTAAAGTGAGAAAGTATTATGAGAAAAATAATTCTAAAATGAGCCCACTTCCTATTTCATCATCCTCTACTAGATTAGCACTTTAGTATAGGGTGTTAGCTTCACTAATTCTTCATTACTGAAGTAGAAGATTGAGCTAGTATTCCCTCGATGTAGATTATCTTTGGCTTTGAAGACTTCAAGCAAGACCGTTGCCTTCTTCTCATGGAGGCGTCCAAGAGTCCGGGAGTACCATGACTGCAGTGAAGGGACTACTACAAGGAGCTTTTGAAGTGAAGGACCGATCTACAAAGGTTGTATTTGGGACTACTACAAGGAGCTTTTGAAGTGAAGGACCGATCTACAAAGGTTGTATTTCTATTTCACTTAGATGTAAAATGGTTTACATTAGTTTACGTTTGATTTTCTAGTTATCGATTCTAATTTAGAGTTTCTTGAAACGGCAAAATTTTTAAAATGGCATGGATGATGCCTCCCGAAACCTTGCTGCCATCGATAGGAACCCTACAGTGGTATCAGAGCCTAGCTAGAAAATTAGACGGATAATGTCAGATTACGAAACCGAAACAAACTCCGAAACATGAAATACCAAATCCATGTTTCTGTCGATTTTCAAATGAGCTCCAAAAATTTTTCAAACAAATGCAGAATCATATTTGGGCAAATATAAGAACATGGGAAAAATTAGGGACCCTGTGCTCGGATTTGGACCGAGCACAAGGGCACAAAAACCGAGGAGGACGGCCTGGTAAGGAGGAAATGGGTCCAAATTTTTTCCATGCTCTAGGCTCTGGGTTTTGGTATTTCAGGTGTTGTTTATTTTTGCTACTTTTTCATGTGATGATTAACTCAATACAATGGCAACTCGGAGTGTTTCGTGGTCGTAATTTTAACTGTTTTCGGGTTACTTTAGACGGGGTTAAAAAGTTCAGTCGGATATCAAATACCCATTTTAACCCTCGCTGAAAATTTCCAAGTGTTAGAATTTTCTTAAGTTAATTATATTCGATAGTCATGCAAGTGACTCTATGGGCCCTCTAGAAGAACAAAAAACATAACTCGATTCTATGCCCTCGGAACCGCGACTGAACCTTAGGGTTTGCCGTAGTTCCGCGGTGTCATAGGTGAGGCGTTGGTTTGGCCCTTCTACGGCTGGATCATTGGTACTATGGCACGTTTTTGGGTACTTTAACTTCGCTCAAGTGTTGAGATTTTTGGGTAATTGTGGGTGTTTGTTAATTCAATCAGAATGTTTATCATCGTCTAGTTTTTCTGCGACCGTAAGTGTAATATGTGGTGTATCGCCGGTTTCGCTGCTATATGTCAACGACAATTGGGATATGCATATTTACTTACGTTGATGACATGTGATGTTATGTGTTGCTGTATATGTTATTCTGGATCGTCGTGTTTCGAATAGCCAGAGATTTTATGTGAGATGAGAGTTTTTATTTTCATTCATGTAAAATTCAATGTATGTAATATTCTTTTATTGGGGCACTTTCGGGTTGAGGATGATGTCACTATTGTTGTATATTATTTACTTTTCCGCATTAGGATAGACCCAAGGAGGGGAGCACAAGTAACCGGGTTCTAGAGTCCAGTGGGAGACTAACTCGAGGAGTCGAGCCCGAGTCTCCTAATATAGAATTGGTAGGGTTGCTTGCCTCTCTCGTAGGGGTCTAGGGATGTGGATTTGGCTATTCATCGCGACCGTGGAATCAGTGTTTTATATAGGCTCAAAATAAAACACGGACCTCCTGGTATATCCAATATTTCATATGTTTCTTCTACTGCAATATCTGTGATGTGATCATTTGATATGTTAAGATGGATACTGTATACAGTATATATGATATATTATATAGACGTTGCTTATGTTTTACACCCACGCTAGCACTGCCCCGCTCTGCCGTTAGTTACCTAACCTAACGGTGCACGAGGGGACATCGATGCAAATGTGGATGGCATAAGCGTACGTTGTATTTCTCTATGATATTTAGGTGACTTAAATGATGGGACTTCATTAATATGATTAATGAAAGAAAAGAAACCTAAAAGATGTTGTAGAATCAAATTTTCAAAAAGGGTAGCTACAGTTTTTTACTTTGCATAGTGATATATATGATATATCCCGCACCTTATTCGATGAGGAAAGAGCCGAGATCTCTTCACCGGGAGTGACCACTTTAGCAAAACTGGCAGATACTACAACACTCGGTTTGTCTTTTGATTGCTTTTGGAGTATTTTCTTTGTATAGTGATATATGTGATATATCCTGCAACTTATTCGATGTGGAAAGAGCCGAGATCCCTTCACCGGGAATGGCCTCTTTAGCAAAACTAGTAAAAGCCTCAAGAACACTCCTTTTCAAAATCACTCGATTCTACAACGATATCAAGTTCATTACGCAATAGGTTCTGAAAACCTGTCATAGCCCTCCGTCCTTTCAGATAAATAGTATTTAGTATTCATGCTGCGTTTGTTGACCTTGTCAAGGCGTAGCGTGCGGTAGCTAATTAGTGCTTATCTGCTTATGCATATGATGTAGATTGGATTAGGGTAGTCGTACGGCCTTGTTGACCTTGTCAAGGGTTGTATGCGTGGGTTTATTTCAATCAAGAAATGACAGGTTAAACTTGACTTGCGGTCTATGGTTCGTTGACCTTGTCAAGGTCATAGATCGTTAGGGGCAAAATATTATCGGGAATTTTAAATGTTGAAATTTGCAATTAGATTGCATACCTTCTATGAGATAGTTGGATCCCGATACCCATTGCGAGTAAGAGTTACTCCTGGGAGAGTTTTACACAGGACAATTAGTCGATCAAGTAGGTGTCTAGAAAGGTGTCGACGGGGTTATGCTTCTAGGAAAACGAGGTTTATTTTAATTAGGTCCGTGCGAAAGCACGGGGAACCTCACTCAGTACCGACACTGGCCTGGCTGAAAAATTGGCGAAATTGTAGGGTGTAATTAATTCCGGCTAGTTTTTCCTTTTAGGGTTTGAAGGAAGATTTGGTAAAAAAAGAGGGAGCCATCCTGATTAGATAAAATAATAACCAATCTGATCTTGCAAGAGCACACGCAGAGTGTTTTCTTCTCTCTCTCTAGGTAGCGACCATGTCACTCCTTAATCAAGATAATAATATTGATGTATTGACCAAACCCGCTTGTTATACTGTGCTGGGGAACGTTGGTCCCGCTCCAACTAATAATTGTTATATGACCGAGCAGGAAATAGGGGATTACCAGAATTCCCGTGTTGCCTGTTCATATACTATAATATAGCATTATTGTACTCCCCATTTTTTCATTTTATAAGTAAACAGGTACTCTTAACGCACGTTTGTTGCATATTATAGGATACAGGCTCTTGGATACGAACAAAGTGAAAAAGACGAAAGTTGATACAGAAAAGGGACTTTTGACCAACAAGTAGACGGATCCTACTCAAACCTAGACGAAGAACAATTCACAAGGCAATGCATGTCCGAAATGTTAAAGGAAACGGTTAAAAGGCCACTACAAATTTCACTGAAGATCTGAAGAAGACTAAGAAGCCAAACAGAGAAAAGTTGTGAAGAACTAAGAAGCCCTAACAACCAAGATGCAGCTCAGAGAAGTTGGTGAGCTGAGCTCACCAAAGGGCCGCGGAACCGCGGCCCAAGCCAACAAATGCCGCGGTTCCGCGGCCATTTAATGCCCGTGTCGGCGCCGACTTCTTGTGTCGGTGCTGGTGTTGGGATTTTTCGTGGGCATATCTGTAAAATCATGTGTGCGAGAATTTGTAACCCTACCATCCCTGTTTTCTTATAAATTGTACTCACAAAGCTGTAAAACGTATGCCTCTTTTCAATCAATAAAATTCAGAATTGTTGGGAGATCAAGAGCATCATTTTTGTAAGTCTATATTTTTTAAATTCCTGCCTTAGTTATAATTTAATTTTTGCCCTAGCTATCTAGTATAATTAATGCAGTAGAGTAATGATATCCTTTGCCCTAGTTAACTTAGTGTAGTTCTTTTAATCTGCAGTAGATAAGTAATAATTTTATATCTAAACAAAACACATTAAACATAAAAAAAAAAGATGTCATTTTTAGAAGATCCCCTAATGAGCGAGTAAAATCCTCGCTTGTTAGGGTTAGGAACAAGGGGGGATTGAGAGAGGAATATCTCTCATCTCCTTCAATGCCAACACATTTTCACAACTAGAACTTCATGCACGCATGTATGATCCGCTCACTACGGCACCCTACCTACGAGGTAACGGTGAACCGTAGTATAAAGGGCCGGACATACATAACGTCCATGAAGGTTGTAGCAATTAATAGGAAAGGACGGACAAGGATCTAGAGGTAGAAACTTCGTTTCTTCCCAATCATCCTAATCCCCTTTTCTAATAATTGTTATGATTTCTAAAAAGTTTTAATCAAACGGCATTGAAAGAGGTGACTATATTAATCTTATCAACCCCACCTTAGACCTAATCCTAACAAGTTCTTTAATATCGTATAAATTAGTTTTTAAATCAATCAACAAAAACCAAACCACCATCGGAATCAACTCGTAAAAACACAAATCAGAAAATTACACATCTCTGTGGATCGACCCGTATTCACCGGCTAGCTGCAAAGCGACGCCGTTTCTGATTACGGTAAACATATAATTTTTGGACTAATCAAATTGCGCCGTTGCCGGGGATGGCGTAATTTTTCTTTTGTGTGATTTCGGATTGATATAAATTTTAAAAAATTATAAAAATCTGAAAATATAAAAAGTACAAAAATTTTTTTTATTATTTTTATCTGTTTGAAGGGTTCCTCGTTTGAATCTTGAAGGAACGGCGAAGGATTGCGAATCTGGAAATTTACAGAAGGTTAAACAGACAAGTGAACATCAGAACAGAAGGGAAATTGGATAACAGAGCAGCAAATTTTTTTCCAGAGAGTGATTTGTTAGTTGTATGTATGCCCTAGAGGCCAGTATTGTACAGATGATGTATATTATATTGGATGCTTGGACATATATAGAGATGACTTTCTTGCTCGACATGATAGTATGCTATCTGGTTGCCATTTATCTTAACATGTACACTAGTCTCTTTATACTGTCTTATAGTTACATGTTGGTAAAGCCCTTAGGATTTGTACTTGACTACCTAGACTATGATGCAGATCATACTAGTGGGAACATGGTAGTCCATAAGTACATCCTTCAAGGTCCCTAGTCGTGGGTATCTCGAGACGGGGCATCGATTTACCAGAGTAGACTAGCGTATACGCTTCTCGACCCATGTGATGGGCGATGGATGATCCCATATCCATTGGTGTTTGACATCAGAGATGGTATACGGGTGCTCAGTGGAAACTGGGTACACTGGACGGACTCGCCGAGAACTCCCAGATGGTATTATACCTCACGTCAGATGGCAGTTCTCAGGTGACACTTGTACAGGTTAGTCTGTAGACCCGAGATCGTCATAGAGTCTTGTGTGATTCCCACTGTGCTTTGATCTCCACCTTACCACGTCCATGAGGGCGTGCAAAACGGTGGTCTTTGGGTACAGTCCCGAATCACATGGAGGCAATGAGCGATAGGAGGGGTTTCGTCTCTCCCGGTATTGGGAGTTGATGTTGCGTAGTGCTCGATTGGCCGTAACAGGGAAGTCCCTGGCCAGGGCTGATCAGAGATTTGCTGGTAAGTGTTACCAGTAGTTTCTCGACCCGTTACGAGCCTCATATCAGCACGACTTATCGGGTTATTGGGGTCTGACGTATACCACCCCTAGACTTGATATGCGACGTATCTGACGAAGAGACTTGACTGTATGGTAAGTGTTACTGGTCGGATTCGCAGGAGTGTGAGCGGACTAGCTCGTCGATCTTCTGATCGCTCAATACCCGGGTGGCCGTTACGTTTAGCAGACCGCTTGCGGCTTGTGGGTGCTTGATATGATCATCATCTGCTACCGGCGTATTGACGAGTCTTTAGAGTCCTACACAGAGGTTTCCTGGTTCAAGCGAAACGAAATAGGAGCGCATATGAGATATGTGCAGGACCGAGAATAATGCGTGTATGTGATACCGCATTTCATTCTCGCGACATATGTTTCGAATGGTTATATTCGATATGACCTAGTTATCGAATCATTGATTCGATAAATCGATGCATTGAATACTAGTCGGTTATGTGCGACATGACCGGATCATTGAATCAAGTGTTGATTTAATGATTTAATGTATAATTATATATTTGATATATTACTTTGCATTAACTAGTATTGGTTCACTTTAAACGGATTTTTCTCACTTGGATTGCACATTGTATATGTGATATACTTTCGTGCACTTTTCCGTATCATGTTTGATGATACTTGATCTTTATGTTAAGTGTATAGAATTAATCCATGGTTAATTTGATAATTAGGGTTTTGCATATTCATTTATTTATTTATTTATTTATTTATTTATTTGGAAAAGAATTAGATGAGAATGGTGGCTTTCTTTGTCATTTGTTGAAGCTTCATGAAGCTTTGACTTTAGCAACCATCCTTATCTTCATGCTTAACCCTAACCCATCCTAGTGACCATGGTTAATTCTCTACACTTAACCCTAGTTCAAGTTATGATAAGTATTTGTTTTTAAATTTATTTTAAAAAAAAAACAACACTTATCATATTAATTTCTTGAGCTCATCTTCTTCTTCTTCTTCAAGCTTGCTACAAAAATGGCAAGTTGAGATCTAGTGAGTTAAATCCAAATCTAAAGTGAACCCACCTCCTATTTCTTCACCCTCTACCTCTTGCCAAGTTGTTTTGGGTGTTTACTTCACAAGTTTCACAAGTTTGTGAAGTCGGAGCTTGAGTTTGTGCAACCTCGACGTAGATCGTCTTTGACACAAAGCCGACGAGCTATTCCGCTTGCTTTCCCGATGAAGCCGATGATCGAGTCGAGGATTCATGATGGACAGCGAGGACATGACGTTGCGGAGCCGTGGAGGTGGAAATCCGGATCTACAAAGGTTGTATATCCGTATCCTAGTAGTTAAGTGTTAACTTGCTTTCTTTTTCGCCTAAACATCTAGTCTAAAGATCCGTAGTCTAGGGTTTCTCGGCACCAAAAATTTTAATTTGGCATGTTCGATGCCTTGTGAGAACCCACTAGGGTGCCTAGGAACCTTTCACTGGTATCAGAGCCTAGCTAGAGCCTTAGGCGAAGTCCCGACGACGTTTGAAGTCCGAACGAACTCGAAACCCTAGAATTTTAGAGCTCTCTGGACATTTTCATAAATCTGGGATTTTTCAATATTTAAAATGTCTAAAAAATTCAGCATAGAATTCTAAGCATTACTGTGCAAAACGATCCCATCAACTGTTCATTCAGCCGCGGAAGCGCGGCAGAAGCATGCTTTATGCCGCCCTTCCGCGGTCAAACAGTGACGTCATCCCATTATTTTTGCACAGTAATACCTGATAAATTCTTGTGAGTTTTATGGATATTTTTAAATTAATTTAAGGGTTGAGTGCTCTGGAGTTATATTGGGAATCGATGGATTCGATCGGAATATCAAACTTTGTCTAAGTGTTTTTCCAGATAACTGTAGAATATGTTAAAGAGTTCGACCGGATAAAAATACCCAGGTTTTCCCCTGCCAAAATATCCAAGTGTTGGATTATTGTGTGGTTAAAAGACGTTCTGAGTAGTGCAAGTAACGCGATGGTCCCTCTAGAAGACACAAACCTTAACTCGATTATGTGACCGTCTTGAACTGCCCTTTGAACCTTCGGGTTTGGGGCAGTACGGCGTGCCACATGTGAGGCGTTGGCTTGACCCTTCTACGGCTGGACCGTTGGTACTGAGGTATGAAGTGAATGTCTTTGAACCTATTTCATGTGTTGATCGGTGTCGGGAAAACTTGGGTGTTCGAAAGTTCGATCGGAAAGTTTGATATATTCTATTTATCCGGAATTGGATACAATAATTGGAATTCACAAAAGGTTATGAGATAACTGGATGAATGTTATAGATCTAGCAGTTTAGTTTCAAAAGATATCGAAAAGAGTATTCGATGATGGGACTAAAATGCGGGATTTATAACTGTTAGGCATGTGATGTCTAAAGAGATTGCGGATTCCAATTGTTGTAGTTTTACACTTTCTTTTCTGTGACCGTAAGTGTAGTATGTTCATATCGCCGGTTTCGTTGCTATACGTCAACGACAATTGGGGTATGCATACTTACTTACGTTGATGACATGTGTTGTTATGTGTTGCTGGATATGTTATATTGGATCGTCGTATTTGAATAGCCGGGGGTTTTTATGTGAGATGAGTGTTTTTCATTTTCATTCATGTAAAAACTTGTATGTAATATTCTTTTATTCGGGGCACTTCCAGGATGCGGGAGTTGTCACCCTTTGTATATTATTTACTTTTCTGCACTAGGATAGACCCAAGGAGGGGAGCACAAGTAACCGGGTTCTGGGGTCCAGTGGGAGACCAACTCGAGGTGTCGAGTCCGGGTCTCCTAACCCTAGAATTGGCAGGGTTGCTTGCCGCTCTCGTAGGGGTCTAGGGGTGTGGGATTGGCTATTCATCACGACCGTGGAATCCGTGTTTTATACTGGCTCGTATTAAAAACACGGACGTCCTAGTATATCCAATATTTCATATGTTTATTCTGCTGCGATATCTGTGATGTGATTCTGTGATGGATATAGTATATAGTATATATGATATATTATATAGACGTTACTTATGTTTTACACCCGCGCTAGCCCTGCCCTGCTCTGTCGTTAGTTACCTAACCTAACGGTGCACGAGGGGACATCGAGGCGAATGCGGATGGCATAAGTGTACGTCATATCTATCTGTGATGTTTAGGTATTAAATGATGGGACTTCATTTATGTGATTAATGAAAGAAAAGAAACCTAAGATGTTGTAGAATCAGATTTTAAATAAAACAGGTAGCTACAGTTTTTGCGTTGCATAGCGGTATATATGATATACCCCGCACCTCATTCGACGAGGAAAGGACCGAGATCCCTTCACCGGGAGTGACTCCTTTAGCAATAACTGGCAGATGCTACACACTCGGTTTGCTTTTGACTGCTTTTGGGTTTTTGCTTTGCACAGCGATATATATGATATATCCCGCACCTCATTCGACGAGGAAAGGACCGAGATCCCTTCACCGGGAGTGACTCCTTTAGCAAAACTAGAAAAGCCTCAAAATCACTCCATTTCAAAACTTTATTTGATTCTACAACGATATAAAGTTCATTACGCAAAGGGTTTTCTTAAAAACCTAACGTAGCCCTCCGTCATTTCAGATAAGTAATAGTTAGTATTCGTGTTGCGTTTGTTGACTCAGTCAAGGCGTAGTGTGCGGTAGCTAATTACTATTTATCTGTTTGTGCATATGATGCAGATTGGATTAGGGTAGTCGTGCGGCCTTGTTGACTTAGTCAAGGGTCGTGCGGGTGGGTTTAATTCAATCAGGAAATGACGGGTTGAACTTTACTTGCGGTCTATGGTTTGTTGACTCAGTCAAGGTCATAGATCGCCTGGGGCAAAATATTATCGGGAATTTCAAGTGTTGAAATTTGCAATGAGATTGCATACCTTCTATGAGATAGTTGGATCCCGATACCCGCTGCGAGTAAGAGTAACTCCTGGGAGAGTTTTACACAGTGCAATTAGCCGATCAAGTAGCTGTCTAGAAAGGTGTTAACGAGGTTACGCCTCTGGGAAAACGAGGTTTACAGTAATTAGGTTCGTGCGAAAGCACGGGGGACCTCCCTCAAAGTACCGACACTGGCCTGGCTGAAAGATTGGCGAACTTGTAGTGTGTAATTAATCCCGGCTAGTCTTTCCTTTTAGGGTTTGGAGGAAGATTTGATAAAAAAGCAGTGGGAGCCATCCTGATTAGATAAGATAATAACCAATCTGATCTTGCACGAGCATACGCTAAAGTGTTTTTCTTCTCTCTCTCTCCAGGTAGCGACCATTTCATGCCTTAATCAAGATAATAATATGGATGTATTGACCGAACCCGCATGTTATACTGTGCAGGGGAACGTTGAACCCGTTCTGTCTTATAAGTGTTATAAGACTGAACAGGAAACAGGAGAATATCTGGATTCTCACACCGCCCAAACGGAGAACATGCATGTTGATGCATCATCTTCGGGTGTGTTTGTCATTGAGAACTGTTTCTCAGTTCACCCTACGTCCTGGGTATTAGATACCGGGTCAGGATCCCACATATGTAAAATGTTACATGGGCTGCGAAAAGGTAGAGAACTGAGAAAAGGTGAACATTCCGTTCATGTAGGGAATGGGGCAAATGTTGCAGCCAAAGCAGTTGGCACATATCACCTAGTATTACCAAATGGTGATACACTAGTCCTGAATGAGTGCTATTATATACCGAACATGATTTGCAACATTATATCAGTTTCTTTATTGAGTAAAGAAGGTTATAATTTTGTAGTAAAGGATAATGTTATGAACATATTCCTCGATCAAAGGTTGATTGCATCAGGCTCGCTACATAATGGCATATTCATTCTCAATCAAAATACAGTCTTCAATATACAAAACACACACAAAAGGAAAAGCTCAGAAATGAACGAATCCTTCTTGTGGCACTGTAGACTTGGCCATATCAATGAGACACGACTAGCTAAGTTGCATAAGAATGGATATTTGAATTCATTCGAGTTATCATCTTATGACACTTGCTATTCATGTCTCAAAGGAAAAATGACCAAAACTCCGTTTAAAGGACACGGAGAAAGAGTTACCGAACTCTTGGGACTGGTGCATAGTGATGTATGCGGTCCAATGTCTACACATGCCAGAAATGGTTCTTCCTACTTCATTACATTCACTGACGATCTCTCTAGATACGGGCATGTGTTCCTGTTGAAACACAAGTCTGAAGCTTTTGAGAAATTCAAAGAATATAAGCACGAGGTAGAGAACCAAACGGGCAAAAGTATTAAAATTCTTCGATCTGATCGAGGAGGTGAATACTTAAGCAGTGAATTCCTGGATTATCTAAAAGAGAATGGGATTCTCTCTCAGCTTACTCCTCCTTATACACCACAGCACAACGGTGTATCGGAACGAAGGAATCGCACCCTATTAGATATGGTGCGTTCAATGATGAGTAATGCTGAGTTACCTATTTCCTTTTGGGGGTATGCGCTTGAGACAGCCATATACCTATTGAATCTGGTTCCGTCTAAATCTGTACCTACCACACCATATGAGATATGGAGTGGGAAGAGACCATATTTTAAGCGAATTAAGATATGGGGTTGTCCGGCCTATGTCAAAAAGCAAAATCCGGACAAACTCGAGGCACGATCAGTCCTTTGCAAGTTTGTGGGATATCCTAAGAATTCTCAAGGATATTTTTTCTACCAAGCTGAGGAACAAAGAGTGTTTGTTGCTCAACATGCCACCTTTTTGGAAAGGGAATTTCTTGCAAAAGAAACTAATGGCAAAGAGGTAGAACTGGAAGAGGTTCCAGCACCACAAACTGCAACTGACAATTTAGTAGAACCAGAGGATTCAGTGGTGCCCGACGTACCCCAGCCTCTCCGCCGATCTAGTAGGGTTTCTCGTCCACCTGAGAGATACTATGGTTTTCTCATTGATGGTGGAAGTGAGGATTGCATCATGGAGGATGATGACCCAACTAGCTTCGAGCAGGCCATCACGAGTGGGGACTCAGTGAAATGGCTGGATGCTATGCGGTCCGAGATGGATTCCATGTACACCAACAAAGTATGGACTTTGGAAGTTGCTCCTGAAGGGGTAAAACCCATTGGGAGCAAGTGGATCTTTAAGAAGAAACTTGGTGTAGATGGGAAAGTAGAGACTTTCAAAGCTAGACTTGTAGCAAAGGGTTTTCGTCAAAGACCAGGTGTGGACTATGACGAGACCTTTTCTCCAGTGGCTATGCTTAAATCCATCCGAATCATGCTTGCCATTGCTGCCTTTCATGACTACGAAATCTGGCAAATGGATGTTAAGACCGCCTTTCTAAATGGTGATTTAGAAGAGTGCGTGTACATGACTCAGCCAGAGGGCTTCGTAGACAGTGGGAGCAGCGGGAATGTGTGCAAGCTGCTTAAATCCATTTATGGATTAAAGCAAGCATCGCGGAGTTGGAACATCTGCTTTGACGTCGTTATCAAAGAGTTTGATTTCGTCAAAAATCCAGATGAACCTTGTATCTACAAGAAGGTGGCAGAGAGTAAGGTTGTATTCCTCGTATTGTACGTGGACGACATACTCTTGATAGGAAATGACATTCCTATGCTGCAATCGGTCAAGCTCTTCTTATCACAAAGATTCTCAATGAAAGATCTTGGTGATGCCTCCTGCATATTGGGAATCAGGATCTATAGAGATAGATCCAAACGGATTTTGGGATTGTCCCAATCCAGGTACATTGACACCATACTAAAGAGGTTTAGTATGGAAGAGTCCAAGCGTGGGAACATGCCCACGATCTCTGGAGTCACTCTCTCCAAAGAGATGTCTCCCAAGACTGATTTGGAGAGAGCTCGCATGCAAGGGATACCCTATGCTTCGGCGGTAGGCTCTATCATGTATGCGATGCTATGTACTAGACCCGATGTAGCATACTCACTAAGTGTAGTGAGCAGGTATCAAGCTGATCCTGGAGAGAGTCACTGGACAGCTGTGAAGAGCATTCTCAAGTACTTGCGAAGGACTAGAGATATGTTCTTGGTGTATGGTAACGGAGAACTCCAAGTGGAGTCCTTTACCGATTCGAGCTTCCAGAGTGATAAGGACGACTCTAAGTCGCAGTCGGGTTTTGTCTTTACCCTTTACGGAGGGGCGGTTAGCTGGAAGAGTTCCAAGCAGGAAACCGTGGCAGACTCGACGATGGAGGCTGAATACATCGCTGCCAACGATGCTGCCAAAGAGGCTGTCTGGATCAAGAAGTTCATTACTGAACTTGGAGTGGTTCCATCCATTGAGCATCCAATACCTTTGTATTGCGATAACAATGGAGCGGTGGCTTTGGCCAAGGAACCCAGGTCCCATCAGCGGTCCAGGCATATTCTGAGGCGGTATCACCTGATCCGGGAGATAGTTGATCGCCGGGAGATCGAGGTCAGGAGAGTTGACACGAAGAACAACACGGCGGATCCACTCACGAAGGCCATTCCCCAGATACAGTTTGAGAGACTCTTCGGGATGCTCGGTATGAGATACTACAACAGCTGGCCCTAGTGCAAGTGGGAGATTGTTAGTTGTATGTATGCCCTAGAGGCCAGTATTGTACAGATGATGTATATTATATTGGATGCTTGGACATATATAGAGATGACTTTCTTGCTCGACATGATAGTATGCTATCTGGTTGCCATTTATCTTAACATGTACACTAGTCTCTTTATACTGTCTTATAGTTACATGTTGGTAAAGCCCTTAGGATTTGTACTTGACTACCTAGACTATGATGCAGATCATACTAGTGGGAACATGGTAGTCCATAAGTACATCCTTCAAGGTCCCTAGTCGTGGGTATCTCGAGACGGGGCATCGATTTACCAGAGTAGACTAGCGTATACGCTTCTCGACCCATGTGATGGGCGATGGATGATCCCATATCCATTGGTGTTTGACATCAGAGATGGTATACGGGTGCTCAGTGGAAACTGGGTACACTGGACGGACTCGCCGAGAACTCCCAGATGGTATTATACCTCACGTCAGATGGCAGTTCTCAGGTGACACTTGTACAGGTTAGTCTGTAGACCCGAGATCGTCATAGAGTCTTGTGTGATTCCCACTGTGCTTTGATCTCCACCTTACCACGTCCATGAGGGCGTGCAAAACGGTGGTCTTTGGGTACAGTCCCGAATCACATGGAGGCAATGAGCGATAGGAGGGGTTTCGTCTCTCCCGGTATTGGGAGTTGATGTTGCGTAGTGCTCGATTGGCCGTAACAGGGAAGTCCCTGGCCAGGGCTGATCAGAGATTTGCTGGTAAGTGTTACCAGTAGTTTCTCGACCCGTTACGAGCCTCATATCAGCACGACTTATCGGGTTATTGGGGTCTGACGTATACCACCCCTAGACTTGATATGCGACGTATCTGACGAAGAGACTTGACTGTATGGTAAGTGTTACTGGTCGGATTCGCAGGAGTGTGAGCGGACTAGCTCGTCGATCTTCTGATCGCTCAATACCCGGGTGGCCGTTACGTTTAGCAGACCGCTTGCGGCTTGTGGGTGCTTGATATGATCATCATCTGCTACCGGCGTATTGACGAGTCTTTAGAGTCCTACACAGAGGTTTCCTGGTTCAAGCGAAACGAAATAGGAGCGCATATGAGATATGTGCAGGGCCGAGAATAATGCGTGTATATGATACCGCATTTCATTCTCGCGACATATGTTTCGAATGGTTATATTCGATATGACCTAGTTATCGAATCATTGATTCGATAAATCGATGCATTGAATACTAGTCGGTTATGTGCGACATGACCGGATCATTGAATCAAGTGTTGATTTAATGATTTAATGTATAATTATATATTTGATATATTACTTTGCATTAACTAGTATTGGTTCACTTTAAACGGATTTTTCTCACTTGGATTGCACATTGTATATGTGATATACTTTCGTGCACTTTTCCGTATCATGTTTGATGATACTTGATCTTTATGTTAAGTGTATAGAATTAATCCATGGTTAATTTGATAATTAGGGTTTTGCATATTCATTTATTTATTTATTTATTTATTTATTTATTTGGAAAAGAATTAGATGAGAATGGTGGCTTTCTTTGTCATTTGTTGAAGCTTCATGAAGCTTTGACTTTAGCAACCATCCTTATCTTCATGCTTAACCCTAACCCATCCTAGTGACCATGGTTAATTCTCTACACTTAACCCTAGTTCAAGTTATGATAAGTATTTGTTTTTAAATTTATTTTAAAAAAAAAAACAACACTTATCATATTAATTTCTTGAGCTCATCT
Organism: Agapanthus africanus; assembly: GCA_030015575.1. Classification (NCBI taxonomy): domain Eukaryota; kingdom Viridiplantae; phylum Streptophyta; class Magnoliopsida; order Asparagales; family Amaryllidaceae; genus Agapanthus; species Agapanthus africanus. The sequence continues at coordinate 397,581,082 of CM057343.1, forward strand.
TCTTCTTCTTCTTCAAGCTTGCTACAAAAATGGCAAGTTGAGATCTAGTGAGTTAAATCCAAATCTAAAGTGAACCCACCTCCTATTTCTTCACCCTCTACCTCTTGCCAAGTTGTTTTGGGTGTTTACTTCACAAGTTTCACAAGTTTGTGAAGTCGGAGCTTGAGTTTGTGCAACCTCGACGTAGATCGTCTTTGACACAAAGCCGACGAGCTATTCCGCTTGCTTTCCCGATGAAGCCGATGATCGAGTCGAGGATTCATGATGGACAGCGAGGACATGACGTTGCGGAGCCGTGGAGGTGGAAATCCGGATCTACAAAGGTTGTATATCCGTATCCTAGTAGTTAAGTGTTAACTTGCTTTCTTTTTCGCCTAAACATCTAGTCTAAAGATCCGTAGTCTAGGGTTTCTCGGCACCAAAAATTTTAATTTGGCATGTTCGATGCCTTGTGAGAACCCACTAGGGTGCCTAGGAACCTTTCATGATTCCCTCACAAGGTCGCGGTTCCGCCTCACATATCCCATTAAGGCCGTGGTTCCGCCGCGTGGCTGCCACGTCAGCACTTCAAAATTGCAGGGTTTGCTTTCTTTTACCCCCTCTGTCAACCTCCATATATCTCTCTGTAAAAACTTTCTGCAGGAATTCTTTGCGCTAAAAAAATTCTTTCTCCCCCTTCTAAATAACAGATTTTCTGCAGGTTTCTTTGCGCCACGCTAAAAATTGATTGCAAGTGAATTTTATTGTTTTGCATAATTTAATCGGACTTTAATGGGCTAATTGACCAAACTCAGATTGGGTGGGGATTTCATCACCCTTCCCAGGACCCCAGAAATCACCTTTAAGCATTTTGCATCGACCATAATTAATTAAAAAATACTAGACTCAGACCTAAGGACATCGAGCTCAATAGGAAAAGGACTAGTATAGGCATCGACCGTTTATCCTAACTGACTTTGCGGTGTCTAGGCTAGTGGTTATTAATTAGGCCCACTATTGTGGTTCCTTCCCACTTACCTGGCCGTACTTGTCGGTGAAGAGGCGGTTTGAGGTCCTATTTCTAGCCCTAGTTAGGAGCTGTCTAGCAGACCTAGGTGACCCTAGATCTAGGCCTGATTGTGCATGTGTGGTTGATACATTTGTGTCACGAGTCCCTTTTCAAAAACCTCCTTGCAAGACTCTCACATAAAAAAAAAGAAAAATCTTTTCAAAACTTGCAACTTGTCGCTAAAGGAAACTTGCAACTCACTTCCACCACTTCCCTTCACTGACGTTATCTTACCTCCACTTTCTGTCTTTCTTTTTTCCTGACTACACTACCCCTTTAGTGTATGTCACTTTGGACTGGGGATACTAACGCCCGATTAGTCCGTGTTTCGTTGGTACCGACCGACGAACCCTTCGACACCGAAGTCGACATTCCGTCAACTTTCTTACCCCAACCTTCAAATTCTTCTTTCGAAGGCATGTCGGGATTCAACCCCAACAATACCTTACCGACGGGAAGGATTCCACCTCCGTTAGGTGCGAATAACCCGAATCAACCGCCTGTTGAAGCGCCCGCACGAGTTGTACTCCAGGATCTCTTTTACCCCGTCCGCACTTCTTTACCTACCTGTCTTTCACCCCCACCGGCAAATGGGGACAATTTTGAAATAAAACCACATTTCATCAATATGCTGCCAAAATTTTATGGTTTGGAATCTGAAGATGCATATATCTTCATCAATAAATTCCAAAATGTGTGCTCTATGATGAAGACGACCCAATTAAGTGATGACGCTATAAGGCTAAGGGTCATTCCTTTCACCTTATGTGACTTAGCCGAGAAGTGGCTATACAGCACCGCATCATATTCCATTTGAAATTGGGACGAGTTTGTGAAAGCTTTTCTAAAAAAGTTCTATCCTCACCACAAAACTGCTAGAATCCGTAATGAAATAATACAATTTTCACAGCTTCCTTCCGAACCATTTTGGAAGTGCTTCGAGAGATTTAAGGACCTACTCGTTCAATGCCCTCATCATAGGATCGAAAGTCTGCAACTTTGCCAAACATTATACGAGGGATTGAACTCGGCAACGAAGCAGTTGCTAGAAACCATATGTCAAGGTCATTTTCTCTCCAAGTCTAGTGACGAAGCATGGCAGTTTCTTGAGGATCTTAGTGAGCAAATAATTCAGTGGGAGAGTACCAAGACCACATCATCTTCTTCTAGTGGTCAATCTAGGGCAGGCATACATCAAGTAGAGATGTCGATTGCTATGAAGGCCGAGATGGCCGCTCTTACGAAAAAGCTAGAAGCGATTGAGACCAAAATCTCATCGCCTTCTCCTGCCCCTGTTATGCCTCCACGAACTGTTTGTGCTTGTTGTGCGTATCCATCGCACCTAACCGAAGAGTGTCCTTATAATGCATCTACTCAAGGACAGGATCAAGTCAATGCTGCATTTCAGCAACGACAAAGAAACGATCCGTACTCTTCGACATACAATCCGGGGAGGAGGAGTCACCCAAATTTCGCTTGGAACCAAAATCAACAATTCCAAGGAAATAACAATTTTCAAAGAACTCCTCCTCCACAACAACAACAAGCACCTTCACAAACTCAATTTCAACAGCAACCTTTTCAACAGCAATCTTACCCTAATCAGGTAAACAATTTTGTGCCTAACAATGCTTACCAGCCAAACAATTATGTTCAACCTAATAATAATGATAAGGTTAGCTCGCTCGAAAGAAGTCTAGATGCGTTCCTTAAGCAATCTACACAGTCTACAGCAAGACTAGAGACTTCTATTCAATCTTTGGTGCAAAACAGTGCCTCACACGATCAAAGTATCAAATCTATTGAGGCACAAATTGCACAACTCAATGCAGCTTTGAGCGAGCGCGAAAAAGGAAAACTCCCGTCTCAACCACTGCCCCATCCCGGTCACGCACATGCTGCATATCAACAGCAGAATCATAATGTAAATGCTGTGACCACGTTGAGATCGGGAAAAGTGTTGCAAAACAATGTGGGTATTAACAATGACACCCCTGCCGGTGGCCCTTCTTCATCTTCTTCACCTTCATCTTCTACTTCTTCTTCTTCAGAGCCTGTTCTCCACCCTTCACACGGCTCTACTTCTTCTAGCTCGAACGGACCCATTTCTCACAACACGAACACATCTACACGGGGTGCCGTTCCAACTCGACAATCTGATCCGCAAAAATTGGACTCAACCACCTTTCCAAATGTTTCTTTTCCAAATCGATTGAGATCCAATAAACCAACTCCACAGATGGAGAAGATTGTTGAGTTGTTCAAACAGGTTAGCATAAATATCCCTCTTTTGGATGCAATCCAACAAGTTCCTTCATATGCAAAAATTTTAAAGGACTTATGCACCAAAAAGAGGAAGTCGCAAGTGCCAAAGAAAGTTTTTGTGGCTAGTGCTATTAGTGATGCTCTTGTCAATTCTTTACCCCAAAAGCAAAATGACCCCGGGTGTCCTACCATTTCGATAACAATTGGGAACAAGAACATCAATAGAGCACTATTAGATCTTGGTGCGAGTGTCAATTTGCTACCCTATTCTGTGTACGAGCAATTGGGTGTTAGAGAGCTTAAGCCCACTCACTGTACTCTCCAAATGGCCGACCGGTCAATCACCCATCTTAGGGGAGAGCTGGAGGATGTGTTAATTAGAGTAGGGGATTTCATTTTCCCCGTCGACTTTATTGTGATGGATACACAACCTGTCGCTAACCCCCGGAATCAAATTCCGGTAATACTTGGTCGACCATTTCTGGCAACTTCCAACGCAGTGATCAATTGTCGTAATGGTTCAATGAACCTATCTTTCGGCAATATGACAATTGAGCTCAATATTTTCAAGTTGGGAAGTCAGCCTGCTGAGCCTAATGCTAGCGTACTCGATGTTTGCTCGATCAATGAGATCGCGGAGGAGGACTGTGAGTTCGAGAATTTTTTGTTCGATCACAGCAATGTTAACGCCACTAGTGCGTTCCTCCTAGAATCCGACACAGCTTTCACGGCGGATAACGATTTTGAGTGTTTTACCTTCGTTGATGACTTTGAAGACTCATCACCTGAATTGGAGTCTTTTGCTTTTTCGGATGAGTTAATTGAACCATCCGACTCTGTTGCGTACACTCGATTCGAACCTTTGATGGAATCCTTCGAGTTTGAAACAGTTACCCCATTGTTACCATCTATTGTTTCACCCCCTAAACTCGAATTGAATCTTTTGCCGTCGCACCTAAAATATGCTTATCTAGGTGATAATGAGACCTTCCCCGTCATTATATCGGCCTCTATAGCTCTTGAGCAAGAGAAGGCTCTTTTGATGATCTTACATAATAATCGGCAAGCTTTCGGCTGGTCTATGACGGACATTAAGGGGATTAGTCCCCTCATAGTCGAACATCATATACACTTGATGGATGATGCCAAGCCGACAAGGGATCCACAAAGACGCCTCAACCCCATCATGAAAGAGGCTGTTAAGAAGGAGATTGTCAAGTCTCTGGATAGTGGTATCATTTACCCTATCTCGGATAGCCAATGGGTGAGCCCAATCCACATTGTGCCAAAGAAATCGGGCATTACGGTCATTACCAATGAGGCAAATGAGTTAATTCCCACTCGCACCTAAACTGGGTAGTGAGTCTGCATAGACTATAGGAAACTCAATGCCGCGACAAGGAAAGACCACTTTCCTTTACCTTTCATTGACCAAATGCTCGAGCGATTGGCAGGGCACGAGTTCTATTGCTTTCTAGATGGCTATTCCGGTTACAACCAAGTCCCCATCGCCAAAGAGGATCAAGACAAGACAACATTTACTTGTCCCTTTGGCACTTTTGCTTATCGTCGCATGCCCTTTGGGTTATGCAATGCACCCGCGACATTTCAGCGGTGTATGATGGGGATCTTTTCAGACATGGTTGAAAAGTTCTTGGAGATCTTTATGGATGATTTCTCCATCTTTGGCGACTCCTTCGACGAGTGTTTACGACATCTTGACGCTGTTCTTACCCGCAGTAGGGATAAGAACCTAACGTTGAATTGGGAGAAGTGCCATTTCATGGTACGAGAGGGCATTGTCTTAGGACATGTCATCTCGCAAAACGGCATCGAGGTTGATAGAGCTAAAATCGAAGTAATTTCTAACCTCCCTCCCCTAAGTGCGTCAAAGATATCAGAGCCTTCCTTGGCCATGCCGGTTTTTACAGACGGTTCATCAAGGACTTTAGCAAGATCGCTAGATCCTTGACTCTCTTACTGGACAAGGACACAACATTTGCTTTCTACTCCACATGCATTGAAGCATTCGAGTCTTTGAAACATTCCCTCATCTCTGCGCCCATTCTCTCATCTCCCGACTGGACGCACCCTTTCGAAATCATGTGCGACGCATCAGATTTTGCAATTGGCGCTGTTCTTGGACAGCACATTAATAAAATGCCGCACGTGATTTATTATGCTAGCCGAACACTAAATGAGGCCCAACTAAACTACACAAAAACAGAGAAAGAATTTTTAGCTGTTGTGTTTGCACTTGAAAAATTTCGGCCTTATTTAATTGGCTCTCTAGTCGTTGTATATACTGATCATTCAGCTCTTCGCCACCTTTTTGCGAAGAAGGATGCTAAGTCAAGGCTCATACGTTGGATCCTTTTACTACAAGAGTTTGACCTTGTCATAAATGACAAAAAAGGATGTGAAAACATAGTAGCTGATCACCTATCACGACTTCCTTCTTCGCCCATGCTTGATCTTCCAATCACGGATGTTTTTCCCGATGAGCAACTCTTGACCATTTCTTGCGAACCATGGTTCGCCAATATTGTAAACTACTTAGCCACTGGCCTGATACCTACAGATTGGTCGAAACAGGATAAGCTTCAATTTTTGTCCCAAGTAAAGCATTTTTACTGGGATGAACCCTATCTTTTTAAATACTGTTCCGACCAAATCATTCGTCGGTGTGTTCCTGAAAGTGAGGTCAAGTGCGTGCTGTCTTTTTGCCACGATCAAGCATGTGGCGGGCACTTTGGCCCAAAGAAGACAGCCGAAAAAGTTTTGCAGTGTGGTTTCTATTGGCCACGACTCTTCAAGGATGCTTACGAATACTGCAAAACCTGATCCCGGTGCCAACACTTGGGCCGGATATCGCGGAGAAACGAAATGCCGCTCCAACCAATTTTGGTTGTGGACATTTTTTATGTTTGGGGTATAGATTTCATGGGACCATTTCCTAACTCTTTTGGAAATGTGTATATTCTTTAAGCCGTTGACTACGTTTCAAAGTGGGTCGAGGCTGTGCCCAGCAAAACGAACGATAACAAGGTTGTCGTTCGATTTCTTAAAAAACATATATTTTCTCGATTTGGGCACCCTCGGGCGATAATAAGTGATAATGGTTCTCACTTTTGCAATAGGACTTTCGAGTCCTTAATGCGCAAATACTCTATCACCCACAAGCTGTCAACTCCATATCACCCCCAAACATGTGGGCAAGCCGAGGTTTCGAATCGGCAAATCAAGCAAATCTTGGAGAAAACGGTTTCTAAAAACCGTAACGACTGGTCACTTAAACTGATTGATGCACTATGGGCCTCCGTACTGCATATAAGACTGATCTCGGTATGTCTCCATACCGGCTTGTTTACGGGAAGGCTTGCCACCTCCCAGTGGAGATTGAGCATAAAGCATTTTGGGCTATCAAAGAGCAGAATTTATCTTTAGGAGATGCTGGCAGCAATCGAAAGCTGCAATTGAATGAACTGGAAGAGCTGCGGGATGAAGCATATGATAATGCCATAATTGCTAAAAACCGAGCTAAGGTATTCCACGATAAACACCTTTTGCGAAAAACTTTTGAACCTGGTCAACAGGTCTTACTCTATGACACTCGGTTACATTATCACCCCGGCAAGCTCCGTTCTAGGTGGAGAGGACCTTTTGTAGTCCGCACCGTTTATCCGCACGGTGCAGTTGATCTTGAAAATCCTGAAGACGGTACCTTATTCAAAGTGAATGGGTATCGACTGAAACCGTTCTTCACAGCGGACCCATCGGAGGAGCTCCTGTTTCTGCAGGAGCCGATTTACACTGATTGATCTTCCTCCACTTTCACCCCCGAATTTCCAATCAATTTTCCAAATCTTTATTTCGAATAAGTTTGGGGGTGTGTATCGTTTGTAATAATGTGAATAAACAGGGAATGCCGACATCTTGACCCTCTTGGTTTAGTATGACAGTGAGGACACTGTCAAGTTCAAGTTTGGGGGTATGCTCGGTACATCTTCTTCCTTCGCATTCATTTGTACATATTTTGCATTTGCATATTTATTTGAAAACCTATAAAAAAAATTGAAAAAATTGCAAAAAATTTATAAAAATTATTGTATTCAATTTTGGCCATATTTAACTTGAGTTTGACAAATAAGTTAACTAGCTACGAACAACTAGATCTTAGACTTAGTAAATTAAAAACCATAAAAATAACCTTCTTTAAAGATTAACGGTAGAAAGTATATGTCTTTGTAGTTTATTTAGAAATAGGCAAATTTTGAGTTCACTTTTTGGGCTAAGTTGAAATAAAGGAAAAATATTGATATTCTTATTAGAGTATAAGTTTGAAAAATAATTCCTGGCTTAAGTATGGATTCTGAAAATGTATACCTTACAAAATTGCACAATCACACACCTTAAAGCTTGGAATAGTAGAGAAGACCTTGAAATGCTCTTGTCTATAAGTCCCTAGTACGAAGAAAATAAAAAATATAAAAGTGAAAAAAATGAATACTGGTTTTGTGATTACTTAAGGCTAAAAACAGAAAAATATATAGCGAGGGTGCTTCATCACCTAGTGCCTTAGACCAACTGGTTTGGAAGTCACTGCTAAAGCCTTGGGTGTTGCAAAACTAGGAAGTACGCTTTAAAACGCAAACGCATTTTGTAATCGGTCGTTGGTACCTCAAGAATTATTAACGGTCGCATAAAGGATGTGTAAGCAAAATTCACCAATTAATAAGTGCTTTGGACAAAGGACAAGGGTATGATTGCTTAATTTGAATTTCCAAGCGTAGGGGTGATCTATACACACACGTGGGGATATGTGATTAGAGTTTAGATAAGAGAAAGGAATGAAGAATAAAACTTATATCTTTAGTAGAATTGATAGAAAAATTCCTAAGTGGAGATGGAACCCTAAAAGGAAAACCTAAGAAATGCTGAAAGCTGAGTGACTCTATAAACATATATAATCTTAAGTTAAATTATGAGGAAGTGTGAAGAATATGGGTGGAAATTTTATGAGTCGATGATAATAGAATTCTGTGTTAGAAAACCTAATTGTAGAATTATTGTCGAAAGAGCCAAATTGATAGGATTTTGTGGGTGTAATCCGCTGAAAACCCTCAGGAGACAACACTCCTCCTACTAGGGACACCTAGAGGTTTAACGGCTTGTTGCACGTGCTCAGTGCAATCGCGTTCCCTGCGAAAGTGTGGCTAGGTTAGCTCTTAATGAGAATAGAATAATAAGTTTGCTCGAGGACGAGCAAAAGATAAGTTTGGGGTATTTGTTCATACTATAATATAGCATTATTGTACTCTCCATTTTTTCATTTTATAAGTAAACAGGTACTCTTGACGCACGTTTGTTGCATATTACAGGATACAGGCTCTTGGATACGAACAAAGTGAAAAAGACGAAAGTTGATACAGAAAAGGGACTTTTGACCAACAAGTAGACGGATCCTACTCAAACCTAGACGAAGAACAATTCACAGGGCAATGCATGTCCGAAATGTTAAAGGAAACGGTTAAAAGACCACTACAAATTTCACTGAAGATCTGAAGAAGACTAAGAAGCCAAACAGAGAAAAGTTGTGAAGAACTAAGAAGCCCTAACAACCAAGATGCAGCTCAGAGAAGTTGGTGAGCTGAGCTCACCAAAGGGCCGCGGAACCGCGGCCCAAGCCAACAAATGCCGCGGTTCCGCAGCCATTTAATGCCCGTGTCGGCGCCGACTTCTTGTGTCGGTGCGTCGGTGCGGGTGTTGGGATTTTCCGTGGGCATATCTGTAAAATCATGTGTGCGAGAATTTGTAACCCTAGCTTTCCTGTTTTCTTATAAATTGTACTCACAAAGCTGTAAAACGTATGCCTCTTTTCAATCAATAAAATTCAGAATTGTTGGGAGATCAAGAGCATCATTTTTGTAAGTCTTTATTTTTTAAATTCCTGCCTTAGTTATAATTTAATTTTTGCCCTAGCTATCTAGTATAATTATTGCAGTAGAGTAATGATATCCTTTGCCCTAGTTAACTTAGTGTAGTTCTTTTAATCTGCAGTAGATAAGTAATAATTTTAGATCTAAACAAAACAAATTAAATATAAAAAAAAGATGTCATTTTTAGAAGATCCCCTAATGAGCGAGTAAAATCCTCGCTTGTTAGGGTTAGGAACAAGGGAGGGATTGAGAGAGGAATATCTCTCATCTCCTTCAATGCCAACACATTTTCACAACTAGAACTTCATGCACGCATGCATGATCCGCTCCCTATGGCACCCTACCTACGAGGTAACGGTGAACCGTAGTATAAAGGCCCGGACATACATAACGTCCATGAAGGTTGTAGCAATTAATAGGAAAGGACGGACAAGGATCTAGAGGTAGAAAGTTCGTTTCTTCTCAATCATCCTAATCCCCTTTGCTAATAATTGTTATGATTTCTAAAAAGCTTTAATCAAACGGCATTGAAAGAGGTGACTATATTAATCTTATCAACCCCACCTTAGACCTAATCCTAACAAGTTCTTTAATATCATATAAATTAGTTTTTAAATCAATCAACAAAAACCAAACCACCATCGGAATCAACTCGTAAAAACACAAATCAGAAAATTACACATCTCTGTGGATCGACCCGTATTCACCGGCTAGCTGCAAAGCCACGCCGTTTCTGATTACGGCAAACATATAATTTTTGGACTAATCATAGCCCAAACGAAGAAAGTGCATGATGATGCATCTTTTTCGGGTATGTTCATTACCGAGAACTGTTTCTTAGTATCCTATACGTCCTGGGTATGTGATACCGGATCTGGATCTCGCAAATATAAGCAGTTTCATGGGCTACAGAGAGGTAGAGAACTGAGAACAGGTGATAAGTTTCAAGAGTTGGAAACGGTGTAATTGTTGCAGCCAAGTTGTTGGCAGTTATCACCCTGTATTATCAAGTACATTGATTCTGAACGAATGTTATTAGATACCGAACCTGATATACAACATCATATCAGTTTCTTTATTTAGTAAAGAAGAATATAATTTCGTATTGTTGGATAATGTTTTGAACATTTCCTATATCAAGAGTTGATCGGTTCAGGCACGTTATCTAAAAGCATATACATTCTAAATCAAACCACAGTTCTTAACTTATAGAACACACACAAGAGGAAGAGTTCAGAAATAAACGAATCCTTCTTGATGCATTGTATACTAGGTCATATCAATGTGACCCGACTAGCTAAGTTATATTAAGATGTATATTTAAATCAGTTTGAATTTACATCTTGTGAAACTTTCCAGGCATATCACAAAGATAAGATGTCCATAGCTCCGTTTATTGGAAACAGAGAAAGAGTTAGTGAACTCTTGGATAGATACATGATGATGTATGTAGGTCCCCTGTCTACACATGCCAGGACTGGTTCTTTTTACTTCATTACATTCACTGATGATCTCTCATGATCCACACATGTGTTCCTGTTGAAACACAAGTCTGAAGCTATTGAGATATTCAAAGAATATAAGTTAGAAGTAGAGAACCAAAACGGGTATAAATATTATGTCCTTTGATGAGATCAGGAAGGAGAATACTTGAGCACGGAATTCCTGGACTATTCTAAAGAAGAATGAGATTCTCTCTCAGCATTACTCCTCCGTATACACCATAGCACGTCGGTGTATCGGGGTGGAGCAATCGCACCCTATGTGATATGGTGTGCTCTATGATGAGTACTACTTAGTTGCCTATTTCCTTTTGGGGTTATGCACTTATGAAGCTGCATACTTATTGAATTGGGTTCCAATCAAATCAATGCCTACCACTCCATATGAGATATGGTATGGGAAGAGCCCATGTCTTAAGTAAGTTAAGATTTGGGGTTGTCTGGCATATGTCTAAAAGAAAAATCCGGACAAGCTCGATGCAAAGTCAGTTCTGTAGAATTTTGTTAGATATCCTAAGCATTTGCAAGGGAATATCTTCTACCACATCGAGGAACAAAAGGTATTTTATTTCTCAGCATGCCACCTTTTTAGACAAGGAATTTATTTTGGAAACAAATGAGTGGTCATGAGGTAGACCTGGAAGGGGTTCCAGCAATACAAACTACAGCTATTGATTTGGTAGAACCGGGGATTCAATAGCTCCCAACGAAGCTCAGCCTCTCCGCCGATCTAGTAGGGTTCCTCACCCACCTGAGAGATACTTTGGTTTCTCTATGACAGTGGGAGCGAGGATTGCATCACGAGATGATGACCCATCTAGTTTTAAGCAGGCCATTAAGAGTGGGGACTTTGTGAGAATGGCTGGATACTAAGCGATCTGAGATGGAATCTATATACACCAACAAAGTATGGACTTTGGTTGCTATATCTGAAGGGTAAAATCCCAATCAGAAGCAAGTATATCTTGAGAAGATTACTTGGTGTATATGGAAAAGTTGAGACTTTCAAAACTAAGACTTGTTGCAAAAGGTTCTCGTCATCAATCAGGTGTGGATAATGATGAAACCATTTCTCGAGTGGCTAAGCTTAAGTCCATCCGGATTCTACTTACTATTGCTACATACCATGACTACGATATCTGGCGGTTGGGTGTCATGACTGCTTTTCTAAATAATGATTTAGAAGAGAGCGTCTATAAGTACACAGCCAGAGGGCTTCGTAGACAGTGGGAGCAGTGGAAACGTGCGCAAGTTGCTTTATAGGATAAAGCAGACATCGCGGAGTTGGAACATCTGTTTTGATGTGGTAGTCAAAGAGTTTGACTTCATCAAAATGGTAAATGAACCTTGTATATACAAAAAGTTAGTAGGGAGTATGGTGGTGATCCTCGTATTGTACGTGGATGACATACTCTTGACAGGAAAGGAGTTTCCTTTGCTACAATCAGTCAATCTCCTCTTATCACATTGATTCTCTATCAAGGATCAAGGTGATACCTCCTAAATTCTAGGTTTTCAATCTATGAGATAGATCTAAGTGGATGTTAGGATGCTCATTAGGTGTAGTGAGATGGTATCAATCGATCTTGGGGAGAATCACTGGATAGCTTCCAGGGTGGTAAGGTCGACTGAATGTCAGTCACAGGCATTGTCTTTACCCTCAGTGGAGGCACGGTATGTTGGAAGAGTTTCAAGCTAGATACCGTGGCAAGCTAGACGATAAAGGCTGGATACATCGCTACCTAAGATGCTACCAAAGAGGCAGTCTGGGTGTATATTCATTCATGAGATAAACTTTGTTCCTACCATTGTACGACAATGGAGTTGTGGCTTATGCCTAGGAACGCCCGTCCCATCAGTGATCCAGACATATTCTAAGACAGTATCACCTGATCATGGAGATGGTTGATCTCCAGGGGATCGAGATTAGGAGAGTAGACTCAGAGGACAACACGGCGGATCTACTCACAAAGGCCTTTTCCAAGAGAAAGACTTTTATGGGATGGTTGAGTATGAGATACTATAACCACTGTTAAAGATAGCCCTAGTGCAAGTGGGAGATTGTTAGTTATATGTATGCCTTAGAGGCCATTACTATACATGAGATGTATATTGTAGCGGATGCTTGGACATATATAGGGAGGACTTTCCTGCTCGACATGATAGTATGCTATCTGGTTACTCTTTATCTTAATATCTACATTGATTGCCTCTCTGTTATATGTTAGTAAAGCCCTTAGGATGTATACTTGACTGCCAGGACTATGATGCAGATCATACTAGTGGGGCCATGGTAGTCCATAAGTACATCCTTTAATGTCCCTAGTCATGGGTGTATCGAGACGAGGCATCAATATACCATAGTAGACTAGCGTATAGCTTCTCGACCCATATAGATGGGCGATGTATGATCCCATATCCATTGGTGTTTGACATCAGAGATGGTATACGGGTGCTCAATGGAGACTGGGTACACTGGACGGACTCGCGGAGAACTCCCAGATGGTATTATACCTCACGTCAGATGGCAGTTCTCTAGTGACACTGGTACAGGTAGTCTATAGACCCGAGATCGTCATAGCGTCTTGTGTGATTCCCACTGTGCTTTGATTTCCACCTTACCACGTCCACGAGGGCATGCAAAACGGTGGTTTTTAGGTACAGTCCCGCGTCACATGGTGGCAATGAGCGATAGGAGGGGTTTCGTCTCTTCCGGTATTGGGGGTTGATATTGCGCTGTGCTCGATTGGCCATAACAGGGAAGTCCCTGGCCAGGGCAGGTTTAGAGATTTACTGGTAAGTGTTATCAGTAGTTTCTTGACCCGTTATGAGCCTCACATCGGCATGACTTATTGGTTATTGGGGTCTGACGTTTACCACCCCTAGACTTGATATGCGACATATCAGACGACGAGACCGGATTGTACGGGTAGTGTTACTGTCAGGCTTTTGCAGGAGTTGGAACGGGCTTGCTTGTTGATCTTCTGACCGCTCAATATCCAGGTAGTCGTTACGTCCAGCTAGTACCGCTGACGGCTTGTGGGTGCTTGATGTGATCATCACCTGCTGCTGGCGTATTGGCGAGTCTTTAGAGTCCTACATAGAGGTTTTACTGGCTCAGGCAAAACGCAATAGGAGCACATATGTGATATTTCCGGGACCGAGAATAATGCGTGTATGTGATACCGTATTCTATTCTCATGACTTTTGTATCGGTCGGTTATATGTGATATAGCCTGGTTATCGAATCAAGTGTTGATTCGATAAATTGGTATATTTAGTGTTAGTCGGTTATATATGATATAGCCAGATTATTAAATCAAGTGTTGATTTAATAATTTAGTGTATAATTGTATATTTGATATACTAATTTACATTAACTAACATTTGCTCACTTAAGTATTTTTTTCTCACATGTGCACACTTAATATATATATGATATATATTAAATTGTGCTTTGTGTGTGTCAATGTTGTTGATACACACTACATGGGTGTATAAGACATACACCATATTAATTATAATGGTGGGGTTTTAATATTCAAAGTAAATCCAAAATTAGTGGATAATTGTTGTATGCATGAAGCTTATAGAAGCTTGTGAGTGCTTTGACAAAGTCCACTCATTTTTTTTTACTTAGGATATTTATTAACCTAACCACTATAATTAGCCATGGTTATGTCTCTACATGAGTTAGTATATGATACCCACTCATCCATGGTTGCTTAACTCACTTGAATTAGTTCATTCTCTTCTTCTTTCTTCATCTTCTTCATCCAAAAAAAAAGCTTTCTAGGGTTTGATTAAAGTGAGAAAGTATTGTGAGAAAAATAATTCTAAAATGAGCCCACTTCGTATTTCATCTTCTACTACATTAGCACTTTAGTATAGAGTGTTATCTTTACTAATTCTTCATTAGTGAAGTAGAAGCTTGAGCTAGTATTCTCTCGACGTATATCATTTTCGGCCTCGAAGACTTTAAGCAAGACCGTTGCCTTCATCTCATAGAGCCGTCCAAGAGTCCGGGAGTACCATGATCGCAGCGAAGGGACTACTACAAGGAGCTTTTGAAGTGAAGGACCGATCTACAAAGGTTGTATTTCTATTTCACTTAGATTTAAAATGGTTTACATTAGTTTATGTTTGATTTTCTAGTTATCGATTTTAGTTTAGAGTTCCTTGAAACGGCAAAATTTTAAAAATGGTATGGATGATGCCTCCCGAAACCTTGCTTCCGTCGATAGGAACCCTACAATATTCCTCATTCACTTAGTATGCAAAGTTGTTTGCATGCTTATAGTTTATATCCCTAGTTATGATTCTAGGGTTAGAGTTATTTAGAACGGCAAATTTTTGAAAACGGTATGGACGATGCCTCCCGAAACTTTGCTGCCGCGCTAAGTAACCATACAATTACATATGCGGGATCCTGATCCGGTATCACATACCCAGGACGTAGAGGATACTGAGAAACAGTTTTCGGTAATGAACATACCTGAAGAAGATGCATCAACATGCACTTTCTTCGATTGGGTGGCATGGGAATCCGGATATTCCCCGTTTCTTGTTCGGACTTATAACAATTATAAGATAGAGAGGAACCAATGTTCCCTAGTACAGTATAATAAGCAGGTTCGGTCAATGCATCCATTTTATTATCTTGATTAAGGCGTGAGATGGTTGCTACCAAGAGAGAGACAGAAGAAAACCCTCTACGTGCGCTCTTGCAAGATTAGATTGGTTATTATTTTATCTAATCAGGATAGCTCCCACTGTTTTTATCAAATCTTCCTTCAAACCCTAAAAGGTAAGATTAGCCGGGATTAATTACACCCTACAAGTCCGACAATTTTTCGGCCAGGCCAGTGTTGGTACTTTGAGAGAGATTCCCCATGCTTTCGCACGGACCTAATTAAAATAAACCTCGTTTTCCCAGGGGCGTAACCACATTAACACCATTCTAGACACATACTTGATCGGCTAATTGTAATGTGTAAAACTCTCCCAGGAGTAACTCTTACTCGCAGTAGGTATCGGGATCCAACTATCTCACAGAAGGTATGCAATCTCATTGCAAATTTCAACACTTGAAATTCCCGATAATATTTTGCCCCTAGCAACTTATAACCTTAGCATGGTCAACAAATCATAAGTGCTAGCCAAGTTCAACCCGTCATTTCCCGATTGAATTAAACCCTCCCGCACGACCCTTAACAAGGTCAACAAAGTCGTACGACTACCCTAATCCAGTCGCATCATATGCTTATGCAGATAAGAACTAATCAGCTACCGCGCACTACGCCTTAACATGGTCAACAAACGTAGCACGAATACTAAGTAGTACTTATCTGAAATGACGGAGGGTTACAACAGGTTTTTATGAAAACCTTTTGCGTAATGAACTTGATATCGTCGTAGAATCGAGTGATTTTGAAAAGGCGTGTTTTTTAGGCTTTTACTAGTTTTGCTAAAGAGGTCACTCCCGGTGAAAGGATCTCGGCTCTTTCCTTATCGAATAAGATGCAAGATATTTCACAAATACCACTATGCAAAGCAAAAACTATAGAAGCAATCAAAAGACAAACCTAGTGGGTTATAGCATCTGCTAGTTTCGCTAAAGTGGTCACTCCCGGTGAAGAGATCTCGGCTCTTTCCTTATCGAATAAGGTGCTGGATATTCTACAAGGAATACCACTATGCAAAGCAAGAACTAGAGCTACCATTTTTTAAATAAGTTTCTACAACATCTTTAGATTTCTTTTATTTCAATAATCTCATTAATGAAGTCCCATCAATTATGCTTCCTAAGTATCACAGAAGAAACGAAAGCTACAATAGTTATTATATATCATATATATAATATAGGCATTCGTCTTAGAACATATCAAGTGATCACATCACAAAATATCAGCAGCAGAAGAACAAATATGAAATATTGGATATAATAGAAATTCCGTGTTTTAGATTAAGCCAGTATGAAATACAGATTCCACGGTCGCGATGAATAGCCAAACCCACATCCATAGACCCCTACGAGAGCAGCAAGCAACCCTGCCAATTCTAGAGTTAGGAGACACGGTCTTGACTCCTCGAGATGGTCTCCCACGGGACCGCAGAACCCGGTTACTTGTGCTCCCTGTCTTGGGTCTATCCTAATTGGGAAAAGTAAATAATATATATCAATGGTGACATCATTCTCAACCTGGAAGTGCCCAATAAAAGAATATTACATACAAGTTTTTACATGAATTAAAATGAAAAACTCTCATCTCACATAAAAACTCCCGGCTATTCAAAACACGACGATCCAATATAACATATCACAGCAACACATAACATCACATGTCAACAATGTAAGTAAATATGCGTATCCCAATTGTCGTTGACGTATAGCAACGAAACCGGCGATACATTACATATTACACTTACGGTCGCAGAACTACAACAGTTAGAATCTGCAGCCACCTTAGATATCATAAACCCAACGCATCACATACATTGGATTTCATGACCAACCAAATGAATTCCTTAGACATCACATGCCTAACAATTAAAAACCCCGCATTTTAGTCTCGATATTGAAAAATCTTTTCAACAACCTGTCGGGTAATTCAACAAGATTCCCGATAACCTGATCGAATGCTCGTCGGAAACTTTAGTAGACGGCCGTACCCCCCGATGCCGTCAACGAAGTGTATTAAGGCGGAACACCGTGGCCGCGAGCACCCGAACGGATGCTTTTGGCGACGGGGTTCTCTTACAGTCACTTGGTCGAGACTATAGGGCGTGGCTATCTAATAAGATTACCCGGCGAGTATACGCGTATGCTACGTAATTGCGACGGACTTTTGATCAACATCAAAATCCCGTGACGACCGATCAAATGAGACTAAACTGCTAGATTTATAAAATTCAAATTAGTTATCTCATAACTTTTTGTGAATTCCAAATATTGTATCACAATCATAGATAACTAGACGAAGTTAAACTTTTCGATCGAATAAGCAAGAACCCAAAATTTCCCTACAAGCTCAACACTTAAGCAGAATTCAAAAAGTGCCCAGAACATGCCACAGCTCCTATGAACCAGCCGTAGAAGGTTCAACCAATGCCTCACCTGTGGCACCGCTGAACTATCACAAACCCTAGGGTTTGATGGCGGTTTTGATGGTCACAGAATCAAGTTAAGGTTTCGTTCTTCTAGAGAGTCCACAGAATCGCTTGCATGATTTTCTGAAGATTTTATACACGGAAAAAATCCAACAATTGGAAAATTTCCAGCGGGGAAAAATTGGGTTATTGATATCCGTTCAAACTTTTTAACATCATCTAAATAACCTGAATACATGTTAGAATTACGACTATGAAACATTCCGCGTTGCCTTTGTAGAAAGTTAATATCACATGAAAAATTAGCAAAAACAAACAACACCTGAAACACCAAAACCCAGAGACTTTCTTCATTGATCTCCATTCAC
Organism: Agapanthus africanus; assembly: GCA_030015575.1. Taxonomy (NCBI): domain Eukaryota; kingdom Viridiplantae; phylum Streptophyta; class Magnoliopsida; order Asparagales; family Amaryllidaceae; genus Agapanthus; species Agapanthus africanus. Next base: position 397,599,314 of record CM057343.1, read on the forward strand.
ATCTATTGAAACACCAAAAATATAATTCTTTGCTAAAGTTTATAAACTTCATAATACATAAAAGGAGTATAGAATTTTCTTATCCATTGATCTACCCTAATCCTACGAATCCTATCAAGCGGAGATTTACTAGCGCATCATGAAGATAAAAGAAAGATTAGAGAAAGAATTCATAATGCGGAAATTAAAAGAAAGAGAAATTAAAAATAACGATCTACCTTTATTACTCAACTTCACAATACATTTCTTCATGTTTGATTACAAGAGGAAAACAAATTTCCTCTTGATCTCACCTCGAAGAAGTAGATGTTCCGTCGATCTTCTCGTCGCTTGATCACCTTGAGTCTTGGACCTGTCTTAGTTCACGTGCTCGTTGATGATGATCGGCTTCAAGTAAAAGAGACTTGTTTGATGTCGCTCGATGAATTTCTTAATGATTTCTTGATCTTGGAGTTGATCTTGAGATTTGTTGGATTTGTTAGCTCTTTTCTTGATTTGAATTGAAGAGATTGGATTCTAAAATTGGGTCCTAAAAATTGGAATCTTCCATCTCAAGCCCTCGGTCCTTTTTATAGTGCCTAAATCGAGTAGAGCACGATTGATATTTTTACCCCCAACAGAAATAGAAATTGTAGGACGATCCGGGTCCTTACATTTCTTAGATAATTGTTGGGTAAAAGCAGTGCTTACATTACTCGTCATGAATACCTTTTTTGGCACTTGAGTTTTTCTCTTCCTAGTGCATAAGTCTTTTAAAATTTTAGCATAAGCCGGAACTTGTTGTATAGCATCTAGGAGAGGGATATTGATGTTAACTTGCTTAAAAATTTCCAGAGGGTTCGAACCTTGAGGAAAACGGAGAATAGGCTCAGAAAAAGGTGGTGGAGTAGACGAAATAGGATAAGAAGTGGAAGCCGGAGCATCATTGATTGATTCGTCATTATCAACCTCTTCACCTACTTGATTATTAGCACTCTTCCAGAGCTCAACGTGGTAACGGCACTCACATGATGTTGCGAGTAGCCAGGATTAGGTAGGGGTTGAGATGGAAGTTTCCCTTTCTCTCTAGCACTCATTGCGGCATTTAATTGTGCAATTTGTGCTTCTATCGATTTTGTACTCTCAACATGGGAGGCGGAGTCCTTCGTTATAGTGTCGATAGAAGACCTTATATCAGCCGACATTTGCATGGTATGTTTCATAAACAAATCCAAAGTTCGTTCGAGTGCAGAGGAGTTTTCGGTACCAGCCATTTGGAAAGAATTATTACAAGGTGCAGAATTGTTGGCTGGATTTTGAAAAGTTTGTATTTTAAAGGGGTGCTGACTCTGTGATGGTTGTTGTTGCTTTGGAGGAACCCTTTGATAGTTATTTTGATTCGGAACCGTATTTTGAGTCTGGTGTTGGTTCGAAGAAAAATTAGGATGATTCCTCCAACCCTAATTATATGTTGAAGAATAAGGATCGTTTCTAGGTCGCTGCTGAAAAGCAGCATTCGTGTGCTCGTGACCTTGAAACGAAAAATTCAAAGGACATTCTTTCGTCAGATGTGATGGATCGGAACATCATCCACACACGGTTTTAGGGAGCGCCAATTAGTTTAGGGAGGCTGAAGAGACTTTGTTTTCTATAGCATCGAGTTTTCTTTGTATGGCGGCCATTTCGGTTTTCATTGCGATGGAAACTTCGACCTGATGGGTACCTTCCCTAGATGATATAGGTTTAACGCTTTCCCATTGTAAAGTGTCTTCAGTGAAATTTTCCAGGAATTTCCAAGCTTCACCATCGTCTTTAGACATGAAATTTTATTAACACATGGTTTCAAGCATCTGCTTTGTCGCTGGTGTAATGCCCTCATATATAATTCGGCACAGATCCCATTTATGGATTCCGTGATGAGGACATTGGACAAGCAGATCTTTGAACCGTTCAAAACATTTCTAAAATGGTTTGGAAGCTGAGTAAACTGGATAATTTCGCTCAGAACACGGGCGGTCTTCTGACTGGGATAAAATTTCTTAAGGAATGCTACAACGAATTCATCCCAATTGGAAATAGAGTGTGCGGTTGTGTTATAAAGCCATTTTTCGGCTAAATCGCATAAAGTAAATGGGAGAATACGTAAACACATAGCATCCACAGAAAGTTGTGAAGTACCCATCATAGCGCATACGTTTTCGAATTTGGTGATAAAGACGTATGCGTTTTCAGACTCAAGACCATGAAATTTAGGCAAAAGATTAATAAACCATGGGTTGATTTCAAAATTATCCCCATTGGTTGGTGGAACAGAAAGACAAGTAGGAAGTGGACCACGCATAGGATAGCATGTCACGACCCGAAATTGGCACGTGACGGCCCTTAAACAATGCAACGTCTACAGGCGTAACGCAATTTAATTAAACCGAAAACCCAGCAATCTAAACCATCAAAAGTAGTAAGTGATAATATCATTTTCAAAACTTTTGAAATCTCAAACCAAATTCTTTAAAGTCCAACTTTATTTCCTTTAAAAATTTGGCAGCACCTCCTTTGTAAAAACTAACCCCAAAATGGGTACAACAAAAATATAAGTAAAGCATCCCCAAACGGGAGCAAATACATGCCCAAAGGCAGAAAACAACCTCCACAACAGATATACGACGCCGTAGCGAAGAAATAAAAAACAATATAAATAAAACTGCATAAAAGACCTCCAAGTCACAAAATAATATACAATATCGTCCTCACATCAAGTCTCTGAGTTATACATGAAAGTGGTAGATGGAGAGTACATGGTACAACCAATAAACAATGAGCAATATTGGATAACCGCAAAACCCACTTATAGCGAAACTGTACACAGTCAGCCGTAGCATTATCCGTAGCAAAAGATGATACAGTAGAAGAAAGCCCTGCCTCGATTGCCCTGAGGGACTACCTGCAGAACACTGTGGCACAACGGGGGTGGGTTGCCAACTCTTGAATAGTAAATAACATATGCAGGTAATCGCAAGTATGCACCTATAGCGCGAATCTAACATATGCAAGCGGATAGCAATAAATGGCAATATGTATGCAACAGTCATGAAAGGTACTCTATCAGGTACTACTAATACATGAAGCAATAAATAGAAATATGTATATGCAGTAGTCATGAAAAGAACACTAGCAGATACTACTAATACATGAAGCAATAAATGGCAATATGTATATGCAACAGTCGTGAAAGGCATTCTATCAGGTACTACTGATACATGTAGCAATGCATATAAAATAAATGCGGAGTATGGGATAACACATATCATCCTCACGGAATCTTGACCTTGTGGCAGGACCAAAGTCCATCAAGACAATCAAAATCCCAAATTTCCTCAAATCAGCCCCCAAAATTGGCTCTCATATCCTGTAAGTCACATATATCCTGAATGTCCAATATTAGGTAAATATCATATATCCTGTATCCAATATCGAGTAAATCTCATATATCTTGTATCTAATATCGAGTAAATCTCATGATATAAATAAGTATATTTGCATGAGTCATTATGATGATGTATATAAATTAGATATGTATACATATATATTAGCGTCCCATTCTACTAATATATATATGTATATATATAACAGTGTCCCATTCCACTGTTATATATAATTAGGAGTAAAAATATCATGAAAACAAGTGTCTAGCATCGACACATAAATATTGATTTATCATGTACTGTCACCACGACTGGCCCTGATAGGTACGTATCATACGCTATCTCGAAAACCCAAGGGCCCAGCTTCGACACTCGCAATTCGACGTATCCATACGTACATAACTCTGGTCGGTATCCCCACGATAACCGCCGAGTCTAAATACTGTCACCGGTAGGTATGATTCCCCTGTCAGGCTCATCGGCGTGGTCCATCGACATACCTTTCTTGCCCCGGGGTATCTTCGGGCCCCACCATGTACCCGCATATGGCCCATGAGGCCTCCTCACATGGGGTGTATATCAGAACCAACAAATCTCATGGTGGCTGCTGAAATATCATATCAAGAGAAACCAGGTTTTTCAAATAATGCATAATTTCGTGAAACTACCACGGTCCTCAAATCCAGAAAACATCATAAAAAATCCATATCACAATGCGAAAATCCATGAATATAATATATGCAACATAAAACTGAAATGTGGGCATATAAAGGAAAAGCCGCTATTTAACCACAACAAGTTAATATATATATCATGTGGTTCCTAATTTCTCCAAGTCCATATAACATCAAATAAAGGTGAACATATAGCTATAGCCAGATATACGTGTAAACATGTAGGTATAGCAAGGTATATGTATCTACCTAACAGTAATGATGTAATACCCTCCAGGTATATGTGTAACTATATAAAGCTAGGTATGTGTATATACAAGTATGTATACAGGATGTACATCTAGTTTTGTCTCAAATGTGTATATACCTATCACTAATGGTACACTATCATATAGTTATATGGGTAACTAGCATATAAGCATGTCAAGGCATATGTGTAAGCATGTAGGTATACAGGTATGCTATATGTCATATGCACGAAGGAAAATAAGAATCGTGTCTCAATATCCCTAAACATTACAATATTACATATGTATAGGTGTTGTGCGTGTCATGGCAATTATCGAAGGTGTGTATGTAGCATACAATTAGTGCTCGTGAAATATGAACCGTCAATAATGGTGTTGTGTCTCATTAGTACTTAGTCCATACACAATAGGAAATAAGATATGCAACAAAAGTATACATGCACAATCAATATCCATATACTCCTAACTAATAGTGATATCATTTAATCTAGCCCAGACGCATAACGCCATGCGGACGATTCCCTGTAGATGTTAAATCTACCCACCAACGCTCCTGGCTAAATAAAGCCAACCACCTGTTTCCCCTTCTTCACAGCGTCCGAAGTCCCCGCCTACGAACCTAAAATATAAAACAATATAACAAGTATGTATATTAGCAAACGACCAATAACACGTGTTGGATATATGTATGCCCTAGAGGCCATTATATGATAGTGTATGTACTGATGTGTGTGTGTGTGTGTGTGTGTGTGTGTGTATTCTGAGGACAGTCTTGCTCGACATGATAGTATGCTATCTGGTTTCTTTTTATCATATGTTCAGTTGATCATGTTTTTACTCATTTGGTACATGTTGATAAAGCCCTAAGGATATTGGCTTGACTACTGGGATTATGATGTGGTTCATACTAATGGGACACCTGTAGTTTATAAGCATATCCTTGAAATGTTCCTAGTCGTGGGTATATCGAGACAGGGCATCGATATTCCAGTGTAGACTAGCGTATACCATTCTTGTTCCATATGATGGGCGATGGATGATCCCATATCCGTCTGGTGTGGTGACACCAAAGATTTTATACGGGTGCTCAGTGAGACTGGGTACACTGAACGGACTCACCGAGAACTCCTATATGGTATTATATCATACGTCGGATAGCAGTTCTCAGGTGACACTGGTACAGGTTAGTCTGTAGACCTGAGATCGCCATAAAGTCTTGTGTGTCCTCCCACTATGCTTTGATCTCCACCTTACTACGGCTCTACTGAGTCATACAAACGGGTGGATTTTGGGTACGGTCCCGAGGCACATGGAGGCAATGAGCGATAGGAGGGGTTTCGTCTCTACCGGTATTGGGGGTTGATGCTGTGTCGTGCACGATTGGCTATAACAGGAAGTCCCTGGCAAGGGCTGCTGAGATATTACTGATAAGTGTTATCAGTAGTTTCTCGATCTGTTGTAGACCATATACCGGCATGACTTATTGAGTTATTGGGGTCAACAATTCCATCCCTAGACTCGATATGCAGCATATCTGACGGAGAGACCGGACTGTAGGGTAAGTGTTGCCAGTTGGATTGACGCGAATTTTGACAGGTTCGCTTGTTCTTCTTCTGATCGCTCAATACCCTGGTGGCCATTATGTTTAGCTGACCGCTTGCGGCTTGTAGGTGTTTGATGTGATCATCACCTACTGCCGGCGTATTGACAGGTCTTAGAGTCCCACACAGAAGTTTCCTAGCTCAGGCAAAACGATGTGGTGTGCATATGAGATATGCGCGGGCGCTCGATTAAATACGTGTATGAGATACCGTATGTTAATTGGTTGTTTACTATTGGTCGGGTCGTATGTGATGTGACAGGTTTATTAAATCAAATGTTGATTTACTAATGACTTTTAGCTCATTTTTATTAAACCCTTTTCTTTTGATGAATGCATGCATGTATATGTACATGTTAATGTGCATACACACATACATACATGCATATGTATCATGTTTGTTGATATATTGAAGATGGTAATGCAAGAATCACATGGTTCATATTAATATATAGATTTTTGTTTTAGGATAAAAGATAAAGGAAATTAACTAATGACTCATTTCTTTACAAATGACTCATAGTTTCCACACTCTTCTTTGTTTGACCATTGACTAACCCATGGTTAATTTCCTTTGTTCTTTAACTCATCACAAAATATCTAGATATTTATATTAACCATGGTTTGTTGTGGGAGTGTCTCACATATTTATCCGTTTGTTTTATTTTTAAAACATAAGAATTATCATTATCTTCAAAAAATCTTTGCCATCTCATCTTCCTCATTCTTCAAGCTCTTTTGAGATTTGTTTAAAGTGAGGAAAAGAAAAAGAGAGGGTTTTTAAGTGAGAACATAAACCACTTCATCATCCTACACATCTCTAGCTCTTTTGTGTAGGGTGTTTGCTCCACGGATTTGAAAGAACAAGTGAAGCAACAAGCTTTGAGCAAAGGACTTCGGGTGGATCATCGTGGACTCGGAAGTGTTCAAGTGAGCCGTTCCAAACTCTATGAGATCTAAGGAGTCACTCAAGGAGGTCTACAAAGCTTATAGTCTCACCACATAGTGATAGATTAACTTTTGTATGTGATACTATTAGTTATTACTCAATATTTCTAGTTCGATTCCTAGTTAAGTTTGCTTAGCACATCTTAAAATTAAAGTTGTGGCATGTGTGATGCTTCCAAACCCTATATGAGGTGATAAAGAAACCCTATAGTGGCATCAGAGCCAAGCTAGAGCTTTAGAGTAACCTAGACGACGTTAAAAACCTTGAACGAGCGAAAATCGACGCCCGAAGGGTGCTCTCTGGACATTTTTCAAAAACGTGGATTTTTTCACATTAAAAATACTCAGAAAATCGTGCAGGGTATTTTATGGGCCCATAACAAGAACGAAGCCCTAACTCGACTATACGACTGCGGAACCGCGGCCAGAATGGTTATTCTGCGGCGGTTCCACAGCGCCGTTGGTGAGGCTTGGACTGTGCCTTCTTGCGCTAGCCCGTATGTACTTATTGCAGTTTCTGGTAAATTTTAAAACTGCTCAAGTGTTGAGCTTTCTGAGAAGTCTTTGGGTGTTCAATCGTTCGATCGAATGTTTTAACTGCGCCTAGTTTATTAGTATGTGATACAATAATTGGAATCTACAAATTTGTTTGTTGCGTGTCAATCTAGCATTTCGGTTTCGGGAATAATCAGAAACCTTGTTGAATTATCCGACTTGTTTTGAAAAGGTGTTTTCATGGGTGAGACCTAAATGCGAGCTTTACATTGTCAGGCTTGAAATCTTGGATATGTGATATTCCGGGTTTGTGTCGTCTAAAGGCAGTTACGATTCTAATTGTTGTAGTTTTGCATTTTATTTCTCTGTGACCCTAAGTGTAGTATGTGGTGTATCGCCGGTTTTGTTTCTATACATCAACGACAATCACGGTACGCATACTTACTTACATTGATGATATGTGATATTATGTGTTGCTGAGATATGATATGCAAGATTGTCGTGATTGAATAGCTGGGAGTTTTATGTGAGATAAGAGTTTTCTTTTCATTCATGTAAAATTAAATTGTATGTAATATTCTTTTATTTGGAGCACTTCCGGGTTGAGGATGATGTCACCAGTATTGTATATTATTTACTTTTCAGCATTAGAATAGACCCAAGAAGGAGGGCACAAGTGACCGGGTTCTAGGATTCAGTGGGAGGCCATCTCGAGAAGTCGAGATCGGGTCTCCTAAACTCCAGAATTGGTAGGGTCGCTTGAAGCTCTCGTAGGAGTCTAGGGGTGTGGGCTTGGCTATTCATCGTGGCCTTGGAATCCGTATTTTCTATTGATGGCTAAATACAAAATACGGACCTCCTAGATATCCTATATTAAATGTGCTTCTGCTGCTTATATTATGTGATGTGATCATTTAATATATATCTGAGATGAATACAATATTATATATATGATATATAATAGACGTTGCTTATGTTTTGCACTCACGCTAGCCCCGTCCCGGTATGCCGTTAGTTAAGTAACCTAACGGTGCATAACGGGACACAGTGACGAATGCGAGTGACATAAGCGTACATTATATTTTTGTTTCTTTCTGTGATGGCTTTAGGACTTAATTGATGGGACTACATTAATGAGATTAATGTAAAGAAAAATGAACCTAAAAAGATGTTGTAGAATCGGATTTAAAACACACTCGGCCTTTTTCTGAAAAAGAAAGTTTCAAAATGCGGAGCTTAAGCCACACCTTTTAAACCCATTGGATTCTACAGCGATATCAAGTTCAAAGAGTTAAAAGTTTTCTTAAAAACTATCTGCAGCCCTCCGTCATTTTAGGAAGTAGAGTACTTAGTATTCGTGCTGCGTATTTAGACTTTACTTAAGGCGCAGTGTACGTTAGCTAAGTGATGTCTTCCTACACTGCATATGATGCAGATTAGTTAGGACATTCATATGATTATGTTGACTTTAGTTAAGGGTCATGTTGGTGGGTCTAGTTAATCACGAAATGACGGGAAGAACTTAACTAGTACTTATGATATGTTGATCATAGTTAAGGTCATGAGTACTAGGGGTAAAAATAATATCGGAAATTTCAAGAGTTGAAATTCGCAATGAGATTGCATACCTTCTATATGACAGTAGGATCCCGATCCCATTGTGAGAAAAAGTTGCTCCCGGGAGAGTTTTGCACTTTACAATTAGCTAACCCATTAGGTGTCTAGAAAGGTGTCAAACGGGGCTACGCCTCTGGGAAGACGAGGTTTATTTTAATTAGGTCCGTGCGAAAGCACGGGGAACCTCCCTCTAGTACCGGTACCGGCCTGGCTGAACGGTTAGCGAAATTGTAGAATGTAATTAATCCCGGCTAGTTTTCTTTTTAAAGGTTTTAAAGAAAATTTGATAAAAACAGTGGGAGACATCGATTAGACAAGATAATAACCAATCTGATCTTTGCAAGAGGTTTCGTTGAGTGTATTCTTTTCTCTCTCTTAATGGCAGATACCAATGTCAGGACTCAAGCTTCTACTAGATAAAAATAAACTAAATGAGACCAATTATAAAGACTGGCTAAGGATTCTCAATATTGCCTTGACTTATGATAAGGTATCATATGTCCTCACGGCTCCAACCCCGCCCATCCTAGGTCCTAAACCTTCAGTTGCGGATAGGGAAATCCGGAAGACATGAGACGTTGACTATGCCACGGCCAAATGCCTCGCGCTTGCATCGATGGATAACACACATCAGAAGCAGTACGAAAATATGGACGTGAAAGCCATATTCCTCCATACAAAAGAGTTATATGGAGAGCAATCTCGCGTATTACGATACGAAGCATCCAGAAAGCTGTTTCAGATGCGAATGGCCCCTGGCACAGCAATAGGAGACCATGTTCTGAAGATGATAGCTCTCATAGAAGAGCTTGAGGACCTTGGGTGGACAATGGACAATGTGTTAGTTGTATGTATGCCCTAGAGGCCAGTATTGTACAGATGATGTATATTATATTGGATGCTTGGACATATATAGAGATGACTTTCTTGCTCGATATGATAGTATGCTATCTGGTTACTCTTTATCTTAACATTTACACTAGTCTCTTTAAACTGTCTTATAGTTACATGTTGATAAAGCCCTTAGGATGTGTACTTGACTACCTGGACAATGATTCAGATCATACTAGTGGGGACATGGTAGTCCATAAGTACATCCTTCAAGGTCCCTAGTCGTGGGTGTATCGAGACAGGGCATCGATATACCAGAGTAGACTAGCGTATACGCTTCTCGACCCATGAGATGGGCGATGGATGATCCCATATCCATTGGTGTTTGACATCAGAGATGGTGTATGGGTGCTCAGTGGAGACTGAGTACACTGGACGGACTCGCCGAGAACTCCCAGATGGTATTATACCTCACGTCAGATGGCAGTTCTCAGGTGACACTTTTGCAGGTTAGTCTGTAGACCCGAGATCGTCATAGAGTCTTGTGTGATTCCCACTGTGCTTTGATCTCCACCTTACCACGTCCATGAAGGCGTGCAAAACGGTGGTCTTTGGGTACAGTCCCGAGTCACATGGAGGCAATAAGCGATAGGAGGGGTTTCGTCTCTCCCGGTATTGGGGGTTGATGTTGCGCTGTGCTCGATTGGCCGTAACAGGGAAGTCCCTGGCCAGGGCTGATCAGAGATTTGCTGGTAAGTGTTACCAGTAGTTTCTCGACCCGTTACGAGCCTCACATCGGCACGACTTATCGGGTTATTGGGGTCTGACGTTTACCACCCCTAGACTTGATATGCGACATATCAGACGAAGTGACCGGACTGTACGGTAAGTGTTACTGGTCGGATTCGCAGGAGTGTGAGCGGGCTAGCTCGTCGATCTTCTGATCGCTCAATACCCGGGTGGCCGTTACGTTTAGCAGACCGCTTGCGGCTTGTGGGTGCTTGATATGATCATCATCTGCTACCGGCGTATTGACGAGTCTTTAGAGTCCTACACAGAGGTTTCCTGGCTCAAGCGAAACGAAATAGGAGCGCATATGAGATATGTGCGGGACCGAGAATAATGCGTGTATGTGATACCGTATTTGATTCTCGCGATTAATGTTTCGATTGGTTGTATGTGATATAACCTAGTTATCGAATCGAAGATCGATTCGATAAGCCGATACATTGAATACTAGTCGGTCATGTGCGACATGACCGGATCATTGAATCAAGTGTTGATTTAATGATTTAATGTATAATTATATATTTGATATATTACTTTACATTAACTAGTATTGGTTCACTTTAAACGGATTTTTCTCACTTGATGCACATTGTATATGTGATATGCTTTTGTGCACATTTTTGTATAATGTTTGATGATACTTGATCATTTGGTTAAATGTGTAGAATTAAACCATGGTTAATTTGATAATTAGGGTTTTACATATTCATTTATTTATTTATTTATTTTGTTCATTTATTTATTTGGAAATGATTTAAAGAGAATGGTGGCTTTCTTTTGTCATTAGTTGAAGCTTCATGAAGCCTTGACTTTTGCAACCATTCTTGTCCTCATGCTTAACCCTAACTCTCCAAATGACCATGGTTTATTCTCTACACTTAACCCTAGTTAGATTATGATAAGTATGAATTTTCTTTTCATTTTTAAAAGAACTTATCATAAACTAGCTTCATCTTCTCCTTCTTCTTCAAGATAGAAACCTTGATGCCATCAATGGCAACTTGAGTTCTAGTGAGAGAAATCCAATTATAAAGTGAACCCACCTCCTATTTCTTCACCCTCTACCTCTTGCCAAGTTGTTTTGGGTGTTTTCTTCACAAGTTTCACAACTTTGTGAAGTCGGAGCTTGAACTTGTGATGCCTCGACGTAGATCGTCTTTGACACGAAGCCGACGACCTAGCTCGCTCGTTTCTCCGATGAAGCCGACGATTGAGTTCGGGATTCATGATGGACAGCGAGAGGACACCCACGTGGAGCTAAGGAAGTGGAGAACCGGATCTACAAAGGTTGTAGCACCTAACTTTTAGTTAAGTAGTTAACTAGATTATCTTTTCGCCTAAACTTCTAGTCAACGATCAGTATTAGGGTTTCTCGGCACCCATAATTTTTGAAATTGGCATGGTTGATGCCTTGTGAGACTTCATTAGAGTGCCTAGGAACCCTACAGTGGTATCAGAGACTAGCTAGAGCCTTAGGCGAAGTCCAGACGACGTTTGAAGTCCGAACGAACCCGAAACCCTAAAACCCAAGTGCTCTCTGGACTTTTTCCAAAATCTGGGATTTTTCCAGATTAAAAATATGCAGAAAAACCATCAGGAAAATATAAGAGTTTGTGTGAAATTCGACAGCCTAATTCCACTAAGTCGCCATGAGCATGGCTTATGCGGCGGTTCCGCGGCCTTACGGCCTCAATATATAAAGAATTTTACACAGTAATTCTTTGTTTCCAGTGGTGATTTTCCTGGGTATTTTTAATAATTATTCAAGAGTTGAATTTTCTGGGGTTGCTTTGAGGATTTGGTGTTTCGATCGGGGTATCAAATTTCGTCTTTGTGTATTTCCGGATAATTTTTTGAATTTGTTATAAAGTTCGACCGGATATAAATACCCAATTTTTCCCCTGTTGGGAAATTTCCAAGTGTTGGATTTTTCCGTAGTTTAACGACGTTCTAAGTAGTGCAAGTAACGCGATGGACCCTCTAGAAGACAACAAACCTTAACTCGATTATGTGACCGTCTTGAACTGCCCTTTGAACCTTCGGGTTTGGGGCAGTACGGCGTGCCACATGTGAGGCGTTGGCTTGACCCTTCTACGGCTGGACCGTTGGTACTGAGGCACGAACTGAATGTTGTTAGACTTATTTCATGTGTTGAGCTGTATCGGGAAAACTTGGGTATTCGACTGTTCGATCGGAAAGTTTAACATTTTCTGTTTATCTGGAATGTGATACAATAATTGGAATTCACAAACAGTTATGAGATAACTGAATGAATGTTATAAATCTAGCAATTTAGTCCCACATGATATTGAAAAGAGTTTTCGATAATGAGACTAAAATGCGGGATTTATATCTGTTAGGCATGTGATGTCTAAGTATTTCATTTGATTAGGCATGCGATGTCTAAAGAAGTTGCGGATTCCAACTGTTGTAATTTTACACTTTCTTTTCTGTGACCGTAAGTGTAGTATGTTCATATTGCCGGTTTCGTTGCTATACGTCAACGACAATTGGGGTATGCATACTTACTTATGTTGATGACATGTGATGTTATGTGTTGCTGGATATGTTATATTGGATCGTCGTGTTTGAATAGCCGGGGGTTTTTTTTGTGAGATGAGTGTTTTTCATTTTCATTCATGTAAAAACTTGTATGTAATATTCTTTTTATATGGGGCACTTCCAGGTTGCGGAAGTTGTCACCTTTTGTATATTATTTACTTTTCCGCATTAGGATAGACCCAAGGAGGGGAGCATAAGTAACCGGGTTCTGGGGTCCAGTGGGAGACCAACTCGAGGAGTCGAGTCCGGGTCTCCTAACCCTAGAATTGGCAGGGTTGCTTGCCGCTCTCGTAGGGGTCTAGGGGTGTGGGATTGGCTATTCATCACGACCGTGGAATCCGTGTTTTATACTGGCTCGTATTGAAAACACGGACGTCCTAGTATATCCAATATTTCATATGTTTCTTCTGCTGTGATATCTGTGATGTGATCATGTGATGTTCTGTGATAGATACTATATATAGTATATATGATATATTATATAGACGTTACTTATGTTTTGCACCCGCACTAGCCCTGCCCTGCTCTGTCGTTAGTTACCTAACCTAACGGTGCACGAGGGGACATCGAGGCGAATGCGGATGGCATAAGTGTACGTCGTATTTATCTGTGATGTTTAGGTATTTAAATGATGGGACTTCATTAATGTGATTAATGAAAGAAAAGAAACCTAAGATGTTGTAGAATCAGATTTTAAACAAAACAGGTAGCTACAGTTCCTGCTTTGCATAGCGGTATATATGATATACCCTGCACCTTATTCGATGAGGAAAGAACCGAGATCCCTTCAGCGGGAGTGACTCCTTTAGCAATAACTGGCAGATGCTACACACTCGGTTTGATTTTGATTGCTTCTATAGTTTATGCTTTGCACAGTGATATATATGATATATCCCGCACCTCATTCGACGAGGAAAGGGCCGACGATCCCTTCACCGGGAGTGACCCCTTTAGCAAAACTAGAAAAGCCTCAAAATCACTCCATTTCAAAACTTCATTTGATTCTACAACGATATCAAGTTCATTACGCAATAGGTTTTCAGAAAAACCTGTCGTAGCCCTCCGTCATTTCAGAAAAATTACATATAGTATTCATGCTACATTTGTTGGCTTTCGTCAAGGTGTAGTGTGCGGTAGCTATGTGCTGTTTATCTGCTGCATATGATGCGACTGGATTAGGGTAGTCGTACGGCTTTGTTGGCTTTCGTCAAGGGTCGTGCGGGTGGGTTTAATTCAGTCAAGAAATGTACGGGTTGAACTTGACTAGCGGGCTGTGGTTTGTTGGCTTTCGTCAAGGTCATAGCACGCTAGGGGCAAAAGCATTATCGGGAATTTCAAGTGTTGAAATTTGCAATGAGATTGCATACCTTCTATGAGATAGTTGGATCCCGATACCCACTGTGAGTAAGACTTACTCCTGGGAGAGTTTTGCACATTGCAAAAGCCGATCAAGTAGGTGTCTAGAAAGGTGTCAACGAGGTTACGCCTCTGGGAAAATGAGGTTTACATTAATTAGGTTCGTGCGAAAGCACGGGGGACCTCCCTCAAAGTACCGACACTGGCCTGGCTGAAAGATTGGCGAACTTGTTGTGTGTAATTAATACCGGCTAATCTTTCCTTTTAGGGTTTGGAGGAAGATTTGATAAAAAGCAGTGGGAGCCATCCTGATTAGATAAGATAATAACCAATCTGATCTTGCACGAGCATATGCTAAAGTGTTTTCTTCTCTCTCTCTCCAGGTAGCTACCATTTCATGCCCTAATGAAGATAATAATATGGATGTATTGACCGAACCCGCATGTTATACTGTGCTGGGGAACGTTGGTTCCGTTCTTTCCTATAAGAGTTATAGGAATGAACAGGATATAGGGGAATACCAGGATTTCCATGCCACCCGAATGAAGAAAGTACATGTTGATGCATTTTCTTCGGGTGTGTTCGTTACTGAGAACTGTTTCTCCATTTGCTCTACGTCCTGGGTATTAGATACCGGGTCAGGATCCCATATATGTAATCAGTTACATGGGCTCAGGAAAGGTAGAGAACTTGGAGAAGGTGATAAAGACATTAGAGTTGGAAATGGTGCAATTGTTGCAGCTAAGACTGTCGGGGAATATCACCTTGCATTACCAACTGGTAATACATTGGTTCTGAACGAATGCTATTACATGCCGAACCTGATATGCAACATTATATCGGTTTCTTTATTAAGTAAAGAGGGATATAATTTTGTATTACAGGACAATGTTATGAACATTTTCCTTAACCAAAAGTTGGTTGGATCAGGCACGTTGTGCAATGGCATTTATGTTCTAAATCAATCAACAGTTCTGAGCATAACAAACACACACAAGAGGAAGAGTTCAGAACTGAACGAATCCTTCTTGTGGCATTGTAGACTGGGTCACATCAACGCGACACGACTGGCTAAGTTGCATAAGGATGGATATTTGAAACCATTCGAATTTTCATCTTATGACACTTGCCAGTCATGTCTCAAAGGCAAGATGACCAAAACTCCGTTTACGGGACACGGAGAAAGAGTTACTGAACTCTTAGGACTAGTACATAGTGATGTATGCGGTCCAATGTCTACACATGCCAGGGATGGTTCTTCATACTTCATTACATTCACTGACGATCTCTCAAGATACGGACATGTGTACTTAATAAGACACAAGTCTGAAGCTTTTGAGAAATTTAGAGAATATAAACAAGAAGTCGAGAACCAAACCGGAAAAAGTATTAAAATCCTTCGATCTGATCGAGGAGGTGAATACTTGAGCAATGAATTCCTGGACTTCCTAAAAGAGAATGGGATTCTCTCTCAGCTGACTCCTCCATATACACCACAGCACAATGGTGTATCAGAACGGAGGAACCGCACCCTATTAGATATGGTGCACTCTATGATGAGCACAGCTGAGTTACCTATTTCCTTCTGGGGGTATGCGCTTGAGACAGCCATACATCTATTGAATATGGTCCCAACCAAATCTGTGCCTACCACTCCATATGAGATATGGAAAGGAAAGAGACCAAGTCTTAACTATGTTAAGATATGGGGTTGTCCAGCCTATGTCAAACGACAAAATCCGGACAAACTCGAGGCACGGTCTGTTCTATGCAAATTTGTAGGATATCCCAAGAATTCTCAAGGGTATATCTTCTACCACCCTGAGGAACAAAGAGTATTTGTTTCTCGGCATGCCACCTTTTTAGAAAAGGAATTTCTTGAAAAAGATATTAGTGGTCATGAGGTAGAACTGGAAGAGGTTCCAGCGGCAGAAGCTACAACAGAAGATCTGGTGGAACCAGAGGATTTCGTAGTTCTCGATGAACCCCAGCCACTCCGTCGATCTAGTAGGGTTCCTCGCCAACCTGAGAGATACTACGGTTTTCTCATGGATGGAGGGAGCGAGGATTGCATCATGGAGGATGATGACCCAACTAGCTTCTAAGCAGGCCATCGCGAGTAGGGACTCAGTGAAATGGCTGGATGCTATGCGGTCCGAGATGGAATCCATGTACACCAACAAAGTGTGGACTTTGGAAGTTGCTCCTGAAGGGGTAAAACCCATCGGGAGCAAGTGGATCTTCAAGAAGAAGCTTGGTGTAGATGGGAAAGTGGAGACTTTCAAAGCTAGACTTGTAGCAAAGGGTTTTCGTCAAAGACCAGGTGTGGACTATGACGAGACCTTTTCTCCAGTGGCTATGCTTAAATCCATCCGGATCATGCTTGCCATCGCTGCATATCATGATTACGAAATCTGGCAAATGGATGTTAAGACCGCCTTTCTAAATGGTGATTTAGAAGAGTGCGTGTACATGACTCAGCCAGAGGGCTTCGTAGACAGTGGGAGCAGCGGCAAGGTGTGCAAGCTGCTTAAATCCATTTATGGATTAAAGCAAGCATCGCGGAGTTGGAACATCTGCTTTGATGTCGTTATCAAAGAGTTTGATTTCGTCAAAAACCCAGATGAACCTTGTATTTACAAGAAGGTGGCAGGGAGTAAGGTTGTCTTCCTCGTATTGTACGTGGACGACATACTCTTGATAGGAAATGATATTCCTATGCTGCAATCGGTCAAGCTCTTCTTATCACAAAGATTCTCAATGAAAGATCTTGGTGATGCCTCCTGCATATTAGGGATCAGGATCTATAGAGATAGATCCAAACGGATACTGGGATTGTCCCAATCCAGGTACATTGACACCATACTAAAGAGGTTTAGTATGGAAGAATCCAAGCGTGGGAACTTGCCCACGATCTCTGGAGTCGCTCTCTCCAAAGAGATGTCTCCCAAGACTGATTTGGAGATAGCTCGCATGCAAGGGATACCCTATGCTTCGGCTGTAGGCTCTATCATGTACGCGATGCTATGTACCAGACCCGATGTTGCATACTCACTAAGTGTAGTGAGCAGGTATCAAGCTGATCCTGGAGAGAGTCACTGGACAGCTGTGAAGAGCATTCTCAAGTACTTACGAAGGACTAAAGAGATGCTCTTGGTATATGGTAACGGAGAACTCCAAGTGGAGTCCTTTACCGATTCGAGCTTCCAGAGTGATAAGGACGACTCTAAGTCGCAGTCGGGATTTGTCTTTACCCTTTACGGAGGGGCGGTTAGCTGGAAGAGTTCCAAGCAGGAAACCGTGGCAGACTCGACGATGGAGGCTGAATACATCGCTGCCAACGATGCTGCCAAAGAGGCTGTCTGGATCAAGAAGTTCATTACTGAACTTGGAGTGGTTCCATCCATTGAGCATCCAATACCTTTGTATTGCGATAACAATGGAGCGGTGGCTTTGGCCAAGGAACCCAGGTCCCATCAGCGATCCAGGCATATTCTGAGGCGGTATCACCTGATCCGGGAGATAGTTGATCACCGGGAGATCGAGGTCAGGAGGGTTGACACGAAGAACAACACGGCGGATCCACTCACGAAGGCCATTCCCCAGATACAGTTTGAGAGACTCTTCGGGATGCTCGGTATGCGATACTACAGCAGCTGGCCCTAGTGCAAGTGGGAGATTGTTAGTTGTATGTATGCCCTAGAGGCCAGTATTGTACAGATGATGTATATTATATTGGATGCTTGGACATATATAGAGATGACTTTCTTGCTCGATATGATAGTATGCTATCTGGTTACTCTTTATCTTAACATGTACACTAGTCTCTTTAAACTGTCTTATAGTTATATGTTGATAAAGCCCTTAGGATGTGTACTTGACTACCTGGACTATGATGGAGATCATACTAGTGGGGACATGGTAGTCCATAAGTACATCCTTCAAGGTCCCTAGTCGTGGGTGTATCGAGACAGGGCATCGATATACCAGAGTAGACTAGCGTATACGCTTCTCGACCCTTGAGATGGGCGATGGATGATCCCATATCCATTGGTGTTTGACATCAGAGATGGTGTACGGGTGCTCAGTGGAGACTGGGTACACTGGACGGACTCGCCGAGAACTCCCAGATGGTATTATACCTCACGTCAGATGGCAGTTCTCAGGTGACACTTGTGCAGGTTAGTCTGTAGACCCGAGATCGTCATAGAGTCTTGTGTGATTCCCACTGTGCTTTGATCTCCACCTTACTACGTCCATGAGGGCATGCAAAACGGTGTTCTTTGGGTACAGTCCCGAGTCACATGGAGGCAATGAGCGATAGGAGGGGTTTCGTCTCTCCCGGTATTGGGGGTTGATGTTGCGCTGTGCTCGATTGGCCGTAACAGGGAAGTCCCTGGCCAGGGCTGATCAGAGATTTGCTGGTAAGTGTTACCAGTAGTTTCTCAACCCGTTACGAGCCTCACATCGGCACGACTTATCGGGTTATTAGGGTCTGACGTTTACCACCCCTAGACTTGATATGCGACATATCAGACGAAGTGACCGGACTGTACGGTAAGTGTTACTGGTCGGATTCGCAGGAGTGTGAGCGGGCTAGCTCATCGATCTTCTAATCGCTCAATACCCGGATGGCCGTTACGTTTAGCAGACCGCTTGCGGCTTGTGGGTGCTTGATATGATCATCATCTGCTACGGGCGTATTGACGAGTCTTTAGAGTCCTACACAGAGGTTTCCTGGCTCAAGCGAAACGAAATAGGAGCGCATATGAGATATGTGCGGGACCGAGAATAATGCGTGTATGTGATACCGTATTTGATTCTCGCGATTAATGTTTCGATTGGTTGTATGTGATATAACCTAGTTATCGAATCGAAGATCGATTCGATAAGCCGATACATTGAATACTAGTCGGTCATGTGCGACATGACCGGATCATTGAATCAAGTGTTGATTTAATGATTTAATGTATAATTATATATTTGATATATTACTTTACATTAACTAGTATTGGTTCACTTTAAACGGATTTTTCTCACATGATGCACAGTGTATATGTGATATGCTTTTGTGCACATTTTTGTATCATGTTTGATGATACTTGATCATTTGGTTAAATGTGTAGAATTAAACCATGGTTAATTTGATAATTAGGGTTTTACATATTCATTTATTTATTTATTTATTTTGTTCATTTATTTATTTGGAAATGATTTAAAGAGAATGGTGGCTTTCTTTTGTCATTAGTTGAAGCTTCATGAAGCCTTGACTTTTGCAACCATTCTTGTCCTCATGCTTAACCCTAACTCTCCAAATGACCATGGTTTATTCTCTACACTTAACCCTAGTTAGATTATGATAAGTATGAATTTTCTTTTCATTTTTAAAAGAACTTATCATAAACTAGCTTCATCTTCTCCTTCTTCTTCAAGATAGAAACCTTGATGCCATCAATGGCAACTTGAGTTTTAGTGAGAGAAATCCAATTATAAAGTGAACCCACCTCCTATTTCTTCACCCTCTACCTCTTGCCAAGTTGTTTTGGGTGTTTTCTTCACAAGTTTCATAACTTTGTGAAGTCGGAGCTTGAACTTGTGATGCCTCGACGTAGATCGTCTTTGACACGAAGCCGACGACCTAGCTCGCCCGTTTCTCCGATGAAGCCGACGATTGAGTTCGGGATTCATGATGGACAGCGAGAGGACACCCACGTGGAGCTAAGGAAGTGGAGAACCGGATCTACAAAGGTTGTAGCATCTAACTTTTAGTTAAGTAGTTAACTAGATTATCTTTTCGCCTAAACTTCTAGTCAACGATCCGTATTAGGGTTTCTCGGCACCCATAATTTTTGAAATTGGCATGGTTGATGCCTTGTAAGACTTCATTAGAGTGCCTAGGAACCCTACACCATGAGCAATATACGGATATTATTCTGCAGTCTCTCCCCTCCACCTTTGCTCAATTTATAGTTAACTTCAACATGTACAACATAGAGAAGGAACTACCTGAGCTCATTAATATGTTAAGGAGTGCAGAGAGCACGCTGAAGTCAGTGAAGACTCCCGTTTTGAATGTTGGGCCATCTTCCTCCTCTCGCCCGAAGGCTAAGGACAAGGGAAAGATGAAGTAGAAACCCACCAAATCTAATGGTGGAGTCAAAAAGGTTAAGGGGAAAGGCAAGTCCAAGGTTGGGGAATCGGGGAAAGGTGAATGTTTCCACTGCAAAAAGATGGGACACTGGAAGCGGAACTGTACTGAGTACCTTGAACTCAAAAAGAAGCATGGTGATGCTTCAGCTTCAGGTGTGTTCGTAATTGAAAACTGTTTTCTATTAACTCTTCTTTCTGGCTATTAGATACCGGTTCGGGTTCTCATATTTGCAATTCTGTGTAGGCGTTGAGAAATAGCAGAGTTTTGAAGACAGGTGATCATACTCTCCAGGTTGGAAATGGTTCCAATGTAAATGCAGTTTCAGTAGGAGAGTATCACCTAGGGTTGCCGTCGGGTTGTATATTGGTTTTGAACCTATGTTATTTCATGCCAACTATGCTTTGTAATATTATATCCATTTCTTTGTTAGACAATGAAGGATATTATTTTGCTGTGCAACACAATGTTATGAACATTAGACTTAATCAAGAGTTGATTGGTTGTGGTATACTAAATAACAGGATATACGTCCTTAATCAACACACAGTTTTCAGCATTCAACACACAAGTAAAAGAAAATTTTGAGATATAAATGAAGCTTTTCTTTGGCATTGTAGACTTTGTCATATTAATGAAACAAGATTAAACAAGCTTCCTAAAGATGGATATTTAAATTCTTTTGAGTATAAATCTTATGCAACTTGCCAGTCTTGTATCAAAGGTAAAATGACCAAAATTTCATTTACTAGACACGGAGAAAAAGCTACTGAGCTCCTAGGCCTCATACATAGTGATGTATGTGGGCCAATGTCTACATATGCAAGAGGCGGTTTTTCTTACTTCATAACTTTTACTGATGTTTTCTCAAGGTTCAGTCATGTGTTTTTGATAAAGCATAAGTCTGAAGCTTTTGAGAAATTAAAGGAGTACAAACTTGAAGTAGAAAACCAAACAGGAATGAGAATCAAGATACTTCGATCAGATCGAGGTGGAGAGTACTTAAGTACTGAGTTCTTGGACTTCTTAAAAGAGAATGGGATTCTCTCTTAGCTCACTCCCCCTTACACATTACAGCACAACGTTGTGTCAGAGCACCGGAATCATACCCTATTAGATATGGTACGATCCATGATGAGTGATTCTGAGTTACCCCTCTCCTTTTATGGGCATGCATTAGAAACTGCATCTTTTCTGTTAAACAAAGTTCCAACCAAGACCGTGTCTACCACCCCATATGAGATATGGCATGGGAAGAGACCATCTCTTAAACGAGTTAAGATTTGGGGTTGTCCGGCTTTTATCAAAAAGCAGAATCCAGACAAACTCGAGACATGGTCGGTCAAATATATATTTGTGGGATATCCAAAACATTCGTTTGGGTATCTTTTCTACCACAAGGAGGAACAAAAGGTGTTTGTTTCTCAGTATGCCACGTTTTTAGAAAATGAGATTTTTCCAAATGTTGCTGATGGCAATGTGGTAGATCTAGAAGAGGTTCTAGAAAAACACAAGTTACAAATGACGACTTGGCCGAAGCTGATGTTACAACAGAATCTAATGAACCTCACCCACTCCGTAGATCTGGTAGGACTTCTCGCCCACCGGAGAGATACAACAGTTTTCTCATTGATGGTGATAGAGAAGATTGCATCATGGATGATGATGATCCTACCAGTTTTCATCAAGCTATCATGAGTGGTGACTCTGTGAAATGGCTGGATGCCATGAGATCCGAAATGGAGTCCATGTACACCAACAAAGTATGGAATTTGGAGGATGTACCCTCCGGGATAAAACCTGTAGGCTGCAAATGGATCTTTAAAAGAAAGATCGGTGTAGATGGACAGGTGGAGACCTATAAGGAAAGGTTGGTAGCGAAAGGTTTTCGTCAAAGACCGGGTTTGGACTATGATGAGACTTTCTCTCCGGTAGCCATGCTTAAATCCATTCGGATCCTACTTGCTATTGCTGCTCACTACGACTATGAAATCTGGCAGATGGACGTTAAAACTGCATTTCTAAATGGTGATTTAGATGAATGTGTTTATATGGATCAGCCAGAGGGCTTCATTGACAGTGGGAGCAGCGGGAAAGCATGTAAGTTGCTTAAATCCATTTATGGATTAAAGCAGGCATCGCGGAGTTGGAACATCTGTTTTGATGATGTTATCAAAGAGTTTGATTTCATCAAAAATCCAGATGAACCTTGTGTTTATAAGAAGTCTGTAGGGAGATCTGTCACATTCCTCGTATTGTACGTGGATGACATACTTCTAATAGGAAATGATATTCCTATGCTACAGTCGGTCAAATCATTCTTATCACAAAGGTTTTTCATGAAGGACCTGGGTGATGCCACGTACATATTGGGCATACGGATCTATAGGGATAGATCCAAACGGTTATTGGGATTGTCCCAAACCAAGTACATCAACATCATCCTAAAGAGGTTTAGTATGGAAGGCTCCAAGCGGGGTGCCTTACCCGCTTGCCAAGGAGTCACTCTCTCTAAGGAGGATTGCCCAAAGTCTGATAAAGAGAGAGCTCGCATGAGCATTATTCCCTATGCTTCGGCAGTAGGATCGATAATGTATGCGATGTTGTGTACATGCCCTGATGTAACTTATGCACTTAGTGTAGTAAGCAGGTATCAGTCAAACCCAGGGGAGAATCACTGGACTGCTGTGAAGAACATTCTTAAGTACTTGCGAAGGACTAAAGAATTGTTCTTGGTGTATGGTAACTGGGATCTCCAAATGGAGGCCTTTACCGATTCAAGCTTCCAGAGTGACAAGGAAGACAGCAAGTCTATCTCAAGGTTTGCATTTACCCTCAATGGAGGGACGGTAAGTTAGAAGAGTTCCAAACAGGATACCATTGCAGACTCAACGATAGAAGCTGAGTACATTGCTGCAAAGGATGCTGCCAAGGAAGCCGTCTTGGTGAGGAAGTTCATATTGGAACTAGGAGTAGTTCCAACCATTATTGATCCAATACCTTTGTATTGTGACAATAATGGGGCTATAGCGTTAGCCAAAGAGCCCAGGTCCCATCAGAAGTCCAGACACATCCTGAGGCGATATCATGTGATCCGGGAGATTGTTGATCGCCACGAGATAGAGATTAAGAGAGCAGATACAAAGAACAACACTGCGGATCCATTCACCAAAGCCCTCCCTCAGCCGCAGCATGAGCGACTTTTTGAGATGTTGGGTATGAGATACGCCAATAATTGGTTTTAGTGCAAGTAGGAGATTATTTGATATATGTATGCCCTAGAGGCCATTATATGATAGTGTATATACTGATGTGTGTGTGTGTGTGTGTGTGTATATATATATATATATATATATATTCTGAGGACAGTCTTGCTCGACATGATAGTATGCTATCTGGTTTCTCTTTATCATATGTTCACTTGATCATGTTTTTACTCATTTGGTACATGTTGATAAAGCCCTAAGGATATTGGCTTGACTACTGGGATTATGATGTGGATCATACTAGTGGGACACCTGTAGTTTATAAGCATATCCTTGAAATGTTCCTAGTCGTGGGTATATCGAGACAGGGCATCGATATTCCAGTATAGACTAGCGTATACCATTCTTGTTCCATATGATGGGCGATGGATGATCTCATATCCGTCTGGTGTGGTGACACCAAAGATTGTATACGGGTGCTCATTGAGACTGGGTACACTGAACGGACTCACCAAGAACTCCTATTTGGTATTATATCATACGTCGGATAGCAGTTCTCAGGTAACACTGGTACAGGTTAGTTTGTAGACCTAAGATCGCCATAGAGCCTTGTGTGTCCTCCCACTGTGCTTTGATCTCCACCCTACTACGGCTCTACTGAGGCGTACAAACGGATGGATTTTGGGTACGGTCCCGAGGCACATGGAGGCAATGAGCGATAGAAGGGGTTTCGTCTCTCCCGGTATTGGGGGTTGATGCTGTGCTGTGCACGATTGGCTATAACAGGAAGTCCCTGGCCAGGGCTACTGAGATATTACTGATAAGTGTTATCAGTAGTTTCTCGATCTGTTGTAGACCATTTACCGGCATGACTTATTGAGCTATCGGGGTCGACGATTCCGATATGCAGCATATCTGACGAAGAGATCGGACTGTACGGTAAGTGTTGCCAGTTGGATTAACGGGAGTTTTGACAGGTTCCCTTGTTCTTCTTCTGATCGCTCAATACCGGGTGGCCGTTACGTTTAGCTGACCGCTTGTGGCTTGTAGGTGTTTGATGTGATCATCACCTACTGCCGGCGTATTGACAAGTCTTAGAGTCCCACATAGAAGTTTCCTAGCTCAGGCAAAACGATGTAGTGTGCATATGAGATATGCGCGGGAGCTCGATTAAATACGTGTATGAGATACCGTATGTTAATCGGGTGTTTACTATTGGTCGGGTCGTATGTGATATGACCGGTTTATTAAATCAAATGTTGATTTAATAATGACTTTTAGCTCACTTTTATTAAACCCTTTTCTTATGATGGAAGCTGCATGTATATGTACATGTTGATGTGCATACACACATACATACATGCATATGTATCATGGTTGTTGATATATTGAAGACGGCAATGCAAGACTCACATGGTTCATATTAATATATAGATTTTTGTTTTAAGATAAAAGATAAAGGAAATTAACTAATGACTCATTTCTTTACAAATGACTCATACTTTCCACACTCTTCTTTGTTTGACCATTGACTAACCCATGGTTAATTTCCTTTATTCTTTAACTCATCATAAAATATCTAGATATTTATATTAACCATGGTTTGTTGTGTGAGTGTCTCACATATATATCCTTTTGTTTTATTTTTAAATCATAAGAATTATCATTATCTTCAAAAAAAGCTTTGCCATCTTCATCTTCCTCCTTCTTCAAGCTCTTTTGAGATTTGTTTAAAGTGAGGAAAAGAAAAAGAGAGGGTTTTTAAGTGAGAACATAAACCACTTCATCATCCTACACATCTCTAGCTCTTTTGTGTAGGGTGTTTGCTCCACGGATTTGAAAGAACAAGTGAAGCAATAAGCTTTGAGCAAAAGACTTCGGGTGGATCATCGTGGACTCGGAAGTGTTCAAGTGAGCCGTTCCAAACTTTAGGAGATCCAAGGAGTCACTCAAGGAGGTCTACAAAGGTTGTAGTCTCACCACTTAGTGATAGATTAATTTTTGTATGTGATACTATTAGTTGTTACTCAATATTTCTAGTTCGATTCCTAGTTAAGTTTGCTTAGCATCTCTTAAAATCAAAGTTGTGGCATGTGTGATGCTTCCAAACCCTATATGAGGTGATAAAGAAACCCTACAACACGTACAAACTACGTTTGACCGACGCGACAACTCCAAACAAACTCTCAAGTGTTCGTCTAGTGGCTAACGTGCATAGTGACACAGCGAGACCAACTCAGAGCAATAGCTACACAGAACACGAACCGTATCGGATAACGTAATGCGCATAAACGAAACACTAGAAAAAAAGCAAGTGATCCCAGATTTTGCTACACAAACAATTTGTAAAAGTTGCACAAAACCACACACAACCCCACAGACCCCTACTCCAAAATACACCACCAACCACCCCACTCTGGCCGCAAATTGCGGCCAGAACCATTAATTTGCGGCCTGTTTTTGAGGGAATGGACTCGTATTTTGAGGGTATCTTCTAGGTCACCACACTAGGTCACTGTGATGGGAACTTTTCCAACAAATACCTGGTTTGATAGCAGATCATCCGAGACCCAAAACTACACTAAAAATACGATATTTGCACGAAACGAAACATTAAGCTTTCTAAACTGAAATGAATAAGCTACACAACACTAAAAAGACTAACTTAACAGAAGGAGATCATTACCTACTGCCACAAGCTCAAAGATCCTAGCTTTCCAAGCTCCAAGGCATCCAAGAGGCAAAACAAGGTTAAAGATGTGATTTTTGTGTGATTTTATGAAGTTTAGTGAAGGTTTGTAATGGATTAGTGAGTGCTCAGTTGAGGGAAAGAGGAATGATGAAAGAAATGAGAAAGAGATGAAGTGAGAGAGATTGAGAGAGGGTGTGAATAAAAAGAGAGAGAGAGAGAGGTGAGTGTAAGAGGTGAGTGCACCATTACAATAACTCCTCTCATTAATGCAAACCATGCTCTCAAGTGAGTCACCATGCCACCTCTCTCCAAGACAAAACCCAAAGGAAATATCTCTCTCAAAATATCTAGGATTTAAATCAAGGCAAGGATTAGGTTAAAGCAAAGGATTTGGATTAGGGTTAAGTTGTCATGGTCACTAAAACTAGATTAACACAAACACACCCTCATATAAATATGCACATGTGTGTGCATGCCATAACAAATAATAATAAATTATTAATTAAATGTTATAAAATGCGAGGAACTCAAATTGGTAAACTTTTTACCAAAAACCCGCATTATCATCTAATTAACACTAATTGCAATCTAAGGCATTACAATCTCCCCCCTTATAAAAATTCGTCCCCAAATTTAAAAATTCTCACTAAGCGTACCTTCAAAGAGATGAGTGCAAAACTTCCACATCTTGCTCGTAACCTCCCAAGTGATCACCTCATTATACGGCTATGCCAAAGAAAACCCTCCACAGATGGCAAGACCTTTGACCGAAGTTTCTTCACCTGCCGATCTACTAATACTATCGGCTGCCGGTGAACGAAAAGTTCGCGTCCAAGCAATATGGTCTGGTGTTGAATCATGTGAGAAAGGTCATGAAGGTATTTGCAAAGTATCTACACAAGGAATACGGGGTGAATACTCAATAATCTGGGCGGAAGTGCCAAATTATAGGCAACGGAACTAACTTGCTCGAGGATCTCAAAAGGATCTACAATCCTGGGACAAGCTTCCCAAAACTCAACACGTCATTCATCGGAAAATCCATAGGAATATATGATCTCATACTGCGAACTCAAGTCTGCGACCACCACGGTCGGCATAAGACCTCTGTCTGCACTAGGCTGCTATCATCCTGACCTGAATCAACTGGATCATCTTCGAAGCCTCTCGACTAGCTGGGGTCCAAAAATCCTACTCTCGCGAAGTCAGAAAAACAGACTGGCGATCGACACCACCTACTAAACAAGGCCTAAAGGTTTCCAACTGGAATGTCTCCTGATAACAGCTATCGAAGGAGAACCCTAACAATGGCAAGTGAGGATCCCAACAACCAACAACAATTAGCACGTACGCACAAGCATATCCTCCATAGTCTGCATAGTCCGCTCTCACAAGCCATCGTCCTGCGGATGGAAAAGCGGAGCTAAAGCTCAACCAGTACCCAAGGCTTCCTGAAGCTTCTGCCAAAGACGGCAAGCGAACGGGTGCCTCTATTGGATACAATACATGAAGGAACTCCATGCAACGCACAAACTTAACGAAGAAAAATTGAGCAAACTGAGCATAACCGGACAACAAACACCCAAATGGAGTCACACCCTATCTAGACCTGGGTAGACACCACAACGAAATTCATAGAGATCTGCTCCCATTCCCACTCCGGAACGGTTAAAGTTTGCAACTCTCCAGCCGGTCTCAAATGCTCAACCTTAGCTCACAACAAGACAGACAGCTCGAAATGAAATCCGAAACTTCACTCTTCATCCCTGCCCACCTGTAACTATCACACAAGTCACGCCATATATTGATAGAAGTTGAATGAACACAGAAATCTGACTGATGTGCCTGCTCTACGATTTTGCGTTTCTACCCATCAGTATCAGGTACACACTAACGCGTCCCTAAACGCAGCACATCCTGGTCACAAATCAAGGACTCCGAATCTTTACCCAGCCGAATATGCTCAAGAATCTCAGACAAACGAGCATCGGCGGGCTGTGCCTCGTGAAAACGATTAAGGAAAAATGGACGGGCGCGGACATGAGCAAGTTGTCCCCTCAATAGAGGCGAACTTAAGCTGTACTCAACGATCACACAAGAACTGTAAATCTGCAGTAGACTATCTCTAAACAGCGCACAACTGGAACAAGCAACCCCCGACCTACGACTCCAGCATCAGCTACCACAATCTCCTTGCCACAGGTAACGAGGATCTCACAAACACAATCCTTCACAAGATCCATCCAACGGCGTTGTCTCAACAATCAAAACCCGCTGCACGAAGATGTACATTAAGCTCTGGTGGTCCGTGAAAATCTGTCACGACTCTCCACACAAGTAGTGTCTCCAAATCTTCAACACACGACCACCGCGGCCATCTTCAGATCATGAGTGGGATATCCTTCTTGTACTTCCCCAACTGTCGGGAAGCAAAGCGATAACTCTATAATGTCACATCAGTACACAATCGAGCCCCACTCGCGAAATATCACAGTAAACAACAAAGTCGCCCGATCTAAAAGTAAAGAAAGAACTAGTGCAGTCGTCAACTGAGTCTTCAACTGCTGAAAACTCTGCACGCATGCCTCAGTCCAAAGAAAAGGAACCTCTTTTCTGGTCAGTCCAGTCAACGGTGCAGCGATACACAAGTAATCCTGCACGAAACGGCGGTAAAAACCTGTTAAGCCCAAAAATCTGCGGACCTCCGTCCCGGATATAAGTCTAGGCCCAAGCTGTACGACCTCGATCTTCCTCGGGTCCATACGAAAACCGTCCCCCGTAACTACAAGACCTAGGAGTTAACACAATCAAGCCTGAAGGAACACTCCGAGAATTTAGCAAACAGCTGGTGCTCTCCTAATATCTGCAAAACAAATCCTCAAGTGCTTCTCACGTTCCTCACGACTCTTGGAATATACCAGAATGTCATCAAAGACACAACAATAAACTGGTTAAGGAACGGGCTGAAGAAATCTGGTTCATCATATCCACGAATAATGCTAGGGCATTGGTGAGTCCAACGACACCACCAAAACTTATAAAGCCCATAGCACGCACAAAAGCAGTCTTCGGAATGTCATCACTCCGAACCCGCAACAATGATGACCTGATCCCAATCAAACTTAGAAAATGTCTTGCACCCTGGAGCTGATCAAAGAAATCGTCAATGCGAGGTAAAGGATACCTATCCGCACCATAACTCGGTTCAATTGACGATCCATCAATACACAACCTCAACTGCCGTCCTTCTCCTGACGAATAGAATAGGAGCTCCCTAAAGCGAAACACGCAGACGCACAAGCCCCCATACAAGCAACTCTGCAGCTGATTCTTAAGCTCCCTAAGCTCCACCGGCTCATCTGGAACAACGTCGGAAACTCCCGCACGATAGGAACCCGGTCCAACGATCCCACTGTGGCTCCGGTATCACGAATGAAAGCCAAGAATCCTCGACATCCTCTCCTCAAAAGCTGAAGAGCGAAAAATGATGAATTCAAGCTGTGAGAGGCGGCACCATTGTCCCCCTGCACAACAGAACTGACTTGCCGGGAAAACAAAACCTGACTGTTTCCTCACGGCAGTCCACTGACGCATAGCACGTAGCTAACCAGTCCGTGCCCAGGAGAACGTCAAATCCAACACCTCTAGAAGGATCAAAATGATGAACGAATCTCTATCTCCTATCCGATTGGCATACGACCGAAACAAGTGTCGCGCAACAAAAGAATCGCTGACAGAAGTTAACACAACAAACGGCTGATCTAGCTAACACGACTCTCGGCCCAACTACGGCACAAAGTGTGTAAAACAAACAAGTGCATCAAAAGAACATTCGAATTAAGAATACCTGAAAACTCTGCATTGGACACCCGCACGTCACAATGAGTAGAAGCAAACTCTCGTGTCTGCCCCCTACCCGCAACTGGCTGAACTCCTCCTCTGCCAACCTGTCCCCTCTGAGCGAACCCTCCACGACCATGACCTCTCTGAACACGAACCTGACGCGGTGCTAAGGAGCAATTCCTGATGAAGTGATGTAGGCTCCCGCATCGAAAACATCCATTCCATGGCCGCTGACCCTCCTGGGGATGAGAGCTGAGCGATTTTCCTCGTCCCAAGCCTCTGCTACTCCCGCAACATGCACGAAACCTATCGCGGCGACTGAACCTCTGTCTCTAGGCCGATACACCTGTACGAGCCCTCCTCGGTCCTCGGACTCCCAAAGTCTTGGAAAGATGCTCCTCATCGAATAGGGCTGCGTCCACTGGTGCTGTATATGTAACACTATGTTGTGTGCTGATCGCAAGGAATAACTGGGTAACAGGGGTGGCAACCTCCTGTCGCTGCGCTTGACTGGCCTCAACCAATGACCTCATCATCTGGTGCAAGTTCTGCATCTCTGCCTCAAGCCTAGCGATACGATCTTTGGAAGGCGGATCCATCTGCTCCTGTACAGCGAGCGTACCATCCTAGTCAATCCTCGTCCCAAACGAGTCAACTCTGACCTCGGCCCTCGCTGCACCTCTCTGAGTCCTCATAGTCATCGGCGACAAAGGCAATAAATGGAAATATGATTCGATAAGAACACGGAAATCGAATCACAAGGATATGTATCATCAAGAAAGGAATTTCAAAAAATTAGTACTTAGGTCACTTTAGGCGGAGTACCGTGTCGTAAGTATGCCGCGGACATACACACACTACGTTACTCTGCTTAAACTACCTACTCCATCATACCAAGGTCATCCTACACTCCAAAATGTAAAACCTAGCGCTCTGATACCAACTTTGTCACGACCCGAAATTGACACGTGACGGCCCTTAAACAACGCAATGTCTACAGGCGTAACGCAATTTAAGTAAGCCAAAAACCCAGCAATCTAAACCATCAAAAGTAGTAAGTGATAATAGCATTTTCAAAACTTTTAAAATCTCAAACCAAATTCTTTAAAGTCCAACTTTATTTCCTTTAAAAATTCGGCAGCACCTCCTTTGTAAAAACTAACCCCAAAAATGGGTACAACAAAAATATAAGTAAAGCATCCCCAAACGGGAGAAAATACATGCCTAAAGACGGAAAACAACCACCACAACAGATATACGACGCCGTAGTGAAGAAATAAAAGACGATATAAATAAAACTGCATAAAAGACCTCCAAGTCACAAAATAATATACAATATCGTCCTCACATCAAGTCTCTAAGTCATACATGAAAGTGGTAGATGGAGAGCACATGGTACAACGAATATAGAATGAGCAACATCAGATAACCGCAAAACTCACCTATAGCAAAACTGTACACAGTAAGCCTTAGCGGTATCCGCAGCAAAAGATGATATGATAGATGAAAGCCCTGCCTCGACTGCCCTGAGGGACTACCTGCAAAACACTGTGGCACAACGGGGATGAGTTGCCAACTCATGAATAGTAAATAACATATTTAGGTAATCGCAAGTATGCACGTACAGTGCGAATCTAACATATGCAAGCAGATAGCAATAAATGACAATATGTATACAACAGTCATGAAAAGTACTCTATCAGGTACTACTAATACATGAAGCAATAAATGGCAATATATATATGCAACTGTCATGAAAGATACTCTATCAGGTACTACTAATACATGAAGCAATAAATGGCAATATATATATATATATATATATATATGCAACAGTTATGAAAGGTACTCTATCAGGTACTACTAATACATGAAGCAATGCATATAAAATAAATGCGGAGTATGGGATAAAACATGTCATCCTCAAGGAATCCTGACCTCGTGGCAGGACCAAAGTCCATCAAGATAATCAAAATCCCAAATTTGCTCAAATCAGCCCCCAAAATTGGCTCTCATATCCTGTAAGTCTCATATATCCTGAATGTCAAATATTAAGTAAATCTCATATATCCTGTATCTAATATCAAGTAAATCTCATATATCCTGTATCCAATATCGAGTAAATATCATATATCCTGTATCTAATATCAAGTAAATCTCATGAAATAAATAACTATATTTGCATGAATCATTATGATGATGTATATAAATTAGATATGTATACATATTATACATATTATATATATATATATATGCATATATAACAGGTCCCATTCCACTGTTATATATACTTAGGAGTAAAAATATCATGAAAACAAGTGTCTAGCATCAACACATAAATACTGATCTATCAGGTGTTGTCACCACGACTGACCCTAATAGGTACGTATCATACGCTATCTCGAAAACCCGAGGGACCAGCTTCGACACTCGCAATTCGATGTATCCATACGTACATAACTCCGGTCGGTATCCCCACAATAACCGCCGAGTCGAAATACTGTCACCGGTAGGTATGATTCCCCTGTCAGGCTCATCGGCGTGGTCCATCGACATACCTTTCTTGCCCCGGGGTACCTCCGGACCCCACCATTTACCCGCACACGGCCCATGACACCTCCTCGCATAGGGTATATATCAGAACCGAGAAATTTCATGGTGGCTGCTGAAATATCATATCAAGAGAAACCAGGTTTTTCAAATAATGCATAATTTCATGAAACTACCACGGTCCTCAAATCCAGAAAACCTTATGAAAAATCCATATCTCAATGTGAAAATCCATGAATATAATATATGCAACATAAAACTGAAATCTGAGCATATAAAGGAAAATCCGCTATTTAACTGCAACAAGTTAATATATATATCATGCGGCTCCTAATTTCTCCAAGTCCATATAACATCAAATAAAGGTGAACATGTAGCTATAGCCAGATATATGTGTAAATATGTAGGTATATATCTGTAAATATGTAGGTATAGCAAGGTATATGTATCTACCTAATAATAATGATGTAATACCCTCCAGGTATATATATAACTATATCAAGCTAGGTACGTATATTTACAAGTATGTATAAAAGATGTACATGTAGCTATATCTCAAATATGTATATACCTATCACTAATGGTACACTACCATATAGGTATAAGGGTAACTAGCATGTAAGCATGTCAAGGCATATGTGTAAGCATGTAGGTATACAGGTATGCTATATGTCATATGCACGAAGGAAAATAAGAATCATTTCTCAATATCCCTAAACAATACAATATCACATATGTATAGGTGTTGTGCGTGTCATGGCAATTATCGACTGTGTGTGTGTAGCATACAATTAGTGCTCGTGAAATATGAACCGTCAATAATGGTGTTGTGTCTCATTAGTACTAAGTCCATACACAATAGGAAATGAGATATGCAACAAAGGTATACATGCACAATCAATATCCATATACTCCTAACCAATAGTCATATCAGTTAATCTAGCCCAGACGCATAACGCCATACGGGCGATTCCCCTATAGATGTTAAATCTACTCACCATCGCTCCTGGTTAAGTAAAGCCAACCACCTGTTTCCCCTTCTTCGCAGCATCCGAAGTCCCCGCCTGCTAACTTAAAACATAAAACAATATAAAAAGTATGTATATTAGCAAACAACCAATAACACGTGCAAACTACGTTTGACCGACGCGACAACTCCAAACAAACTCTCAAGTGTTCGTCTAGTGGCTAACGTACATAGTGACACAACGAAACCAATTCAGAGAAACAGCTACACAAAACATGAAGCGTATCGGATAAAGTAACGCGCGTAAACGAAACATTAGAAAACAAGCAAGTGATCCCAGATTTTGCTACACAAACAATTTGTAAAAGTTGCACATACCACAAGATCACATACAACCCCAGACCCCAGAGACCCCTACTCCAAAATACACCACCAACCATCCCACTCTGGCAACAAATAGCGGCCAGAACCATTAAATTTGCGGTCTATTCATGAGGGAATGGGCTCGTATTTTGAGAGTATCTTTAAGGTCACCACACTAGGTCACTGTGATAGGAACTTTTCCAACAAATACCTGGTTTGATAACAGATCATCCGAGACCCAAAACTGCACTAAAAATATGATATTTGCACGAAACGAAACATTAAGCCTTCTAAATTGAAACGAATAAGTTACGCAACACTAAAAAGACTAACTTAACAGAAAGAGATCATTACCTACTCCCGCAAGCTCAAAGATCCTAGCTTTCCAAGCTCCAAGGCATCCAATAGGCAAAACAAGGTTAAAAATGTGATTTTTGTTAGATTTTGTGAATTTTAGTGAAGGTTTAGTGATGGATTAGTGATTGTTCAGTTGAGGGAAAGAGAAATGATGAAAGAAATGAGAAAGAGATGAATTGAGAGAGAATGAAAGAGGGTGTGAAGAAAAAAGAGAGAGGGGTGAGTGTAAGAGGTGAGTACACCATTGCAATAACTCCTCTCATTAATGCAAACCATGCTCTCAAGTGAGTCACCATGCCACCTCTCTCCAAGACAAAACCCAAAGGAAATATCTCTCTCAAAATATCTAGGATTTAAATCAAGGCAAGGATTAGGTTAAAGTAAAGGATTAGGATTAGGGTTAAGTTGTTATGGTCACTAAAACTAGATTAACACAAACACACCCTCACATAAACATGCACATGTGTGTGCATGCCATAACAAATAATAATAAATTATTAATTAAATGTTATAAAATGTGAGGAACCCAAATTGGTAAATATTTTACCAAAAACCCGCATTATCGTCTAATTAACACTAATCGCAATCTAAGGCGTTACATAGCATCTCTCTTGGAGAGAAATGCGCGGTGAATTCTGCGCACCTGTGGTTGGTGGTAGCGTAGTGTTATTGATATTTGATGGATAACCGTCCATCTCGGTAGTTGTGGTGGATGGTGAGGAAAAAGAAGATGAAGAAATACCGACTTCGGAGTCGATAGAAGAAACGCGGACAAGATGGGCACTAGAATCCCATGTCCATCCGAGCATGCACTAAACAGTTTAGCGCAAGTGGCAGCGTTAGTGATAATTATGTAAAATGGTTTGTTTTGAAAAATTCAGACTTAGAAAAATCACAAAAATGCACAATCAACCCTAGATCTATGGTAACCTAGGTCAAGTCACTAGACCG
The DNA here is from genome assembly GCA_030015575.1 of Agapanthus africanus. NCBI lineage: Eukaryota > Viridiplantae > Streptophyta > Magnoliopsida > Asparagales > Amaryllidaceae > Agapanthus > Agapanthus africanus. The sequence goes on from CM057343.1 coordinate 397,634,912, forward strand.
CTCTTAGACTTACAGGGGATAAATCGCAGGATCAATCCTCTAGTACCTCTTTATCTCTCTTATGGCCAGTTAAGTGCCAGGTAAGTAGGAGGTATCCGCTATACGAATCACCGTAAATAGCGGGCCTAATTAAGTAACCACTTGCCTTAGAAACACTTGCCTAGGAACCACAAAAGAAATGCGGATAAGCAGTAGATTACCCACGACCTTCCTCTGTCCTAATTGAGCGCGACGGTCCTTAGAGTCTTGGTCTAGATATTTTTTAGTTAATGAAGGTGATGCGGATGCTACTTTTGTGATTTGTGGGGCATAGGAAGGGTAATGAAATCCCCACCTAATTTAAATTTGGTCTTTGCCCTTTAATTGTCCGTATTATAATATGCACCAACAAACAATATCAAGACACACAACAAGATTTTTTTTAAGCGGCGAATTTTGCAAAGAATCCTGCAGAGAAATGGTTATTAGACTATTCAGAGGAGAAAGAGAGATATAGAAAATATACCTGAGAGATTTGAAACCCTAATTCATCACCAACGCCGCGGAACCGTCGCGGGAATGGCCTTATTGCCGCGATTCAGCCGCCAAGATGAGGGTTCTTTGAACTATTTTTGTTACAGTTGTTACCCTTGCTCCTCTAGTCTTGATGAATGCTTCTGAATCTTTATCTCTCTGATACAGTGATGCCAGATTCCCTCGCAAAATTCAAACACTAATAGTTAAGCACACTATGCGTTCAAGATTTATATTTTGATGGAATAATAATATTTCAACCCAAATAACAAGAAAGAAAAAATTACGCACGGATCCCCGGCAACGGCGCTATTTAATTGATCTCTAAATTTGGTGAAGAGAAATTAAGTAGTAGCAGTGTAACCGCAATCAATAACGGTATCGCGTGTAGCGAGCGTTAGAAAGTACGGGTCGTCCTCTAGGATTCATGGAATTTCTTGATTCTTGCTTTAGATGAGTTGAATGAATTAAAGAAGGAAGATCAAGATAATCAAGAAAATGTTCCAAGATTTAAGAAAGGAAAATCAAGAAAATGTTTCAAGATTTAAGAGAAGAAAATCAAGAAAATGTTTTAAGATTTAATCGATTTATCAAGAAAAATTATATGAAGAAGGCTTGTAGGATTCTTTAGGATTTAGTACCCATGGATGACTAATACGGATGACTCCTCTTATCTTTTGATTGATTTATTACTAGATCGACGGCGATGAATGCGGATTAGGGTTCTTTTGAAGAAACGAGGGTTTCTCCTCTATTTACCCTTGTCCTTTCATTGATTTCCATTCACATCTAGCCCTTATTAAAAAAAATCATCAATCTTATCTCAAATCGTGGTCGATATTATCAAGAAATTGATATCGCGCCCGATAAGAATGTTGATGATTCTTTGCTAATGTTTATAAACTTCATAAGACTTAAAAGGAGTATAGCATTTTGTCATCCATTGATCTACCATAATCCTAAGAATCCTATCAACCGGAGATTTACTCTCGCATCATGAAGATAAAAGAAAGATTAGAGAAAGAATTCATAATGCGGAAATTAAAAGAAAGCGCAATTAAAAATAACGATCTACCTTTATTACTCAACTTCACAATACATTTCTTCAAGTTTGATTACAAGAGGAAAACGAATTTACTCTCGATCTCGCCTCGAAGAAGTAGATGTTCTGTCGATCTTCCCGTCGCTTGATCACCTTGAGTCTTAGACCTGTCTTGGATCACGTGCTCATTGTTGATGATCGGCTTCAAGTAAAGAAGACTTGCTTGATGTCGCTCGATGAATTTCTCAATGATTTCTTGATCTTGGATTTGATCTTGGATTTGATCTTGAGATTTGTTGGATTTATTAGCTCTTTTCTTGATTTGAATTGAAGAGATTGGATTCTAAAATTGGGTCCTAAAAATTGGAATCTTGCATCTCAAGCCCTCGGTAATTTTTATAGCCCCAAATCCAGTAACAAGCTTCCCCAACAAGCTAAGTTGTTACAATGAAGCTTCCAGAGAATTTCCGAACCGTAATCCCTCTTCCTGACCGCGGAACCGCGGCAACTCGGCCGACTCGGCCGCGGATCGGCCGTGACTCAGTGGCTTCTTAGCTTCAAACTTCTGGAATATTCTCTTATTGGTAGTTTGGTCTTTATGTGATGTCTGGAACCTTCTGATTTGTTCTGTGTTTCTGCCAATGTTTAATTCTTCTATTTCCTTTACTTTATCGGCAGATTCCCGATTCCCGACATCTGAGCTGAGCTAATCAATATCTCAATGAAGAATGTTAGATATATTTGACATACAAAATATTATGCGTGAAATATTAAACATACAATATCCTTCATAATGTTTATTATAATGTATAACATATGGTAAATGATATTTTCCAGACGAACTTCTAATATGTGTTATATTTATAGCAATCACCTCTAGATTAAGAAAAATAAAGGAATTGTCATGTTGAAAGTGCAATATTTTCGACTGAACAGTTGGATACAGTCTCGAGCCATATATAGGCAGTGAATGATTGTTGGGGATTCGTCTCTCCCGGTATTGGAAGTCAATATCACACTATGTTCGATTGGTCAGGACCATTAGACCTTGGACAAGACAATTGGGATTTACTGATAGGTTGATCAGTAGTTTCCCGGATTGGTCCTGAGCCTCATCATCAACACGAATTATTAGGATGTTAGGGTCTGACGTTTACCATCCCCTAGACCCTGTATGCGATACTCTTAGACGAAGAGACCGGACTATACGAAGATTGTCATGGATAGGCTCAATTGGGATCCAGATGAGTTTGCTCGTCGGCTTTCCTTTTCGACAGGTACCCGGGTAGCCGTTACGTACAGCTAGTGCCGCTGACATGTTTGTAGTTATGGATTTATCCGGTAATGCACTGCTGGCATATTGTCGAGTCTTTAGAGTCCCACACAGAGGGTTTCCCTGCTTCAAGCGAAACGATTTAGAGGTTGTATAGTTTTACGACAAGGTTCGTTCACATACGTGTACTTGTGCACGTATGATGTTCGGGCGGATAATACTAATGGTCTTTGGTTTAAGCCAGATCCTAGTATTAGATTATTGGATTAGTTTCGTCTCATTGTATTCGTGTTTCTCGGAACACGGATACGGGTATGTATATACGGATGAGAGGGGAATTCTTGTTTTAATTAGTCAAGATTACTTTTAGAAGGAGACACCTCATTAGGGTTTTGATTATTTATTTGGTTAAAGCAATTATGAGGTGGAGGAAATGTATTGTTATTTTTTATATATGATAATTGAACCATGGCTACTTGGTTTGACTATTGAGGCTTGGTTTGAATTAGATATTTTGTGTAAGATATTTTGTGGCACTAGATATTTTGTGTGAGATATTTTCTTGGCATGCTTATAGTCATATCAAGATCCATTTCCATTATCGTAATCAAAAACACATTCTCTTTCCTCAAGCTCACTCTCTTCTTCTTCCTCTCAACCCTTATTGTCTCATGTGTTGAGAATCCAAGGGTTAGTAAGACTTAGATACCCAAAATCGCTCTCTACTCACTCTAGGGTACTTAGTTTAGCACACCAAGTACCCTAGTTACCTCGGTTTAGAGGTAGAAGCTCGTAGTAGATACTTTCGAGTGGATCATCTTCGACGTGAGGAAGCCATCAATCTAGCTCGGTCATGGAGGCAACTAGGAGCACACTAAAGGAAAGGAGTGAAGACCCGAAGGACTTGAGCCACTTGGTATAACTCTATTCATAGTAGATAGCTTCTTTGATACTAGTTAGGTTTATGGTAGATCCGGTTTAGGGTTATTCTAGCGCCAAGATTTAATCGTTAGAAAAAATTTTATTCCGCATTTGGCTATGGGAGATGGCTAGGGCACTAGCGTTACCTTTCATGGTATCAGATCCACCCCATAAAACCCATACTATCTAGTTCTAACGTGTTTAAAAGATCGATCGACAAAACTTTTCAAAACCGCAATTCTAAGTTCATACTTTCTGTCGAATTTTAAATGTGTTCAAAAAATTATTTTGAGTAACTTAAAAATACATGTAGGGTATTTTAGAAACCCAGAAGAAAATTAGGAACATGATTCATTCATATAGTCGCGGAACCGCTGTGAAATGCACATGTTTGCCGCGGTTCCATGGTCATAATGAGGGTTTAGTGCACCAAATTTATTCTGGAATTCTGATTTCTGGAATTGTGATTTTTTGGATGTATTGTTTCTGGCCCAGATTTGTGTGAGTACTATATTGCACTTAGGGCCAATATGGAATAGTTTTTTGTCGATCGAAATTTTAAATGCATTAGCTTCAGTACATTCACTTCTATCTGCGACCGTGAATGTCATTTGATCGGTATAACTCGTCTAATTGCTATATGTTCTTTTAGATAGGTTTGCGAACATGACATTCACGTTGATATTTTGCGTTTGTGTTGTGGTTGGATAGTTGTGGTGGATAGCTTAGGGTGCAATGTTGTGGTACAGTTGAGATTCATTTGTAGATTTGTTATTGTGGGGCGAGCGTCCGACATGTGGACTGTCGTTACTGCCTGTTATATATTATTTGTTTGGAGCACGACCGGGTTGAGGTCGATGTCACCATTGAACATATTCTTTTCATTTTATGTACTAGGATTACCCCGCAGTAGAGTGCACGAATAGCCGGGTTCTGGAAAGCAACAAGCCCACATCTCTTGGCGTTGAGACGGAGGGTGCTTCTGTAGGGATTCTCTAGCACCATCCTATATTTTGGGTTGCATCATACATGCTATATTAAAATTTTAGGGGGTGCTAAAAATTACCAACCATGAATAGAACTAGAAAAATAGAGTAACAACATATAGTATCTCATACTAAGTAGTGTCTAACACTAACAGGTAAGTAATACAACCTTTGTAGACCTTCTCTTTGACTCCTTGGATCGAGTAGGGTTTGAACCGGTTCGCTTGAATCCTTCCAAGTCCACGATGATCCACCATGAAGTCCCTTTGCTCAAGCTCCTATCTTCACTTGATCTATGAAGAAGTGGAGAAAACAACCTACACTAATGGGCTAGACAAGTATAGATTGGTGATATGGGTTTGGATCTCACTTAAAAACCTTTTCTTTTTAATTTCATCTCTTTCTTTTGAAACCTCGGAGAGCTTGAAGGAAGGAGAGGAAGAAGATGATGGCTAAACATGACTCAAGTGAATAATGAATAACTCAACCTCATCTCAAGAGAGTAAGTGAATTATCTCATGCTAAACCATGGTTACAAAATATCTAGATATTTTGTGACTTGAAGTTAAGCAAAACCATGGGCTACAAAACCATGGGCATTGAAACCATTGACTTTTATCAACTCAAGAGAGTTGAATAGTCAACCATGATTTTATTCCCATTTTGCTTTTCTCAAATAAACAAAATATCCAAATATGTTACCTATAAGTCTTGCAATGCCACCACCAATGTATCATCAACCATGACACATGTATGCTTGCATGTGTGCATCCATATCAACATATACATACACTCATGCATGCATCATAAAGAAATAGGTTTTAATAAATAAGCTAGTTGACCTAATGTTAAATCAACACTTGATTTAATAACCCGGTCATATCACATACGACCCGTCCAAGAGTAAACGCCCGATTAAAATACGGTATCAACTACTCGCATTTAATCGAGCTCCCACGCATATCTCATATGCACCCAACATCGTTTCGCCTGAGCTAGGACACCCCTTTTTGGGACTCTAAGACTCGTCAATATGCTAGAAGTAGGCGGTGATCACATCACATGCCAACAAACTTTCAGTGTTACAAGTTGTACGTAACGGCTCCCTGGTATTGAGTGATAAGAAGAAACACAAGCGGACCTGCTAAAACTGCCGTCGAGCCAACTGGTAACACTTACCGTACAGTCCGGTCTCTTCATCAATAGTTCTACATATCAAGTCTAAGGGTAGTATCGTCGACCCATTAACCCAATAAGTTAATGCCGGTATATGGTCCATAACAGATCAAGAAACTACTGATAACACTTATCAGTAAATCTCAGTTGCCCTGGCCAGGGACTTCCTGTTATAGCCAATCGTACATGGTGCAACATCAACCCCCAATACCGGGAGAGACAAAACCCCTCCTATCGCTCATTGCCTCCATGTGCCTCGGGACAGTACCCAAAATCCACCTGTTTGCACGACTCAATAGAGCCGTGGTAGGGTGGAGATCAAAGTACAGTGGGAGGACACACAAGACTCTATGACGATCTCAGGTCTACAGACTAACCTGTACCAGTGTCACCTGAGAACTGCTATCCGACGATAGATAAAATACAACATAGGAGTTCTCGGCGAGTCCGTTTAGTGTACCCAGTCTCACTGAGCACCCGTATACGGTCTTTGGTGTCACCACACCAATGGATATTGGATCATCCATCGCCAATCATATGGGACAAGTAACGTATACGCTAGTCTACTCTGGTGATATCGATGCCCCTTATCGATACACCCATGACTAGGAGCATTTCAAGGATATCTCATAAACTACAAATGTCCCACTAGTATGATCCGCATCATAATCTCAGTAGTCAGGCATATCCTAAGGGCTATATCAATATGTACCAAATGAGTGAAAGCATGATCAAATGAACATGGCAAGATAAAGTTCAACCAGATAGCATACTATCATGTCGAGCAAGAATGTCCCTTGAATACACACACACACACACATAAACACACATACACACACACACACATACCGGTACATACAGTATCATATAATGGCCTCTAGGGTATACATATATCCAACAATCTCCCACTTGCACTAAGGCCGATTATTGGCGTATCTTATACCCAACATCTCAAAAAGTCACTCATGCTGCGGCAGAGGGAGGGCCTTGGTGAGTGGATCCACGGTGTTATCTTTTGTTCTCTGAATCTCAATCTCGCGGCGATCAACTATCTCCCTGATCAGATGATATCGCCTGAGGATGTGTGTGGATCGCTGATAGGACCTGGGCTCTTTGGAAAACGCCATAGCCCTATTTTTATCACAATACAATGGTATTGGATCAATAATGGTTGGAACTACTTCTAGCTCCGATATGAACTTCATCATCCAGACGGCTTCCTTGGCAGCATCATTTGCAGCAATATACTCAGCTTCCATCGTGGAGCCTACAACGGTATCCTGTTTGGAACTTTTCCAACACACCGTCCCTCCATTGAGGGTAAAGACAAATCCTGAGATAGATTTGCTGTCATTCTTATCACTCTAGAAGCTCAAATCGGTAAAAGCCTCCATTTGGAGATCCCCGTTACCATACACCAAGAACATTTCTTTAGTCCTTCGCAAGTACTTAAGAATGTTCTTCACAGCTTTCCAGTGATTCTTCCCTGAGTTGGATTGATATCTTCTTATTACACCCAGTGCATAAGCTACATCAGGGCGTGTACATAACATCGCATACATTATAGATCCTACAGTAGAAGCGTAGGGTATAATGCTCATGCGAGCTCTCTCTTCATCGGTCTTTGGGCCAAAGTCCTTGGAGAGAGTGACTCCATGGCTAGAGGGTAAGGCACCCCGCTTTGAGTCTTTCATACTAAACCTCTTTAGGATGGTGTTAATGTACCTGGTTTGGGAAAATCCCAGCAACCTTTTAGATCTATCCCTATAGATCTTCATGCCCAATATGTACGAGGCATCACCCAGGTCCTTCATGGAGAACCTTTGTGATAAGAACAGTTTGACCGGTTTTAACATAGGAATATCGTTTCCTATCAGAAGAATGTCATCCATGTACAATACGAGGAATGTGACAGTACTTCCTACAATCTTCTTATAAACACAAGGTTCATCTGGATTTTTGACGAAATCAAACTCTTTGATAAGATCATCAAAATAGATGTTCCAACTCCGTGATGCCTTCTTTAATCCATAAATGGATTTAAGCAACCTACATGCTTTCCTGCTGCTCCCACTATCAATGAAGCCCTCTGGCTGATCCATATAAACGCATTCTTCTAAATCACCATTTAGAAAAGCAGTTTTAACGTCCATATGCCAGATTTCATAGTCGTAGTGAGAAGCAATAGAAAGTACGATCCGAATGGATTTAAGCATGGCTACAGGAGAAAAGGTTTCGTCATAATCCAATCCTGGTCTTTGACGAAATCCTTTCGCCACAAGCCTTGCCTTATAGGTCTCCACCTGCCCATCTACAACGATCTTTCTCTTAAAGATCCACTTGCACCCTACGGGTTTTTCCCCAGAGGTTACAACATCCAAGGTCCATACTTTGTTGGTGTTCATAGACTCCATTTCTGATCTCATGGCATCCAGCCACTTCACAGAGTCACCACTCGTGATAGCTTGCTGAAAACTGGTAGGGTCATCATCATCCATGATGCAATCTTCTCCATTACCATCAACGAGAAAACCGTAGTATCTCTCCGGTAGGCGAGAAGTCCTACCAGATCTACAGAGTGGCTGAGGCTCATTAGGTTCTGTTGCAATATCAGGTTTAACCAAGTCGTCATTTGTAACCTGTGTCTCTAGAACCTCTTCTAGATCTACCACATTGCCATCAGTATCATTTGGAAAAATATTATTTTCCAAAAATGTGGCATACTGAGAAACAAACACCTTTTGTTCCTCCTTTTGGTAGAAAAGATACTCAAATGAATGTTTTGGATATCCCACAAATATACACTTGACTGATCGTGTCTCAAGCTTGTCCGGATTCTGCTTTTTAACAAAAGCCGGACAACCCCAAATCTTAACTCATTTAGGAGATGGTCTCTTCCCATACCATATCTCATATGGAGTTGTAGACACGGTCTTGGTTGGAACTTTGTTCAACAGAAAAGCTGCAGTCTACAATACATGCCCCCAAAAGGAGAGGCAACTCAGTATCACTCATCATGGATCGTACCATATCTAATAGGGTACGATTCTGCCGCTCTGACACACCGTTGTGTTGTGGTGTGTAAGGGGGAGTGAGCTAAGAGAGAATCCCATTCTCTTTTAGGAAGGTTAAAAACTCTGTACTAAGATACTCTCCACCTCGATCTGATCGAAGTATTTTGATGCTCATTCTAGTTTGTTTTTCTACTTCAAGTTTGTACTCCTTGAATTTCTCGAAAGCTTCAGACTTATGCTTTAATAAAAACACGTGACCGAATCTGGAGAAATCATCAGTAAAAGTTATGAAGTAAGAAAAAACGTCTCTCGCATGTGTAGACATTGGCCCACATACATCACTATGTATGAGGCCCAAGAGCTCAGTAGCTCTTTCTCCGTGTCCAGTAAAAGGAGTTTTGGTCATTTTCCCTTTGATATAAGGCTAACAAGTCGCATAAGATTTATACTCAAAAGGATTTAAATATCCATCTTTATGAAGCTTGTTTAGTCTTGTTTCATTAATATGACCAAGTCTACAATGCCAAAGAAAAGCTTCATTTATATCTGAAAATTTTCTTTTCTTTGTGTGTTGTATGTTGAAAACTGTGTGTTGATTCAGGACATATATCCCATTATTAAGTGTACCATAACCAATCAACTCTTGATTTAGTTTAATGTCCATAACATTATGCTGCAATACAAAATGATATCCTTCATTGTCTAACAAAGAAACGGATACAATATTACAAAGCATGCTTGGTACAAAATAACATGGGTTCAAAACCAATATACAACCCGATAGCAACCCGAAGTGATACTCTTCCACTGAAACTGCATTTACATTGGAACCATTTCCAACTCTGAGAGTATGATCATCGGTCTTCAAAACTCTGCTATTTCTCAAACCCTGCACAGACTTACAGTTATGAGAACCCGAACCGGTATCCAATACCCAGGAAGAACAGTTTATAGAAAAACGGTTTTCAGTTATGAACACACCTGAAACTGAAGCATCACCATGCTTCCTTTTCTCGAGACCAAGATACTCAGTACAGTTCCGCTTCCAGCGCCTCGTCTTCTTGCAATAGAAACATTCTCCTTTCCCCAACTCCGCAGCTTTGGATTTGTCTTTCCCCGTCGCTTTTTTTATTCCTCCTCTCGGTTTGGTGGATTTCTTCTTGTTCTTTCCCTTGGCCTTAGCTTTTAAGACGGAAGAGGAAGATTGTCCAACAAGAAGAGAGGGAGACTTCTCCTTAAGCGTGCTCTCCGCATTTCTCAACATATTGAAAAGTTCGAGTAGTGATTTCTCCATGCTATGCATGTTGAATTTCACTATGAATGGAGCAAAGGAAGAGGGAAGATACTGTAGAACAATATCAATATACTGTTCATTCTCCATTATCCATCCGAGACCCTCAAGCTCTTCAATAAGAGCCATCATCTTCAAAACGTGATCGCCTACTGGTGTGCCGGGAGCCATCCGCATTTGAAACAGCTTTTTAGATGCTTCGTATTGTAGGATACAAGGTTGCTCCCCATACATATCCTTTGTATGGAGAAAGATGGATTGAACATCCATCTGCTCGTGCTGCTTTTGATGTGTATTATCCATCGATGCAAGCGCGAGGGATTTGGCTATAGCACAGTCAATATCCCATGTTTTGCGGATCTTCCGATCCGCAACAGAAGGTTCAGGGCCTGGGCTGGGCGGGGCTGTGGCAGTGAGGACATATGATATTTTATCATATGTAAGAGCAATGTTAATGTTCATCGGCCAATCTTTATAGTTTGGCCCATTTAGCTTATTTTTCTCTAACAGTAGCATAAGTCCAGTCATAGTTATCTGCCATTAGGAGAGAGAAAAGAATAAACTCAGCAAAAGCTCTTGCAAAGATCAGATTGGTTTGTTATCTTATCTAATCGATATCTCCCACTACTTTTATCAAATTTTCCTTCAAACCTTAAAAAGAAAATTTAGCTAGGATTAATTATATTCTAAAACTTCACTAACCGTTCAGCCAGGCCAGTGCCAGTACTTCTGAGGGAGGTTCCCCGTGCTTTCGCACGGACCTAATTAAAATAAAACTTATTTTCACAGAGGCGTAGCCCCGTTGACACCTTTCTAGACACCTAATAAGTTAGCTAATTGTAAAGTGCAAAAATCTCCTGGGAGCAACTTTTGCTCACGGTGGGATTGGGGTCCTACTATCATATAGAAGGTATGCAATCTCATTGCAAATTTCAACTCTTGAAACTCCCGATATGGTTTTTACGCCTAGCACTCATGACCTTAACTATAGTCAACATATCATAAGTACTAGTTAAGTTCGTCCCGTCATTTCGTGATTAACTAGACCCATCCATATGACCCTTAACTATAGTCAACATAATCATATGAATGTCCAAACTAATCGCATCATATACGGTGTAGGAAGACATCACTTAGCTACTGTATACTGCGCCTTAACTATAGTCAAAATACACAGCACGAATACTAAGTACTCTAGTTTCTAAAATGACGGAGGGTTGCGAATAGTTTTTAAGAAAACCTTTAACGCTTTGAACTTGATATCGTTGTAGAATCCATTGGTTTTAAAAGGAGTGGTTTAAGCTCCGCAATTTGAAAACTTGCTTTTTCACAAAAAGCCGAGGAGGTTTCAAATCTGATTCTACAATATCTTTTTAGGTTCCTTTTTGTTTACATTAATCTTATTAATGTAGTCCTATCATTTAAGTCCTTAAGCCATTACAGAAAAGAAGCGAAAATAGAACGTATGCTTATGCTATCCGCATTCGCCACAATGTCCCATTATGTACCGTTAGGTTACTTAACTAACGGCATAGCGGGACGGGACTAGCGCGGATGCAAAACATAAGCAACGTTTATTATATATCACATATATAATACATCATTCATCTCAACGTATAAAGTGATCACATCACAGAAGCACATATATGAAAATACAGGATATACTAGGAGTTTCGTATTTTGTATTTAGCCAACAATAGAAAATACGGATTCCACGGTCACGATGAATAGACAAGCCCACACCCCTAGACCCCTACGAGAGCGGCGAGTGACCCTACCAATTCTAGAGTTTAGGAGACCCGGTCTCGACTCCTCGAGATAGCTTCCCACTAAACCCCAGAACCCGGTCACTTATGCTCCCCTCCTTGGGTCTATCCTAATGCGGAAAAGTAAATAATTTACGACAATAGTGACATCATCCTCAACCCAGAAGTGCCCCAATAAAAGAATATTACATACAATTAATTTTACATGAATGAAAAGAAAAACTCTCATCTCACATAAAAACCCCGGCCATTCATTCACGACGATCATGCACATCGTATCTCAGCAACACATAATATCACATTTCATTAACGTAAGTAAGTATGTGTACCCCAATTGTCGTTGATGTATAGCAACGAAACCGGCGATACACCACATACTACACTTACGGTCGCAGAAAAGAAAGTGAAAAACTACAACAATTGGAATCAACACTGCCTTTAGACATCATAAACCCAGAATATCACATATTCAGGATTTCATGCCTAACAATGTAAATCTTATATTTAGGTCTCAACTATGAAAACACCTTTTCAAAAGAAGCCGAGTAATTATTCCCGATTCTACCAAGACCAAAATATTAGATTTACACACAACTAATTACTTTTCACAAAACTAATTAGTGTAGATTCCAATTATTGTATCACATTTATAAATATCTAAACAATGTTAAATGTTTCGATCGAGTCAACAAACACCCACAAATTACCCGGAAAGCTCAACACCTGAGCAAAGCTAAAATATCCAAAAACGTGCAACGGTGTCTATGGACCAACCGTAGAAGGGTCAACCCATACCTCACCTATAGCGCCACAGGACTACGGCAAACCTTAAGGTTTAGCCATGGTTCTATGGTCATAGAATCGAGTTAGGGTTTTGTTCCACTAGAGGGTCCATAGGGTTACTTGCATGAACATTCAAATATATTTAACTTAGGAAAATTCCAACACTTAGAAAATTTCCAGCGAGGGTAATGAGGCAGTGTGTGATGTTCGTTCGAACTGTTTAATGTCGTCCAAGTTACCAAAACATTGTTAAAATTACGACTACGAAATACTCTAAATAAGCCCCTAAGCTGTAACATTTCAGGAAAATAAAATATTATTTTTGGGAATTTTTATAGTTAAATAATAAATATTATGAATATTTTAATAGTGCGGTATAATTAAATACCGAAAAATCGGGAAAAATTTGGAAATTCATAGAAATTACTAAAATGAGGGTGTTTATATGATTTAAGCTAATTATAAATCTATATGATTAATTATATTCACTTTTTATGCTAATCGTGATTAAATATCGCTAATCGTGCATTAAACTTGTTTTGTGCACCAAGTCTTTTTCACACTTGTTACATTTTCTACCATGGTTCTTCTTCTTTTATGCATGGTTTTATGTTAGAAATGAAAAGATAAAAATAAGAAAAGAAAAAGAAAAGAAAAAGAAAGAAAAAGAAAGGAATAAAAAAGGGTGGTATGAGCATGAGAGAGAGAGAGGTGAGGGGTCTTCTCTTAACCAAGACCATTGCTCTCTTCATTATTTTCTTCATCCTTCTCTTCTTCATCCTCTCATGGCTGCTGCCCCCATCTCCTTCCTCCACTACAACCCTCAAAACACAATGAAAAACACACAAAAACCTTATCCCCACTTCATTAAAAACATGCACAAGCCCATGGCAAACACTTTGGACCAAGCAAGATTTGATTTTGAAGACTTCGGGCAACTCAAGAAAATTCTTGAGTTGCCAAATGAGGTAATTTCTGCACCATTAGACTAGTATTTCAATTCCTTAAGCATCCATACTTGTTTAGAATCGATATTGTGTGGTTTTATGAACATAGAAAATTCCTAGAAGGGGTTTGAGGGAATGTTGAGTTGTGGTTGTGCTAATGAGCCTTATTGGTGACCCTAAACCCCCTTAAAGTGTAAAACCTGGACCAAACCAGTAACTTAACCCAAAATATGGAATTCGGAAACATTCCGTGTCTGAGTTATTAGAGGGTGCAGGGAAATCTGGAGTGATCCGAGACCAATACTTGAAAAGCAAACAACTCTACTAGCCTAGATGGACCACCACGAGACCACCCTATCAATACGAGACCTATTCAATCGTGGGGAGCCAAGGAGGCCAGATTTAGGGGGGTAAGGGCCAGACACATTGAAGAATTGGGTGCCCTTGTTCCTTCTGTAGGTCATATACCCTATATACAACACCTAGTACTGTTTGTGCGCCTTGCTTTTCCCTGAACTAAAATCTGGAGCATGTTTTCTTGGTTTCTGCCTTATGTTTTGAGATGGTTATGGATTTAAGTTTTGGTATTTGGTATTTTATTTGGTCACTTGACGTTTGTACGTCGATATCGGGTGTTTTGGGCTCTTTTGTGTGAGTAGACCATAGGTTTTGACCTATGTGAGATGCGCGTGTCGTTTTGGTTTTGAATTGGATTTTAATGCGATACGATACGTTTTTATATGTAGGTACCCTCGTAAGGAATTCGAGATGAAAACCAAGCGCGTGGCGACATCGGTATCGGCAAGCGAAGATCAAGGCGAGTAGATCTATATCTACGGGGGAAGTCGGGTGGATGGCGTATAGCACCCCCACAAACTTTGATGGAAACCGATTCAATTATAGAATATGGTTAAGAGAAACTTTAATAGAAAACTATAGATAGAGTTAAATGATAGTTAGAGAAACTATATTAGAAACTATAGTATAGTTAGCAATGATATGGTACGATTAATACGTGATAAGGAGATTTGAGGATGATGTTCGACGATATTGCCGTGTTGGATACTATAGGACTAGATAACCGACGTAGATGTGTCATCCGAGCCATACCTATTTCCAAACTGAAGAATCGTATGCATCTTTTAAACAGATACCTTGAGGGACGTTACGGATTTTCAAATGATATATTTTCCTTAAAAACATCGTAGCCCCTACTTTCAAAACTACGATTTGCATCTTTTAAAAACTGATTGTATGGTTCGGGCGTGTATGTTAGATTAGATACGTATGCTTATAGTAAAGTTAGAATGTATTAGTAGAATTGACTTGATGTGGGAGATAAATGCGATGAAAAGATAAGACGATGTGATATGATGATTTGATGATACGTTGGTATACAGTTGCGTGTCGATTAAGATGATTGATACCTTTGCCGGTCTCCTGATACGAGATTATTATGGATGTGACTTGGGAAATAGGTATATAGATATATGTAAAGATGTGAATCTTGAATGATAAGCCGTACGAGACGTTAGTTCCGTACCCTCATTGTCGTAAAGGTTGATAGGATCCCTATTAGTTTTATGCCGCCGTACGATGATTTTCCGTACGTGATGAGTTTGACTTGATGATTGATCCATACCCTTGACTCAAGAATGTCGTACGATGGATTATACCGTACGTGATGTTGTGAGGCTAGATGTCGATTGATAGATTCACCGATTCAGACATATGATAAATACGTATACCTTATAGCTTTTAGCTGATGATTTACCTTATGCAGCATTCATGTTATACTCAATGCATTGCATATACCTGTGCTAGTACACTTACACTATTTGTTAGTTATATGTATGCCCTAGAGGCCATTACTGTACATGAGATGTATATTGTAGTGGATGCTGGGACATATATAGGTAGGACTTTCTTGCTCGACATGATAGTACGCTATCTGGTTGCTCTTTATCTTAACATGTATACTTGCTGTCTCTCTATTACATGTTGATAAAGCCCTTAGGATGTATACTCGACTTCCAGGACTGTGATGTGGATCATACTAATGGGGCCTGGGTAGCCAATTAGTACATCCTTCAAAGTTCCTAGTGGTGGGAATATCGAGACGGGGCATCGATATTCCAGAGTAGACTAGCGTATATCTTCTTGACCAATGTGATGGGCGATGGATGATCCCATATCCATTGGTGTTTGACATCAAAGATGGTATGCGGGTGATCAGTGGTGACTGGGTACACTGAACGGACTCGCCGAGAACTCCCAGATGGTATTATACCTTACGTCAGATGGCAGTTCTCTGGTGACACTGGTACAACTTAGTCTGTTGACCCGAGATCGTCATAGAGTCTGGTGTGTTTCCTACTGTGCTTTGATTTCCACCCTACCACGGCTCTACTGAGTCGTACAAACAGGTGGTTTTTGGGTACAGTCTCGATTCACATGGAGGCAATGAGCGATAGGAGTGGATTCGTCTCTCCCGGTGTTGGGGGTTGATGTTGCGCTATGCTCGACTGGCCATAACTGGAAATCCCTGGCCTAGGTTGCACTGATTTACTGGTAAGTGTTATCAGTAGTTTCATGCTTGTTATGGACCTTACATCGGCATGACTTATCAAGCTACCGGGGTCTGACGTTTACCACCCTTAGGCGAGATATGCGACATATCAGACGAACAGACCGGACTGTACGGTAAGTGTTACTGATTGGATTCACAGGAGTGTGAGCAGGCTTGCTCGTTGATCTTCTGATCGCTCAATACCCGGGTGTCCGTTACGTTTAGCAGACCGCTTGCGGCTTGAGGGTGATTGATATGATCACCACCTACTGCCGGCATATTGACGAGTCTTTAGAGTCCTACACAGAGGTTTCCTGGCTCAAGCGAAATGAAATAGGAGTGCATATGAGATATGTGCGGGACCGAGAATAATACCAGTATGTGATACTGTGTTCTATTCTCGCGATTTGTATCTTCGGACGGTTATATGTGATATAGCCGGGTTACCGAATCAAGTGTTGATTCGATATATTGATACACTAGATATTAGTCGGTTATATGCGATATGACCGGATCATTAAATCATGTATTGATTTAATGATTTAATGTATAATTATATATTTGATATATTACTTTACATTAACTAGTATTTGTTCACTTATGATTGATTTTCTCACTTGATGTGCACAAGTAGTATATATGATATATGTTTGTGCACTAGTTTGTATCATGATTGATGATACATGCAAACTTGGGTATGTGTATGACTTACACCATGTTTAGGTTAATGGTTGGGTTTTATTTATTTTATTTATTTTTGGCAAAAACAAAATGGTGGCTTTCTTTGTTTTTTTCTTGAAGCTTCATGAAGCTTTTTAAGCATCTTTGACAAAGTCTAACCATTTTGTTTTGCATGAGATTTTCACTAACCAAACCATTAGCTCAAACTAGGGTTTAGTCTCTACAAAGGTTAACTCACCCATGGTTGCAATATGATATACTTCACTTGATTATTCATTTTAGTAAATGGATAATTCATTCTTAATCCTTCTTCTTCTTATTCTTCAAGAAGAAGAAAAACCTTTCTTGAAAATGACCAAGTGAAGATTAAGAGTGAGAAATCCAAATCCAAAGTGAACCCATTTCCTATTTCTTCATCCTCTACCACTTGCCATGTAGTATAGGGTGTTCTCTTCACAAAGTTCATGACCAAGTGAAGATGGAGCTTGAGTTTGAGTCTCCTCGACGTAGATCATCTTCGGCCTCGAAGTCAACGACCTAGCCCGCTCATTTCTCCGAAGAAACCATCGCTTGGGTCCGGAATCCCGATGATCGCAGCGAAGGGACGTCAACACGGAGCATTAGAAGTGAAGGACCGGATCTACAAAAGTTGTTATCCCTTTCACTTAGTAGCAAAGTAGTTTGCTTGCTTTTGGTTTCGCCTAATCTCTAGTATACGATCTTGCATAGGGTTGTTCGGCACATAAAAAATTTGATTTTGGCATGTTAGATGCCTTGTGGAACCTCATGAGTGTGCCTAGGAACCCTACATTATTATCGATGATGCGTATGTTACACGTACACAGATTTGCCAGCTCACACACTTCATCATCGATAATTTCCATGTCACTACACAGTAGAACTGCTGCATCATGATATGACTCCTTGCATGATTCACTTGCTATAGTTACATATGCACCATTATACGTTGTTGTATTTGACTTTGGAGAATTTGGGAACCGCCAGATATATTTTTAAACTGGATTCCATTAAAAGAGCGGTTTTCCCTCGATATGTGCATGTTAATGTTCCATATTGCATGATATATGGATATGCTTAAATTTCTGTTATATGTCGCATACATCATGCTTTACGATTATACGCATTGAGATATGTTGTTTTCATGAGATTTCTGGATTTGAGAACCGTGGTCATTTTAAAAGAAAGTGTGTATCGTTTTAAAAATCCGGTTTCTCTTTATATGATATTTCAGTGCGTCCACCATGCGTTTTCTCGGTTCTGAGACATGTGACAGTGATACCCGATCGAGGAGCTGGATGAGGCCGATTGCGAGTACATAGTGGACCCGGTATGGTACCCCGGGACAAGAAAGGGATGCTGTGCAGCAGACGGTGAGCCTGGTAGAGGGACTACTACCTACCGGTGATAGTATTTAGGCTCGGCGGATATCCGGAGGATACCGACCAGAGTCGAGAGATGATATGGGCCGATCCGGACTGGCGGAGCCCGAAGGCCGATCCGGACTGACGGAGCCTGAGAGATATGAGGATTTTCGTATCGATGCTGGGCATTGTTTCATGATGTTTCCGAGTGTCGGTGCTGGGCACTCAGGTTCCATAATTTAGATGTGTCGCGAAGGACACACGTTAATTTATATCCTCATATTTTCATCCATATGCTTTTATGATACATACATTGATGATATGGTTGGACGAGATTCGCAAGCATACAGACATTGATCATATGATTGGATGATATTCGCATACATATAGGTGTTGATTACATTGTTGGCACACATACAGATATGGTCACCGTAGATATCATAGTATTACCTTTATGATACAGTTAACCTAGGAGTCGTTGTTTATTCGATTTCTATCTGTTGATATCTTTCTATTCACGAGTTGGCAACTCACCCCCGTTGTGCCACAGTTCTTGCAGGTTGACCGCACGGATCAGTAGCGGTATCGCTGGCACATAGCTACTTTTGGGTGATTTGCTTGGTAGGTAGGACATTTGTATCGTACCCACTATTGTATTACATTTCATATTGTATCTAGTTAACTCCATCAATCAAAACCAGTGTTTGTATAAGTAATGAGACTTAGGAAGACTTGTAGTTGCGAGATTGAGCGATGGGGTTTATATTCGCTTTTTGGGTTGATATCTTGCTTATTTATTTTCTTTTGTGGTGAACTTCGCCGTTGGGCATCGTATACTTATTTTTATGCTTTGCGTGGTTGTGATCCGCCGTCTGGCGAAGAGCTAGCTCCCGCTTAGGGATGCCTTTACTATCTCTATGTATTTGTGGTTTTGGATCAAAATAAACAAAGGAGATGCTACCCAAATTTTTAAAAGACGAAACATGTTTTCAAACTAATAAATTCCACTTGCATTTTTCATGATTCCTTTTCTATGCATTTAAGAAAACTGGATTTCATTATACCTTTATTTCAAAACTGCACCACTTTTATTTTTCTTAAAAAGGTTTAGATTTCTGGGTTTCGACTTACTTGAGTTACGTTACGCCTTTAGACGTCGTGTGATTCAAGTGCCGGTCATGAGCTAGTATTTTGGGTCATGACAAAGTTGGTATCAGAGCGCTAGGTTTAACCTTTGTTCGAGTCTATGTTTGACTATGCGTAGTCTAGGGCGTGTATATATTTCGGAAGCTAGGCTTGACCTTACGAAACATAGACTTGAATGGGGGGTATTAGACCCGAACTTTCGTTTCATAGGTTGACCCTGATTGATGTAGTAGGTAGCTTGGATAGTGTGACGTACTATACGTATGTTCTGCGGTATATTTGCGATACGATACTCCACTTAAGAAACCTTAGGATGTACATATTTTGAGATCTGTGATTATCATCGTACCCATTGTTATACATCTTTTTGAGATCCTTGATTCTATTCGTTTCCATGATCATACCCTTATTGATGTTGTTCCTTCTTATGATCATGTATCCATTCTGGATCTGTCGTTTCCTTCCATGCCTTTGATCTGTTTTATCGATACACGGTTGAGCTTCCTGTCACCATGTTTGAGTGCAGATTGAGCTGCTGCTAGTGTTGCAGTCAGGGCGAGCTCGTCTGGTATGAGGGCTGACTATTGTGTTTTCTGGTGACATAGGAACGTCTCGATGTAGTGTTCGTCTTGCGACCTCTTGTTGAGGCGAGTGGTTGGTTTTACACCGGATGATCAGGCCATTGTTAGAGCTGCCTATTGTGAGAGGACTATTGATGTACAGCATACCTCCAAGATCGTGATGTCGTCTACCGTGTAGACAGATAACCCAGCTGATGCTGAGATTGATAGGATGTCGCCTCCAGACTTTACGAGCTGAGATCGCTAGAGCTTTCAGGAAGAGATACGATAGAAGATAGCTAGTCTACTTTGAGCTGAGAGACGAAGGGTATTCACATGTCGTCTAGGAGAAGTTAAAAAGTTCGAACGAATGTCAGAAACCTATTTTTCCAAGTCTAAGTATTCGGAGGAACATGCAAGTAATTCTGTGGAACCTCTAGAATAATGAAACCCTAATTCGACATGATGACCATGGAACCGCTTTCAAACCTTCGGGTTTGTAGCAGTTTAGCAGTACCATCAGTGAGGCTTAGGTTTGCCCTTCTACGGCTGGTTCAGAGGTACTATAGTATGTACCAGATATAATTAGACAGTGCTCTGGTGTTGAGATTTTGGGGAATTATGGGACTTTGACAAATCGAACGAAAAGTTTAACGTCGTCTGGATACCATATGATAAGAGATCAGCAAGCTGACCAGCTTCGGATAGAGGACCTCACCCAGATGCGTTGTGAGTTGATCGAGAACGGACGAGTATTGAGTATTCCTCCGATGGTTGGGGTGAGTTCCCAAGGACGTGTTCGGCGAGAGATCTTCTACAGAGTGATGAAGATACCGAGTTCGTGACTTCGAGTCCGTGTGAGAGACTCCGGATTGACCGTAGCCGAGAACAGTTGCAGTGCGCAGATATCATGGCGTGACGTCGAAGTGGACGATGATACAGACAAGTGGAACCACAGGTTCGCGCGAGAGGTTGACGAACTGTTGTTACTCCCCGTCGAGATCAGAGATCTGATATGCTTACAGAGGCGTTGCGATATGACCAATTTCCGAGGAAATGTTGTGATGAGAACGCAGATGTCCAGAAAATGAGAAAAGATTGAGTACCAGCCTCCGTATTGTTCGGCATAAGAGAGATTGGAAGAGACCCTGAGCAGGTTCCTTCCAAGACATTGCTGCGATGAGATTTGCACCCAGGATCAGACGGGTCACGTGTATTCAGAGGGTCAGAGGCCGATGCCAGTGATGTGCTTCTTTACGTGGTCATGATAATTGGCCGAGAGATGACCAGAAAAGTGCCAGAGCGGAATCGTTTCCGTTAGCACACCGGACCGGGCCGACGAGCCGATGGATTGCGAGATATAGGGTTCCTAGGCACACTAATGAGGTCTCACAAGGCATCAACCATGCCAATTTCAAAAATTACAAGTGCCGAGAAAGCCTAATACGGATCGTTAACTAGATTTTAGGCGAAACAAAGAAACTAGTTAACAACTTAACTAAAAGAACGGAAATACAACCTTTGTAGATCCGGTCCTCCACCTCCATAGCTCCATGATGAAGTCTCCTCGCTGTCCAAATAGAATCCCGGGCTCTAGCGTCGGTTTCATCGGAGAAAAAGCGGGATAGGTCATCGACGACGATGCCGAAGATGATCTACGTCGAGGCATCACAAGATCAAGCTCCACCTTCACCAAGCCATGAAAACTTATGAACACCCTATACTACTTGGTAAGAGGTAGAGGATGAAGAAATAGGAGGTGGGTTCACTTTAGATTTGGATTTCTCACTCTTTTTCATCAATCACCATTGATAGAAACTAGGTTTTCTTCTTGAAGAAGAAGAAGAAGAAGAAGATGAATATTATGATAAGTTATTTAAAAATAAAAACCAATATGATACTTATCATAATCTTAACCTTAGTTAGGTGTAGAGAATAAACCATGGTTAGGGTTAATGGTTAAGTTTAGGAAAAGAACAAGAATGGTCAAGCTTTCAACACATCATGAAGTTTCCACAAAACTACAAAATAAGCCACCATTCTCATTATCTTTTCTAAATGAAAATAAAAAAATAAATGAATAAATAAATGAAATGAAACCCTAACCACTAACTAACCATGGTTTAATTCTTTACACAAACCCAAGCAAGAATGTATCATCAAACATGATACAATCAAGTGCACTAAAATATATCACATATACAATATGCATTTCAAGTGAGTAAATCCATTTAAAGTGAACCAATACTAGTTAATGCAAAGTAATATATCAAATATATAATTATACATTAAATCATTAAATCAACACTTGATTCAATGATCCGGTCATGTCGCATATAACCGGCTAGTATCCAATGTATCGGCTTATCGAGTCAATCCTTGATTCGATAACTAGCTTATATCGCATACAACCATTCGACACATTCATCGCGAGAATGAAATATGGTATCACATACACGCATTATTCTAGGTCCCGCACATATCTCATATGTGCTCCTATTTCGTTTCGCTTGAGCCAGGAAACCTCTGTGTAGGACTCTAAAGACTCGTCAGTACACCGGCAGCAGGTGATGATCATATCAAGCATCCACAAGCCGCAAGCGGTCTGCTAAACGTAGCGGCCACCCGGGTATTGAGCGATCAGAAGATCGACGAGCAAGCCCGCTCACACTCCTGTGAATCCAACCAGTAACACTTACCGTACAGTCCGGTCTGATCGTCTGATATGTCGCATATCTTGCCTAGGGGTGGCAAACATCAGACCCCAATAGCTCGATAAGTCGTGTCGATATGAGGTCTATAACAGTTCGAGAAACTACTGGTAACAGTTACCAGTAAATCTCAGCAACCCTGGCCAGGGATTTCCGGTTATAGCCAATCGAACACAGCGCAACATCAACTCCCTATACCGGGAGAGACGAATCCCCTCCTATCGCTCATTG
Organism: Agapanthus africanus; assembly: GCA_030015575.1. NCBI lineage: Eukaryota > Viridiplantae > Streptophyta > Magnoliopsida > Asparagales > Amaryllidaceae > Agapanthus > Agapanthus africanus. Next base: position 397,657,904 of record CM057343.1, read on the forward strand.
CCTCCATGTGATTCGGGACTGTACCCAAAAACCACCGTTTTGCACGCCCTCTTGGACGTGGTAAGGTGGAAATCAAAGCACAGTGGGAACCACACAAGACTCTATGACGATCTCGGGTCAACAGACTACTCTGTACCAGTGTCACCAGAGAACTGCCATCTGACGTAAGGTATAATACCATCTGGGAGTTCTCGGCGAGTCCGTCCAGTGTACCCAGTCTCCACTGAGCACCCATATATCATCTCTGATGTCAAACACCAATGGATATGGGATCATCCATCGCCCATCTGTATGGGTCGAGAAGGTATACGCTAGTCTACTCTGGTATATCGATGCCCCGTCTCGATATACCTACGACTAGGGACTTTTAAGGATGTACTTATGGACTACCATGTCCCCACTAGTATGATCCGCATCATAGTCCAGGTAGTCAAGTAAACATCCTAAGGGCTTTACCAACATGTATCAGAGAGACAATCAGCGTACACGTTAAAGTAAAGAGCAACCAGATAGCATACTATCATGTCGAGCAAGAAAGTCCTCCCTATATATGTCCCAGCATCCACTACAATATACATCCTATGTATAGCAATGGCCTCTAGGGCATATATATAACTAACAATCTCCCACTTGCACTAGGGCCATCTGATAGCAGTGGTTGTAGTATCTCATACTCAACCATCCCATAAAAGTCTCTCTCTGGGAAAAGGCCTTTGTGAGTGGATCCACCGTGTTGTCCTCTGAGTCTTCTCTCCTGACCTCGATCACCCTGGAGATCAACTATCTCCATGATCAGGTGATACTGCCTTAGAATATGTCTGGATCACTAATGGGACGGACGTTCCTTGGCATAAGCCACAACTCCATTGTCACACAATGGGAGGAACTCAGTTCATCTCATGAACAAATATACATCCAGACTGCCTCTTTGGTGGCATCTTAAGTAGCGATGTATTGAGCCTTTATCGTCTAGTATGCCACGGTATCTAGCTTGGAACTCTTCCAACATACCGTCCCTTTACTGAGGGCAAAGACAATGCCTGTGACTGACATTCAGTCGTCTTTATCACCCTGGAACACTTCCAGTGATTCTCCCCAGGATCAACTGATACCATCTCACTACAGCTAGTGAGTATTTTAGCATCCATTTAGATCTATCTCATAGATCCAAAATCCAGGATTTAGGAGGTATCACTCTGATCCTATATGGAGAATCCTTGTGATAAGCGGAGATTGACCGAGCGTAGCATAGGAAACTCCTTCCCTAACAAGAGTATGTCATCCACGTACTCTACGAGGATCGGCACTATACTCTCTACTATCTTTTTGTTTATACAAGGTTCATCTACCATTTTGATGATGTCAAACTCTTTGACTAACACATCAAAACAGATGTTCCAACTCCGCGATACCTGCTTTATTCTATAAAGCATCTTGTACACGTTTCCGCTGCTCCCACTGTCTACGAAACCCTCTGGCTGTGTACTTATAGACGTTCTCTTCTAAAACATCATTTAGAAAAGCAGTCACGGCACCCAACCGCCAGATATCGTAATCATGGTATGTAGCCGTGGCAAGTAGGATCTGGATGGACTTAAGCATAGCTACTTGAAAAGGTTTCATCATTATCCACACCTGGTCAATGATGCAAACTTTTAACAAATCTAGCTTTGAAAGTCTTAACCTTTTTAAGTACACCAAGTAATCTTCTCAAGATATACTTGCTCCTGAGGGGGATTTAACCCTTCAGATATAGCAACCAAAGTCCATACTTTGTTGGTGTACATGGATTCCATCTCAGAACGCTAAGCATCCAGCCATTCTTACAGAGTCCCACTCCTGATGGCCAGCTCGAAACTAGTGGGTCATCATCTCATGATGCAATCCTCGCTCCCACTGTCATAGAGTAACCGAAGTATCTCTCAGGTGGGTGAGGAACCCTACTAGATCGGCGGAGAGGCTGAGGTTCGTTGGTAACTATTGAATCCTTTGGTTCTTTCAAATCATCAGCTGCAGTTTGTATAGCTGGAACCTTTCCAGTTCTACATAACAGACCTTGTCTCGAGCTTGTCCGAATTATGCTTTTAGACATAGGCCGGACAACCCCAAATCTTAACTAACTTAAGATATGGGCTCTTCCCTTATCATATCTCATATGAAATGGTAGGCAACTGACTTGATTTGAACCCTATTCAATAGGTATGCAGCTTTTAAGTGCATAACTCCCAAAAAGGAAATAGGAAACTCAGTAGTACTCATCATAGAGCACACCATATCATATAGGGTGCATCTGCTCCGCCCCGATATACCATCGTGCTATGGTGTATACGGAGGAGTAATGCTGAGAAAGAATCTCATTCTCCTTTAGAATAGTCTAGGATTTCCGTGCTCAAATATTCTCCTCCTTGATCACATCAAAGGACATAATACTTATACCCGTTTTGGTTCTCTACTTCTAACTTATATTCTGTGAATATCTCAAAAGGTTCGGACTTGTGTTTCAACAGGAACATAGGTCTGAATCTCGAAAGATCATCAGAGAATGTAATGAAGTACAAGGGACCGGTCTTGGCATATGTTGACAGGGGACCTTACATACATCAACATGTATCAATCCCAAGAGTTCACTAACTCTTTCTCTGTTTCCAATAAACAGAGCTAGTGTCATTATATCTTTGTGACATGACTGGCAAGTTTCACAAGATGTAGATTCAAACTGATTTAAATATGCATCTAAAATGTAACTTCAGCCAGTCGGATCGCATTGATATGACTTAGTCTACAATGCCTCAAGAAGTATTCGTTCATTTCTGAACTCTTCCTCTTGTGTGTGTTCTGTATACTAAGAACTGTAGTTTGATTTAGAACATCAATGCTTTTAGATAACGTGCCTGAACCGATCAACTTTTTATATAGGAAATGTTCAAAACATTATCCAACAATACAAAATTATATCCTTTCTTTACTAATAAAGAGACTGATATGATTTTGTATATCAGGTTCGGTATCTAATAACATTCGTTCAGAATCAATGTATTTGTAATACAGGGTGACAGTGACCAACAGACTTGGCTACAACACTTGCCCCGTTTTCTGCCTCATGAAACTTATCACCCGTTCTCAGTTCTCTACCTAGCTGTAGCCCTATGTAACAGATTACATATATGGGATCCTGATCTGGTATTATATACCCAGGACGTAGAGGATACAGAGAAACAGTTCTTTGTAACGAACACACCCGAAGATGATGCATCATATGCACTTTCTTCGTTTGGGCGGCATAGGAATTCTGGTATTCCCCAATTTCCTGCTCTGTCTTATAACAATTATAAGTTGGAGCGGGACCAACGTTCCCCAGCTCAGTATAACAAGCGGGTTCGGTCAATAATCCGTATTATTATCTTGATTAAGGCGTGATATGGTCGCTACCAGGAGAGAGAGAGAAAAAAAACACTCAGCGTGCGCTCTTCCAAGAATAGATTGGTTATTATTTTATCTAATCAGGATGGCTCCCACTGCTTTTTATCAAATCTTCCTTCAAACCCTAAAAGGAAAGACTAGCCGGGATTAATTACACACTACAAGTTCGCCAATCTTTCAGCCAGGCCAGTGTCGGTACTTTGAGGGAGGTCCCCCGTGCTTTCGCACGAACCTAATTAATGTAAACCTCGTTTTCCCAGAGGCTTAACCCCGTTGACACCTTTCTAGACACCTACTTGATCGGCTAATTGTAATGTATAAAACTCTCCCAGGAGTAACTCTTACTCGCAGCAGGTATCGGGATCCAACAATCTCATAGAAGGTATGCAATCTCATTGCAAATTTCAACACTTGAAATTCCCGATAATTTTGCCCCTAGCGTCCTATGACCTTGACGGAGGCCAAACTACCCATAGTCCGCTAGTCAAGTTCAACCCGTCATTTCCTGATTGAATTAAACCCACCCGCACGACCCTTGACGGAGGCCAAACAACGCCGTACGAATACCCTAATCCAATCGCATCATATGCTAGCAGATAAGCACTAGTTAGCTACCGTACACTACGTCTTGACGAAGGCCAAACTACCGCAGCACGAATACTAACTAGTACTTATCTGAAATGACGGAGGGCTACGACAGGTTTTTCTGAAAACCTATTGCGTAATGAACTTGATATCGTTGTAGGATCGAATGAATTTTGAAATGGAGTGTCTTTGAGGCTTTTCTAGTTTTGCTAAAGGAGTCACTCCCGGTGAAGGGATTGTCGGTCCTTTCCTCGTCGAATGAGGTGCGGGATATATCATATATATCACTGTGCAAAGCAGAAACTATAGAAGCAATCAAAAGACAAATCGAGTGTGTAGCATCTGCCAGTTATTGCTAAAGGAGTCATTCCCGGTGAAGGGATCTCGGTCCTTTCCTCATCGAATAAGGTGCAGGATATATCATATATACAGCTGTGCAAAGCAAGAACTGAAGCTACCTTTTTATTTTGAAATTCGATTCTACAACATCTTTAGGTTTCTTATATTTCATTAATCACATTAATGAAGTCCCATCATTTAAGTACCTAAACATCACAGATAAATACGACGTACACTTATGCCATCCGCATTCGCCTCGATGTCCCCTCATGCACCGTTAGGTTAGGTAACTAACGGCAGAGCGGGGCAGGGCTAGCGCGGGTGTAAAACATAAGTAACGCCTATATAATATATCATATATACTATATACTGTATCTATCACAGAACATCACATGATCACATCACAGATATCGCAGCAGAAGAAACATATGAAATATTGGATGTACTAGGACGTCCGTGTTTTCAATACGAGCCAGTATAAAACACGGATTCCACGGTCGCGATGAATAGCCAAACCCACACCCCAAGACCCCTACGAGAGCGGCAAGAAACCCTACCAATTCTAGAGTTAGGAGACCCAGACTCGACTCTTCGAGTTGGTCTCCCATTGGACTCCAGAACCCGGTTACTTGTGCCCTCCTCCTTGGGTCTATCCTAGTGCGGAAAAATAAAATTATATACTAACGGTGACATCTTCCGCAACCTGGAAGTGCCCCAAATAAAAGAATATTACATACAAGTTTTTACATGAATGAAAATGAAAAACACTCATCTCACATAAAAAACCACAGCTATTCAAACACGACGATCCAATATAACATATCCAGCAACACATAACATCTCATGTCATCAACGTAAGTAAATATGCGCACCCCAATTGTCGTTGACATATAGCAACGAAACTGGCGATATCACATATTACACTTACGGTCACAGAAAAGAAAGTGTAAAACTACAACAGTTGGAATCCGCAATCTCTTTAGACATCACATGCCTAATCAAATGAATTCCTTAGACATCGCATGCCTAACAATTATAAACCCCGTATTTTAGTCTCATTATCGAAAACATTTTTCAATATCAAGTCGGGCAATTCAACAAGATTCCCGACATCCTGATCGAATGCTCGTCGCAAACTTTAGTAGGCGGCCGCACCCCCGACGTCGTCGACGAAGTGCACCAAGGCGGAACACCACTGCCGCGAGCACCCGAACGGATGCTTTCGGCGACGGGGTTCTCCTACAGTCACTTGGTCGGGGCTAAGGGGTGTAGCTGTCTATTAAGTTTACCCGGCGAGTATCCGCGTACGCTACGTGATTGCGACGGACTTTTGATCACATCAAAATTCCGTGGCAACCGATCAAGTGAGACTAAACTGCTATGTTTATAACATTCATTCAGTTATCTCATAACTGCTTGTGAATTCCAATTATTGTATCACATTCCAGATAAATAGAAAATGTTAAACTTTCCGATCGAACATTCAAACACCCAAGTTTTCCCGAAACAGATCATCACATGAAATAAGTTCAAAAACATTCACTTCGTGCCTCAGTACCAACGGTCCAGCCGTAGAAGGGTCAAGCCAACGCCTCACATGTGGCACGCCGTACTGCCCCAAACCCGATGGTTCAAGGGGCAGTTCAAGACGGTCACATAATCGAGTTAAGGTTTTTTTTCTTCTAGAAGGACCATCGCGTTACTTGCACTACTTAGAACGTCTTTAAACCACAGAAAAATCCAACACATGAAAATTTTCCGGCAGGGGAAAGATTGGGTATTTATATCCGGTCGAACTTTTTAACATATTCTAAAATATCTGGAAAAACACATAGGCAAAATTAGATAATCCGATCGAATCATCGAGTTCCAATACAACCCCAGAACACCCAACTCCAGAGTCAAAATAAAAAATACCCAGAAAATATAGCATTTAAATATAAGAATTACTGTGAAGAAAACAATGAAAGAGGAGACCGTACGGCCGCGGAACCGCCGCACATGCAAGGCTTGTACCGCGGTTCCGCGGTGGAATATTCGAATTAGACCCTCGTATTTCACAGTAATTCAAATTAGACCCTGCTTAATTTTCTGCATATTTTTAATATGGAAAAATCCACTTTTTCAGAAAAAGTCCAAAGAGCATGTTTAGGGTTAGGGTTTCGGTTCGATCGGTTTTCTAATTCCGTCTACGCATCGCCTAAGGCTCTAGCTAGGCTCTGATACCACTGTAGGGTTCCTAGGCACACTAATGAGGTCTCACAAGGTATCAACCATGCCAATTTCAAAAATTACAAGTGCCGAGAAAGCCTAATACGGATCGTTAACTAGATTTTAGGCGAAACAAAGAAACTAGTTAACAACTTAACTAAAAGAACGGAAATACAACCTTTGTAGATCCGGTCCTCCACCTCCATAGCTCCATGATGAAGTCTCCTCGCTGTCCAAATAGAATCCCGGGCTCTAGCGTCGGTTTCATCGGAGAAAAAGCGGGCTAGGTCATCGACGACGATGCCGAAGATGATCTACATCGAGGCATCACAAGATCAAGCTCCACCTTCACCAAGCCATGAAAACTTGTGAAGGAAACACCCTATACTACTTGGAAAGAGGTAGAGAATGAAGAAATAGGAGGTGGGTTCACTTTAGATTTGGATTTCTCACTCTTTTTCATCAATCACCATTGATGGAAACTAGGTTTTCTTCTTGAAGAAGAAGAAGAAGAAGAAGATGAATATTATGATAAGTTATTTAAAAATAAAAACCAATATGATACTTATCATAATCTTAACCTTAGTTAGGTGTAGAGAATAAACCATGGTCAGGGTTAATGGTTAGGTTTAGGAAAAGAACAAGAATGGTCAAGCTTTCAACACATCATGAAGTTTCCACAAAACTACAAAATAAGCCACCATTCTCATTATCTTTTCTAAATGAAAATAAACAAATAAATGAATAAATAAATGAAATGAAACCCTAACCACTAACTAACCATGGTTTAATTCTTTACACAAACCCAAGCAAGAATGTATCATCAAACATGATACAATCAAGTGCGCTAAAATATATCACATATACAATGTGCATTTCAAGTGAGTAAATCCATTTAAAGTGAACCAATACTAGTTAATGCAAAGTAATATATCAAATATATAATTATACATTAAATCATTAAATCAACACTTGATTCAATGATCCGGTCATGTCGCATATAACCGGCTAGTATCCAATGTATCGGCTTATCGAGTCAATCCTTGATTTGATAACTAGGTTATATCGCATACAACCATTCGACACATTCATCGCGAGAATGAAATACGGTATCACATACACGCATTATTCTCGGTCCCGCACATATCTCATATGTGCTCCTATTTCGTTTCGCTTGAGCTAGGAAACCTCTGTTTAGGACTCTAAAGACTCGTCAATACACCGGCAGCAGGTGATGATCATATCAAGCACCCACAAGCCGCAAGCGGTCTGCTAAACATAACGGCCACCCGGGTATTGAGCGATCAGAAGATCGACGAGCAAGCCCGCTCACACTCCTGTGAATCCAACCAGTAACACTTACCGTACAGTCCGGTCTGATCGTCTGATATTTCGCATATCTTGCCTAGGGGTGGTAAACGTCAGACCCCAATAGCTCGATAAGTCGTGTCGATATGATGTCTATAACAGTTCGAGAAACTACTGGTAACAGTTACCAGTAAATCTCAGCAACCCTGGCCAGGGATTTCCGGTTATAGCCAATCGAACACAGCGCAACATCAACTCCCTATACCGGGAGAGACGAATCCCCTCCTATCGCTCATTGCCTCCATGTGATTCGGGACTGTACCCAAAAACCACCGTTTTGCACGCCCTCTTGGACGTGGTAAGGTGGAAATCAAAGCACAGTGGGAACCACACAAGACTCTATGACGATCTCGGGTCAACAGACTACTCTGTACCAGTGTCACCAGAGAACTGCCATCTGACGTAAGGTATAATACCATCTGGGAGTTCTCGGCGAGTCCGTCCAGTGTACCCAGTCTCCACTGAGCACCCGTATATCATCTCTGATGTCAAACACCAATGGATATGGGATCATCCATCGCCCATCTATATGGGTCGAGAAGGTATACGCTAGTCTACTCTGGTATATCGATGCCCCGTCTCGATATACCTACGACTAGGGACTTTTAAGGATGTACTTATGGACTACCATGTCCCCACTAGTATGATCCGCATCATAGTCCAGGTAGTCAAGTAAACATCCTAAGGGTTTTACCAACATGTATCAGAGAGACAATCAGCGTACACGTTAAAGTAAAGAGCAACCAGCTAGCATACTATCATGTCGAGCAAGAAAGTCCTCCCTATATATGTCCCAGCATCCACTACAATATACATCCTATGTATAGCAATGGCCTCTAGGGCATATATATAACTAACACGAGATTGGTAATCCACAAACAAAGTGAGGACCCAGAGATGAAAGACACCAAACCATGAGCAAGAGGCAAGCGGACGTTCTTTCTCTGCCAGTTTTGGGCGCACCGACATTTTTTCGATATTGTAGGAGGTGTAACTCAAGGTTATTTTTTTTGCGATTTGCGTTTGTGATCCGAGTATCACGCTTATATCTCTTGGATTTGAGTTTTGATGATTAAGTTTCATGATATGGTTTTCGTGCAGCATGGCTGCACCTGCTGGGTATATGCATTTTGTGCACAGTTATTGCACTCGATTTATGTTTATACACCGCTACTTCGATTTGCGATTTGTGTGTATTTATTACACTTGATATCGGTTTTGTGCCTTGGCTGCACATGTTTATGATTTCGTGGATTTCATATGGTTGATTTGATTTTGTGCATGTGTTATACACTCGATTTAGTTTTTGCACTCGGTATAGCTTACATGTGCTTGTAGTGCATTGATACGTGTTTTGTGCAAGCAGTGGCACACGTTTATGATTTTATACACCTTGGCACACCCGGTGTTGCTTTTTATACGCATTTGAGTTATATGATGCATTCCATGCACTTGTTGCACCCAATTTGTATCTGTATTTTGTGCACTGGATGCAATGTATTTGATATTTCGTGCACTGGATGCACCGGATTTATATTTTGTGCCCTTGATGCAGCAGATTAGTATTTTTGTGCATTGTTGCACTAGACTTGCATTTCATGCGTTTATTGCACCAGGCGGGTATTTCGTGCATTGGTTACACTAAATTTATACTCAGTACCTTGGTTGCACTTGATTTATGTTTTTGAGCATTATTTTACTAGGTTTATGTTTTGTGCGCATCGGAGGCACTTCAGTGAGATTCTACTCGTGCCTGTTGGATGCCCTTGATTTAGATTTTATCCGTGCATATTGGATGCGATTTCATTCGTGCGGGACAGATGCACTTGATTTGGATTTTCGCGTATGTTGGGCGCATGATATGAGATGTGATTTTGTGCACACCGGATGCACTGGATTGAGATTTCCGTGCACTCTAGATGCACTTGATATTGTTGTCGTGCACACCCGTTGCACTGGACAGATGCTTTCGTGCACACCTATTACACTTAGTTTTGCTTTTGTGCACATTGGTAGCACTTGTATTTGGACTTGATTTCCATGCGCACCATACGCACGTGATTGCTGGATACGCCTTTTGAGGCTGATTTTGTTTTGAGCACTTTGTTTTCATGATAGGTACTATATATTATATAGTAGCCGAACATGACTGATATGAGGACAGTACCTGAGTACTTTGCATGCATTAAAAGTTTAACCAGAGGTTTTCAAAAGCTATTCCCTACGTGCCCGCGAGCGGCACAAACATTTATAAAGGAAAATCTTTTGGGATATTTCAAAAAGGCGGAACGTATGTTTAGCAAAACCAATATGAGCATATATTTATTTCATTACAAATGAGCGTCCATCACTTGTGCCGTGAGTTACGCATCACACGGCGGTCCAGGAAAGATTTTGCAAGTATTTTATTCAGATTTCAGAGATTTTTCAAGGATGCGTACTATATACATACTATAGTATTTGACTAGTGTATATTGGATTTTAGCATTTGATTTTGAGATCTGTATCGCCATTGTAACTCTGAGGATATGCGTGCAAATCCGGTGATTTGCATGACGCTTGACGGAGTTCAATTTTCGAGTTGTGTACTCGTTTTCATGCGCACTTGACGCGTTGAGTTATTTTTGTATCTTTCGTAATTTCGGAGCCACGTTGATTGATCGATTTATTGAAATGTTTTAGATTTTGGGGGTGTAAAGTTTAAATTCGGGGACCAAATTTCTTTAAGAGGGGAAGATTGTAACATTTCAGGAAAATAAAATATTATTTTTGGGAATTTTTATAGTTAAATAATAAATATTATGAATATTTTAATAGTGCGGTATAATTAAATACCGATAAATCGGGAAAAATTTGGAAAATCATAGAAATTACTAAAATGAGGGTGTTTATATGATTTAAGCTAATTATAAATCTATATGATTAATTATATTCACTTTTTATGCTAATCGCGATTAAATATAGCTAATCATGCATTAAGCTTGTTTTGTGCACCAAGTCATTTTCGCACTTGTTATATTTTCTACCATGGTTCTTCTTCTTTCATGCATGGTTTTGTGTTAGAAAAGAAAAGATAATGATAAGAAAATAAAAGGAAAAGAAAACAAAAGAAAAAGAAAGGAATAAAAAAGGGGGGTATGGGCATGAGAGAAAGAGGTGAGGGGTCTTCTCTTGACCAAGACCATTGATCTCTTCATTATTTTCTTCATCCTTCTCTTCTTCATCCTCTCAAGGCTGCTGCCCCCATCTCCCTCCTCCACTACAACCCTCTAAATACCATGAAAAACACACAAAAACTTTATCCCCACTTCATTAAAACAAGCACAAGCTGATGGCAAACACTTTGGACCAAGCAAGATTTGATTTTGAAGACATGGGGCAACTCAAGAAAATTCTTGAGTTGCCAAATGAGGTAATTTCTGCACCATTAGACTTTTATTTCAATTCCTTAAGCATCCATACTTGTTTAGAATCGATATTGTGTGGTTTTATGAACTTAGAAAATTCCTAGATGAGGTTTGAGGGAATGTTGAGTTGTGGTTGTGCTAATGAGCCTTATTGGTGACCCTAAACCCCCTTAAAGTGTAAAACCTAGACCAAACCAGTAAATTAACCCAAAATACGGAATTTGGAAACATTCCGTGTCGGTTTGTGAGTTATTAGAGGGTGCAGGGAAATCTGGAGTGATCCGAGACTAATACTAGAAAAGCAAACAACTCTACTAGCCTAGATAGACTACCACGAGACCACCCTGCCAATATGAGACCTATTCAAGCCTGGGGAGCCGAGGAGGCCGGATCTAGGGGGTAGGGGCCGGCCACATTGAAGAATTGGGTGCCCAGGTTCCTTCTGTAGGTCATATACCCTATATATATCATCCCTGTACTGTTTGTGCACCTTGTTTTTCCCTGAACTAAAATCTGGAGCATGTTTTCTTGGTATCTGCCTTATGTTTTGAGATGGTTATGGATTTAAGTTTTGGTATTTGGTATTGTATTTTGTCACTTGACATTTGTACGTCTATATCGGGTGTTTTGGGCTCTTTTGTGTGAGTAGACCATAGGTTTTGACCTATGTGAGATTCGCGTGTCGTTTTGGTTTTGAATTAGATTTTAATGCGATATGATACGTTATTATATGTAGGTACCCTCGCAAGGACTTCGAGACGACAAGCAAGCGCGTGGCGACATCGGTATCGGCAAGCGAAGATCAAGGTGAGTAGATCTATATCTACGGGGGAAGTCGAGTGGATGGCGTATAGCACCCCCGCAAATTTTGATGGAAACCGATTCAATTATAGAATATGGTTAAGGGAAACTTTAATAGAAAATAATAGATAGAGTTAAATGATAGTTAGAGAAACCATATTAGAAACTATAGAATAGTTAGCAATGATATAATACGATTAATGTTTGTTATATGTATGCCCTAGAGGCCATTACTGTATATACGATGTATATTGTAATGGATGCTTGGACATATATAGGGAGGACTTTCTTGCTCGACGTGATAGTATGCTATCTGGTTGTACTTTATCTTAACATGTACTCTGATTGTCTCTATGTTACATGTGGATAAAGCCTTTAGGATATGTACTCGACTACTAGGACTATGATGAGATCATACTAGTGGGGCCACGGTAGTCGATGAGTACATCCTATAACTGTTCCTAGTCGAGGGTATATCGAGACAGGGCATCGATACACCAGATTAGACTAGCTGTCACGTCCCGAAAGTACGGAACATAACCGGCACTTAAACTACGAAACGTCTCGAGGCGTACGTAATCTAAGTAAGCCGAAAACCCAGAAATCCAAACCAAGAAAAGTAGTAGAGTGAAGGAAAAACCAATTTAAATCAAGTAGTTTTATTAGCATAAGCTGAATTATGCGTTTTTTTAAAACATCAAATATTTCTTGAAAATTTCGGCAGAGTCTCCTTTGTAAATACCGGCCCCCAAACGGGATACAACATGAATAGTATACGAAATCAATAAAAGGCATCCTCAAGCGGGAGCTAGCTCTTCGTCAATCGACGGTCACAACCATACAAGCAATATAATATACAACGCTAACGGCGAGGATCAAAAACTCAAAAGGAAACTCAAAACAACAAGAAATCCACAGAGATATAATGCGCGACTCTAAGGTCGAAAGAATAACATCACTGGTCTCTATCTCAAAATAAATACATGTTTGGTTGATGGAATTTACTAGATACAACTGAATAATATTATATAAAGTAATATGATGGGTACGATACCAATAAACCCACCTACTAGTAAGTCACCCGAAACAAGCAGTGCCAGCAAAGCCATAATGGAACCTGTACGGCAAAACCTGCAAGAACTGTGGCACAACGGGGGTGAATTGCCAACTCGTGAATAGAAAAACATCTACGAACAGAAACCGCATGAACAACGCAATCCTAGGTCAACGATCATAATATATCCTCAAATATATATAACATGCAGCCTATAACAATGACTAGGGTAAATATCTAACCCGAGTGTAATCCCAAGTGCTCGTGTCAGTGCCTCAGGTAGCAATATATCATTTGGATGATGTATGAATGCATGAAACAGAATAAAACTGCTTTCATAATTTAGTGAGATTTCTGTACTTTAAAAAGAAGTATCATAAATGAAATCAGCATAAACAGTGTCTAGCATCGACACAAAACATAAATCCCCATGTCTCAATATCTCAGGATCTCAATGTCTCAATCTCACTATCTAGGGCGCCGTCAATCCAGACCGGCCCCTACCATCAATCTCAAGACCACGACGGTATCCTCCGGATATCCGACGCGTCGGGTAAAATCACCGGTCGGTAGTGCTCCCCTGCCAGGCTCAACGTCAACAACACGACCTTCTCGCCCCGGGGTACCGCACCGGGCCCACCATGTACCCGAAACGGTTCATCCAACTCCTCGAATCGGGTTTCGAAATCCATCAGCAAACTCATGGTGGACGACTCATATATAATGGGAAAACCGCACTTTTCATTTAAAAGAGAGAGAAAAGAAGTTTATAAATGTTTTTGCGCTTTTCCCCCAAATCCAGGAAATCTCAGGAAAATCCGAATCCAAATCCTCAATAGCATGTAAACTGTGAATATAGGCATGAGAATCCATGAATGCGGCAAAACAGTGAATAATAACATGCATGAAGTAGCAGGTAATAACTACAATGTCTGAACTAGCATATAAGGCAAGTACACTAATATCATGTCTAAACTATTAGCTAACAAGCTATGTCAATGTAATAGTATTTTCTAAGTGTACGTGACATGGCAATTACCGATGAAGATGTGTGTGAGCCGGCAAGTAAGTGTACGTGGTACATACGCATCATCGGTAATGGTGCTGGTGTCCTAACATCATAATATCAACAATAGCATATGAAATCACAATATGAATATACGATGCGGAGCGAACAGCAATAATGTGCGGGAGTAGAATACTAGATACAACAATAACTATAAGTCAAACAATGGTGCCTTTTAAAAATAACACGAATCGCGGTGTTTTGAAAATAAGGGCTACGGAGTTTTTAAGAAAAGATACGTCTTTTGAAATATCCGTAGAATCCCTTGACCTGTCTTTTAAAATACCCACGATTTGTTAGCTTTTGAAATTGGTAGGAGTCGAATCTAGTCTACCAACTATACTAAACTATAGGGCTAAGCTAACAGGCAAACTGAAGGTAAGGAAACCGCCTAATATCTGAGTCGATACACACACACACACACACACACACACACACACACACATATATATATATATATATATTAGTCGGTGATCCCGCCTCAATAATATCACATCCGATACCATATCTATAATCAGACATTCCTACGTCAAGAGTGCGGATCAATCATCAATATATAGCTCGTACGTAAATCCGTCGTACGGCATCCCAAATCTAGGTACGGGTCAATATCACATTCATCATACTATTCATCTGGTATCCTCTTTATCAAATATCATGATCGGGGTACTGATCTATGTCTAGTACAATACTGATACCGTCTAAGTATGCATACACGTGTGTGAAACACTACGTCAAGGACCCGCTACAACGTCATGTCGCATCTCAAATACGAACCGTGCCATATCACCGATCTCATCGACTCATCTCAAATCCCAAGTACTATCCTCATCATCCGTGCATGTGTATATGAATGTATATATGCATAGTCCCATACCCACGCATATATACATATATACACATCCCCATCAACGCACAAGAAAGTAATGTATGCAAGTCTGTGTGTGCGTATGTGGGTATAACAACTACTCTAGGGTTTCACAACTAACCCAAAGCTAATCCATGAACACATAATCATATCATGAATAAACATTCTCGTATCATGAAACACGTATATAAATATATATATATGAATTATACTACGGACTGCGGGGGTGCTATACGCCATCCACCCGACTTCTCCCCGTAGATATAAATCTACTCACCTGGTCCTTGCTCGCCGGTGCGGACATCGCCACGCGCTTACTTGTCGTCTCGAAGTCCACATGGGGTACCTACATATCATAACACACCGTATCGCATTAAAATCTGACTCATGACCAAAACGACACACGAATCCCACATAGGTCAAAACCTATGGCTGCTTTTATAATTCAACCCAAAAACCCTCGACGTCGGCGTACAAACGCCAAACCATCGAGAAAAACCCAAACACACTCATTTGCACGATCACAAGCACTAATAATACTATAAAATAGGTTAAAATTCACAAAAACCCCAAATTCACCTTAAAAGCCATTTTTCCGAAAATATAGCAAGCAAAAATTACCCGTTTTAGTACAAAACTCGACGTTTAAACAAATCTAGAGGCCATAATACTTATTAAATATCTTAAATAAGTCATAAAAACAATTTCCATAATTTAATCCCAATAAATTTTATTAACCCCAAAATTCTAGTTTACAATATACCCAAATTTTAAAAATTTTATAGCAAAATGCATAAACAACAATTTAGCTTGGATTTTCATGAACTAAAAGCATTAAACTACTCAATATAATATTTATAATGACATGAAACCTTAATTGGAATTTTATCTCACAAGAATATAATTATTTTAGAAACCTAGTTTACAAATTAGCATAATTAACACAATTTTTAAACTAACCATTAACAACTAGATACAATCTTGTTTTAACATATCAAAAGAGCCTAAAAACATCACACAACCATACACCAATTTCACAAAACCCTAACTTGATTTTAAAACCCAATTCTAGAATTTCCAAACCCTAACTTGAAGATTTATAACTAGCAATTCAACCACTTTAACACTTGAATACAATAGCATATCATAATTAAACTACAATCTAGCTATAATGTTAAGAATTTACCCCACAATTATCTTGAGATCTAACAAGAATCTAGACCTCCAAATTGAAATCCTTGCACCAAGATCCATGCTATAGGGGCTAAGAAAAAATGGGTTGGAGCTTGATTTGGATTTTAGGAATTTTTTGTAGGGATTTGAGGCAAAAATGGGGGATTTTTGATGGGGAAAGAGAGGAAGAAATGGAGGGGCTGAAGGATGGGGCTCGGCCGGGTGCAGGTGGGAAGGGGTGTGGGAGTGTGTGAGGTGGGGAAAGGTCAAATGGGGAAAGTCCAAGTCCACTAAGTCAAAGCCCACTCCTTTTACCAATTTCCTTCTTTCTTTTGTTTTGTTTTCTTTTCTTTATCAAAACAAGTGGGGAAAATTAAGGGGGGCTGCTAAATTCAGCCAAGGGGGGGGGGAATGGGGTTTTGTGAGTGTGGGTATCGGTGTGGAGTGATGGAAAATGATAAATACTATACCCCAAACATCCATTTACACTAAATTCACTATTTAAGAATTTTTCTTCGATATTTTCTAACACCGTTTTGGCAAACCATTTCATTTCAACAACCACATGATAAAATTTTTTTTAATGTGTTATGATGCAAAAAATTTATTTCAACTCATTCCAATTTGTAATTTTCCCTAATTAAATATATTAGTGACGGCTTAAAATAATATTAAAATAATTATTTTCGGAAAAATTTTCAGAAAATTTGAAATTTCACCAGTGGCTCAATAAATACCAAATAATAGCAATTACATAGATAGAATATGTATATTTAGTTTTATAATAAAGATATTTGTATTTTGACTTTTTACAGAAAACCCCCTTATTTTACCGATTTTCCGAAATTTCACCGAAACGATTTTCAAAACGTTACAATCTTCCCCCTTTAAAGAAATTCGGTCCCCGAATTTAAATTAAACTCCCCCAAATACTAAAATATCTACGCAAAACCATCAAGTCACCGGGGCTCCGAAATCATAAATACATAAAACAAATCGTAGCGCAGCGCATGCGCATGAAAAATGAGCATGTAACTCAAAATTAAAACTCCATCCAGCATCCCGCAATCATCGGAGTCATGGTGAAGACACAATGTCTAAATCCAAAATGAAAATCAATATGATATACATCATTAAAACATCTGGAAGCAATGCATGCCAAATCTTCTTCAAATCGCTGTGTGATGCTCGCAGCACTGCACAGTGGCGGACGTCTATTGTAAGAAAATAACAACATATATATATATATATATATATATATATATATATATATATATCCTTTGTTTAATATGTACGTTCCGCCGTTTTGGAAACAATTTAGAAGGGTTTCCTTGTTTTAAACATTTCGTGTCATATCAGACACATAGGTAAATACTGAGACTATAGCTCGGTTTTTGGAAATCCCTTCAATAACTATCAATGCATGCAAAATATATTCAGGTACTGTCCTCTGACTAGTCCTGCTCGGTACAAAAACTCATAGGAATCATCATAAAGACGTACTGCTCCATAAGAAATCAATTCCCAAAATATGCATATAAATACTATGTGCGTCTGGTGCGCAAGGAAATCAGAATCCATATATGTTACATACATGCGCACAGAGACAACATCTAAGTGCATCGGGTGTGCACACAACATCTGTCATAGGCAACGTGTGTGCCTGACAGCAAGGACAGGTGCATCCGACATGCACGAAGAATCTCGATTTAGTGCATCTGGTGTGCACCAAAATCGCTTCTCAAAACATGTGCGAAAATCTAAACCAGGTGCATCCATCATGCACGAGATCATGAAATCCAATATCAAGCGTCAAACATGCGCAAAATCAAATCAGGTGCACAAGGTGCACAAAACAAACATCGAGTATCACAATCGAAATCCAAATCCAGTGCATCTAAGTGCACAAAATGCGTATCACTGCACTGCGAGCATATGTGAATCATACCGAGTGCAAAAACCAAATCGTGTGTGTATATACGCACCAAATCAACTCAACTGTATGAAACCCATAAAATCATAAACGTGTGAAACCAAGGCACGAAAATGATATCAAGTGCAACAACTGTGCAAAAATCGTAAATACTCAGTAGGTGCAACCATGGTACATGAAAACAAATATCATGAAACTCAATCATCAAAATCCGTCATGCGAATAGATCGTCCAAAATACCGAAATCAAATATGGCGGAATAGTCCCGCTCAAGCACATCCTCCAAGAATCTCTGGCCAACTGTCGTGGTCACTCATAGCATGTCTCGTCAACGATCCTGAACTCTGGCCTGCCGGTGTGCGTAACATGACCACTCCTGGGTCCAATTCTTCTTGTAATTCATTCCAGAAGGGTCCTGTCGAGATCTATCCCAAATCTCGTCTCTTCCGAACTGTCCGGAAGTCATCGTCCCTTACTAGATCTGTTCTCGTTCCGGAACGGCTCCATACTCATCGCGACTCCTTCTGGAAGGTATATCCAAGCACAATATCTCGGCATGCGTATCGCATCTCAGATGTCGGCGGAGTGGAACGACGTCTCATCAAGATCTCGTACGAACCTCTTACTCTACTTCTCTCTGATGTCGACTGCTTTGGACTCGTCTCGTCGTGGCTGCATGGACCGAGCTCCTACGGCTATCCTCGTATTTGGAGTCTCCCAAGAAATGCATCTCACCACCTAGCATCCAAATGAAGTCAAACCATCCGATCGATTCGTCAAAACCTCATAATCCCCCAAGAGCTCAACATCTTGGGTACAGTTTAATAGTATCGAGTACGTACCACAGCATCGATGGTCCAGCCGTAGAAGGGCAAACCCAAGCCTCACTAATGGCGCCGCGGAACTGCCGCAAACCCTAAGGTTCAAAGGCTTTCACACGGTCATTAAGTCGAGTTAGGGTTTCATTCTTCTAGAGGGTCCATAGAATTGCCTGCATGCTCTTCCGAATACTTTAAACTTGGAATAATAGGTTTCTGACATTCGATCGTCTCTGTCGACTTTCAACGTCTCCGCGTGAAGTCGTCTCCAGCTGGGATCAATCTATCTGATGTCCTCGCATCGGGGTAGGCGAACGAACCACATGTCCTAGTCATTCATCCTCGGGTGACTAGCAACCTCCTATCATCTCTTAGTACAACTCGTACTGCAATAGCTCCAACACCTGGGGCGATATCTCGTCGTTCGCAGCAACAACTGGCTCACTCGTCTGCACGTTGAACAGTGCCTCAATTATCAGGAGTAAGCAGTACGCCAACGGTTATCAAAATCTGGCTGGCCTCTATCATTGGCTCAATCCTCTGGTACTGATCGGCACGTCCGAGAAATCTCGTAAAGGCGATTCGCCAAACGCTCGTGGCGCGAAAACACAGTAAAAAGACACATCTCTGCAATCGTGTGTCGCCGGAATTACGCCCTGGTCAGTCCCCGTTCGTGACGAGCTCGTGCTGACCGCAATTCTAGCCGTAACTCTCCCTGCCCGTAATTGTGGCAGCAAACCGTAACTGATACCGATGAGGCTAAATCAGGAATGAATATAATACTGAACAAAGAAATGTACATCCTAAGGCTTCTTAAGTGGAGTAGCGTATCGTAAGTATGCCGCGGAACATACCCACGGTACGTCACTCTACTTTAGTCACATATTCCATCAACCAAGGGTCATCCTACGCTCCGAAGGTAAAACCTAACGCTTTGATACCAACTTTGTCACGTCCCGAAAGTACGGAACATGACCGGCACTAAAACTACGAAACGTCTCGAGGCGTACGTAATCTAAGTAAGCCGAAAACCCAGAAATCCAAACCAAGAAAAGTAATAGAGTGAAGGAAAAACCAACTTAAATCAAGTAGTTTTATTAGCATAAGCCGAATTATGCGTTTTCTTTTAAAAATTCAAATATTTCTTGAAAATTTCGGCAGAGTCTCCTTTGTAAATACTGGCCCCTAAACGGGATACAACATGAATAGTATACGAAATCAATAAAAGGCATCCCCAAGCGGGAGCTAGCTCTTCGTCAATCGACGGTCACAACCACACAAGCAATATAATATACAACGCCAAGGGCGAGGATCAAAAACTCAAAAGGAAACTCAAAACCACAAGAAATCCACAGAAATATAATGCGCGACTCTAAGGTCGAAAGAATAACATCACTGGTCTCTATCTCAAAATAAATACATGTTTGGTTGATGGAATTTACTAGATACAACTGAATAATATTATACAAAGTAATATGATGGGTACGATACCAATAAACCCACTTACTAGCAAGTCACCCGAAACAAGCAGTGCCAGCAAAGCCATAATGGAACCTGTACGGCAAAACCTGCAAGAACTGTGGCACAACGGGGGTGAGTTGCCAACTCGTGAATAGAAAAACATCTACGAACAGAAACCGCATGAACAACGCAATCCTAGGTCAACGATCATAATATATCCTCAAATATATATAACATGCAGCCTATAACAATGACTAGGGTAAATATCTAACCCGAGTGTAATCCCATGTACCCGTGTCAGTGCCTCAGGTAGCAATATATCATATGGATGATGTATGAATGCACGAAACAGAATAAAACTGCTTTCATAATTTAGTGAGATTTCTGTACTTTTAAAAGAGGTATCATAAATGAAATCAGCATAAACAGTGTCTAGCATCGACACAAAACATAAATCCCAATGTCTCAATATCTCAGGATCTCAATGTCTCAATCTCACTATCTAGGACGCCGTCAATCCAGACCGGCCCCTACCATCAATCTCAAGACCATGACGGTATCCTCCGGATATCCGACGCGTCGGGTAAAATCACCGGTCGGTAGTGCTCCCCTGACAGGCTCAACGTCAACAACACGACCTTCTCGCCCCGGGGTACCGCACCGGGCCCACCATGTACCCGAAACGGTTCATCCAACTCCTCGAATCGGGTCTCGAAATCCATCAGCAAACTCATGGTGGACGACTCATACATCATGGGAAAACCGCACTTTTCATTTAAAAGAGAGAGAAAAGAAGTTTATAAATGTTTTTGCGGTTTTCCCCCAAATCCAGGAAATCTCATGAAAATCCGAATCCAAATCCTCAATAGCATGTAAACAGTGAATATAGGAATGAGAATCCATGAATGCGGCAAAACAGTGAATAATAACATGCATAAAGTAGCAGGTAATAACTACAATGTCTGAACTAGCATATAAGGCAAGTACACTAATATCATGTCTAAACTATTAGCTAACAAGCTATGCCAATGTAATAGTATTTTCTAAGTGTACGTGACATGGCAATTACCGATGAAGATGTGTATGAGCCGGCAAGTAAGTGTACGTGGTACATACGCATCATCGGTAATGGTGCTGGTGTCCTAACAGCATAATATCAACAATAGCATATGAAATCACAATATGAATATGCGATGCGGAGCG
Source organism: Agapanthus africanus (assembly GCA_030015575.1). NCBI lineage: Eukaryota > Viridiplantae > Streptophyta > Magnoliopsida > Asparagales > Amaryllidaceae > Agapanthus > Agapanthus africanus. The sequence goes on from CM057343.1 coordinate 397,679,611, forward strand.
AACAACAATAATGTGCGGGAGCAGAATACAAGATACAACGATAACTATAAGTCAAACAATGGTGCCTTTTGAAAATAACACGAATCGCGGTGTTTTGAAAATAAGGGCTACGGTGTTTTTAAGAAAAGATACGTCTTTTGAAATATCCGTAGAATCCCTTGACCTGTCTTTTAAAATACCCATGATTCGTTAGCTTTTGAAATAGGTAGGAGTCGAATCTAGTCTACCAACTATACTAAACTATAGGGCTAAGCTAACAGGCTAACTGAAGGTAAGGAAACCGCCTAACATCTGAGTCGATACATACATATATATATATATATATATATATATATATATATATATTAGTCGGTGATCCCGCCTCAATAATATCACATCCGATACCATATCTATAATCAGACATTCATACGTCAAGAGTGCGGATCAATCATCTATATATAGCTCGTACGTAAATCCGTCGTACGGCATCCCAAATCTAGGTACGGGTCAATATCACATTCATCATACTATTCATCTGGTATCCTCTTTATCAAATATCATGATCGGGGTACTGATCTACGTCTAGTACAATACTGATACCGCCTAAGTATGCATGCATGTGTGTGAAACACTAAGTCAAGGACCCGCTACAACGTCATGTCGTATCTCAAATACGAACCCTGCCATATCACCGATCTCATCGACTCATCTCAAATCCCAAGTACTATTCTCATCATCCGTGCATGTGTATATGAATGTATATATGCATAGTCCCATACCTACGCGTATATACATATATACACATCCCCATCAACGCACAAGAAAGTAATGTATGCAAGTCTGTGTGTGCGTATGTGGGTATAACAACTACTCTAGGGTTTCACAACTAACCCAAAGCTAATCCATGAACACATAATCATATCATGAATAAACATTCTCGTATCATGAAACATGTATATAAATATATATATATATATATGAACTATACTACGGACTGCGGGGGTGCTATACGCCATCCACCCAACTTCTCCCCGTAGATATAAATCTACTCACCTGGTCCTTGCTCGCCGGTGCTGACGTCGCCACGCACTTGCTTGTCGTCTCGAAGTCCATATGGGGTACCTACATATCATAACGCACCGTATCGCATTAAAATCTGACTCATGACCAAAACGACACACGAATCCCACATAGGTCAAAACCTATGGCTGCTTTCACAATTCAACCCAAAAACCCTCGACGTCGGCGTACAAACGCCAAACCATCGAGAAAAACCCAAACACACTCATTTGCACGATCACAAGCACTAATTATACTATAAAATAGGTTAAAATTCACAAAAACCCCAAATTCACCTTAAAAGCCATTTTTCCGAAAATCTAGCAAGCAAAAATTACCCGTTTTAGTACAAAACTCGACGTTTAAACAAATCTAGCGGCCATAATACTTATTAAATATCTTAAATAAGTCATAAAAACAATTTCCATAATTTAATCCCAATAAATTTCATTAACCCCAAAATTCTAGTTTACAATGTACCCAAATTTTAACAATTTTATAGAAAAATGCACAAACAACAATTTAGCTTGGATTTTCATGAACTAAAAGCATTAAACCACTCAATATAATATTTATAATGACATGAAAGCTTAATTTGAATTTTATCACACAAGAATATAATTATTTTGGAAACCTAGTTTACAAATTAGCATAATTAACACAATTTTTAAACAAACCATTAACAACTAGCTACAATCTTGTTTTAACATGTCAAAAGAGCCTAAAAACATCACACAACCATACACTAATTTCACAAAACCCTAACTTGATTTTAAAACCCAATTCTAGAATTTCCAAACCCTAACTTGAAGATTTATAACTAGCAATTCAACCACTTTAACACTTGAATACAATAGCATATTATAATTAAACAACAATCTAGCTATAAGGTTAAGAATTTATCCCACAATTATCTTGAGATCTAACAAGAATCTAACAAGGGGGTGTGGGAGTGTGTGAGGTGGGGAAATGTCAAATGGGGAAAGTCAAAGCCCACTAAGTCAAAGCCCACTCCTTTTATCAATTTCCTTCTCTCTTTTTTTTTCTTTTCTTTTCTTTAGCAAAACAAGTGGGGAAAATTGAGGGGGGCTGCTGAATTCAGCCAAGGGGGAGGAAAAATGGGGGTGTGTGAGTGTGGGTATGGGTGTGCAGTGATGGAAAATGATAAATACTATACCCCAAACATCCATTTACACTAAATTCACTATTTAAGCCTTTTTCTTCAATATTTTCTAACACCGTTTTGGCAAACCATTTCATTTCAACAACCATATGATAAAATTTTGTTTAATGTGTTATGATGCACAAAATTTGTTTCAACTCATTCCAATTTGTAATTTTCCCTAATTAAATATATTAGTGACGGCTTAAAATAATATTAAAATAATTGTTTTCGGAAATTTTTTCAGAAAATTTGAAATTTCTCCAGTGGCTCAATAAACACCAAATACTAGCAATTACATAGATAGAATATATATATTTAATTTTATAATAAAGATATTTGTATTTTGACTTTTTACAGAAAACCCTCTTATTTTACCGATTTTCCGAAATTTCACCGAAACGATTTTCAGAATGTTACACTAGCGTATACGCATCTTGACCCATATGATGGGCGATGGATGATCCCATATCCATCGGTGTTTGACATCAAGGATGGTGTACGGGTGCTCAGTAGAGACTGGGTACACTGGACGGACTCACCGAGAACTCCCAGATGGTATTATACCTCACGTCAGACGGCAGTTCTCCGGTGACACTGGTACAGAGTTGTCTGTTGAACGGAGATCATCATAGAGTCTTGTGTGATTCCCACTGTGCTTTGATTTCCATCATACCACGTCCAAGAGGTCGTGCAAAAAGGTGGCTTTTGGGTACAGTTCCGAATCATATGTAGGCAATGAGCGATAGGAGGGGATTCGTCTCTCCCGGTATAGGGAGTTGATGTTGCGCTGTGTTCGATTGGCTATAACTGGAAATCCCTGGCCAGGGTTGCCGAGATTTACTGGTAAGAGTTATCAGTAGTTTCTCGAACTGTTATAGACCTCATATCGACACGACTTATCAAGCTACTGGGTCTGACGTTTACCACCCCTAGGCAAGATATGCAACATATCAGACAACGAGACCAGACTGTACGGGAGTGTTACTGATTGGATTCACAGGAGAATGTACAGGCTTGCTTGTTGATCTTCTGAGCGCTCAATACCTGGGTGGCTGTTACGTTTAGCTGACCGCTTGCAGCTTGTGGGTGTTTGATATGATCATCACCTATTGCCGGCGTATTGACGATTCTTTAGAGTCCTACACAGAGGTTTCTTGGCTCAGGCAAAACGGAGTAGTGGCACATATGTGATATGTGCGGGACCAAGAATAATGCGATATGTGATACCGTATTGGATTCTCACGATATGAGATATCGGCCGGGTATATGTAATATAGCCGGGTCATCGTATTATTCGGTTATATACGATATAGCCGGATTATCGGATCAAGTGTTGATTCGATAATTTAATGTATAATAATATATATGATATATTAAATTACATTAACTAATATTAGCTCACTAAAAGATTCTTTTTCTCACTCGGGTAATACATTGATATATATGCGATATATGTTAAATGTATTATTTTATTTTGTTACGATAAATATTATATATATGATATATGATATTGTAACATGGTATGATTACTAATGCAACATGTTTTGTGGAGATTAAACAAGATTAGGGTTTGATTTGGGTTAGTGCATTCATGAACCTTCTAGAAGGTTTCTTTTGTTTTTGCAAAGATATTTTCAAATGACTCATGCTTTAACCCAACCCAAACCCTAGCCCTAGTTAATTCTCTACATGGGTTTAGTTGACCATGGTTGCATTATTCATCATATTTATCTTTTCATTATTCATCACAAAAGGTTTCTAATCTTTATTCATCTTCTTCTTGCTTGACTTCTTCATGAAAAGCTTTCTTGCTTTGATTTTGTGATAAAAAATGAGAGAGAAAAAGATTATAAATGAGAGCAAAAATCCTACTTCACCATTCTCATCTACCCTTGCTCTTTAGATGAGAGTGTTCACTTCATTTAGTGAGTGTTAGCTTGTGTTAATGAAACTTCAAGGTAGATCATCTTTGTTATTGAAGATCGGAAGCAAGACTGCATCTTTCTCTTCGTGGAGCCTCTCGAGAGTCCGGAACATGATGATCGCAGCGAAGGGAACTCAACACGGAGCTTAAGAAGTGAAGGACCGGATCTACAAAGGTTGTAATCCCTCTCACTTAGTGTTAAAGTGTTTAACATGCTTAGTTTCGCATAAACTCTAGTTTAAAGATCCGGCTTTGGGTTGTTCGGCACGGCTAAAATTTTAATCGGGCATGGTTGATGCCTCGTAGACCCTTGTGAGCGTGCCTAGCAACCCTACAGTGGTATCAGAGCCAAGCTAAAGCTTTAGGCGAAGTCTAGGCGAAGTTTAAAGTCCGATCGAACTCTGAATACACGATATAACCTAGTTTCTGGAAATTTTTCAAAAATGTGATTTTTTATGAATTAAAAATGCTCAGAAAAACAAGAAGGAAAAACTAAGAATTACTGTGAAGTACGGCTCACTAATTCGCTCATTCGGCCGCAGAACCGCCGCCAAACCCTTGGTTTGGACGAGGTTCCACGGCCAAACTTTTGAATTAGTCCCTGAAACTTCATATATTTATTCTTAGGTCCTTTCTTGTCATTTTTTTCTGGGAACTTTTTGATTACACTCAAGTGTTGAGTTTTCTGGGTTGTATTGGGGACTCGTTGATTCGATCGGATAATTTAACTTCGTTTGGTTTGTCCGGATAATTTTTAGAAACTGTTAAAAATTTCGACCGGATATCAATAACTCACTTTTTCCCGACCCGGAAAATTTCCAAGTGTTGGATTTTTCCATAGTTTGAGAACGTTCTAAATCGTGCAAGTAACGCGGTGGACCCTCTAGAAGACAACAAAGCTTAACTCGATTATGTGACCGTCTTGAACTGCCTCTGAACCTTACGGTTTGTGGCAGTACGGCGTGCCACATGTGAGCCGTTGGCTTGACCCTTCTACGGCTGGACCATTGGTACTGATGCCTGTGACAGATGTTTTTAAACTAATTTCAAGTGTTGAGAACTATTTGGGAAAATTTGGGTGTTTGATTATTCGATCGGAAAGTTTAACATTGTCTATTTATCTGGAATGTGATACAATATTTGGAATCCACATATAGTTATGAGATAACTAATTTGAATATTATAAACATAGCAGTTTAGTCTCAGATGATCGGTTGCCACGGAATTTTGATGTGATCAAAAGTCCGTCGCAATCACGTAGCGTACGCGGATACTCGCCGGTAAACTTAATAGACAACCATGCCCTATAGCACCGACCAAGTGACTGTAGGAGAACCCCATCGCCAAAAGCATCCGTTCGGGTGCTCGCGGCAGCGGTGTTCCGCCTTAGTGCACTTCGTCGACGGTATCGGGGGTGCGGCCGTCTACTAAAGTTTGCGACGAGCATTCGATCAGGATGTCGGGAATCTTGTTGAATTGCCCGACTTTATATTGAAAAGAGTTTTCGATAATGAGACTAAAATGCGGGGTTTATAATTGTTAGGCATGCAATGTCTAAGGAATTCATTTGGTTAGGCATGCGATGTCTAAATTGGTTGCAGATTCCAACTGTTGTAGTTTTACATTTTCTTTTCTGCGACCGTAAGTGTAGTATGTAGTTGTATCGCCGGTTTTCGTTGCTATACATCGACGACAATCGGCGTATGCATACTTACTTATGTTGATGATATGAGATATTATGTGTTGCTGTGATATGTTATATTGGATCGTCGTGTTTTGAATAGCCGGGGATTTTATGTGAGATGAGGGTTTTTATTTTCATTCTTGTAAAATTCATTTGCATGTAATATTCTTTTATTGGGGCATTTCCGGGCTGAGGATGATGTCACCATTGTATATTATTTACTTTTCCGTATTAGGTAGACCCAAGGAGGGGAGTACAAGTAACCGGGTTCTAGGGTCCAGTGGGAGGCCATCTCGAGGAGTCGAGACCGGGTCTCCTAACCCTAGAATTGGCAGTGTTGCTTGCCGCTCTCGTAGGGGTCGAGGGATGTGGGTTTGGCTATTCATCGCGACCGTGGAATCCGTGTTTTATACAGGCTCGTATTAAAAACACGGACGTCCTAGTATATCCAATATTTCATATATGTTCTTCTGCTGCAATGTTCTATGATGAGATCATATTACTGCCTTAGACGAATGTTTATATTATATATATGATATATATATTATATATTGTTTATTTCGTTTGATATCTGTTGCTTGTGAAGCATATTAAAATGGGACTTCATTAATGAGATTAATGAAATAAAAGAAACCTAAGATGTTGTAGAAACTTGTTTAAAAACTGGTAGCTCTAGTTCTTGCTTTGCATAGCGGTGTTCATTGTAGAACATCCAGCACCTTATTCGATAAGGAAAGAGCCGAGATCCCTTCACCGGGAGTGACCTCTTTAGTGAAACTAGCAGATAATACAAACTCGGTTTGTCTTTTGATTGCTTCCATAGTTTTTGCTTTGCATAGTGATATTTGTGAAATATCCTGCACCTTATTCGATGAGGAAAGGGCCGACGATCCCTTCACCGGGAGTGACCCCTTTAGCAAAACTAGAAAAGCCTCAAAAACACTCCATTTAAAATCACTCGATTCTACAACGATATCAAGTTCATTACGCAAAAGGTTTTCTTAAAAACCTGTCGTAGCCCTCCGTCTTTTCAGATAAGTACTAGTTAGTATTCGTGCTAAGTTTGTTGACTATATGAAGGCTTAGTGTGCGGTAGCTGATTAGTGCTTATCTGTATAAGCATATGATGCGATTGGATTAGGGTAGTCGTGCGACTTTGTTGACTATGTTAAGGGTCGTGCGGGTGGGTTTAATTCAATCGGGAAATGACGGGTTGAACTTGACTAGCACTTATGATTTGTTGACTATGTTAAGGTCATATAGCTGCTAGGGGCAAAATATTGTCAGGAATTTCAAGTGTTGAAATTTGCAATGAGATTGCATACCTTCTATGAGATAGTTGGATCCCGATACCCGCTGCGAGTAAGAGTTACTCCTGGGAGAGTTTTACACATAACAATTAGCCGATCAAGTAGGTGTCTAGAAAGGTATTAACGGGGTTACGCTCCTGGGAAAACGAGGTTTACATTAATTAGGTTCGTGCGAAAGCACGGGGGACCTCCCTCAAAGTACCGACACTGGACTGGCTAAAAGATTGGCGAACTTGTAGGGTGTAATTAATCCCGGCTAGTCTTTCCTTTTAGGGTTTGAAGGAAGATTTGACTAAAACAGTGGGAGACATCCTGATTAGATATATTAGATAACCAATCTAATCTTGCAAGAGCATACGCTAAGTGTTTTCTTCTTTCTCTCCAGGTAGCGACCATATCACGTCTTAATCAAGATAATAATATGGATGTATTGACCGAACCTGCTTGTTATACTGAGCTGGGGAACATTAGTCCCGCTCCAACTTATAATTGTTATAAGACAGCGCAGGAAATTGGGGATTACCAGAATTCCCGTGCCGCCCAAACGAAGAAAGTGCATGTTGATGCATCATCTTCGGGTGTGTTCATTATATAGAACTGTTTCTCAGTATCCTTTACGTCCTGGGTATTTGATACCGGATCAGGATCCCACATATGTAATTTATTACATGGGCTACAGATAGGTAGAGAACTGAGAACGGGTGATAAGTTTCATGAGATAGAAACGGTGCAAGTGTTGCTGCCAAGTCTGTTGGTCACTATCACCCTGTATTACCAGAATACATTGATTCTGAACGAATATATTATTAGATACCGAACCTGATATACAACATCATATCAGTCTCTTTATTAGTAAAGAAAGGATATAATTTTGTATTGTTGGATAATGTTTTGAACATTTCCTATATCAAGAGTTGATCGGTTCAGGCACGTTATCTAAAAGTATTGACGTTCTAAATCAAACTACAGTTCTTAGTATACAGAACACACACAAGAGGAAGAGTTCAGAAATGAACGACATCTTTTTGAGGCATTATAGACTAGGTCATATCAATGCGACCCGACTGGCTGAAGTTACATGTCACGACCCGAAAGAGCACGTGACTGGCCCTCGAACCATATGAAGTCTATAGGACTCCATCTGATCCAAGTAAGCCAAAAGCCCAGAAATCTAAAACCATTTAAGGAGTAAATAGGGAAAATTAGTTTTAAGAGGTAAAGAAAACATGTTTGAAAATCAAGTTTTTAAATAACTAAGCCGAATATGAATATTTTAAAATGTGTAATTTTTCCTGAAAATTTCGGCAGAGTTTCCTTTATAAAAACTGGCCCCGAACGGGGTACAACAAGAATAATATATATGACATGATAAAAGGCATCCCCAAGCGGGAGCTAGCTCTTCGTCAATCGACGGTCACAACCACGTAAGCAATAATAATATACAACGCCAAGGGGCGAGGATCAAAACTGAAAAGAAACTCAAAAACAGCCAGAAAACCGCAATACTACAAGCGCGACTCTAAGGTCGAAACAATACAACACTGATTTCTAAGTCTGAAACAAACTACAAGTTTTGGTTGATGGACAATTCTAGCTACAATAAAAATACATGAACAATGGCGGTTCTGATACAAAGAACCCACCTAACCAAGCAAGTCACCCATAGGAAGCAGTGTGCCAGAAATGCCGCTATGGAATCTGTACGGCAAAAACCTGCAAGAACTGGGGCACAACGGGGGTGAGTTGCCAACTCGTGAATAGAAAATATCTACAAGCAGAGATCGAATGCATGACCTATCCTAGGTCAATACGATCAGATAATAAATAAACCTCAATATGAATAAAGCTGAAGCATGCTAAACTGGCAATGTAATCTCTATACATGAGTGTAGTGCCAAGTGCTCGTGCTAGTGCCTCAGGTAATAGCATGTCATGAATATGAGGTATAACCAATGTAATCAAATCTGCACACTCGTGGATCCCGTCCACTCGTCACCCACTGAAAATAACCACCATGCATGTAAATATCATGAATCATGTGCATGGGAAATAATATGAGGATATAACCACCCGTGTCCCTCGCGACACATCAAAATCATGGAACCAGGGTGCCCAGCATCGACACCCGAAAACATCATGAAAACTGTGCCCAGCATCGGCATGTAAATCCTCATATATCGGGCTCCGTCAGTCCGGATCGGCCCGCGGGCTCTGTCTGCGGTATCGGACCTCGGCCCCGGCAGTATGCCCAAAACATCTATCGACTCTGGTCGGTATCCTCCGGATAACCGCCAGGTCCAACCAATCACCGGTAGGTACTCGCCCGCCTCCAGGCTCAATCGGCAAAGCTCATCGATCATCTTGCCGAGGGGAACCATACCGGGTCCACCATGTACCCGCAATCGGCTCATCCACGCCTCGATTCGGGTTATACATATCGCTCTCAGCACCGAGAAAACACATGGTGGACGCACTGAAATATCATATCAAGGGTAACCGGGTTTTTAAAGAAATGACATATTCTCTTTTGAAATACCCTCGGTTCCCAAATCCAGAAATATCATAGAAACAACATATCTCAATGCGTACAGTCAAAGCATGATGTATGCGGCATGTAACAGTAATGCAAGCATATCAGTAAGTCATGCAACATGGAATAATAATGTGCACATGTCGAGGGAGACCGCTCTTTTAAAAGGAATCTGTTTTTAAAGAGTATCTTGCGGTTCCCAAATCCCCAATCAAGCTAGAATCATCTATATATGTGTACAGGTATAAGTGTACAATATGCCATGCCAGAATAATATCATGAATGCAATAGTACTATAGTGTAGTGATATGGCAATTATCGATGATGAGTGTGTGAGCCGGCAACAAGTGTACGTGGAACATATACATCATCGATAATGGTGCTGGTGTCCTAGCAGCATGACTGAATGTCACAACAATACAAGCGATGCAATGCAAATAGCAGGAATATGCGGAAACGAATGATCAACGCAAAAGTACAGAACCTGCCCCAATAGATATGTCATGCAACCTTGCCTTTTGAAATAAGACGAATCAGGGCTTTTGGTAAAGTAAGGGCTACGGTGTTTTAAGAAAAGATGCATCATTTGAAAATATCCGTATAACCCTTCTGCTTATGTTTAAAATATCCCCGATTCGTTAGTTTTGAAATAGGTATGACTCGGTCTAGTCTAATGTCTACTAAATAATCTAGACAGGAGGGGTATGAAACCACCTAATCTGAGTCAATATATAAATATAGATATGATAGTCGGTGATCTCGCCTCAATAACATATCGTATGATATCCTCGAGTCATGAGTGCGGATCTATCATCAATATCGGCTCGTACGGTAAATCGTCGTACGGCATCCCAATAGCTGGGTAGGGGTCAATATCACACTATCTTATCACATATCAGGTATCACTTATCATCAAATCACACAATCTGGGGTACTACTGTAAGTCTAGTACAAATCGACACCATCTATAAAATATGAATGCGGGTAAAGCACATGTCCAAAGGCCCGCTAAAACTATCATATCGCACCTCAAAGGCAAACTATGTCACATCGCCGATCTCACGGCCTCACATCAAGTATCATCTCAAACCACGTATCATCCTCCAATCCTGTATATAAACACATAGTCTCATACCCATGTGTAGATATACGCACCATCATATGCACTCTAATAAATGAAAGAATGAATGCAAGTATGTGTGAGTGCAACCACTACTCTAGGGTTCGCACTATACTAAACCAATATATTCTTATCATCAAAATATCATTATTACCATCAATAACCCTAAACAACACATAATAAATATTCGTGTGTATACGTATTCGTATACATCACCACGGACTGCGGGGGTGCTATACGCCATCCACCCGACTTCTCCCCGTAGATATAAATCTACTCACCTTGCTTCTCGTGTGCCAAAGCCGATGTCGCTATCTTCACCTCCTTTGCCTCAACATCACGCGGGGTACCTACAAGTATATCACAATGCTAAAGCACATGAAAATCACATTGGAAACCAAAATGGCACACGCTACCCGCATAGGTAAAAACCCATCGACTCGCATGTAAACACAATCAAAATCCACTTGTCGTTGACGTCCAAACGCCACCCGACAGGAATGAATCACCAAATACCAAAATCCATGCTAAAACAAGTCCCAAATTATACACCAACATAGGAAAATCAACCCAGATTTCACCCTAGATGGAATCAGTCAAAACTAGACATACTCAGGGTCAAAACTAGAGGAAATGGGGGCATGCACAGAAAACGAGGCAATTCCTTAAAATACCTTATTTTAGAATTTTCCATAATTTTTCCCCATTTATCTGTATTTAATTATACCAGAATATTAAAATATTCATTAAAATAATATTAAATTATAAAATTTCCCAAAAATCATATTTTATTATTTTGAAGACGTTACAATCTACCCCCCTTAAAGAAATTCGGTCCCCGAATTTAAATTTAAAACCCCAAATTCTAAAACATTTCGATACGAATTCCAAGTCGTCGGGGCTCCGAAATCATCAACACATAAAACGTCACAGCGCAATGCATGCGCATGAGTACTGAGCAGATAACTCAAAAACAACGCTCCATCAAGCATCCCGCAATCATCGGAGTCAAGGTAAGGACACAATGTCAAATCCAATACAAAACCGATATGATATGGATCAGAACTACACATGCAGACATCCAATCTATACATGTGAATAGCTGATGTAAAAGCATGCCAAATCCTTTTTAAGTTGCTGTGCGATGCGCATAACACTGCACAATGGCGGACGTTTTTCATAAGAAAGTAACTATATATGTATATATATATCCTTTGTTTAATAAGCACGTTCCGCCGTTTTGAAAACAATCAGAAGGGTTTCCTTGTTTTTTTAAAACGTTTCGTGTCATATCGGACACGTAGGTATATACTGAGACTATAGCTCGCTCTTTGGAAATCCCTTCGATAACTATCGATGCATGCAAAAAAAAATAAAAATATCCAGGTACTGTCCTCTGACTAGTCCTGCTCAGTAAGAAAATAATATCCAATAACATAAAAATGTACTGTTCCAAAAGGAATAAATCTCAAAAATATACATAACCCACCCTGTGCATCTGGTGCGCACGAGAATCAAAATCCATATATGTGCTAAACAGATGCACAAAACAACATCTAGGTGCAACGGATGTGCACGAAGCATCTGTCATAGGCAACGTATGTGCCTGACAGCCAAAAATCCGGTGCATCTGACATGCACGAAGAAATCTCGATTTAGTGCATCGGGTGTGCACCAAAATCGTATCTCAAAACATGCGTCCAACATGCGCGGAAATCCAAATCGGTGCATCCATCGTGCATGAATGAAAATCCAAACCCTGCGCACTCAATATGCACGGAATCACAAAAATCCAATAGCAACGCCGAATATGCGTAAGTCCAGTCAAACACACGGAGTGCAAGAATCCACATCAATATCACAATCAGAATCGACATACCGAAAGGCATCAAATCGAAGTCAGGTGCAACCGTAATGCACAAAATATAAATCCGGTGCAACAAAGGCACGAATATAAATCTGATGCGGTAAACGCAAGAAACATAAAACTGGTGCGACAAACACACGAAGTATAGAACTGGTGTATCCCATGCACAAATACCAAGCAATAATCTCAAATACGTAAGCAGCAACACTAAGTGTACCCAAATATGAAGAAAATCATAAATGTGTGCAACTGCGTGCACCAAACACATATCAATGCACTACAAGCACATATAAGCTATACCGAGTGCAAAATCAAAACACTAAAATTACATGAAACTCTGCTGGAAGCGTAAATCAAATCACCAGCATAAAATAGGCATGAAATCGTAATCAACAGCTCAAGAGTAATAACTATGTACAAGGTATAAATACCCAGTAGGTGCAACCATGGTGCACAAAATCAAATATCATGAAACTCAGTCATCAAGACTAAATCATGCGAATAGATCGCCCAAAATACCGAAATCCAAAGCAACGGATACGTGATAATCAAATCACAAAATCACAAATCATAATTACCGTCGTCGGTATATCCTTCTTCAGGGTCGAGAAGGTACCGGTACATCCGATGCTAGCGGCGCAAGATATCTACTTGCCTCTTACTCGCGGCTGGCGTCCTCTGCCTCTGGTTCCTGATCTTTCCTGTAGATTACCAACTCGCAATCCATCGGCTCATCGGCCCGGTCAGGTGTGCTGACAGGAACGATTCCGTTCTTGCACTTCTCTGGTCATCTCTCGGTCAATCCTCACGACCGCTCGTAAAGCAGCACATCTCTGGCGTCGACCTCGTGTCCTCTGAATGCATATCACACATCCGATCCTGGGTGCAACTCTTATTGCAGCAGTGTACTGGAAGGAATCCTACTCAAGGTCTCTTCTGATCTTGCCTAAGCCAAACTGTAAGGAGGCTGGTACTCTGGCGTAATCTTTTCTCGCTCTCTGGACCTCTGCGTCCTTAGTACAACATCTCCTCGGAAGCTGGTCGCATCTCTGCGCCTCTGTATGCATGTCCGGCCTTTAATCTTAACGGGGTGTAGTAACAGCTCGTCTGCCTCTCGCACGAACTTCTTGTCCCGCTTGTCTGTATCATCGACCATTCGACGTCGCGTCTTTATCTGCACACTGCAATGTCCTCGGCTACGGTCCACCCGAAGTCTCTAACACGGACTCGAAATCACGAACTCAGTATCTTCATCACTCAGTAGAAGATATGTAGCTGAACACGTCCTCAGCGTGCATATCAGCGGAGTGGAACGTCATCTCGTCGAAATCTCGTGCAAACTCTTTACTCCACCTTGCTCCACTATCGACTGATTCGGACTCATCTCATCATGTCTACACAGACTGCGCTCCGACGGCTATGATCGTATCTGGAGTCTCCCAAGCAGTGTCCCATCACATGATATCCGAATGATGTCGAATCATCCGATCGACTCGTCAGAACCTCACAATCCCCCAAGAGCTCAACATCTCGGGTACAGTTTAATAGTATCGAGTACATGCCACAGCGTCGGTGATCCAGCCGTAGAAGGGCAAACCCAAGCCTCACTAATGGCGCCGAGGAACTGCCGCAAACCCTAAGGTTCAAAGGCTTTCACACGGTCATTAAGTCGAGTTAGGGTTTCATTCTTCTAGAGGGTCCATAAAATCACCTGCATGTCTTTCCGTATACTTTAAACTTGGAAAATGGGTTCCTGACCTTCGATCGTCTCAATCGACTCTCAACGAATCTGCGTGAAGTCGCCTCTAGCTGGAATCAATCTATCTGATGACCTCGCATCGGGGTAAGCGAACGAACCACATGTCCTAGTCATTCATCCTCGGTGACTAGCGACTCACTACCATATCTCTAAGAATATGCTCATGCTGCAGTAGCTCCAATCATCTGGGCGATATCTCATCACTCGCAGCAACAACTGGCTCATTCGTCGGTACGCTAAGCAGCGCCTCAACCATCATGAATAAGCGATATATCAGCAGTCATCACATCCTGGCTGGCCTCTATCAGTGGCTCAATCCTCTGGTACCGTCCGGTACATCCGAGAAATCTCGCAACAGCGATCTGTCAAACGCTCAAAGTGCGGAAACACAAAATACGAAGCCTCAATGCAACCGTATGTCTCTGGAATCACGCCCCGGTGAGCCCTCGTCCGCGACGAGCTCATGCTGACAACTCGAGCCGTAGCTCACTCTGCCCGTGCAATCGCGGCAGCAAAACCACAACCAGTATCGATGAAGATAGATCATAGGAAGGAATATGACACAATGCAAGGAAATGTACAACCTAAGGTTTCTTAAGCGGAGTGGCGTGTCGTAAGTATGCCGCGGAACATACCAACGGTACGTCACTCTACTTTAGTCACCTATTCCATCAACCAAGGGTCATCCTACGCGAAGAAAGTTCGGGTCTAATACCCCCTCGACCAAGTCTAAGTTCCGTAAGGTCAAGCCTAAGTTCCGTATATAAGTAACGCCCTAGGCTCCACATAGTCAAACTTAGACTCGAACCAAGGTCAACCTAGCGCTCTGATACCAATTTTGTCACGACCCGAAAGAGCACGTGACTGGCCCTCGAACCATATGAAGTCTATAGGACTCCATCTGATCCAAGTAAGCCAAAAGCCCAGAAATCTAAAACCATTTAAGGAGTAAATAGGGAAAATTAGTTTTAAGAGGTAAAGAAAACATGTTTGAAAATCAAGTTTTTAAATAACTAAGCCGAATATGAATATTTTAAAATGTGTAATTTTTCCTGAAAATTTCGGCAGAGTTTCCTTTGTAAAAACTGGCCCCGAACGGGGTACAACAAGAATAATATATATGACATGATAAAAGGCATCCCCAAGCGGGAGCTAGCTCTTCGTCAATCGACGGTCACAACCACGCAAGCAATAATAATATACAACGCCAAGGGGCGAGGATCAAAACTGAAAAGAAACTCAAAAACAGCCAGAAAACCGCAATACTACAAGCGCGACTCTAAGGTCGAAACAATACAACACTGATTTCTAAGTCTGAAACAAACTACAAGTTTTGGTTGATGGACAATTCTAGATACAATAAAAATACATGAACAATGGCGGTTCTGATACAAAGAACCCACCTAACCAAGCAAGTCACCCATAGGAAGCAGTGTGCCAGAAATGCCGCTATGGAATCTGTACGGCAAAAACCTGCAAGAACTGGGGCACAACGGGGGTGAGTTGCCAACTCGTGAATAGAAAATATCTACAAGCAGAGATCGAATGCATGATCTATCCTAGGTCAATACGATCAGATAATAAATAAACCTCAATATGAATAAAGCTGAAGCATGCTAAACTGGCAATGTAATCTCTATACATGAGTGTAGTGCCAAGTGCTCGTGCTAGTGCCTCAGGTAATAGCATGTCATGAATATGAGGTATAACCAATGTAATCAAATCTGCACACTCGTGGATCCCGTCCACTCGTCACCCACTGACAATAACCACCATGCATGTAAATATCATGAATCATGTGCATGGGAAATAATATGAGGATATAACCACCCGTGTCCCTCGCGACACATCAAAATCATGGAACCAGGGTGCCCAGCATCGACACCCGAAAACATCATGAAAACTGTGCCCAGCATCGGCATGTAAATCCTCATATATCGGGCTCCGTCAGTCCGGATTGGCCCACGGGCTCTGTCTGCGGTATCGGCCCTCGGCCCCGGCAGTATGCCCAAAACATCTATCGACTCTGGTCGGTATCCTCCGGATAACCGCCAGGTCCAACCAATCACCGGTAGGTACTCGCCCGCCTCCAGGCTCAATCGGCAAAGCTCATCGATCATCTTGCCGAGGGGAACCATACCGGGTCCACCATGTACCCGCAATCGGCTCATCCACGCCTCGATTCGGGTTATACATATCGCTCTCAGCGCCGAGAAAACACATGGTGGACGCACTGAAATATCATATCAAGGGTAACCGGGTTTTTAAAGAAATGACATATTCTCTTTTGAAATACCCTCGGTTCCCAAATCCAGAAATATCATAGAAACAACATATCTCAATGATCAAAGCATGATGTATGCGGCATGTAACAGTAATGCAAGCATATCAGTAAGTCATGCAACATGGAATAATAATGTGCACATGTCGAGGGAGACCGCTCTTTTAAAAGGAATCTGTTTTTAAAGAGTATCTTGCGGTTCCCAAATCCCCAATCAAGCTAGAATCATCTATATATGTGTACAGGTATAAGTGTACAATATGCCATGCCAGAATCATATCATGAATGCAATAGTACTATAGTGTAGTGACATGGCAATTATCGATGATGAGTGTGTGAGCCGGCAACAAGTGTACGTGGAACATATACATCATCGATAATGGTGCTGGTGTCTTAGCAGCATGACTGAATGTCACAACAATACAAGCGATGCAATGCAAATAGCAGGAATATGCGGAAACGAATGATCAACGCAAAAGTACAGAACCTGCCCCAATAGATATGTCATGCAACCTTGCCTTTTGAAATAAGACGAATCAGGGCTTTTGGTAAAGTAAGGGCTACGGTGTTTTAAGAAAAGATGCATCATTTGAAATTATCCGTATAACCCTTCTGCTTATCTTTAAAATATCCCCGATTCGTTAGTTTTGAAATAGGTATGACTCGGTCTAGTCTAATGTCTACTAAATAATCTAGACAGGAGGGGTATGAAACCACCTAATCTGAGTCAATATATAAATATAGATATGATAGTCGGTGATCTCGCCTCAATAACATATCGTATGATATCCTCGAGTCATGAGTGCGGATCTATCATCAATATCGGCTCGTACGGTAAATCGTCGTACGGCATCCCAATAGCTGGGTAGGGGTCAATATCACACTATCTCATCACATATCAGGTATCACTTATCATCAGATCACACAATCTGGGATACTACTGTAAGTCTAGTACAAATCGACACCATCTATAAAATATGAATGCGGGTAAAGCACATGTCCAAAGGCCCGCTAAAACTATCATATCGCACCTCAAAGGCAAACTATGTCACATCGCCGATCTCATGGCCTCACATCAAGTATCATCTCAAACCACGTATCATCCTCCAATCCTGTATATAAACACATAGTCTCATACCCATGTGTAGATATACGCACCATCATATGCACTCTAATAAATGAAAGAATGAATGCAAGTATGTGTGAGTGCAACCACTACTCTAGGGTTCGCACTATACTAAACCAATATATTCTTATCATCAAAATATCATTATTACCATCAATAACCCTAAACAACACATAATAAATATTCGTGTGTATACGTATTCGTATACATCACCACGGACTGCGGGGGTGCTATACGCCATCCACCCGACTTCTCCCCGTAGATATAAATCTACTCACCTTGCTTCTCGTGTGCCAAAGCCGATGTCGCTATCTTCACCTCCTTTGCCTCAACATCACGCGGGGTACCTACAAGTATATCACAATGCTAAAGCACATGAAAATCACATTGGAAACCAAAATGGCACACGCTACCCGCATAGGTAAAAACCCATCGACTCGCATGTAAACACAATCAAAATCCACTTGTCGTTGACGTCCAAACGCCACCCGACAGGAATGAATCACCAAATACCAAAATCCATGCTAAAACAAGTCCCAAATTATACACCAACATAGGAAAATCAACCCAGATTTCACCCTAGATGGAATCAGTCAAAACTAGACATACTCAGGGTCAAAACTAGAGGAAATGGGGGCATGCACAGAAAACGAGGCAATTCCTTAAAATACCTTATTTTAGAATTTTCCATAATTTTTCCCCATTTATCTGTATTTAATTATACCAGAATATTAAAATATTCATTAAAATAATATTAAATTATAAAATTTCCCAAAAATCATATTTTATTATTTTGAAGACGTTACATTACATTAAGATGCATATTTAAATTTGTTTGAATTTACATCTTGTGAAACTTGCCGGTCATGTCACGAAAATAAGATGACCACAGCTGTGTTTATTGGAAACAGAGAAAGAGTTATTGAACTTTTGGGATTGATACAAGCTGATGTATGAAGATCCCCTGTCTACACATGCCAAGACCGGTTTTTTGTACTTCATTACATTCTCTGATGATCTCTCAAGATTCAGACATATGTTCCTGTTGAAACACAAGTCCGAAGCTTTTGAGATATTCACAGAATATAAGTTAGAAGTAAAGAACCAAAATACGGGTATAAGTACTATGTCCTTTGATGAGATCAAGGAGGAGAATGCTTGTGCACGGAATTCCTGGACTATTCTAAAGGAGAATGAGATTCTCTCTCAGCGTTACTCCTCCATATACACCATAGCACGATGGTATATCGGGGCGGAGCAGTAACACCCTATGTGATATGGTGTGCTCTATGATGAGTACTACTGAGTTTCTTATTTCCTTTTGGGAGTTATGCACTTGAGAAGCTGCATACCTATTGAATAGGGTTCAAATCAAATCAGTTGCCTACCACTTCATGTGTGATATGGAAAGGGAAGAGCCCATATCTTAAGTTTGTTAAGATTTGGGGTTGTCCGGCCTATGTCTAAAAGAAAAATCCGGACAAGCTCGAGGCAAGGTTAGCTCTGGAAAACTGGAAGTAGTTCCAGCTATACAAACTGCAACTGATGATTTGGTAGAACCAAAGGATTCAGTAGTTTCCAACGAACCTCAGCCTCTCCGCCGATCTAGTAGGGTTCCTCACCCACCTGAGAGATACTTTGGTTTCTCTATGACAGTGGGAGCGAGGATTGCATCATGAGATGATGACCCAACTAGTTTCGAGCTGGACATCAGGAGTGGGACTCTGTAAGAATGGCTGGATGCTTAGCGATCTGAGATGGAATCCTTATACACCAACAAAGTATGGACTTTGGTTGCTTTATCTGAAGGGTTAAATCCCCATCAGGAGCAAGTATATCTTGAGAAGATTACTTGGTGTACATGGAAAAGTTGTGACTTTCAAAGCTATGCTTAAGCCCATCCAGATCTTGCTTGCCACGGCTACATACCATGACTACGATATCTGGTGGTTGGGTGTCATGACTGCTTTTCTAAATGATGTTTTAGAATAGAGCGTCTATAAGTACACAGCCAGAGGGCTTCGTAGACAGTGGGAGCTGCGGAAACGTGAGCAAGATGTTTTATGTGATAAATCAGGCATCGTGGAGTTGGAACATCTGTTTTGATGTGGTAGTCAAAGAGTTTGACTTCATCAAAATGGTAAATGAACCTTGTATATAAAAAAAGGTAGTAGGGAGTATGTGATGATCCTCGTAGAGTACGTGGATGACATACTCTTGATAGGGAAGGAGTTTCCTATGCTACGCTCGGTCAATCTCCGCTTATCACAAGGATTCTCCATATAGGATCAAAGTGATACCTCCTAAATCCTGTGTTTTGGATCTATGAGATTGATCTAATTGGATGTTAGGATTCTCACTAGTTGTAGTGAGATGGTATCAATCGATCCTGGGGAGAATTACTGGAAAGGTTCCAGGGTGATAAGGACGACTGAATGTCAGTCGCAGGCATTGTCTTTACCCTCAGTGGAGGGACGGTATGTTGGAAGAGTTCCAAGCTAGATACCGTGACATACTAGACGATTAAAGGCAAGATACATCGTTACTAAGGATGCTACCAAAGAGGCAGTCTGGATATATAAGTTCATAAGATGAATTTTGTTCCTACCATTGTGTGATAATGGAGTTGTGGCTTTAGCCAAGGAACTACCGTCCCATCAGAAATCCAGATATAATTCTTAGGCTGTATCACCTGAACATGGAGATGGTTGATCTCCAGTGAGATCGAGGTTAGGAGAGTAGACACAGAGGACAACAGCGCGGATCCACTCACAAAGGCCTTTTTCCTAGTAGAGACTTCTATGGGATGGTTGAGTATGAGATACTTCAACCACAGCTAATTGTTGGGTATACGATACCACAACAGATGGCCCTAGTGCAAGTGGGAGATTGTTTGTTATATGTATGCCCTAGAGGCCATTACTGTACATACGATGTATATTGTAATGGATGCTAGGACATATATAAGTAGGATTTTCTTGCTCGACATGATAGTATGCTATCTGGTTGTACTTTATCTTAACATGTACTCTGATTGTCTCTATGTTACATGTTGATAAAGCCTTTAGGATATGCACTCGACTACTGGGTCTATGATGAGATCATACTAGTGGGGCCACGGAAGTCGATGAGTACATCCTATAACTGTTCCTAGTCAAGGGTATATCGAAACAGGGCATCGATACACCAGAGTAGACTAGCGTATACGCATCTTGACCCATATGATGGGCGATGGATGATCCCATATCCATCGGTGTTTGGCATCAAGGATAGTGTACGGGTGCTCAGTAGAGACTGGGTACACTGGACGGACTCGCCGAGAACTCCCAGATGGTAATATACCTTACGTCAGATGACAGTTCTCCGGTGACACTGATACAGAGTAGTCTGTTAACCCGAAATCGTCATAGAGTCATGTGTGATTCCCACTGTGCTTTGATTTCGATCATACCACGTCCAAGAGGGCGTGCAAAAAGGTGGTTTTTGGGTACAGTCCCGAATCACATGGAGGCAATGAGCGATAGGAGGGGATTCGTCTCTCCCGGTATAGGGAGTTGATGTTGCGCTGTGTTCGATTATCTATAACTGGAAATCCCTGGCCAGGGTTGCCGAGATTGGTAAGAGTTATCAGTAGTTTCTCGAACTGTTATGGACCTCATATCGACACGACTTATCAAGCTACTGGGGTCTGACGTTTACCACCCCTAGACGAGATATGCAACATATCAGACGACGAGACCGGACTGTACAGGAGTGTTACTGATTGGATTCACAGGAGAATGTACAGTCTTTCTTGTTGATCTTCTGAGCGCTCAATACCTGGTTGGCTGTTACGTTTAGCTGACCGCTTACAGCTTGTGGGTGTTTGATATGATCATCACCTACTGCCGGCGTATTGACGATTCTTTAGAGTCCTACAAAGAGATTTCTTGGCTCAGGCAAAACGGAGTAGGAGCACATATGTGATATGTGCGGGACCGAGGATAATGCGATATGTGATACCGTATTGGATTCTCGCGATATAATATATCGGCCGGGTATATGTGATATAGCCGGGTCATCGTATTAGTCGGTTATATGCGATATAGCCGGATTATCGGATCAAGTGTTGATTCGATAATTTAATGTATAATAATATATATGATATATTAAATTACATTAACTAATATTAGCTCACTAAAAGATTCTTTTTCTCACTCGGGTAATACATTGATATATATGCGATATATGTTAAATGTATTATTTTATTTTGTTACGATAAATATTATATATGTGATATATAACATTGTAACATGATATGATTTCTAATGCAACATGTTTAGTGGAGATTAAACAAGATTAGGGTTTGATTTGGGTTAGTGCATTCATGAACCTTCTAGAAGGTTTTCTTTTGTTTTGACAAAGATATTTTCAAATGACTCATGCTTTAACCCAACCCAAACCCTAGCCCTAATTAATTCTCTACATGGGTTTAGTTGACCATGGTTGCATTATTCATCATATTTATCTTTTCATTATTCATCACAAAAGGTTTCTAATCATTATTCATCTTCTTCTTGCTTGTGTTCTTCATGAAAAGCTTTCTTGCTTTGATTTTGTAAAGAAAAATGAGCGAGAAAAAGATTATAAATGAGAGCAAAAATCCTACTTCATCATCCTCATCAACCCTTGCTCTTTAGATGAGAGTGTTCACTTCATTTAGTGAGTGTTAGCTTGTGTTAATGAAACTTCAAGGTAGATCATCTTTGTTATCGAAGATCGGAAGCAAGACTGCATCTTTCTCTTCGTGGAGCCTCTCGAGAGTCCGGAACATGATGATCGTAGCGAAGGGACCTCAACACAGAGCTTAAGAAGTGAAGGACCGGATCTACAAAGGTTGTAATCCCTCTCACTTAGTGTTAAAGTATTTAACATGCTTAGTTTCGCATAAACTCTAGTTTAAAGATCCGGCTTTGGGTTGTTCGGCACGGCTAAAATTTTAATCGGGCATGGTTGATGCCTCATAGACCCTTGTGAGCGTGCCTAGCAACCCTACAATTAATACGTGATGACGAGATTTAAGGATGATGTTCGACGATATTGCCGTGTTGGATACTATAGGACTAGATAACCGACGTAGATGTGTCATCCGAACCATACATATTTCCAAACTGAAGAATCATATGCATCTTTTAAACAGATACATTGTGGGACGTTATGGATTTTCAAATGATATATTTTCCTTAAAAACACCATAGCCCCTACATTCAAAACTACGATTTGCATCTTTTAAAAACTGATTGTATGGTTCGGGCGTGTATGTTAGATTAGATACGTATGCTTATAGCAAAGTTAGAATGTATTAGTAGAATTGACTTGATGTGGAAGATAAATGCGAGGAAAAGATAATACGATGTGATATGATGATTTGATGATACGTTGGTATACGGATGCGAGTCGATTAAGATGATTGATACCTTTGCCGGTCCCCTGATACGAGATTGTTATGGATGTGACTTAGGACATAGGTATATAGATATATGTAACGATGTGAATCTTGAATGATAAGTCGTACAAGACGTTAGTTCCGTACCCTTATTGTCGTAAAGGTTGATAGGATCCCTATTGGTTTTATGCCGCCGTACGATGATTTTCCGTACGTGATGAGTTTGACTTGATGATTGATCCATACCCTTGCCTCGAGGATGCCGTACGATAGATTATACTGTACGTGATGTTGTGAGGCTAGATGCCGATTGATAGATTCACCGACTCAGACATATGATAGATACGTATACCTTATAGCTTTAGCTGATGATTTACCTTATGCAGCATTCATGTTATACTCATTGCGTTGCATATACCCGTGCTAGTACACTTACACCATTATCGATGATGCGTATGTTACACGTACACAGATTTGCCGGCTCACACACTTCATCATCGATAATTTCCATGTCACTATACAGTAGAATTGCTGCATCATTATATGACTCCTTGCATGATTCACTTGCTATAGTTACATATGCACCCTTATACAATGTTGTATTTGACTTTAGAGAATTTGGGAACCGCAAGATATATTTTTAAACTGGATTCCTTTAAAAGAGCGAATTTCCCTCGATATATGCATGTTACTGTTCAATATTGCATGATATACGGATATGCTTACATTTCTGTTATATGTCGCATACATGATGCTTTACGATTATACGCATTGAGATATGTCGTTTTCATGAGATTTTTGGATTTGAGAACCGTGGTCATTTTAAAAGAAAGTATGTATCGTTTTAAAAACCCGGTTTCTCTTGATATGATATTTCAGTGCGTCCACCATGCGTTTTCTCGGTTTTGAGAGATGTGACAGTGATACCGGTCGAGGAGCTGGATGAGGCCGATTGCGGGTACATAGTGGACCCGGTATAGTACCCGTGGCAAAAAAGGGATGCTGTGCAGCAAATGCTGAGCCTGGTAGAGGGATTACAACCTACCGGTGATAGTATTTAGTCTCGGCGGATATCCGGAGGATACCGACCAGAGTCGAGAGATGATATGGGCCGATCCGGACTGACGGAGCCCGTGGGCCGATCCGGACTGACGGATCCCGAGAGATATGAGGATATACGTATCGATGCTGGGCACGGCTTTCATGATGTTTTCGAGTGTCGGTGCTGGGCACTCAGGTTCCATGATTTTGATGTGTCGCGAGGGACACACGTTGATTTGTATCCTCATATTTTCATGCATATGCTTTTATGATACATACATTGATGATATAGTTGAATGAGATCCGCATGCATACAGACATTGATCATATGATTGAATGATATTCGTATACATATAGGTGTTGATTACATTGTTGGCGCACATACAGATATGGTCACCGTAGATATCATAGTATTACTTTTATGATACAGTTGACCTAGGAGTCGTTATTTATTCGATTTCTATCTGTTGATATCTTTTTATTCACGAGTTGGCAACTCACCCCCGTTGTGCCACAATTCTTGCAGATTGACCGCACGAATCAGTAGCGGCATCGCTGGCACATATCTACTTTTGGGTGATTTGCTTGGTAAGTGGGACATTTGTACCGTACCCACTCTTGTATTACATTTCATGTTGTATCTAGTTAACTCCATCAATCAAAACTAGTGTTTTTATAAGTAATGAGACATAGCAAGACTTGTAGTTGCGAGATTGAGCGATGGGGTTTATATTCGCTTTTTGGGTTGATGTCTTGCTTATTTATTTTCTTTTGTGGTTCGTTAGGCGTCGTATACATATTTTTATGCTTTGCGTGGTTGTGATCCGCCGTCTGGTGAAAAGCTAGCTCCCGCTTAGGGATGCCTTTATTATCTCTATGTATTTGTTATTTTGGATCAAAATATACAAAAGAGGTGCTGCCCAAATTTTTAAAAGACGAAACAAGTTTTCAAACTAATAAATTCCACTTGCATTTTTCATGATTCCTTTTCTATGCATTTAAGAAAACTGGATTTCATTATACCTTTATTTCAAAACTGCACCTCTTTTATTTTTCTTTAAAAGGTTTAGATTTACGGGTTTCGACTTACTTGAGTTACGTTATGCCTTTAGGCGTCGCGTGATTCAAGTGCCGGTCACGAGCTAATATTTCGGGTCGTGACATAAGCAAAATTAACATCACAGGAAATTTTGGGCTAAACAAACAACACCTGAAACCCCAAAATCTACAGACCAGAGCACTGGAAAAAATCGAGGCAAAACAGAGCATTAGGGGCCGGCCTCCTTTGTCTTTTAGATGTGGTGCTCGGGTGAAAACCGAGGGAATTGCCTCAATTTTGTTCTGTATTCTCAATGCATCACATGCAAACTTCTGCAGTTACTAAAAATTTTTTCGAGCCCATTTAAAAATCAACAGAGAAGCTTATTTCAAGGTTTCAGTTTTGCAATTTCGGGGTTATTTTGGTTTCGCAATTTCGGGGTTATTTCGGTTTCGTGATTAATCTAACATCGTCTAAGTTTCTAGCTTTGCTCTGATACTACTGTAGGGATTCTCTAGCACCATCCTATGTTTTAGGTTGCATCACACATGCTTTATTAAAATTTTAAGGGGTGCTAAACAATACCAACAATGAATCGAACTAGAAAAATAGAGTAACAACATATAGTATCTCATACTAAGTAGTGTCTAACACTAATAGGTAAGTAATACAAGCTTTGTAGACCACCTCTTTGACTCCTTGGATCGAGTATGGTTTGAACCGGTTCGCTTGAATTCTTCCAAGTCCACGAAGATCCACCACAAAGTCCCTTTGCTCAAGCTCCTAACTTCACTTGATCTATGAAGAAGTGGAGCAAGCAACCTACCCTATGTAAGACTACGGTAGCGCCCCGGCCATCATTCCGAGGCCAAAATGCGGAAACGAAAATTTTTCTTAACTTGAAAACCGGTGCTATCGTATGCTTAAAACCCGGATCGAACCATTAACCTACAACTAGCTATCTAGAGAAAGGGTAGAGAGCTATACCGAGCGATCCGTGTCCTTCGGTCTTCGGCCACCATCCCGATCTTCCTACGGCAACTCCGGTCTTCATCTCCTTGTCGGAAAGGGCACCACATTGAGAAGTCTTTTTACGGGATCCTGCTTCATCCGAAGCAACTCGGGCACGAAGTGTGCAAGCCGACGTGTCTATGGTGTTGTAGAGAAAGTTTGTGATCACTTTGTCTCTTGCATCCATTGCTTGGATGGAGGTTGAAGGTGTTGCCATTAATGGAAGCTATGAGCTAGAGGAAGAAGAAGAAGAAGCAAGCTTTTCTTTTCTTTTGCTATGATCAAATGAGAGTGAGAGAGTGTTAGAAAAATACAATACCAAACCTCACCTTAGGCAGCCCCACTCTCTTCTCTCATCATATCAACACAAATCAAACATCAAATGTGACATTTGCACAAGAAATGATACCATGACTCACCCATGAAGTACTTGTATCATTTAATGCACAAAATGATGGTTTCTAGCTCATAATTTCCATTTGTAAACATTAACCCAAATGTTTACAACAATAAAAAGATACGGCAATATCTAAAGTAAACTCGTGACGGATCACTAGGATACCCCTCACCTGTATATACATACCTGCATCCGCATTCCGACTGAATGCGAATGCGATGAGACTAAAGTAATCCAACAAATCTAATACTAGGATCCGGCTTAAACCAAAGCCCACTAGTATGATCCGTCCGATCATGATCCGTGCAATACCGCACGTATAAGATCGAACCCTGCCATATATCATACGGCCTCTACAACGTTACGCCCGAAACTTGAGAAACTGTCTGTAGGGGACTCTAAGATTCGTCAATACTTTGGCTGTGGATTTAACCATTAGCACGTCAGAGGTATTAGCCATATGTAACGGGCTACCAAGTATTGACCAAAAGGGAGGTCGATGAGCGAACTCATCCTGACACCCTATTGAGCCTGTCAGTGACAATATCCGTACAGTCCGGTCCGTTCGTCTATGAGTATCGCATGGCGGGCCTAGGGGGTTGGTAAAAGTCAGACCCCCAAAAGCGGTACAAGTCGTGTTGGAGTGTAGCCTAGAACACCCTGAGATACTACTGGAATACCTACCGGTAAATCTCCTGCCTCGGCCGAGGGCTTTGTGTAATGGCTCTCCTAGACACAGTGTGACCTCACTCCCAATACCGGAAGAGACGAACCCCTGCCGATCCGCTCACTACCTCCATGTGGCTCGGGACTGTACCCAATTAAAACCTGTTTGCACGACTCCTTTGAGCCGTGGTAGGGTAGTAATCAAAGCACCGTGGGATCTCACACGAGACAAATGACGATCTCAGGTCGATGAACTAACCTGTACACATGTCACCAGGGAACTGCTATCTGACGCTAGGTATAATACCAACTAGTATGTTCCCGGCGAGTCCTGTCCGGTGTACTCATAACCCAATGAGTACCTGTATACATCTTAGGTGAACCAACTGACACAAATGACTTGTGAGACCGGCCACTGCCCCTCGTCGGGGTCTCGACTGTGTACACTAGTCTACTAATGGAGTATCAATGCCCAGTCTCAAAACTCCCACGACTAGGGACCTTTTAAGGATGTGCTTATAGACCCCAGCTCCCACGTATATGATCGCCATCATACTGCTGGTCGTCAAGCAAGAATCCTAAGGGCTCTATCAACGTGTAATAGTGACCTGTAAGGTCACCTGAAGCAATACACGATGATAAAGATAAACCAAATAGCATACTATCATCTTGAGTAAGACTGTCCTACTGGCATAGGTCATCCCTCAATCGTTGCAATCACGTGCCTGTGATCCAATAATGGACTTTGAGGGCACTATATCCAACAATCTCCCACTTGCACTCAAGGCTAATTATTGTGATGTCGCATACTCACAGCCCGTGTGATACTGAACACCCAACTCCTTTACTATTCAGTCTTACAAAGCCCGTTTGCGAAACTATTGTGTTCGAGGAATAGCCTTGGTGAGTGGATCTGCCCTGATGTTTCTTTCTATGTCTCTCTTTATCTCAAGTTCGCGGAGAAAGCCATCTCCCGAAATGAGCAATACCTGTCTTATGTCTGGATATCGGATGGGACCTAGCTCATAAACGAACCTCAAATCCAAACTTCTTAGACTGTATCGTCAACTGAAACCAATCAGTATCCTGCGCCATGCCTCCCTCGGTATCCGCTTGGACCACCTGTCCAAATTACTGCCCCTTGTCAGAGGGAAAACTATAACTCTGACAGTCACTCTGTCATCCAGGTCACCTTGGAAGCCTGGAATGATAACCGTCTCCCAAAAGAGGCTGTTGTTATCATATCCCTCGAACATCAACTTATGTTCTAAAACTGCTTCCGAACGTTTCTCCAGGATTGGATTAATATCATAACTTATTGCATATTGTGCAAAAACAACATCTGGCGTGGTACTTGACATATCATGATTGACTCAATTGCCTAAGCAAGTGATCTGCCAATCATGCACGTCCCTCTCCCCTTTAGTTTGTAAGACACCTTTAGAGAGGGTGACTCCATCACCTACAGGTACACTACCATGCCAGGAGTCGTCCATTCTAAATACCTTTAGAATGCTGTCTAAGTACCCAGATTGGGAAACTACCCAAATCTAGATCTAAAACCATAGATCTAGTAACCAGAATATCTGATATAATATCCATGTCCTATGTGGAGAAAGCACTGTGTGACAACCAAAGAATAACCGATCGTAGTATAGGAATATCACTTTCTACTCTGTGTATGTCATCCAAATAACAGGATTTGACACACTACTACCTTCTTAACAGATCCATCCCTTATTCTGATGAAGTCAAACCTATGACTGACACATCAGAAATAGATGATCTATTTCCGCTATATCTGCTTTTAGTCTATAATAGACATAAGCAACTTGTCCACTATGCATCCGCTGCTCCCACTGACTACGACAACCCTCTGGCAGAGTCATATACACGTGTACTTCTAAAGCTAGTTTAGAACGACGCTATACTCATCCTCCTGCCGGGTCTCATAGCCTGGAACAACAGTAGTGTCAAATCTGGATAAACAAGAACCTCCCTGTCACTGTCCTTGAGGCTACCGGAGTACCTCTCGTGTGCCTGAGCTTACCCACCATATCTGCGGAGTGGTCAATGGAATGTCAAACCGGATTGAATCTTTAGGTTCTTATCAAATTTTCAGTAATCGTTTGCGGTTCTGGAATCACTTCCAGTTCTACCATACTCCCACTACTGTTTTCTGAAAAAATCCATTTTTATTAAAAATGTGGCGAGTCAAGAACAATATCACTATTGATCTTCCAGATGGTAGAAAGTCAACCCTCGTTATAGCCCGGGTCAACCCACAAACAGCCATTACAGAAACTGCCTTGAGTTATCCAGAGTCTGGTTTTAAGTATAAGCCGGACAACTCCCCGTACCTTAACATTGTTAAGATATGAACTATTCTATATCCAATATAGAAACAGAGACACTGATTGAATTGGAACCAGATTCAAATCATGCAGCTGTCTCCAGTGCATGTCAACTAAATGGAAGGAGGCCGATCAGCGTTACTCAACTTAGGAGTTCTTCCAATTATGAGTAACCTGAAAGAGAAGCATGTTCTCTTAATCATTACTATCAACTGAATACCATACACAAGTATCTACATCATCGATCACCTTGAAGAATCCTGATACTTGCAATGCCTGGTTCTCTACTTTATTCTTATACATATAACTTCTCAAAACTTGGACCTTGCATTTCTACGAAACACATGTCTAAGAACTAGAGAAGTCATAAGTAAACAGAATATAGTACGAGTACCAACCCCTCTATCCTCATGGACACTGGACAACATACAATACTCTGTATAAGTCTCTTGAGTCTAATAACTCATTCCCTGTGTGTCGTAGGTTGAAAACTGTACTTATGGTTAAGAAGAATTACACCGCTGTTTTAATGCTCCTTACCTAACCATCCACTGATATAGGTAAATATCATGGACATAATTTCAAAAAGTTATATCTCACTCTATAAAAATAGACGTACAGATATATCAATTTGAAATTGGTGCATAACAACGGATATTCAAAACCAAATATTTACCATCCGGCAAACAGCCCAGGTGACTTCCTCAAATATCACCAATTACAACGAATCCCGATATAATGAGGATGATCACCCAATTCCCAATAACTTACTCCCACTCATCATCTGTAAAACCATACGGATGTGAGAATCAAACCTGGTAAATACATACCCTGGAGCAAGGACTAATTGGGAAATCATTTTTCTTTAACAATACACAGTGAAACTGAAACATGTAAATGTTTCGAAGGGGTATCCGGGTATTCTTAGTAATGCCTCTTCCATTATCTAGATTCACAACTGTAACCATATATTTCTTTGCCATCTCTCTAAATCCCTTTATATGTCTTTAGTCATTACCTTCTGTACACCCTCTTAGGCCAAATGGTTTTCTTACTTCCCTACCGTTCGGCACCAGCCTATGGTTTGGAAGAAGACTATCCAATAAGCATAATGGGTGTGCTGTCCTAATCCTAGGAGCACTCGCAACCCGAGAGAAGGTAAAAATAAAAGACAACTGAATAAACCTTATTTCTATTTCTCCTGAACCAGAATCCATCCCCGAACTGGAACAAGTTCCTTTCGAGTTCGTATATAACCATACGATGGAGTATCCAATAAACTGTGGATCTTCGTAGTGATATGGAGTGTTCTGGAGAAATACAAAGGTGATGTAGGATTGGCGAAGAAATACTTGGTTTGGTCGTGAATAGCAGTCGCAATTTACTTTGCCCTCTTACTAATCCCTTTATTTGTCTTTACTTAATAATACCTTCTGTACACCATACTTAGGCTAATCGGCTTTCTTCATTCCCTACCGTTCGGCACCAGCCTAAGGTTTGGAAGAAGACTATCCAATAAGCGTAACGGGTGTACTATCCCCTAATTCAAGGAGCATTCACAACCTGAGAGAAGGTAAAAGGAAAAGACAACTGAATAGTCCTATTCGTTTTCTCCAGAACCGGAAACCATCCTCGAATCTGGAACAAATTCCTTCGAGTTCGTATATAACCATACGATTGTTTTATCCAATGGAAGTGGACGTTCGTAGTAATACGGGGTGTTCTGGAGAAAAGGGTAAAAGTAGGAGTGGCAATGAGGTTTGCAACTCTGACAATCCAAAAGCCAGTGTTATAAGAAGGTTCGGTTAATCTTGGTCACTAAGTCATAGTCAAGGGACGGGCCATGGTCGCTGCCAAATAGAGAGAGAAAAGAAACACTCAGCATGCACTCTAACCTAGATCAGAATGGTTATCAATTTATATAATCAGGAAACCTCCCACTGTAATCTCAAATTCTCCTCCAAACCTGAAAGAAGAATTAGTCGGGATCACCCGAGGAGTAAACCAACTCATCAGTGGGAATCGGGATCTAACTATCATCGCATGATAACGTGACGGAATCCACTCACGTTATCACACTCCAGAAGGTATGCGCATGCCTGGCAAGTTTCAGTTTCTTTAGAAACTCCCGATGTGATTTTTACCCCTAGGACCCAAGTGACCTTGACAATGCCAACATATCATAGAGTCCTAGTCAAGTTCAACCCGTCATTATCTTGATTGCGTTAAACCCACCTGTACGAGTCCTTGACAATGCCAACATATCCGTACGACTGTCCTAACCAATCCACATATCTATGCGACAGAAAAGCATTACAGAGCTACCGAACACTACGCCTCGGCAATGCACGACATACGTAGCACGAATACTAAGCAATACTAATCTGAAATGACGGAGGGCTACGGCTGGTTTTTGGCGAAAAACCTTTAACGTAATGAAATTGATATCGTTGAAGGAACCGGATAACTTTTTATAAAAATATAGTGGCGAAAACCCTTTGCTAAAGAGGTCACTCCCGGTGAAGGGATCTCGGCTCTTTCCCCGTAGAATGAAGTGCAGGATATTCCAACTGAATACCACGATGCAAAGCAAAAAGGTAATCGGCTATAGTGAAGTTATTACCCTGACGCAAAGTTCTGTCCAAGGGATCACTCCCGGTGAAGGGATCTCGGCCCTTGCCTCGTCGACTGAGGTGCTGGATATTCATAACCGAATACCACTGTGCAAAAGAAAAGAGAACGTCCTTGTAATAACAGCTTTTTTTTTGAAAAATGTTCCAACAATATCAGAATAAGTTTGTTTAGCTTGCATTGATCTGAATCAATGCAGTCCCATCAATTAATCACACCAATAAAGAACGAAAATAATGATGTACGTATATACCATCCGCATTCGCCACTGGGTCCCGTCATCACCTATTAGGTTACTTAACTAACGACAGAGCGGGGACTGGACTAGCGCGGGTGTAAAACATATACAACATCTACTAGTATATATATCAATATATAATAACCGCACAAGGCGTGATAAAATGCAACATCACAGAAATGTAATAAGCATCACAGAATAATACAGATAATCTGGGATCCCCGGGTTTCATAGAGCCACTACTGAAACCCGACGTTCCCCTGGTCATGTAGATAGCCTGTGCAATGAAATCCTAGACCCTACAGGCGCGGCAAGTTACCCGCCAAAACCTGAAGCGAGGCAGCCCCCTTCAACAACGTGAATGGACCAACCAGCACTTCACGGAATCCGGTAACTTGAGCACCCCTCCATGGGTCAACCAGTACCCTCTACGAGTGCGGCGAATAGCCCGCCAATTCTAGAGTGAAGCCCCCTCGTCTTAAAGCCATGAGATGCGGGCCCATTGCCCTCTAGAACCCGGTTATCCGTGCACCCCACCGCTGGGTAATCCTAGTACAGAAAGTAAAATATACAACGGGTACATCGACCTCAGCCCGGTCGTGCCCTAAAAGAATAATATACAAACAGGCAGTAACGGTAGTCCACATATCGGATGCTCGCCCCGCAATATCAAAGGTACATATACAACCAAACTGTACTACCATTGCAACCAGGCTATCCACCACGACAAATCCGCAACATCACAGCACAACACAGAACATCAACGTGAATGTCACGTTCGCAAATCCGTCTAAAAGAGCTAAAGCAATTAGACAGGATTTACCGATCAAATGACATTCACGATCGCAAATATAATGTAGATACTGTGAAGTAACATGTTTAAAATTTTCGATCGACAAAATTTCCCGAAGTGGGCCCCAAGCATAACTGTAGCACTCAAAATAAATCTGGGCCCAAACAGAATTTACCAAAAACCCTATTTCCAAGTCATGAACCCCTATAGAAAAAATGGCGCACTGTTGCAACAGTCCTGCCGCGGAATCGCGGCCAAAACCAGGGTACGGCCGCTGTTCCGCCGCGCTACAGTAACAACAGAACACCAAATTTTCTCAGATTTCATAGAAAACCCTGCCTGAATTTCTGCAATGCACTAAATAATTTTTTGAGCACAAATGAAAATCGACAGAAACTGAACACATGGAAATGCGGTTTTTGGAAATTTCGTCTGATCGAACTTCTAAACACGCTAGAGCAAGCTATTAAAGGTTAATGTCGTGGCTCTGATACCATGTAAGACTACGGTTGCGCCCCGGCCATCTTTCCGAGGCCAAAATGCGGAAACGAAATTTTTTCTTAACTTGAAAACCGGCGCTATCGTATGCTTAAAACCTGGATCGAAGCATTAACCTACAACTAGCTAACTAGAGAAAGGGTAGAGAGCTATACCGAGCGATCCGTGTCCTTCGGACTTCGGCCACCATCCCGATCTCCCTGCGGCAACTCCTGTCTTCATCTCCTCGTCGGAAAGGGCACCACATTAAGAAGTCTTTTTACGGGCTCCCGCTTCATCCGAAGCAACTCGAGCATGAAGTGTGCAAGCCGACGTGTCCAAGGTGTTGTAGAGAATATTTGTGATCATTTTGTCTCTTGCATCCATTGCTTGGATGGAGGTTGAAGGTGTTGCCATTAATGGTAGCTATGAGCTAGAGGAAGAAGAAGAAGAAGCAAGCTTTTCTTTTCTTTTGCTATGATCAAATGAGAGTGAGAGAGTGTTAGAAAAATACAATACCAAACCTCACCTTAGGCAGCTCCTCTCTCTCTCCTCTAATCATATCAACACAAATCAAACATCAAATGTGACATTTGCACAAGAAATGATACCATGACTCACCCATGAAGTTTATGTATCATTTAATGCACAAAATGATGATTTCTAGCTCCTAATTTCGATTTGTAAACATTAACCCAAATGTTTACAATAATAAAAAGATACGGCAACATCTTAAGTAAACTCGTGACGGATCACAAGGATATCCTTCACCTGTATATACATACCTGCATCTGCATTCCGACTGAATGCGAATGCGATGAGACTAAAGTAATCCAACAAATTTAATACTAGGATCCGGCTTAAACCAAAGCCTACTAGTATGATTCGTCCGATCATGATCCGTGCAATACCGCACGTATAAGATCGAACCCTGCCATATATCATACGGCCTCTGCAACGTTTCGCTAGAAACTTAAGAAACTGTCTGTGAGGGACTCTAAAGACTCGTCAATATTTTGGCTGTGGATTTAACCACTAGCACGTCAGAGGTATTAGCCGTACGTAACGGGCTACCAAGTATTGACCAAAAGGGAGGTCGATGAGCGAATTCATCCTGACACCCTACTGAGCCTGTCACTAACAATATCCGTACAGTCCGGTCCGTTCGTCTATGAGTATCGTATGGCTGGCCTAGGGGGTTGGTAAAAGTCAGACCCCCAAAAGCGGTACAAGTCGTGTCGGAGTGTAGCCCAGAACACTGAGATACTACTGGAATACCTACCAGTAAATCTCCTGCCTCGGCCGAGGGCTTTGTGTAATGGCTCTCCTAGACACAGCGCGACCTCACTCCCAATACCGGGAGAGACGAACCCCTGCCGATCCGCTTACTACCTCCATGTGGCTCAGGACTGTACCCAATTAAAACCTGTTTGCACGACTCATTTGAGCCGTGGTAGGGTAGTAATCAAAGCACAGTGGAACTCACACGAGACAAATGACGATCTCAGGTCGATGAACTAACTTGTACACATGTCACTAGGGAACTGCTATCTGATGCTAGGTATAATACCAACTAGCATGTTCCCGGCGAGTCCTGTCCGGTGTACTCATAACCCAATGAGCACCTGTATACATCTTAGGTGAACCAAGTGACACCCATGGCTTGTGAGACCGGCCACTGCTCCTCGTCGGGGTCTCGACTGTATACACTAGTCTACTAATGGAGTATTGATGCCCGGTCTCGAAACTCCCACGACTAGGGACCTTTTAAGGATATGCTTATAGACCCCAGCTCCCACGTATATGATCGCCATCATACTGCTGGTCGTCAAGCAAGAATCCTAAGAGCTCTATCAACGTGTAATAGTGACTTGTAAGGTCACCTGAAGCAGTACACGATGATAAAGATAAACCAGATAGTATACTATCATCTTTAGTAAGACTGTCCTACTGGCATAGGTCCTCCCTCAATCATTGCAATCACATGCCTGTGATCCAATAATTGACTTTGAGGGCACTATATCCAACACACTAATGGGCTAGACTAGTATAGATTGGTGTTATGGGTTTGGATCTCACTTAAAAACCTTTTCTTTTTAATTTCTTCTCTTTCTTTTGAAACCCTAGAGAGCTTGAAGGAAAGAGAGGAAGAAGATGATGACTAAACTTGACTCAAGTGAATAATGAATAACTCAACCTCATCTCAAGAGAGTAAGTGAATTATTTCATGCTAAACCATGGTTACAAAATATCTAGATATTTTGTGACTTGAGGTTAAGCAAAACCATGGGCTACAAAACCATGGGCAATGAAACCATCGACTTTTGTCAACTCAAGAGAGTTGAATAGTCAACCATGATTTTATTCCCAGTTTGCTTTTCTCAAATAAACAAAATATCCAAATATGTTACCATGTAAGTCTTGCATTGCCACCACCAATGTATTATCAACCATGACACATGTATGCTTGCATGTGTGCATCCATATCAACATATACATACACTCATGCATGCATCATAAAAAAATAGGTTTTAATAAATGAGCTAGTGGACTTTATATTAAATCAACACTTGATTTAATAAATCGGTCATATCACATACGACCCGTCCAATAGTAAATGCCCGATTAAAATACGGTATCAACTACTCGCATTTAATTGAGCTCCCGCGCATATCTCATATGCACCCCACATCGTTTTGCCTGAGCTAGGACACCCCTTTGTGGGACTCTAAGACTCGTCAATACGCTAACAGTAGGCAGTTATCACATCACATGCCCACAAACCGTCAGTGGTACAAGCTGTACGTAACGGCTCCCTGGTATTGAGCGATCAGAAGAAACACAGGCGAACCTGCTAAAACTCCTGTCGAGCCAACTGGTAACACTTACCGTACAGTCAGGTCTCTTCGTCAATAGTGCTGCATAGCAAGTCTAAGGGTGGTATCGTCGACCCTATTAACCCAATAAGTTAAGACGCTATATGGTCTATAACAGATCGATAAACTACTGATAACACTTATTAGTAAATCTCAGCAGCCCTGGCCAGGGACTTCCTGTTATAGCCAATCGTACATAGCGCAACATCAACTCCCAATACCGAGAGAGATGAAACCCCTCCTATCGCTCATTGCCTCCATGTGCCTCGGGACTGTACCCAAAATCCACCTGTTTGCACGACTCAGTAGAGTCGTGGTAGGGTAGAGATCAAAGTACAGTGGGAGCACACACAAGACTCTATGACGATCTCGGATCTACAGACTTATCTATACCAGTGTCACCTGAGAACTGCTATACGACGATAGATATAATACCCCATAGGAGTTCTAGGCGAGTCTGTTTAGTGTACCCAGTCTCACTGAGCACCCGTATACGGTCTTTGGTGTCACCACACCAATGGATATAGGATCATCCATCGCCCATCATATAGGACAAGTAACGTATACGCTAGTCTACTCTGGTGATATCGATGCCCCATCTCGATACACCCACGACTAAGAACATTTCAAGGATATCTCATAAACTACACATGTCCCACTAGTATGATCCGCATCATAATCTCAGTAGTCAGGCATATCCTAAGGGCTATATCAACATGTACCAAATGAGTGAAAGCATGATCAAATGAACATGTCAAGATAAAGTTCAACCAGATAGCATACTATCATGTCGAGCATGAATGTCCCCTGAATACACACACACACACATACCGATACATACACTATAATATAATGGCCTCTTGAGCATACATATATCCAGCGGCTTCATCTAGAATTGGAGGGCTATTCTCTGCACTCGTAGGGGGTATAGGATGACCCACGGAGGAGCGCTTAAGTTACCGGATCCCGTGGAGTGCCGGGTGGCCCATTCACTTTGTTGAAGGGGGTTGCCTCACTTCTGGGATTGGCGGGTAGCTTGCCACGCTCAGAGGGGCCTAGGTTTTCATTGCATATGCTATCCACACGATCGAAAAGGTCGGGTTTTATTTGCGGCTCAAATGAAACCCGGGGCTCCAAGATTATCAACCATTCTATGTTGTTGGCTGAGATTCTGTGATGTTGCTTGTTATCATGCCTGAGACGAATGTTATATATATTTATATATATACTAGTAGATGTTGTATATGTTTTGCACCCGCGCTAGTTCATCCCCCGCTCTGTCGTTAGTTAAGTAACCTAATGGGTGATGACGGGGCCCAGTGGCGAATGCGGATGGCATATACGTATATTATATTTTCGTTCTTTTCTGGTGTGATAGGATTAATTGATGGGACAACATTAATTTTGGTTAATGTAAGAAAAGAAACCTAAAAAGATGTCGTTGGAACGAATTTTGAAAAACTATAGTTATGTTCTTTCGCTTTGCATAGTAGTGTTCGGTTGTGAATATCCAGCACATCATTCAATGAGGCAAGAGCCAAGATCCCTTCAACGGGAGTGACCTCTTGAGCAAAAGTCCATACTATAGATTATTCGGTTTTTTCAAAACCAGATGTTTTAAAAAAGGCGGAGCCTAAACCACTCTTATTTCAAAAAACTACTCAGGTTCCTTCAACGATATCAAGTTCATTACGTTAACGGGCTTTTCACAAAAAACCCAGCCGTAACCCTCCGTCATTTCTTACAAATATTACTTAGTATTCATGCTGTGTATGTTGACCTCTGTCAAGGCATAGTGAATGGTATTTAAGTAATGTTTGTTTGTTGCATAGATATGCGATTATTTAGGACAGTCGCACGGTCATTTTGACCTTTGTCAAGGACTTGTGCGGGTGGGTCTAAATCAATCCAGGACAACAACGAGTTGAACTTGACTCGCGACTTATTACATGTTGACCTCTGTCAAGGTCATGAAGCCGCTTGGGGCAAAAACCACATCGGGAGTTTCAAATATACAGGAAACTTACAGATTTAGCATACCTTCTAGAGTGTGATGACTAGAGTGGATTCCATCTAGGTCATCACACAATAATAGTTGTATCCCGATCCCACTGATAAGTAGGATTACTCTTGGGAGATCATTTCACTTAACAATCAATGATATAAACCAAGTAGGTGTCTAGAACGGTGTTAGCGGGGCTACGCCTCCAGGGAAAAGAGATTACATAATTAAGAAACTTCACGAAAGCGTTGGAAAACCTCCCTTGAAGTACCGACACTAGCCTGGCTAAAAGGTTAAGCAAGTATTATGATGTGGATTAATCCGGACTAGTTCTTCTTTTAAGGTTTGAAGAAGAATTCAAGGAAACAGTGGGAGTCATCCTGGTAAGATAAATTAATAACCAATATAATCTTGCAAGAGCGCATGCTAAGTGTTTCTTTTCTCTCTCTTCAGGTAGCAACCATTTCATGCCCTAATTAAGATAATAAAATGTATAACTTGACCGATCCGAATTCTTATTCGGGGCTGGGGAACATCGGTTTAGCTATTACTTATGATGGCGGTTATGAGTATAAGCCAGGGAAAGAGGATTACATGAATTCCTTGATGACCCCAGCGAAGAAGAAGCACACTATTGCGTCTTCTTCGGGTGTTTTTGTTATTGAGAACTGTTTTTCGATCAGTCTTACCTCCTGAGTACTAGATACCGGATCAGGATCTCATATCTGTAATTTATTGCAGGGACTGAGAAAAAGCAGGATAGTTGGACCAGGTGATATGTCCTTCGGAGTAGGGAACGGAGCACAAGTTGATGCTGCAGCCGTCGGTGAATATCACCTAATGTTGCCAAAAGGCAATACTATGATTTTGAACAATTGCTAATATATACCTTCCATGGTTTGCAATATCATATCAATCTCTTTACTTGATAAAGATGGATATAAATTTTTTCTTGATAGAAATATCATGAATATTTACCTTAATCAGGTATTTGTTGCAGAAGGTACACTGTGTAATCATATCTATGTTCTAAATCAAAACACAGTTTTCAATGTACAAAACGCATGCAAGAGGAAGAGTTCAGATACGAACGAATCCTACTTGTGGCATTGTAGACTTGGTCATATCGGAGAGAAAAGACTGAGTAAATTGCATAAAGATATATATTTGAATACGTTCGAATTTTCATCTTATGAAACTTGTCAGTCCTGTCTCATGGGAAAGATGACCAAATCTCCGTTCATCGGACATGGAAAAAGAGCAACAGAGCTTTTGGGACTCATACACAGTGATGTGTGTGGTCCGATGTCTATACATGCAAGGGGTGGGATCTCGTACTTCATCACATTCACTGACGAACTCTCTAGATTCGGATATGTGTATTTCATGAAACACAAATTTGAAGCTTTTAAGAAATTCAAAGAATTCAGAAAGGAAGTAGAGAACCAGACTGGCAAGAGTATCAAGATCCTCCGATCTGATAGAGTTAGGGAGTACTTAAGTATGGAATTCCATAATTTTCTAGAAGAGAATGGTATTCTCTCTCAGCTTACTCCTCTGTATACACCACAGCACAATGGTGTATCGGAACGGAGGAATCGTACCCTATTGGATATGGTTCGCTCCATGATGAGTAGTGCTGAGTTGCCTCTTTCATTCTGGGGAATTGCGCTTGAAACAGCAGCATACTTATTGAATCAGGTTTCATATAAATCTGTGCCTAAGACTCTATATGAGATATGGAGTGGAAAGAAACCATGTCTTAAAAGGGTTAAGATATGGAGTTGTCCGGTCTATGTGAAAAACCAGAATCCAGAAAAACTTCAGGCACGGTCAGTTTTATGTAAGTTTATAGGATATCCCAGATATTCAAATGGATATATGTTCTACCACACTGAGGAACAGAAGGTGTTTATTGTTCAGCACGCCACTTTCTTAAAGTGGCAATTTCTTGCAAAAGAAATTAGTGGGAGCACGGTAGAACTAGAAGAAATTCCAGAGGGACAAACTATAACAGAAGATTTAGTAGAACAGATGATCCAATAGTCCCAAACGAACCTCAGCCACTCCGTAGATCTAGTAGGATTTCTCATCCGCCCGAGAGATACTACGGTTTTCTCATAGATGGGGATCGAGAGGATTGCATCTTGGAAGAAGATGATCTTACTAGTTTCAGGCAAGCCATTATCAGTAGGGACTCTGATAAGTGGCTGATGCCATGCAATCCGAATTGGAGTCCATGTACACCAATAATGTGTGGACCTGGGATGTTGCTCCACCTGGGGTAAAATCCATTGGATGCAAATGGATCTACAAAAGGAAGATTGGTATAGATCGGCAGGTAGAAACCTATAAGGCTAGACTTGTTGCAAAAGGTTTTCGTCAAAGACCAGGATTGGATTATGACGAAACTTTTTCTCCAGTGGCTATGCTTAAATCCATTTGGATCCTACTTGCCATTGCTGCCTTCCATGACTATGAAATCTGGCAGATGGATGTAAAGACGGCTTTTCTAAACAGAAGTTTGGAAGAGTGCGTTTATATGGATCAGCCAGAAGGTATTGTAGACAGTGGGAGCAGCGGGAAGGTGTCCAAGTTACTCAAATCCATTTATGGATTGAAGCAGGCATTGCAGAGTTGGAACATCTGTTTTGATGAAACAGTCAAGGACTTTGACTTCATCAAGAACGAGGATGAGCCATGTATTTATAAGAAGATTGTAGGACGAACTTTCGTATTCCTAGTCTTGTACGTGGACGACATTCTTTTGATAGGAAATGATATTCCTATGCTATAATCGGTCAAGCTGTTCTTGTCGCAAAGGTTCTCCATGAGGGACCTGGGTGATGCCTCTTACATTCTGGGGATCAAGATCTACAGAGATAGATCTAAGAGATTACAGGAACTTTCACAGTCCAGGTACATAGAGATCGTACTAAAGAGATTTAGTATGGAAAATTCCAAGCACGGTAATATACCCGCATTGCACGGAATCACCCTCTCCAAGGAGATATCTTCCAAGACTGATGAAGAGAGGGTTCGCATAAGCACTATACCCTACGCTTCGGCGGTAGGATCTATAATATATGCGATGCTATGTACAAGAGCAGATGTAGCTTACGCACTAAACGTGGTGAGCCAGTATCAGTCATACCCAGGTGAGAACCACTAGATAGTAGTGAAGAACATTCTCAAGTACTTGAGAAGGACTAAGGAGATGTTCATGGTTTTCGGTAATAGAGACGTGAAGGTCGAGTCTTTTACCGATTCTAGCTTCCAAAGTGACAAAGATGACAGCAAGTCTGTCTTGGGTTTTGTGTTTACCCTCAACGGAGGGACGGTGTGTTGGAAGAGTTCCAAACAGAATACCATCGCAGACTCGACGATGGAGGCTGAATACATTGCTGCAAGCGATACCGCAAAAGAAGCAGTCTGGATGAAGAAGTTCATTACTAACTTTAGGTAGTTCTGTCCATTGTTCATCTGATACCTTTGTATTGTGATAATAATGGGGCTATAGATTTAGCGAAAGAACCACGGTCCCATCAGAAATCCAGACACATCTTAAGGCGGTACTACCTGATCAGGGAGATCATTGATCGCCAGGAAATCGAGATAAGGAGAGTGGACACTAAAGAGAACACGGCGGATCCATTTACAAAGGCCTTCCTGCAAGCACAGTTCGACCAACTTTTTGAGATGTTGGGTATGCGGTACGCTAACAGCTGGCCTTAGCACAGACGTTGGGTATTCGGTACGCCAATAAC
Source organism: Agapanthus africanus (assembly GCA_030015575.1). Classification (NCBI taxonomy): domain Eukaryota; kingdom Viridiplantae; phylum Streptophyta; class Magnoliopsida; order Asparagales; family Amaryllidaceae; genus Agapanthus; species Agapanthus africanus. The sequence goes on from CM057343.1 coordinate 397,722,132, forward strand.
TGGCCTTTAGTGCAAGTGGAAGATTGTTGGATATGTATTCCCTAAAGGCCATTATTGTATATGTATACATGTGGATGCTAGGGATATGTATGTACAGGACAATCTTGCTCAGTTATATAGTATATTATTTGAGTTGTCTTTATCAAGATATGTGTTTCTTTCTTATGATGTTTTATATTGCTTGCACATATTGATAAAGACTTGATACGGTAGTATACTATTATGGTTTGACTTTATTTTAACATGTGCATATACTATATATGTCGTCCACATGTTGATAAAGCCCGTAGGATCTTGCTTGACTATCAGCGTTGTGATGGCGGTCATACTTGTGGGAGCTGGGTAGTCTATAAGCACATCCTTAAAAGTCCCTAGTCGCGTGAGTATCGAGACTGGGCATTGATACTCCTGAGTAGATTAGTGTATATGTTTCTAGCCCTGACAAGGGGCAATGGTAGGTCCCGCAGCCATTGGTCAGATGCACCTAAGATCGTATACAGGTGCATACTAGGGGTGAGTACACTGGACGGACTCGCCGAGAACCTCTAGATGGTATTATACCTATCGTCAGATAGCGGTCCTCTTATGACATGTGTACAGGTTAGTCTTTGGGCCTGAGATCGTCATTTGTCTCGTGTGAGTTCCTACTGTGCTTTGATCACTACCCTACCACGACTCTACTGAGTCGTGCAAACTGGTTTTGGTTGGGTACAGTCCCGAGTCACATGGAGACAGTGAGTAATTGTTGTGGATTCATCTCTCCCGGTATTGGTAGTCAATATCGCATTGTGTTCGATTGGTTAGGACCATAAGACCTTGGCCAAGGCAGTTGGGATTTATTGATAAGTTGATCAGTAGTTTCCCGGATTGGTCTTGAGCCTCATCATCAACATAAATTATCAGGATATTAGGGTCTGACGTTTACCATCCCTAGGACCCGGTATGCGTTACTCTTAGACGAAGAGACCGGACTGTATGGAGATTGTCACAGATAAGCTCAGTTGGGATCCGGATGAGTTTGCTCGTCGCCTTCCTTTTCGACAGGTACCCGGGTAGCCGTTACGTATAGCTAGTGCCGCTGACGTGCTTGTAGTTATGGATTTATCCAGTAACGCATTGCCGGCATACTTTCGAGTCTTTAGAGTCCCACACAGAGGGTTTCCCTGCTTCAGACGAAATGATGTAAAGGTCATATGGTTTTATGACTGGGTTCGTTCATATACGTGTACTTGTGCACGTATGATGTTCGGGCAGATATTACTAGTGGGCTTTGGTTTAAGCCGGATCCTAGTATTAGATTATTGGATTGGTTTCGTCTCATTGTATTCGTGTTTCTTGGAACACGGATACAGGAATGTATATACGGATGAGAAAGGCATTCTTGTAGTTAGTCAAGATTGCTTTTAGGAGAGACGCCTCATTAGGGTTTTGATTATTTATTTTCTTAAAACAATTATGAGGTGGAGGAAATGTATTGTTATTTTTTATATATGATAGTTGAACCATGGATACTTAGTTTGACTATTGAGGCTTGGTTTGACTTAGATAATTTGTGAGATATTTTGTGGCATTAGATATTTTGTGTGAGATATTTTCTTGGCATGCTTATAGTCATATCAAGAGCCATTTCCATTATCATTATCAAAAACACATTCTCTTTCCTCAAGCTCACTCTCTTCTTCTTCCTCTCAACCCTTATTGTCTCATGTGTTGAGAATCCAAGGGTTAGTGAGACTTAGCTACCCAAAATCACTCTTTATTCATTCTAGGCTACTTAGTTTAGCACACCAAGTACCCTACTTACCTCGGTTTAGAGGTAGGAGCTCGTAGTAGATACTCTCGGGTGGATCATCTTCGATGTGAGGAAGCCATCGATCTGTAAGTGCACGGCGGCGCCCCGGCCGTCAATCCGACGCCGGAATGCGGAAGCGATGATTTACTTTAACTTTTTGAATCGGCACCACCGCGCACTATAAACCCGGATCGGGCCATTAAACAAGTCCTAGCAAACTAGAGAAGGGGTAGAGAGATATACCGAGTGATCCGTGTCCTCCGGTCTTCTCGTCGTCGTCCCGATCTCCCCGCGGAAACTCCGGTCGTCGCCTCCTCGGCGGAAGGGCACCACATCACCGGCTTTTTTTACGGGCTCCCACCTCTGGTCCGAGGCAACTCGGGCACAAAGTTGGCGAGTCGACGTGCCCAAGGTTTTCTGTAGAATAATGTAGTGAGCTATGTCTCATTTGGGGTAGTAGATGTTGCCATATGGTGGAGGTATGAAATATAAGCTTTTGGAGGAGGAGCTAAAATGATTTTTGCCAAGCCAAATGAGTGTAAATCCCCACTACAAAATTGGGACAGCCCCAAACTTTTGGCCGGCCATGACATGGTGAAGGGTGAGAATGGAGTGAAGTGGAATCCAAAGAGTGGAGTGAACCACATAATGCAAGAGAGAGAGAGATAAGTTATCATGATGAATCATGAGAACCAAAACCACACTCCAACATCATAACATCACACCCAAAGTCAAGCCATCATGAAGAAGAAAGTCAAGAGATGGTGCAAACATCATGAAGCAAGGATATGCAAATACCACCATCCACAAATGCTTATTTGCACAAATGCAAATAAGCCCTCCTCCACCAATCTTCGGCCAATAAAAGATACAAAGAAATATGGCCGAAACGGAAAACAAACTGGCAACTCCAAAAACTGATCCCGTAATAAATTACAGGAAAACCCCGCTACTGTGTATACACACCCGCATTTGTATTCTGACCGAAATACAAATGCAATGAGACAAATCTACACTGTATAATACTAGGATCCGGCTTAAACTAAAGCCCGCTAGTATTAATCCGTCCGATCATGATCCGTGCAATACCGCACGTATCTGATCGAACCCTGCCATATCTCCATATTGCCTCTACAGCGTTTCGCCCGAAAACTTGAGCAACTGAATGTGGGGAACTCTAAAGACTCGTCAATACTATGGCTGTGGATTTAACAACTAGCATGTCAGAGGTATTAGCCATACGTGACGGGCTACCAGCTATTGACCAAAAGGGACGTCGATGAGCGAACTCATCCTGACACCCTACTGAGCCTGTCAGTGACAATATCCGTACAGTCCGGTCCGTTCATCTATGAGCATCGCATGGCAGGCCTAGGGGGTTGGTAAAAGTCAGACCCCCAAAAGCGGTACAAGTCGTGTCAGAGTGTAGCCCAGAACACCCTAAGATACTAGTGGAATACCTACCAGTAAATCCCCTGCCTTGGCCAAGGACTTTCATGTACTGGCTCTCCTAGACACAGCGCGACCTCACCCCCAATACAGGGAGAGACGAACCCCTGAAGATCCGCTCACTGCCACCATGTGGCTCGGGACTGTACCCAACTAAAACCTGTTTGCACGTCTCCTTTGAGCGTGGTAGGGTAGTAATCAAAGTACAGTGGGAACTCACACGAGACAAATGACGATCCTCAGGTCAATGAACTAACTTGTACACATGTCACCAGGGAACTGCTATCTGACGTCAGGTATAAGACCAACTAGCATGTTCCCGGCGAGTCCTGTCTGGTGTACTCATAACCCAATGAGCACCTGTATACATCTTAGGTGAACCAACTGACACCAGTGGCTTGTGAGACCGGCCACTGCCCCTCGTCGGGGTCTTGACTGTATACACTAGTCTACTCTGGAGTATCGATGCCCTGTCTCGAAACTCCCCCGACTAGGGACCTTTTAAGCATGTGCTTATAGACTACCAGCTCCTACGTATATGATTGCCCTCATACTGCTGGCAGTCAAGCATGAATCTTAGGGGCTCTATCAACGTGTAATAGCGACCTGTCTGGTCACCTAAAGCAGTACACGATGATAAAGATAAAGCTGATAGCATGCTATCATCTTGAGTAAGACTGTCCTACCGGGATAGGTCCTCCCTCAATCATTGCAATCACGTGCCTGTGATCCAATAATTGACTCTGAGGGCACTATCTCCAACACGATCAAGCTCGGTCATGGAGGCAACTAGGAGTATACTAAAGGAAAGGGGTGAAGACCCGAAGGATTTGAGCCTCTTGGTATAACTTTTTTCATAGTATATAGCTTCTTTGATGCTAGTCAGGTTTATGGTAGATCCGGTTTAGGGTTATTCTAGAGCCAAGATTTAATCGTTAGAAAAAATTTTGTTCCACATTTGGCCATGGGAGATGGTTAGGGCGCTAGCGTAACCTTTCAAATTGTTGGTTGACTTGATTCCGTGGCAGAGCATAATTCCGACAGGGAAGGCTGATACTCCGAGGCGAGGCATGATTTTGACACGAGGTACATTCTGAGATGAAATATGATTTCGGCGCAGAGATTGTTGGTTGATTTGATTCCGAGACGGAGCTTGATTCTGATAGGGAGGTCGTTGGTTGACTTGATTCGAAGGCGGAGCGTGATTCTGACAGGGAGGTCGTTGGTCGACTTGATTCTGAGGCGGAGATTGATTCCTACGGGGAGGTCGTTGGTCGACTTGATTCCGAGACAGCATAATTCCGACAGGGAAGGTAGGTACTTCGAGGCAAACCATGATTCCGACACGAGGTACATTCCGAGACGAAACATGATTCCAACACAGAGACTGTTGGTTACTTGATTCCGAGGTGGAGAATAATTCCGACAGGGAAGGAGGATACTCCGAGGTGAAGCATGATTTCAACATGGGGTACATTCTAAGATGAAACATGATTCCGGCGCAGAGCTGTTGATTTGATTTGATTTGGGGGTTTCTTATCCATCCAGGGCGGCTTTTGAGCCTGGGACCTGGAATTTGGGTTTTTATTTGGCGTCAGCATTGCTATACTGGAATAAGGTAATAGGAGAGAATCATCATTTGCCGTGGAGAACATGGGATTTGTGTTGGTATCAGCATCGCTATACTGGAATATGGTACCAGGAGTGAATCATCATTTGCCATGAGAGAATTTGAGGGTTTTGGGTTTGGTATCAGCATCGCTACACTGGAATATGGTACCAAGAGTGAATCGTCAATTGCCATGAGTGGATTTCTCTTGTTCCCGGTTTAATGATTTAGTGGTCATCTATTCCTAGTTTAATGATTTAAAGGTCATCTGTTCCCAGTTTAACGACTTAGGGGTTTATGTTCCCAGTTTAATGACTTAGGGGTCATCTGTTCCCAGTTTAACGACTTAAGGGTCTATGTTCCTAGTTTAACGATTTAGGGGTCTTATGGATCAAAAGTTTGGAATTTTTAGGTTAGGGCCAGCATCAGCGTTGCTAACACGAAAGCACAAGTGCTAGGAGTAATTCTTCATTTGCCTTTGCCCGTTAGAGAGTGGTGGCTTAAGAGACAGGTTTAGGTCCCTATCACCAGAGGCTTTTCAATTTTATGAGTCGTAAGGGTCCCATAAAAGCATTTTCTCCTCATGAGTCGAAAGGATCTCGTAGGTGTATTTTCTTCTTAGGAGTTGTGGGGACCCCGATGTGTGTTTTTCCTTTGTGGGTTATAAGGATCCCACGAAGGTGTTTTCTCACGAGTCGAGAGGATCTCGCAAGTTTTTTTCTCCTCATGTATCGTGAGGACACATGAGTGGGTCTTTCCAAATGGAGCGTAATTCTGATGGCGAAGACCGGCCATGGGGCTTGGGATTGTCGTGGGGCATGGGTATGATGAGGATTATTTGAGCCCATGGATTGTATACGATAGTCAATTTGGGGACTGGCCATAAGGCTGGATGAATTTAGGGAATTTGGAATTTTTTTGGCATCTGCATCGCTAACACCGGAATGGTACCAGGAGCGACTCATCATTCGCCGTTGGGATATTCAGGGAATTGAAATTTTGTCGGCGTCTTCATCGCTAACACTGAAGTATGGTTTCAGGAGCGACTCATCATTCGCCTTTCAAGAAGTTGGGGTATTTATTTGTATAAAAGTTTTTTTTAACCACAATTGTTCTATCATTTCTGCTTTTTTATAGCGAAGGTCACGATTGCCCTATCCTTTCGGCTATTTATTCGCGGTTGCCCCATCATTGGCTATATATTTCCATTTTTATTTTACTCACTGATTTTTATTGCGAGTTGCCCTATCATTTTGGCTATTTATTTTCGTTTTTATTTTACTCGCTGATTTTTATTGTGAGTTGCCCCATCATTTTGACTATTTATTTTCATTTTTATTTTACTCGCTGATTTTTATTTTGAGTTGCCCCATCATTTCGTCTTTTCTTTTATTTAAAACAAAAAAATTTTACACTCCCAGTCGTTAGGGGTTGAATGTTCCCAGTTTAACGACGTGGTGGTCGACTGTTCCTAGTTTAATGACGTGGAGGTCATCTGTGTTCGCTTATCCCAGCTCCTCAAATTTTGATCATGGCGGGGCTGAGTTGATGACCATAACTTGGTGGTTTGCCGGTACATCCGAGGACGGTAGGTTTTTCCCAACCCTATATTGGTTCTTTACCCAATCTTTGAAAACATAGTAGTCTTCGATGGTATGACTTACCATTCTACGATATAGGCTGTATATGGGATTGTCGGTCATATTCATTTCTTGTGGCCTCTTTGGAATAGGCAGTTGCAGACTGTTGTTCAAGGCGTCCTTGAATATTTGCAGACTTCATCCCTCCTGAAAGAGTAGACTTTCTTCCTTCTTTCCATTAGATTCGGTGCATTTCCCGATCCTGGTCCTCGAGGCCGATCGCTCTTTGGTTCGCCTACTTTCCACTTACTATGTTCAGTGTACGTATTAGAAGAACTGAAGGCTAATCATGGCTATTTTTCATAAAAGTGTTCCGCTCTTGGGCTGGAGGGGGTATCAGTTGGCTGTTTCAGGATATCAATCTTTAGCTCATGAACCAAATTTTGATTTTGCATCAATTGCAATCGGACGACTTGGGTCGTGAGATCTGCCACGAAATTTGCCAGCTCGTCAACTTTGTAATAGACCTTGGCCAACTTCATGTTTCTGTCCTGAAGCTGCTTTTGAAGCCATTGGAATAATACTTGCTCTATAATCCCGGGTATGATAACCTTGTCATCCTTACTGCCTAAGCTCGCTACCGCAGGAACTATAGGCTCCTTTTGCTTAATAGCCTGAGCGGGCTCTTCATCATCTGGACCGAGCTGGGGTTGGATGGCAACAACCACGTCATTGTCATGGCTATAAGGCGTAGGAGGACTTGTTCCTCTAGGCTCCACCATGTAGATCGTATGGATTGTGTACCCATCTACCGCTTCTTCATGGGTAATGTTGCTCATTGGGCTTTTGGCTTATTTCTTTGGCCTGCTCCTTTCCAAGAAGGGCAGACGATTGAGAGTAGCAGATTCCCGAAGTGCTTCGGTCTCTGTTCGTATGAAATTGGCAGTCGCAGCTTGATTGTTTGCTAACACGCCTTTAGACAGTTCTATCTCTCCTTCCTTGTATTGCTTTTCAACCCAATCTTTGAAGACGAAGCAGTCCTCAAGGGCATGACCTATCATTTTGTGATAGGAGCAGTATTTAGGGTTTCCGGTTATATTCACTTTTTGTGGTCTCTTGGATTCTAGAAATTGTAGACCGTTCCTTAGGGCGTTCTTGAATATCTTGTGGACTTTGTCTCTTCCGAAGAAATGGACCCTATCCAGCTTCTCTTTTAGAGGCGATTCTCCTCCTCCTCCGAACAATGGCTTTCGAGGTTGGTTGACATTGGACCCGCTTGTTCTTTGCCTATTTCGGTCATCCGAAGTGTTAAAAAATTCAGTATCATAGGAATTTCCGCGTTTGCGATTATCGTCCTTTCGGTTTCTTCAGGATTTATTGTTATTTTCGGAATCCGAGGAGGATTCTTTCTTTGAGCGCTCCAACATTTGAACATTCCTGGCCAGCTCTTAGAACGTCTTGAGACCTGAGGTGCATAGAAAAGGATTCTTCCAGGTACCGAGATTTCCGTTGAGGAGATTGACGGATTGGTCTTTTTCCAACGGTGGCTCACATTTGACGGAGAGATTACGCTATATAAAATCTGTGCTGCTTTCGTTGTTCTTTGGCTTATTCATTATGAGGTCGGCAATGGTGATCTTATTGCTAACATTCATGAACTTTTGCCGAAACAGAGATTCCATTTGGAAAAAAGTAGTAACGGAGCCATCTGGTATGCTCGCGTACCAGTCGAAAGCAACATCGGTTAAGCAATTAACGAACTGGCAGAGGAGCGCATCATTGCCCCCAGTATTCCCATATGAAGCTTTAAAGTGGGCAATGTGTTGATTCGTATTTCCCGTCCTATCAAATCTTCCGAATTCAGGGATAACATAGCCACTAGGAAACTCTACCAGATCATACAGAGCAGGATATGGTCTCCCGCTACTGCTGACATCTTTTTGCGCTCAGTCTTAGGCTACCAATCTTTTAACTTTGTTGGCGACCAAATCCATGATTTGATCTTGCGTTAGCGGTTTGCTGTCATCGGTAGTCAAGACATTTCCCGAGATAGGATGCGGTCGACTTTCATGCGGCTCACCCACCTTTGGATTTGAGGGAATAAGCGTCGGCTGTCTCGGGACACCGTTTCCTGGTTCATGAGTAGAATCCTATTCTTGATTGGGCGGCTGACAGGCAACTTAGGCCATGAGCTGCACCACGACATTCGTTAAGCTGTCAATTTTGGAGTAAAGTTTGGTCATCTCCTTATCTTAATTCTGAGCTGTTTTAAGAGTTCTTGGAGGAGCTCTTGCTCTGCGGTCCTAGGATAGAATGTAATCTCTTCTTCGGTGTTCGAACTAGATTCTATGTAGACTGAGGGGTCCTTATGCTTATCAGCTTCATCGAGGGGGTTTTCTTTATCCTGTGGAGGAGGCTGATCTTGGAAAGGGGCAGCCACATTCAAGCCAAATTAGGCTTGAGATTGTTGGTGATATGTGCCCTAGAGGCCATTATTGTATCGTACTAGAATGTATATTACATTTTGGAAGCTTGGGATATTCACAGTTATAATAACGGTGTTACTCAAAATGGTAATATGCTACTTGGTTTGATTCTACCTCAATATGTGCATATGTTTCTTTTAGCATATCGCTTATACATATTGGTAGAGCCCTTAGGATCTTTGCTTGACTACCAGTGTTGTCATGGTAGTCATACTAGTAGAGGTTGGATAGTCTATAAGCAGATCCTTATACAGGTCCCTAGTTATAGGATTATCGAGACGGGGCATCGATACTCCAGAGTAGACTAGTGTATACGATTTTCATCCCCGCAGGGGAGAGGGTCTGTCCCACAGCCATTGGTATGTTGTACCAAAGATAGTATACAGGTGCTCATTAGGTTATGAGTTACACTAGACGGACTTGTTGGGAACTGCTGGTTGGTATTATACCTATAATCAGGTAGCAGTTCCCGGGTGGCATGAGTACATGTTAGTATGTTGACTTGATATCACTATTCGTCTCAAGTGTGTTCCCACTGCACTTAGATTACTACCCTACCACGGCTTAAAGGAGTCATGTAAACAGGTAGTAGTTGGGTGCAGTCTCGAAGAACTTGGAGGTAGTAGTGGTTAGATAGGATTTGTCTCTCCTGGTATTAGGGGTTGATATCACGCTGTGTTCGGAAAACCATTACACAAAGTCCATGGCCAGAGCAAGCGAGATTTACTGGTAGGTACTCCAGTAGTTTCTCAGGTTGTATTGGGCTCCACTCTGGCATGACTTATTGCGCTATTAGGGGTCTGACGATTGCCACCCCTAGGCTCAATATGCGAGTATCTTAGAAGAACAGACCGGACTGTACGGAGATTGTCACAGATAGGTTCAGTAGGAGTTTGGATGAGTTTTCTCATCGGCCTTCTTATTGACATATACCTGGGTAGCCGTTACATGCAGCTAGTACCACTGACGGACTTATGGTTACACCTAACGCCAGCATATTGTCGAGTCTTTATAGTCCCACACAGAGGGTTTCCCTACTTTGGGCAAAATTATGTAGAGGCCGTAAGGTTTTATGGCAGGGTTCTGATCACATACGTGTACTAGTTACACGGATGTTGTTCTGGAGAATAATACTAGTGTACTTTGGTTTAAGCCGGATTCTAGTTATATTATTAGATTATTATTATCCCAGTGTATTCGTATTTTTCGGAATACGAATACGGGTATGTATATACGGTGAGGGCATTCTTGTAATTTCACAAGAGATGTTTCTAGAAAGGGACACCTCATTATTTGGTATATCTATTTTGAGAAATAGATTAATGAGGTGGAAATTGAAGACATCCATGGCATAGTGTGAAGCATGAATCTATGTATTTATTTATTAGTTTGGACTCACTATTCAAGCATGGTTGATATTTTCAATTGGAAAATATTGCATGCTTGAATGAGTGAAATGAGTGAGTCATTCTTCACTTGCCATGGACCTAGTTCATTTGCTTATTTTTCTTTCTTTCTCCATTTTCTCCTCCTTCTTCCTCAAGACCCTAACTCTCACATGAGTTGTAAACCCTAAGGTCTCATGAGATAAAATACTCTATTAGATACTCTACATCTTCTAGACTACCTAGCTTAGCAAACTAGGTACTCTAGTTATCTCGGTTTAGAGGTTGGAGCTTGAAGTATAGACTCTCAGGTGGATCATCATCGACACGATGAGGCCAGCGATCAAGCACGATCCAGATCTTTAAGGAGCTCAAGGAGAGGAGGAGAAGAAGACCCAACGGACAGGGTTCTAGAAGGTATAAAACTCTTTATAGTAGTTAAACCTCCAAGCAGCTTTACTAGTTAAGATTTCTGTAAAGATCCTGGAGTTAAAGTCGTTGTTGCGTAGTATAAAATTGTCTTTGTGTAATTCCGCCTCCCCACAAGTGTGTGGGGTGTGCGACATCGACTTACAGTGGTATCAGAGCCTATTCAAACCTTAACTAGTTTGTTAGACAATGTTTAAAGTTACGAAACCGAAATAATTCAGAAACATTTGAAACGAAATCTATGTTTCTGTCAATTTTCAAAAAGGCTCTAAAAATTATTTAAACAGTTGCAGAGTGCTCTTCTTGTTGTATGTAGAACATCAGAGAAAAACGATACCCAGAATCAAAATTTTGACCGGCCAAATGATGGTTTTTACCGGCCTGGCCGATTTTATTTTAGAGTTTTGTCTTTGAGTTTTTGATGGTGTTTTGGAATCTTGGATTTAAGGTTTCAGGTGATGTTTGTTATTGCCTAGATTTCATATTCTGTTATCTTTGTATTAGGGCAATACGGAGTATTTCGAAGTCGCAATTTTAACATCATTTATAAGTTTCAGTTTTTATATGTGTTGCTAAATGTCTGCTAATCGCTATATGTCGATTAGTGGGGGTTGCACATATCTGTATTGAGATGATTTGTGTATATGGGTATTGGATCATCGTGGATGAATAGCCGGGAGATGTGAGAAGAGTGCTTTCTTTTCTTTCATTCATGTAAATTTCTAAATTGATGTAATATTATTTTTGGGGGGCACATCCGGGTTGAGCTTGTATCCACCGTTGTATTATTTCATTTACTTTTTCTTGCACCTAAGATTGACCCAAGGTAGGGTGCACAAACTACCGGGTTCTTGAAGTGCCGAGTGACCTACTCATTTTATTGAGGGTGGTTGCTTCACTTCGGGAATTTGGCGGGTACTTTGCCGCACCCATAAGGGTCTAGGGTGGGGTTTGGTTATTCATCACTACCGTGGAATCCGTCTTTCGTTCTGGGCTAAAACGAAACTCGAAAATCCTAGTATATCCAATATATTCATCTGAGATCTGGAATGCCTATTATTGCGTGAAACGAATGGCTATATATATAATAAACGCTGCTTATGTTTTGCACCCGTACAAGTCCAGCCCCCGCTTTGCCATTAGTTAAATAACCTAATGGTGCATGATGGAGCCCCTTGGCAAATGCGGATGGAATAAGCGTACGTTTTATTTTCATTTCTTTTCTGCAATGATAGGGTTAAATGATGGGACCGCATTAATATTGACTAATGCAAGGAAAACAATCCAAAGTTTAAATCGTTGGAACAAATTCAAAACCACTCGGTTTTCTTGAAAAACAACTTTTAAATGTGGAGCCTAAACCACTTCTTTTAAAAGCTATCTTGGTTCCTTCGACTATATCAAGTTCATCACGTTCACGGTTTTGCCAAATCCATTCATAGCCCTCCGTCATTTCAGATGGGTATTCAGTAATATTCAAGCTATGTATTTTGATCTTTGCCAAGGTATAGTGATTGGTAGCTGCTGGGTATTCATCTGTAGTATAGATAAATGTGTTGATTTGGGACAGTCGTACAGCTATTTTGGCCTTCGTCAAGGGTTTGTACGGGTGAGTTTAAATTAACCTGGATAATGACGGGTAGAACTTGAATTGCGTCTTATGATATGACGGCCTTCGTCAAGGTCATAAGTGCCTGTGGCAAAAATTCACATCAGGAGTTTTTAAGGAAAATGAAACTTGCTGGTGTTGCATACCATTTGGAGTGTGATGATTTTGGTAGGATTCCTTCAAGGTTATCACACGATGGTATTTGGATCACGATCCTACTGTGAGTATCCGCTACTCTTCGGGAGATTTTTTCACTAATCAATCAATGCTATAAACCAAGTAGGTGCCTAGAACGGTGTTAGCGGGGCTACGCCTCCAGGGAATAGAGGTTATGTAATTAAAGAATTTCACGAAAGCGTTGGAAAACCTCCCTCGAAATACCAACACCAGCCTGGCCGAAAGGTTAAGCAAGAATTGTAGGTTGAGATTAATCCTGACTAATTCTTCTTTTATGGTTTGAAAAAGGATTCGAGGAACAGTGGGAGCCATCCTGTTTAGATAAACTAATAACCAATCTAAACTTGCAAGAGTATCATGCTGAGTGTTTCTTCTCTCTCTCTTAATTGCAGCTACTAAAATGACCCGGCTTAAGTTACTACTAGATAATAATAAATTGACTAGGCCAAACTATAAAGATTGGCTAGGAATGTACAGATGGCCATTACCTATGACAAGATGGGCTACCTCCTTACTACCAAAGCCCCCGCCACCCAACGTCCAGATTCCACCGTCGCAGATGTTGAAATCCGTAAGACATGGGAAATAGACAGTGCAAGAGCCAAGTGTCTCGTGTTGGCCTCAATGGATAATGAACACCATAGGCGGTATGAGAAGATGGACTTAGCTTTCATCTTCCTCTATACTAAGGATTTATATGGATAGCAATCTCGTATAGTAAGATATGAGACTTCGAAGAAATTGTTTCAGGCAAGATTGGCTATCGGGTCATCTGTAAGGGACTACGTCCTTACGATGATTAGCTATATTGAAGAGCTCACGAACCTTGAGACCACGTTGGAGAACGAGTTATATACTGACTTGATTCTACAGTCTCTCTCCTCTACTTACGCCCAGTTTATCTTGAATTTCAACATTCAAGGGAAGGAAGTTTTACTTTCAGAACTCTTCAACATGTTGAGGAGCGCTGAGGGCACCCTGCAGAAATCTAGGAAGACACCCGCTCTGCTTATTGGGGAATCTTTCTCTTCTATATCCAAGGGGAAATCCAAAGGGAAGAAGATAAAGGCCTCTACCAAGCCAAAATGCGATGTCGGTAAGGTAGAGAGAAAAGGCAGGGCAAAAGTTTCAGGGCTAACAGTAGGGAAGATAGAATGTTTCTATTGTCACGGGAAAGGGCATTGGCAGAAGGACTGCAGGGCTTGGAAAGCCAGAAACCAGGATTCGAGGCACGTTGTGGCATCGGCTTCAGGTGTGTTTATGATTGAAAACTGTCTATCAATTAACTCTACTTCCTGGGTACTAGATACCGGATCAGGATCACATATCTGTAATTTATTACAGGCTCTGAGAAACCGTAGAGTTATCAAGGCAGGTGATATGACTCTCAGGGTTGCTAACGGAATGAGCGTGGATATTGTATCCGTAGGGGAATATCACCTAGGATTGACAAGTGGGCAGATTTTGATTTTGCGTAACTGTTTCTGTGTACCTAGTCTAGCTTGTAATATCATCTCTGTATCTTTACTTTCTAAAGAAGGTTATGATTTTACATTTGTAAGCGATGTGGTCCACATCAACCTTAATCAAAATATTGCGTCAGGTACACTAGATAACGGTATATACGTATTAAATCAATCTCAGGTTTTCAACGTCCAGAACACACTTAAAAGAAAGTCTCCGGAATTAAATCAGGCATTCTTATGGCATTGTAGACTGGGTCACATCAATGAAACACGGTTGACGAAGTTGCACAAAGACTCCATTCACTTGATACGGAGTAAGAGCCAGCGACCTCTTGGGACTCATACACAGTGATGTGTGTGGTCCAATTTCTACGCATGAAAGAAGTGGTTGTTCCTACTTCAATACTTTTACGGATGATTTCTCAAGGTATGGACATGTATTCTTGATGAAACATAAATCTGAAGCCTTTGAGAAATTCCGGGAATATAAGAATAAAGTGGAAAAACAAACCGGCAAAAATATCAAGACACTTAGATCTGATCGAGGTGGTGAGTACTTAAGTATCAAGTTCCTGGATTACTTAAAAGAGAATGGAATTCTCTCTCAGCTTACTCCTCCATAAACACCTCAACACAACGGTGTATCTGAAAGGCAGAACCGAACCTTATTGGATATAGTATGTTCCATGATGAGTAACGCTAAGTTACCGCGATCCTTCTGGGGTTATGCGCTAGAATCAGCTACATATCTTTTGAACAAGGTTGCTACTAAGTCAGTGTGTACCACACCATATCAGATGTAGAGTGGGGAAAAACCCTATCTTCAGTATCTAAAGATATGGGGATGTTCAGCTTTTATAAAAAAGGCAACATACAGACAAGCTCGAGGCACGCTCAGTACTGTGTAAGTTTATGGGACACCCAAAGAACTTCATGGGGTATCTTTTCTATTACGCGAAGGAACAAAAGGTCTTTGTTTCTCGGCATGCCCACTTTTTGGAAACACAATTTCGTGAAAAAGAAATAAGTGGGAGAAAAATAGAAGTAGAAGAAATTCCAGAACCACAAGCTATTACTGAAAACATGGTGGAACCAGAAGTTTTGAAAGAACCGGACATCCCCACACTACTCCGCAGGACTAGTAGGCAGTCTCATCCGTCCAAGAGGTACTACGGCTTTTTCATAGACGGGAATAGAGAGTATTGCATTATCGACGATGATGAGCCAACTAGTTTCCAACAAGCCATTAAGAGCAGAGACTCGGTAAAATGGCTGGATGCAACACGGACCGAAATGGAGTCCATGTATACCGACAAAGTATGGACTTTGGACATTGCTTCAGAAGGGGTAAAACTCGTAGGCTGCAAATGGATCTTCAGAAAGAAGATTGGTGTAGATGGACAGGTTGAAACCTATAAGTCTAAACTTGTTGCAAAACATTTTTGTCAAAGACCTGGTTTGAACTATGATGAAACATTTTCTCCCGTGGCTATGCTAAATCCATTCAGATACCATTGCTACCTTCCATGATTATGAAATTTGGCAGATGGACGTAAATACCGCTTTTCTGAATGGAAATTCGGAAAAGTGTGTCTATATGGATGAGCAGGAGGGTTTCATAGAGAGTGGGAGTAGCGGAAGAGTATGCATGTTGCTTAAATCCATTTATGGATTAAAGCAGGCATCGCGGAGTTGGAACATCAGTTTTGATGCGACGGTCAAGGAATTCGACTTTATTAAAAATCCAGATGAACCATGCATCTATAATAAAATTGTCGCAAGAACTGTGGCATTCCTCGTCTTGTACGTGAATGAAATTCTCCCGATAGAAAATGATATTCCTATGCAACAATCAGTCAAAGAATTCTTATCACAAAGGTTCTCCATGAAGGACCTGGGTGATGCCTCCTACATTCTAGGGATTCAGATTTATCGTGATAGATATAAATGGATGTTGGGACTTTCACAGTCAAGGTACATCGACACCATACTGAAAAGATTCAGTATGGAAGATTCAAAGCGCAGTAATCTACCGGCTTGTCAAGGAATCACCCTCTCCAAAGAGATATCTTCCAAGACTGATTTGGAAATGGATTGCATGAGTATACCCTACTCTTCTGCGGTATGCTTTATAATGTATGCGATATTGTGTACCAGACGAGATGTAGCTTACGCACTGAGCGTTGTAAGAAGGTATCGGTCAAATCCAGGGGAGAAGCACTGAACAGCAGCGAAGAACATTCTTAAGTACCTGAGAAGGGCTAAGGAGATGTTCTTAGTGTATGGCAAAGAAGACCTCCAGATCGAGGCCTTCACCGACTCCAGCTTCCAGAGTTACAAGGATGACTCCAAGTCTATATCGGGTTATGTCTTTATCCTTAATGGAGGGGCGGTCTGTTAGAAGAGCTCCAAATAGGACACCGTTGCTGACTCGACGATGGAAGCGGAGTATATCGCTGCATGTGGTGCCGCAAAAGAAGCAGTCTGGATCAAGAAGTTTATGATAGAACTTCAGGTGGTTCCGTCCATTGTTGATCCAATACCGTTGTATTATGACGACAACGGCGCTATAGCTTTAGCGAAGAAATCAAGGTCCCATCAGAAGTCCATACATATCTTGAGGTAGTACCACCTGATCAGGAAGATCGTTGATCGCCGGGAGATTGAGGTGCGGAGAGTGGATACGGAGAACAACACTGCAGATCTGCTCACAAAGGCCATCCCTCAGACACAGTTCGAGAAGCTAATCAAGATGATAGGTCTGCGATATGCCAATACATGGCCTTAGTGCAAATGGGAGATTGTTAGTGATATAGGCTCTAGAGGCCATTATTGTATCATATTGGATTGTATATTACATTTTGGAAGCTTGGGATATTCACAGTTATAATAACAGTCTTGCTCAAAATGGTAATATGCTACTTGGTTTGATTCTACCTCAATATATGCATATGTTTCTTTTAGCATATCGCTTATACATATCGGTAGAGCCTTTAGGATCTTTGCTTGACTATCATCGTTGTGATAGCAGTCACACTAGTGAGGGCTGGGTAGTCTATAAGCACATCCTTATACAGGTCCCTAATCGTAGGATTATCAAGACGGGACATCGATACTCCAAATTAGACTAGTGTATATGCTTATCATCCCAGCAGGGAGATGGTCTGTCCCACAGCCATTAGTATGTCGTATCGGAGATAGTATAAAGGTGCTCATTGGGTTATGAGTTACACTGGACAGACTCGTTGGGAACTTCCGGTTGGTATTATACCTATCGTCAGGTAGCAGTTCCCGGATGGCATGAGTACATGTTACTCCGTTGACTTGATATCACTATTCGTCTCAAGTGTGTTTCCACTGCACTTAGATTACTACCCTACCATGGCTCAAAGGAGTCGTGTGTAATACCCCAGGTGGAGTTGAGGATGAATACCACCTACCCCGTGAGAAGTGAGATGTTATCCGGTAACGAGGTGGCGATGTAACCGATACGAATGCACACGGGGACCCACCAGAACAATGGGGAGTATCGAATTCCATTCCGAAAGAGGGCACAATCTGAACTATAAATGGAATGATATCACACTTGTTAGTGTATATGCCCTAGAGGCCATTACTGTATCATACTAGTTTGTATATTACTTGATGGAAGCTTGGGATATTCACCTTGTATAAACAATCTTGCTCAATATAGTAGTATGCTACTTGGTTTGTTTCTACTTCAATGTGTACTTGTGTTTATTTCAGTATATCACTTATACGCATTAGTGGAGCCCTTAGGATCTTTGCTTGATTACCAGCGTTGTGATGGCAGTCACACTAGTGGGGGCTGGGTAATCGATAAGCACATCCTTATACAGGTCCCTAGTCGTAGGACTATCGAGACAGGGCATCGATACTCCGGAGTAGACTAGCGTATGCGCTTCTCATCCCAGTGTGGGAGATGGTCTGTCCCACAGCCATCAGTACGTCGTACTGGAGATAGTATACGGGTGCTCGTTGGGTTACGAGTACACTGGACAGGACTCGTCGGGAACTGACAGGTTGGTATTATACCTATCGTCAGTTATCAGTTCCCAGGTGACATGAGTACAGCTTAGTCCGCTGACTTGACACTGACACTTCGCCTCGAGTGTGTTCCCACTGCACTTTGATCACTACCCTACCACGGCTCAAAGGAGTCGTGCAAACAGGTGGTGGTTGGGTGCAGTCCCGAAGCACTTGGAGGCAGTGACAGTTAGACAGGATTCGTCTCTCCCGGTATTGGGGGTTGACATCGCGCTGTGTCTAGGAGAGCCATTACACGAGTAGTCCCTGGCCAGGGCAAGCGAGATATACTGGTAGGTTTCCAGTGTTATCTCAGGGTGTTTTGGGCTTCACTCCGACACGACTTGTACCGCTATTGGGGGACTGACGTTTTACCGCCCCCTAGGCCCGCCATGCGATGTATCAGACGAACAGACCGGACTGTACGGAGAATGTCACATTCAGACTCAGTAGGAGTTCAGATGGGGTTTCACCTCGTCAGCCTTCTTGTCGGCATCTACCTGGGGACCGTTACGCACAGCTAGTGCCGCTTGCGGTCTGTGGTTAAACCCACTGCCAGCGTAGTGTCGAGTCTTTAGAGTCCCACACAGAGGGTATTCGCCTCTGGGCAAAACAGAGTAGAGGTCGCATGGTTTTGCGACAGGGTTCGTTCTCATCCGCGCACTGGTGCACGTTTGGAGTCCGGACGGATTATACTGGCAGGCTCTGGTTTGAGCCAGATACTGGTATATGTTTTGGGGGTTGCTTTTATATCTTGGTATTCTTGTTCCTCGGAACGAGAATGCAGGTGTGTATGCACAGTTGCTTGAGGCGGAGAATGAGGTTTTTCATTAGGGTTTCGGATCGGGTGCGTATGCACAGTTGACAGTTATCATTTTCCAAACCCTAATGGATTTGTATATTATCTATTAATAATAGTAATTAAATAAGAATTATGTTATGGTTGTTTTTTGTTGACTTGTTGACCTTGGTTGACTTGTTGACCATTGACCACTTTCATGCCTTGAAAGTCTTCCTTGATTCATGCTTACACTTCATTAAAAGAGGTATGATAGTGGTCATTCCATATTTACCATCAACTATTCTTATTTCAATTATTATTATTTAGATAATTCATTTTCTTTTGCAATATGGTTGCAAGAAATGAATTATTGAGCTCATTCTATCATTCTCACTCTCTCTCCTCATTTCATCTTCTTCTTCCTCTTGAAAAGAGAAACCTTCTCATGTGTTGAGAATCATTCTCTTTAGAAAGAAAAGCAAACCCTAATCTCTCTCTACTCATTCTAGGATGAAGGTTTAGCAAGCCGGAAACCCTAGTTCACTCAAAGATCGAGGAAGAGCCCAAAGTCGAACCTTCGAGGTGGATCCATCTTCGACGGGAGAAGGCGACGTAAAGAGAACCATCAACCTCTACAAGGTTTGAAGAAGAAGGAGTTCAAGTTTAGGTATAATCATCTTCCATAGTAGCTAACTCTCTTTAGCTAGATTGCTAGTTTTAGTTTAGACAACGATCCCGACCAAGTTTAGTCCATGTTGCCTCTTGCGATAAAAATTCGTTTTTTATACCGTTTCCGCCTCCCCGTAAGCACCGGGGGTCGCAATATGGACTTACAGTGGTATCAGAGCCTAACTAAACTTAAACTAGCTTGGTAGTGAAGTGTAACGAAGTTCGGAACCGAAAAAATCACAAAACCGGAAAAACGAAAACCTGAGTTTCTGTTGAATTTTTTTTGGCTCAAAATGAAAAACTTTATACTTGTAAAATCGTCTCAGGGTTTTCTAAGAGCACCCATGAAAAACGATGACCTAATTCCTTAAAACAGCCGCGCTTCCGCCGCACGAGGTAGGCATGTGCGGCGGAAGCGCCGCGCTTTGTCTTCCTCTGTTCATCGATTTTCGTGCAGAGTGTTTATGTGTTGGTTTTGGGATTTTTAAAATATTTTATATGTACCCAGATTTTCCAGAACAGAAATTTCCTTTTAGGGTCCTATAATTCCGTATTTTTTCCGAACTTCACTGCACTTTGACTATGATGGTTATATCTGTGATGTTTGCATGTATTGAACGTCGGCTAATCGCTATAAGTCGATTAGTCGGGGTTATACATGATCTGTAATGTGCTGGAATGTGTATATGAATGTGTTGGACTGTCGCGGGTGAATAGCCGGGGTGGATGTGAGATGAGCTTTTGTTTTTCTTTCATTCATTGTAAATGTAAATTGATGTAATAATATTATTTGTTTGGCCGCACAACCGGGTCGGGGTTGTAGCCGTCATTGTATAATTCTTTTTACTGTTTTTGCTCCTAGGATAGACCCATGGTGGGGTGCACAAACTACCGGGAACTTGGCGGGTAGTTTGCCGCACCCGTAGGGGTCTTGGGTGGGGTATTTGCTATTCACCGCGACCGTGTTATCCGCTTTTCGTTTCAGGCTCGAAAGGAATGCGGATTGCTAGTATATCCAATGTATTCATCTGTGATCTGTAATGTCTATCATTGCTTTCTATTTAGGCGTTGCTTATGTTTTACAGCCGCGCTAGCCCAGCCCCCGCTCTGTCGTTAGTTAAGTAACCTAACGAGTGATGACGGGACCCCGTGGCGAATGCGAATGGCATAAGCGTACGTCATATTTTGGTTGTTTTCTGCAATGGTAGGAATTAAATGATGGGACGCATTAAAAGAACTAATGCAAGAATATCACGCATTAAAAGAACTAATGCAAGATAATAAACCAAGTTTAAGTCGATGGAACACTTTCGAAAAACCACTCGGTTCTTTTCAAAACTAACTTTTAAATGCGGAGCTTGAGCCACTCCTTCTAAAAGCTATCTCGTTCCATCGATTATATCAAGTTCACTACGTTCACGGTTTCGCCAAAACCATCCGTAGCCCTCCGTCGTTTCATATGAATATTCAACAGTATTCAAGCTGTGTTTGTTGGCCTTAGTCAAGGCACAGTGTTTGGTAGCTGGTGGGTATTCATATGTTGCATAGATAGAATGCGTTGGTTTGGGACAGTCGTATTGCCTTGTTGGCCATAGTCAAGGGTATATACGGGTGGGTTCAAATTAACCTGGATAACGACGGGAAGAACTTGACATGTGACTTATGATTTGTTGGCCTTAGTCAAGGTCATAAGAGCATGGGGCAAAAATCCACATCGGGAGTTTCATAAGTACTGAAACTTGCTAGATTTGCATACCATTTGGAGTGTGATGATTATGGTAGGATTCCTTCATTTTTCGTCACGCGATGATATTTGGATCCCGATCCTACTGTGAGTATATGCTACTCCTCGGGAAATTTCTCACTAAACGATCAATGCTATAAACCTAGTAGGTGCCTAGAAAGGTGTTAGCGGGGCTACGCCCCCAGGGAAAAGAGGTTCTTAAATTAAGGAACTTCGCGAAAGCGTTGGAAAACCTCCCTCGAAGTACCGACACTGGCCTGGCTGAACGGTTAAGCAAGTATTGTACGGTGGGATTGATCCCGGCTAATTCTTCCTTTGTGGTTTGAGGAGGGATTCGAGAGACAGTGGGAGCCATCCTGTTTAGACAAATTAAAAACCATTCTAAACTTGCAAGAGCATCGTGCTAAGTGTTTCTTCTCTCCCCCTGCAGCGACCAAATCGAAATGACTGGACTTAAGTTACTTCTAGATAAAAACATACTGACAGGGCCAAACTACAAAGATTGGCTCAGGAATGTCAAATTGGCAATCTCTTACGACAAGCTGGGGTATCTTCTTACCACCAAAGCTCCCCCCGTCCCAGGTCCCACCTCCAGCGTCGCGGATAAGGAAATCCGTAAGACTTGGGAGATTGACAGCGCGAAGGCCAGATGCCTCGTACTTGCCTCGATGGACAATGACCATCAGAGGAGGCACGAGAATATGGATTTGGAATCCATATTTCTTCATACAAAAGAACTGTATGGAGAGCAGTCTCGTATCGCAAGATACGAAGTGTCGAAGAAGTTATTTTCGACTAAGTTGGCCGTCGGATCATCGGTAGCGGACCACGTGCTTAAGATGATTGGCTACACTGAGGAGCTCGCGGAACTTGGGACCACGTTGGATAGTGAACTCTACACAGATATAATTCTCCAGTCCCTTCCATCCACTTACGCCCAGTTCATACTGAATTTCAACTTGCAAGAAAAGGAAGTTGAACTTTCAGAACTCCTCAACCTGCTGAGGAGCGCAGAGGGCACCCTACAGAAGGGTAGGGATACATCCACTTTGTTTGTAGGAGGATCTTCTTCTTCTAGGTCCAAGGCGAAAGCCAAGGGAAAGAAGAGGAAAGCCCCCGCCAAACCAAGGGGCGGTGTTAGTAAAGTGGGTGCGAAGGGAAAGGAAAAGGCAACAAAGATAGCGGGGAAGCTTGTTGGTAAAGAGGAATGCTTCTATTGTCACAAGAGTGGACACTGGAAGAAAGATTGCAGGGCTTGGAAAGCCAGGACACAGGAACTGAAGCAGGTTGCGGCTTCAGCTTCAGGTGTGTATGTTATTGAAAACTGTCTTTCTATAAACTCTACTTCCTGGGTATTGGATACCGGATCAGGATCTCATATCTGTAATTCTTTGCAGGCGTTGAGAAACCGTAGGTTTTTGAAGGCAGATGACATGACCCTCAGAGTTGCGAACGGAGCTAGCATGGATGCTAAAGCCGTGGGGGACTATCACCTGGGAATGACAGATGGGCATGTTTTGGTTTTGCGTAATTGCTTTTTTGTACCCAACGCAACTTGTAATATCATTTCTGTATCTTTGGTTTCTAAAGAAGGTTAGGAATTTGCGTTTGTAAGTAATGTTGTAAACATTCACCTTAATCAAGTTCTGATTGGGTCAGGTACACTGAGCAATGGTATATACGTATTAAACCAACCACAGATTTTCAATGTCCAGAATACACACAAAAGAAAGTCTCCAGATATCAATCAGGCTTTCTTATGGCATTGTAGACTGGGTCACATCAATGAGACACGGTTGACTAAGTTACATAAAGAAGGATACTTGGATCCGTTCGAGTATCAATCTTATGCCACTTGTGAATCTTGTCTTATGGGAAAGATGACAAAAACTCCGTTCACTGGACACGGAGAAAGAGCGAGCGAGCTCTTGGGACTCATACACAGTGACGTGTGTGGTCCAATGTCTACACATGCCCGAAGCGGTTATTCATACTTCATTACTTTCACAGACGATTTCTCTAGGTATGGACATGTCTTCTTAATGAAGCACAAATCCGAGGCCTTTGAGAAATTTCGGGATTACAAGAATGAAGTTGAAAAACAAACAGGCAAAAGTATCAAGATCCTAAGATCGGATCGAGGTGGTGAATACTTGAGTGCCGAGTTCCTGGACTATTTAAAAGAGAATGGTATTCTCTCTCAGCGTACTCCTCCATACACTCCGCAACATAACGGTGTATCAGAAAGGAGGAATCGAACCCTATTGGATATGGTTCGTTCCATGATGAGTAAGGCTGAGTTACCGCGATCTTTCTGGGGATATGCACTAGAAACAGCTGCACATCTCTTGAACCAAGTTCCTACTAAGACTGTGCCTACCACACCATATCAGATGTGGAGTGGGAAGAAACCCTGTCTTAAAGCCTTTAAGACATGGGGATGTCCGGCTTTTGTAAAAAAGCAGCATGCGGACAAGCTCGAGGCACGCTCAGTACAGTGTAAGTTTGTGGGATACCCAAAGAACTCCAAGGGGTATCTATTCTATTACGCAGAGGAGCAAAAAGTCCTTGTTTCTCGTCATGCCCACTTCTTGGAAACTGAGTTTTTGGAAAATCAGATAAGTGGGAGCGCAGTAGAACTGGATGAAATTCCAGAACCTCAGACTATTACTGAAAGCTTAGTGGAACCAGACGGTTCAAAAGAACAGGACATTCCTATGCCGCTCCGTAGAAGTAGTAGGCAGTCTCATCCGCCCGAGAGATACTACGGTTTTCTCATAGACGGGGATAGAGAGGATTGCATCATAGACTATGATGAGCCTACTAGCTTCCAGCAGGCCGTTCAGAGCATTGACTCGGTAAAATGGCTGGATGCAATGCGGACCGAAATGGAGTCCATGTACACCAACAAAGTATGGACGTTGGACATTGCTCCAGACGGGGTAAAACCCGTAGGATGCAAGTGGATCTTCAAAAGGAAG
The DNA here is from genome assembly GCA_030015575.1 of Agapanthus africanus. Lineage (NCBI taxonomy): Eukaryota > Viridiplantae > Streptophyta > Magnoliopsida > Asparagales > Amaryllidaceae > Agapanthus > Agapanthus africanus. Next base: position 397,746,336 of record CM057343.1, read on the forward strand.
ATTGGTGTTGATGGACAGGTTGAGACCTATAAAGCTAGACTTGTAGCAAAGGGTTTCCGTCAAAGACCTGGCTTGGACTACGACGAAACCTTTTCTCCAGTGGCTATGCTGAAATCCATTCGGATCCTTCTTGCCATTGCTGCCTTCCACGATTATGAGATTTGGCAGATGGACGTAAAAACCGCTTTTCTAAATGGAAATTTAGAGGAGTGTGTCTATATGGATCAGCCAGAGGGTTTCATTCAGAGTGGGAGCAGCGGAAAGGTGTGCAAGTTGCTTAAGTCCATCTATGGACTAAAGCAGGCATCGCGGAGTTGGAACATCTGTTTTGATGAGACGGTCAAGGAATTTGACTTTATCAAAAATCCAGATGAACCATGCATCTATAGTAGATTTGTAGCGAGAACTGTGGTATTCCTTGTTTTATACGTGGATGACATTCTCTTAATAGGAAATGACATTCCTATGCTACAATCTGTCAAGGGTTTCTTGTCACACAGGTTCTCCATGAAAGACCTGGGTGATGCCTCTTACATCCTGGGGATCCGGATCCATCGTGATAGATCCAAGAGGATATTAGGACTTTCACAGTCCAGGTACATCGACACCGTACTGAAAAGATTCAGTATGGAAGATTCCAAGCGCGGTAACTTACCGGCTTGTCACGGGATCACCCTCTCTAAAGAGATGTCTCCCAAGACTGATTTGGAGAGGGATCGCATGTCTATTATACCCTACGCTTCTGCGGTAGGCTCTATAATGTATGCGATGTTGTGTACCAGACCGGATGTAGCTTATGCACTGAGTGTAGTAAGCCGGTATCAGTCAAACCCTGGGGAGAAACATTGGATAGCGGTAAAGAACATTCTCAAGTACCTGAGGAGGACTAAGGAGATGTTCTTGGTGTATGGCGGAAAAGACCTCCAGATTGAGGCCTTTGCTGACTCCAGCTTCCAGAGTGACAAGGATGATTCCAAGTCCATGTCGGGTTTTGTCTTTACCCTCAACGGAGGGGCGGTGTGTTGGAAGAGTTCCAAACAGGAAACCGTTGCAGACTCGACTATGGAAGCGGAATACATCGCTGCATCTGATGCCGCAAAAGAAGCTGTCTGGATAAGGAAGTTCTTAAAAGAACTTCAGGTGGTTCCGTCCATTGTTGACCCAGTACCTCTGTATTGCGACAACAACGGGGCTATAGCTTTAGCAAAGGAACCCAGGTCCCATCAGAGATCCAGGCACATCTTAAGGCGGTATCACCTGATCAGGGAGATCGTGGATCGCAAGGAGATCGAGGTTCGGAGGGTTGCTTCAGAAGAGAACACTGCAGATCCATTCACCAAGGCCCTACCCCAGACTCAGTTCGAGCGGCTGATCGAGATGATAGGTCTTCGATACGCCAGTACATGGCCTTAGTGCAAGTGGGAGATTGTTAGTGTATATGCCCTAGAGGCCATTACTGTATCATACTAGTTTGTATATTACTTGATGGAAGCTTGGGATATTCACCTTGTATAAACAATCTTGCTCAATATAGTAGTATGCTACTTGGTTTGTTTCTACTTCAATGTGTACTTGTGTTTATTTCAGTATATCACTTATACGCATTAGTGGAGCCCTTAGGATCTTTGCTTGATTACCAGCGTTGTGATGGCAGTCACACTAGTGGGGGCTGGGTAATCGATAAGCACATCCTTATACAGGTCCCTAGTCGTAGGACTATCGAGACAGGGCATCGATACTCCGGAGTAGACTAGCGTATGCGCTTCTCATCCCAGTGTGGGAGATGGTCTGTCCCACAGCCATCAGTACGTCGTACTGGAGATAGTATACGGGTGCTCGTTGGGTTACGAGTACACTGGACAGGACTCGTCGGGAACTGACAGGTTGGTATTATACCTATCGTCAGTTATCAGTTCCCAGGTGACATGAGTACAGCTTAGTCCGCTGACTTGACACTGACACTTCGCCTCGAGTGTGTTCCCACTGCACTTTGATCACTACCCTACCACGGCTCAAAGGAGTCGTGCAAACAGGTGGTGGTTGGGTGCAGTCCCGAAGCACTTGGAGGCAGTGACAGTTAGACAGGATTCGTCTCTCCCGGTATTGGGGGTTGACATCGCGCTGTGTCTAGGAGAGCCATTACACGAGTAGTCCCTGGCCAGGGCAAGCGAGATATACTGGTAGGTTTCCAGTGTTATCTCAGGGTGTTTTGGGCTTCACTCCGACACGACTTGTACCGCTATTGGGGGACTGACGTTTTACCGCCCCCTAGGCCCGCCATGCGATGTATCAGACGAACAGACCGGACTGTACGGAGAATGTCACATTCAGACTCAGTAGGAGTTCAGATGGGGTTTCACCTCGTCAGCCTTCTTGTCGGCATCTACCTGGGGACCGTTACGCACAGCTAGTGCCGCTTGCGGTCTGTGGTTAAACCCACTGCCAGCGTAGTGTCGAGTCTTTAGAGTCCCACACAGAGGGTATTCGCCTCTGGGCAAAACAGAGTAGAGGTCGCATGGTTTTGCGACAGGGTTCGTTCTCATCCGCGCACTGGTGCACGTTTGGAGTCCGGACGGATTATACTGGCAGGCTCTGGTTTGAGCCAGATACTGGTATATGTTTTGGGGGTTGCTTTTATATCTTGGTATTCTTGTTCCTCGGAACGAGAATGCAGGTGTGTATGCACAGTTGCTTGAGGCGGAGAATGAGGTTTTTCATTAGGGTTTCGGATCGGGTGCGTATGCACAGTTGACAGTTATCATTTTCCAAACCCTAATGGATTTGTATATTATCTATTAATAATAGTAATTAAATAAGAATTATGTTATGGTTGTTTTTTGTTGACTTGTTGACCTTGGTTGACTTGTTGACCATTGACCACTTTCATGCCTTGAAAGTCTTCCTTGATTCATGCTTACACTTCATTAAAAGAGGTATGATAGTGGTCATTCCATATTTACCATCAACTATTCTTATTTCAATTATTATTATTTAGATAATTCATTTTCTTTTGCAATATGGTTGCAAGAAATGAATTATTGAGCTCATTCTATCATTCTCACTCTCTCTCCTCATTTCATCTTCTTCTTCCTCTTGAAAAGAGAAACCTTCTCATGTGTTGAGAATCATTCTCTTTAGAAAGAAAAGCAAACCCTAATCTCTCTCTACTCATTCTAGGATGAAGGTTTAGCAAGCCGGAAACCCTAGTTCACTCAAAGATCGAGGAAGAGCCCAAAGTCGAACCTTCGAGGTGGATCCATCTTCGACGGGAGAAGGCGACGTAAAGAGAACCATCAACCTCTACAAGGTTTGAAGAAGAAGGAGTTCAAGTTTAGGTATAATCATCTTCCATAGTAGCTAACTCTCTTTAGCTAGATTGCTAGTTTTAGTTTAGACAACGATCCCGACCAAGTTTAGTCCATGTTGCCTCTTGCGATAAAAATTCGTTTTTTATACCGTTTCCGCCTCCCCGTAAGCACCGGGGGTCGCAATATGGACTTACAACACTTATAACACAGAGGCGTCTTTTGGATGAATCGGAACTCGAGAGTTTGAAAAACTCCATAGTTAAGCGTGCTTGAGCCAGAGAAATTCTGGGATGGGTGACCTACCGGGATGTAGCTCCGGGTTCATTCAAAGGGACAAAACCGTGCGGTTTCGGCCAGAGCGGACAATACCATCTGTGTTTAGGGGTGGGTCGTGACAAAATTGGTATCAGAGCCGGTCCCTCAAAAATAGGTCTGTGGTTCGAGGACGAACCATTGTTCTAAGTGGGGGGGGAATGTAATACCCTAGGTGGAGTTGGGGATGAATACCACCTACCCCATGGGAAGTGAGATGTTATCCGGTATCGAAGTGGGGATGTAACCGATACAGATGCACACGGGGACCCACCAGAACAATGGGAAGTATCGATTCTATTCCGAAAGAGGGCACGATCTGAACTATAAATGGAATGATACCACTCTTATAACACAAAGGCGCCTTTTGGATGAATCGGAACTCCGGAGTTTGAAAAACACCGTAGTTAAGTGTGCTTGAGCCAGAGAAATTCTGGGATGGGTGACCTACTGGTAAGTAGGCCCGGGTTCATTCAAAGGGACAAAACCGTGCGGTTTCGGCCAGAGCGGACAATACCATCTGTGTTAGGGGATGGGTCGTGACAAATATGCATTGTAGCGTTTTAAAAATAAATAAATAAATAAAATCCTTTAGGTGAATTTTCTGATAATCGGTAAAATGAATTGTATTTTCCGTAAAACTTAACTATAATTATTTTTCATTATAAACTTAAATACGCCCATTTTAAATATATAATTGCTAGTAATTGGTATTTATTTAGTCACTTATAAATTGCTAGTTTAATTAAATATTTTTCTTAATTAATTATTTTAAATATTATTTTAAGCTTTCATTATACATTTAATTAGTGTAAATTACAAATTTGAATGGGTTAATTACATAAATGTGAACCATAACAACATAAAAGCAAGTTTGTAACATGCTCATTTTGTTTTAATGTGTCTCCATAATTCTAGATAAGTCTAGGGTTGTTTAGAAAAATAAAATAAAACAAAATAATTAAAACAAGACTTAATACATGTATTAATTAAAGATACTTCCACACAACTCACATTCTCTCTCTCCCTCACATGTGGCCGAGCCTAATGTGGCAACCCCCCTCTCTCTTCACAATTCTCATCTCATTTCTTACTTCTAAAATTATTAGAAAAGGAATTAAAATAAAATTGAAAAAGTGGTGCATTAAATGAGTTTGGAAGGTGGTATTAACCTAGAAAATTTCACACACTCCTCTTATTAGCCAACCGAGCCCCCTCCCTTGGCAGCCTTCCCCTTCTCTTCATCTCTTTTCTTCTCAAAAATTCATCAATTTTGCCTCAAAAAATCCATACAAATCCTTATTAATCCCTAATTAAATCCTTACCCATTATTCCTTAGCCTATTCTAGCTTAAATCATGGAACAAGAGAGCAAATTGGGAGGCTAGGTGTTCATGTTTGATCTCTTGATTTGTGAGGTATAAATCTTAACCTATGGTTTACTTGTTGAATTATTACTCTAATTTAGCCTATTAAGTGTTTAAATAGAATTAATTGCAAGATTTAATTTTCAAGAAAAGGGTTTAAAAATTTAAGCTAGGGTTTTTACTACATCATTAAGGTTGCAATGTATAGTTTAACATCTTAAGTTATGCAAATTTTAGTTTAGTTGTTAAATTGTAAATTGTTATATTTAATTTGTCCAAATTAGTTATTTTTGAAAACTAGGTTTTAATTAGTGTGTAATTAGATGAAATTAAAAATTTAGTTAGGGTTTGTGTGGCATAATTAAGATATTAAGCTATCATTTTGGTCAGTAGAATTATTAAAATATCAAGATTTGAACCAAAATGGTATATGGATGCTTACTAGGTTTTTCGAAAAATTGGGTTTTATGTAAGTTTGAGATTGAATTGAACTACAACCTAATTCACATAATATTTAGAGTATTGTGGTTGCGAAATTGGTACGAATGGGTACTAGGATAGGTGGTTGTCACATATAGCGACCCTAATTGTAGTTTGTGGCGTTGTCGCGGGCGCGTTCTGTGCACCAAATGTGTGTGTATCTAGTTAGTGCGCGTGATTGAATTGTGTCGTTTGTCCCGCAACTATTCGTATATTTATCCTTTTAATTGTTTGTGTGAGATCTTAGGATCAGGTGCAGAGGCGTCGGACGTGGTGCGAAAAGACAGGGTGGAGATCGGATCAGATTAGCCGAGGCGTCCCGGTACGTAGATGTACACATCTATGGGGGGATCATCTGGATGGCACGAGGCGCCCGATGGTTTAGTATTACTTGTAGAATTTACATTAAATGCGTAGTTTCCTAGTTAAATATCTCATTGCATCGCACCATCTCATTTATATGCAAATATGCGGGATCATCTCATAGGACACTTGCACCATTACCATTGGCTCATACTGCACGTGCACTATTCATGTTAACACACACGCCATTGGTAACTGCTATGTCACGAACACTATAGAATTTCTTAGAATCAGTATCCATGCAATTGCATCATACATGATATGTAAATGTTGTTGGGATACCTACAACGGCAACAGGTTTCAGGTGTAATCACACATGTCAATTTCAAATTTTGCCATTATAGATAACCCTAAACCTAGATCATTAACTAGAGAATCAAACAAAACATCGAAGCAAACAACTTTACTTCTAAGAGTTAGGGGTTACAACCTTTGTAGTCCGTTCCTTCGCTTCATAAGCTCCGTGTTGAGATCCCTTCGCTGCGATCATCAAGTACTCGGACTCTAGAGAGGCTCTATGAAGAGAATGATGCAACCTTGCTTCTAATCTTCAAAAACTAAGATGATCTACCTTGAATAATCTCAAACCCAAGCTCTAGCTTCACTAATCAAGTATTAGTGAAGCAAACACCCTAATCTAAGTGGCTAAAATAGATGAGGATGATGAAGTAGGAATTTTGCTCTCTTTTGTTTTCAATTTCTCACAAAATATCCATCACAAATGAAAAGCTAGAAAGCTTTCAAGAGTGGAAGAAGAAGAAGAATTTCTTTTGTGATGAATAATGAATCATTGTTGAGGTTAGAAATGCAACCTAGGGTTAAGCATGACATGCTTAACCCTTGTAGAGACTTTACCATGGGTTAAGATTTGGGTTGGGTTAACAAATATCTCTCCAAAATATCAAAGAAAATGGACAAAGTCAAACCTTTATGAAGCTTCCTCAAAGCTCATCCAAAACCCTAATCCAAAAGCTTAACCCTAATCCAAACCCTAACATGGTTAAATCTCAAAACCTTTGTTGCATTTGTAACCCTAACATGTTACAATATTATATATCACATATATAATATATATAGTAACAAAATAAAATAATACAATTAACATATATCGCATATACATCAATGTATTATCTAAGTGAGAAAAAGAATCTTTAAGTGAGCTTATATTAGTTAATATAATGTAATATATCAAATATATAATTATACATTAAATTATTGAATCAACACTTGATCCGATAATCCCGCTATTTCACAAAAAACCGACTAATATAAAATGTATCAGCTCATCGAATCAATACTTGTTCCGATGACCCGGCAATATCACATATACCCGACCGATATCACATATCGCGAGAATCTAGTACGGTATCACATACACGTATTATTCTCGGTCCCGCACATATCACATATGTGCTCCTACTCCGTTTTGCCTTTGCCAGGAAACCTCTGTGTAGGACTCTAAAGAATTGTCAATACGCCGGCAGTAGGTGATGATCATATCAAACACCCACAAACTGCAAGCGGTCAGCTAAACGTAACAGCCACCCAGGTATTGAGCAATCAGAAGATCAAAAAGAAAGCCTGTACATTCTCCTGTGAATCCAACCAGTAACACCCCCGTACAGTCCGGTCTCTTCGTCTGATATGTCGCATATCCAGTCTAGGGGTGGTAAACGTCAGACCCCAGTAACCAATAAGTCGTGTCGATATGAGGTCCATAACAGTTCGAGAAACTACTGATAACACTTACCAGTAAATCTCAGCAACCCTGACTAGGGATTTCCAGTTATAGCCAATCGAACAAAGCGCAACATCAAATCCCAATACCGGGAGAGGCGAAACCCCTCTTATCGCTCATTGCCTCCATGTGATTCGAGACTGTACCCAAAAGCCACCGTTTTGCACGTTCTTTTGAACGTGGTAAGGTGGAAATCAAAGCACAGTAAGAATCACACTAGACTCTATGACGATCTCAGGTCTACAGACTAACATGTACCAGTGTCACCAGAGAACTGCAATCTGACGTGAGGTATAATACCAACTAGGAGTTCTCGGCGAGTCCGTCCATGGTACCCAGTCTCCACTGAGCACCCGTATACTGTCTCTGATGTCAAACACCAATGGATATGGGATCATCCATCGCCCACCTACATGGATCGAGAAGCTATACGCTAGTCTACTCTGGTATATCGATGCCCTGTCTCGATACACCTACGACTAGGAACATTTGAAGGATGTACTTAGTGACCACACTGTCCCCACTAGTATGATCTGCATCATAATCCTGGTAGTCAAGTACTCATCTTAAGGGCTTTATTGTTAGTTATATGTATGGCCTAGAGGCCATTACTGTACATACGATGTATATTGTTGTTGATGCTTGGACATATATATGGAGGACTTTCTTGCTCGACATGATAGTATGCTATCTGGTTGCACTTTATCTTAACATTTACTCTGATTGTATCTATGTTACATATTGATAAAGCCCTTAGGATGAGTACTTGACTACCAGGACTATAATGCAGATCATACTAGTGGGGACAGTGTAGTCGCTAAGTACATCCTTCAAATGTTCCTAGTCGTAGGTGTATCGAGACAGGGCATCGATATACTAGAGTAGACTAGCTATTGCTTCTCGACCCATGTAGATGGGCGATGGATGATCCCATATCCATTGGTGTTTGACATCAGAGACAGTATACGGGTGCTCAGTAAAGACTGGGTACACTGAACAGACTCACCGAGAATTCCCAGATGGTATTATACCTAACTTCAAATGGCAGTTCTCTGGTGACACTGGTACAGGTTAGTCTGTAGACCCGAGATCGTCATAGAGTCTTGTGTGATTCCTACTGTGCTTTGATTTCCATCATACCACGTCCAAGGGGGCGTGCAAAATGGTGGCTTTTGGGTACAGTCCCGAGTCACATAGAGGCAATGAGCGATAGGAGGGGTTTCGTCTCTCCCGGTATAGGGGGTTGATATTGCGCTGTGTTCGATTGGCTATAATAGGAAGTCCTTGGCCAAGGCAGCTTCAGAGATAAACTGGTAAGTGTTATCAGTAGTTTCTTGACCCGTTATGAGCTTCATATCGACACGACTTATCCAGTTACTGGGGTCTGACGTTTACCACGCCCAGACGAGATATGCGACATATCAGACGAAGAGACCGGACTGTACGGTAGTTTTACTAACTGGATTCACAGAAGTTTGAGTAGGCTTGCTTGTTGATCTTCTGATCGCTCAATACCCGGGTGGCCGTTATGTTTAGCAGACCGCTTGCGGCTTGTGGGTGTTTGATATGATCATCACCTACTGCCGGCGTATTGACGAGTCTTTAGAGTCCTACACAGGGGTTTCCTGGCTCAAGCGAAACGGAGTAGGAGCACATATGTGATATGTACGGGACCGAGATTAATACGATATGTGATACCGTATTCTATTCTCGCGATTTGTAACATTGATCGGTTGTATGCGATATGGCCGGGTTATCGGATCAAGTGTTGATTCGATAAGTTGTTACTTTTGATATTAGTTGGTTATAGCCGGATTATTAAATCAAGAGTTGATTTAATAATTTAATGTATAATTATATATTTGATATATTACATTACATTAACTAATATTAGCTCATTTAAGATTTATTTTCTCACTTGTTATGTGCATGTATATATATGTGATATATATTAATGTACATAGTTTTGTGTCATGTTTGATGATACATTATACATGGGTTTATGAGACTTATACCATGGTTCATATAATCTAGGGTTTGTAATTATCTATGTAATTCAAAATTGGATGCAATTTTGGCAAAGTAAGAAGCTTGTAGAAGCTTATGGATGCTTTGACCAAAGTCTTCCCTTTTTGTTTCTCTTGTAGATTTTTATCAACCCAACCATTATACTAACCCTAATAAAGTCTCTACATGAGTTAAGCATGATAGCTTTAACTCAACCATGGGTGATATAATTCATTTGGATGAATTATTCACAACACTTCTTCTTCTTCTTCAAGCTCCATGAAAAGCTTACTAGCTTTAATGGAGGTATGATAAAAAAGTGTGAGAAAATCAATTCTAAAGTGGGCCCACTTCCTACTTCATCATCCTCTACTTCTTGCCATATAGTATAGGGTGTTCTCTTCACAAAGTTCATGACCTAGTGAAGGAATAGCTTGAGTTAGTGTCTCCCCGACGTAGATCATCTTCGGCCTCGAATTTTTCGAAGCAAGCACGCTCGTTTCTTCAACGGAGCCTCTCTAGAGTCCGGAGTTTGCGATCGCAGCGAAGGGGACTACTACACGGAGCCATTGAAGTGAAGGACCGGTCTACAAAGGTTGTATTCCTTGCTCTCTTTACTTATTGCAAAGTGTTTGCATATATCTTTCCGTATATTTCAAGTAGATGATCTAGATTAGGGTTAGCTAAAACGGAAAAATTTTAATTCGGCATGGACGATGCCTCCCGAAACCTTGCTGCCGTCTTAGGTAATTCTTCAGTGGTATTAGAGACATGCTAGAAATTTATACGGATTTTGTTAAGATTACGAAACCGAAACAACTCCGAAACGTGAAACGGAAAACCTGCTTGCTATCGATTTTCAAAGGTTGTCAAAAAAATTTTTAAACAAGTACAGAGTGATGTATGGGATATATCATGAACACTGGCAAAATTTCAAGACATTTGGTGAAAAATGGGCCAGCAACCATAGGTCCCATATCGGCCAAAACCGAGCCCCCTCCCCTGAAATTTTGCCTGTATTCCAGTGGCTTGATTTTGATGTTTCAGGTGTTGTTTATTTTTGCTAATTTTGCATGTGATGTAATTTTACACTATAAGCAATTCGGAGTGTTTCGTATTAGTAGTTTTAACATTGTTTCGGGTGTTTCACATATTGTCTAGACAATGTTAAAAAGTTCGATCGAATATCAAAAACCCATTTTCCAATTTTAACGTATTGGGAAAAATATGCAAGTGATTCTGTGGACCCTCTAGAAGAACGTAAACCTTAACTCGATTATGTGGCCATCAAAACCATCACTTCAACCCTAGGGTTTGTGATAGTGTAGCGTTTCACATGTGAGGCATTGGTTTGACCCTTCTACGGCTGGTTCATAGGTACAGTGGTATCTTCTGGGTATTACTAAAAATGTGCTCAAGTGTTGAGCTGTCGGGAAATTGTAGGACTTTGATGAATCGATCGAAGAGTTTATCGTCGTCCGGATATTATGTGATGGGATACAATATTTGGAATCCACATGTAGTTATGAGATAACTAATTTGAATGTTATAAATCTAGCAGTTTAGTCTCATTTGATCGGTTGCCACGGGATTTTGATGCGATCAAAAGTCCGTCGCAATCACGTAGAGTACGCGGATACTCGCCGAGTAAACTTAATAGATAGCCATGCCCCATAGCCCCGACCAAGTGACTGTAGGAGAACCCCGTCGCCAAAAGCATCCGTTCCGGTGCTCGCGGCAGCGGTGTTCCGCCTTAGTGCACTTCGTCGATGGCATCGGGATGCGGCCGTCTACTAAAGTTTCCGACGAGCATTCGTTCAGGATGTCGGGAATCTTGTTGAATTTTCCGACATGATATTGAAAAGTGTTTTCGAGATCGAGACTAAAATGTGGGGTTTATAATTGTTAGGCATGCGATGTCTAAGGAATTCATTTGGTTAGGCATGTGATGTCTAAGGTGGTTGCGGATTCCAACTGTTGTAGTTTTTTACTTTCTTTTCTGCGACCGTAAGTGTAATATGTGGTGTATCGCTGGTTTCGGTGCTATATGTCAACGACAATTGGGATACGCATATTTACTTACGTTGATGACATGTGATGTTATGTGTTGTTGGGATATGTTATATTGGATCGTCGTGATTGAATAGCCGGGGGTTTTATGTGAGAAGAGAGTTTTTCTTTTTCATTCATGTAAAATTCATTGTATGTAATGTTCTTTTATTGGGGCACTTCCGGTTTGAGGATGATGTCACCATTGTAAATTATTTACTTTTCCGCATTAAGATAGACACAAGGCGGGGAGCACAAGTAACCGGGTTCTAGGGTCCAGTGGAAGACCATCTCGAGGAGTCGAGACCCGGTCTCCTAACTCTAGAATTGGCAGGGTTGCTTGCCGCTCTCGTAGGGGTCTAGGGATATGGGATTGGCTATTCATCGCGACCGTGGAATCCGTGTTTTATACTGGCTTGATATAAAACACAGAAATCCTAGTATATCCAATATTTCATATATGTTCTTCTGCTGCAATGTTCTGCGATGAGATCATATTACTGCCTGAGATGAATGTTTATATTATATATATGAGATATATATTATATATTGTTGATTTCGTTTCATATGTGATACTTGGGAAGCATAACAAATGGGACTTCATTAATGAGATTAATGAAATAAAAGAAACCTAAAGATGTTATAGAAACTTGTCTCGAAAACTGGTAGCTCTAGTTCTTGCTTTGCATAGCGGTATTCCTTTTAGAATATCTAGCACCTTATTCGATAAGGAAAGAGCCGAGATCCCTTCACCGGGAATGACCTCTTTAGCGAAACTAGCAGATGCTACAAACTCGGTTTGTCTTTTGATTGCTTTTATGGTTTTTGCTTTGCATAGTGGTATTTGTGAAATATCCTGCACCTTATTCGATAAGGAAAGAGCCGAGATCCCTTCACCGGGAGTGACCTCTTTAGCAAAACTAGTAAAAGCCTCAAAAACACTCCATTTAAAATCACTCGATTCTACGACGATATCAAGTTCATTACGCAAAGGGTTTTCTCGAAAACCTGTCGTAGCCCTCCGTCATTTCAGATAAGTAATAGTTAGTATTCGTGCTGCGTTCGTTGACCTCTGTCAAGGCGTAGTGTGCGGTAGCTGATTACTGCTTATCTGTATAAGCATATGATGTGATTGATTTAGGGTAGTCGTGCGACCTTGTTGACCTCTTTCAAGGGTCGTGTAGGTGGGTTTACTTCAATCAGGAAATGACGGGTTGAACTTGACTAGCAGCCTATGGTTTGTTGACCTCTGTCAAGGTCTTAGGACGCTTGGGGCAAAATATTATCGGGAATTTCAAGTGTTGAAATTTGCAATGAGATTGCATACCTTCTATGAGATAGTTGGATCCCGATACCCACTGCGAGTAAGAGTTACTCCTGGGAGAGTTTTACACATTACAATTAGCCGATCAAATAGGTGTCTAGAAATGTGTCAACGGGGTTACGCCTCTGGGAAAACGAGGTTTATTTTAATTAGGTCCGTGCGAAAGAACGGGGAACTTCCCTCAAAGTACCGGCACTGGCCTGGCTGAAAAATTGGCGAAATTGTAGGGTGTAATTAATCCCGGCTAGTCTTTCTTTTTAGGGTTTGAAGGAAGATTTGACTAAAACAGTGGGAGCCATCCTGATTAGATATATTAATAACCAATCTAATCTTGCAAGAGCATACGCTGAGTGTTTTCTTCTCTCTCTCTCTCCAGGTAGCAACCATGTCACGCCTTAATCAAGATAATAATACGGATGTATTGACCGAACCCGCTTGTTATACTGCGCTAAGGAACGTTGGTCCCGCTCCAACTTATAATTGTTATAAGACAGAGCAGGAAATAGGGGATTACCAGAATTCCCGTGCCACCCAAACGAAGAAAGTACATGATGATGCATCTTCTTCGAGTGTGTTCATTACAGAGAACTGTTTCTCAGTATCCTTTACGTCCTGGGTATGAGATACCGGATCAAGATCTCGCATATGTAATCTGTTACATGGGCTACAGATAGGTAGAGAACTGAGAACGGGTGATAAGTTTTAAGAGTTAAAAATGGTGCAAGTGTTGCAGCCAAGTCTGTTGGCAGTTATCACCCTGTATTACCAAATACATTGATTCTGAACGAATGTTATTAGATACCGAACCTGATATACAACATCATATCAGTCACTTTATTAGTAAAGAATGATATAATTTTGTATTGTTGGATAATGTTTTGAACATTTCCTATATCAAGAGTTGATCGGTTCAGGAACGTTATCTAAAAGCATATACGTTCTAAATCAAACCACAGTTCTTAACCTACAGAACATGCACAAGGGGAAGAGTTCAGAAATGAACTAATCCTTCTTGTGGTATTGTAGACTAGGTCATTTCGATGCGACCCGACTAGCTAAGTTACATAAAGATGCATATTTAAATCAGTTTGAATTTACATCTTGTGAAACTTACCAGTCATGTCACAAAGATAAAATGACCATAGCTCCGTTTATTGGAAACAGAAAAAGAGTTAGTGAACTCTTGGGATTGATACATGATGATGTATGTAGGTCCCCTGTCTACATATGCCAGGACCGGTTCTTTGTACTTCATTATATTCACTGATGTTCTCTCAAGACTCAGACATATGTTCCTGTTGAAACACAAGTCCGAAGCTTTTGAGATATTCAGAGAATATAAGTTAGAAGTAGAGAACCAAAAATGGGTATAAGTATTATGTCCTTTGATGTGATCAAGGAGGAGAATACTTGAGCACGAAGTTTCTGGATTATTCTAAAGGAGAATGAGATTCTCTCTCAGCATTACTCCTCCGTATACACCACAACACGTCGGTGAATCGGGCCGGAGCAATCGCACCCTTTGTGATATGGTCTGCTCTTTGATGAGTACTACTGAGTTGCCAATTTCCTTTTGGGGGTTATGCACTTGTGAAGTTGCATACCTATTGAATAGGATTCCAACCAAATCAGGTGCCTACCACTCCATATGAGATATGGTATGGGAAGAGCCCTTCTCTTAAGGAAGTTAAGATTTGGGGTTGTCCGGCCTATGTCTAAAAGCAAAATCCAGACAAGCTCGAGGCAAGGTCAGTTCTGTGGAAGTTTGTTGGATATCCTAAGTATTCGCAAGGGAATATCTTCTACCACTCTGAGGAGCAAAAGTTGTTTTGTTTCTCAGCATACCATCTTTGAGAAAGGGAATTTCTTGTGAAGAAATTATTGGTCATGAGGTAGAACTGGAAGAAGTTCCAGCTATACAAACTACAGCTGATGATTTGGTAAACCCAGAGGTTTCAATAGCTTCCTACGAATCTCAGCCTCTCCGTCGATCTGGTAGGGTTCTTTACCCACCTGAGAGATACTTCTGTTTTCTCTATGACAGTGGAAGCGAGAATTGCATCATAAGATGATGACCCAACTAGTTTCGAGCTGGCCATCAGGAGTGGGGACTCTGTGAGAATGGCTGGATGCTATGCGATCTGAGATAGAATCTATATACACCAACAAAGTATGGACTTTGGTTGCTTTATCTGAAGGGTTAAATCCCCATCAGGAGCAAGTATATCTTGAGAAGATTACTTGGTGTACATGGAAAAGTTGAGACTTTTAAAACTAAGACTAGTTGCAAAAGGTTCTAGTCATCGACCAGGTGTGGATAATGATGAAACCTTTTCTAGTGCCTATGCTTAAGTCCATCCAGATCCTACTTGCAATTGCTACATACCATGACTACGATATCTGGCGGTTGGGTGTCATGACTGCTTTTCTAAATAGTAATTTAGAAGAAAACGTCTATAAGTACACAGCCAGAGGTCTTCGTAGACAGTGGGAGCAGCGGAAACGTGAGCAACTTGCTTTATGAGTTAAAGTAGGCATCGTGGAGTTGGAACATCTGTTTTTATATGGTAGTCAAAGTGTTTGACTTCATCAAAATAGTAGATGAACCTTGTATATACAAAAAGGTAGTACGGAGCATGGTGATGATCCTCGTATTGTACGTGGATGACATACTCTTGATAAGAAAGGAGTCTCCTAAGCTACGCTCGGTCAATCTCCTCTTATCACAAGAATTCTCCAAATAGGATCAGGGTAATAACTTCACTATAGTCAATTACTTGTTGCTTTGCATCGCGGTATTCAGTTGGAATATCCTGCACCTCATTCCACGAGGAAAGAGCCGAGATCCCTTCACCGAGAGTGACCTCTTTAGCAAAGGTTTTCGCCACTATATTTTCTAAAAAGCTATCAGGTTCCTTCAACAAGATCAAGTTCATTACGTTAAAGGTTTTTCGCCAAAAACTAGCCGTAGCCCTCCGTCATTTCATATGAATGGTCAGTAGTATTCAAGCTATGTTGGTTTGGCCCTTAGTCAAGACATAGTGATTGGTAGCTGCTGGGGTGTTCATATGTTGCATAGATAGATGGGTTGGTTTGGGACAGTCGTATTACTTTGTTGGCCCTTAGTCAAGAGTATGTACGGGTGGGTTCAAATTAACAAGATAATGATGGAAAGAACTTGACATGTGACTTATGATTGGTTTGGCCCTTAGCCAAGGTCATAAGAGCATGGGGCAAATATCATATCGGGAGTTTCTAAAGAAACTGAAACTTGCCAGGCATGCGCATACCTTCTGGAGTGTGATAACATGAGTGGATTCCTTCACGTTGTCGTGCGATGAGAGTTGGATCCCGATTCCCACTAATGAGTTGGTTTACTCTTCAGGTAATCCCGATTGATTCTTCTTTCAGCTTTGGAGGAGAATTTGACAGTACAGTGGGAGGTTTCCTGATTAGATAAAGTGATAACCATTCTGATCTAGGTTAGAGTGCACGCAGAGTGTTTCTTTTCTCTCTCTCTTTGGCAGCGACCTTTGACCGACCCTAGACTATGACTCAGTGACCAAGTTGACCGAACCTTCTTAAAATACTGGCTTTTGGATTTTCCGAGTTGCATAAGTCATTGCCGCTCCTTTTTTTACCCTTTGCATTTCTCAAAACACCCCGTATTACTACGGACATCCACTTCCATTGGATAGATCCATCGTATGGTTATATACGAACTCGAAGGGACTTCTTCGAGGATGGATCCAGGTTCAGGAGAAATAGAATTAGTTTATTCAGTTGTCTTTTATTATCACCTTCTCTCAGGTTGCGAGGGCTCCTTGGTTTAGGAGAGTACACCAATTACGCTTATTGGATAGTCTTCTTCCAAACCATAGGCAGGTGCCGAAAGGTAGGGAATGAAGAAAACCAATTAGCCTAAGTAGGGTGTGCAGAAGGTAATATGTAAAGACAAAATAAAGTGATTAGAAAGAGGACAAAGTAAATTGCGACTGCTATCATTCACGATCAAACCGCGTACTTCATCGCCACTCCTATTTCACCTTTGCTTTTTTCTCCAGTTCGGGAGAAATAGAATAAGGTATTATTCAGTTGTCTTTTATCATCACCTTCTCTCAGGTTACGAGTACTCCTTGGTTTAGGAGGGTACACCTATTACGCTTATTGGATAGTCTTCTTCCAAACCATAGGCTGGTGCCGAACGGTAGGGAAGGAAGAAAACCACTTAGCCTAAAGGGGTGTACAGACGGAAATGAATAAAGACAAATAAAGGGATTTGGAGTGATGGCAAAGAGATATACGGTTACAGACATGAATTGGATTATGGAAGAGGCATTACTAGGAATACCAGGATCCCCCTACGAAACATTTTCATGTTTCAGTTTACTGTGCGTTGTTAAATGAAAACTAATTTCCCGAATAGATACTTACTCCAGGGTATGTATTTACCAGCTATGATTCTCACATCTGTATGGTTTTACAGATGATGAGTGGGAGTATGTTATTGGGAATAAGATGATCATCCTCATTATATCGGAATTCGTTGTAATTGGTGATATTTTAGGAAGTCGCCTGGGTTTTTGCCGGACGGCATGTATTTGGTTTTGAGTATCCTTTGTTGTGCACCAATTTCAAACTGATATATCTGTACGTTTATTTTTATAAAGTGTGATATAACTTTTTGAAATTATGTCCATGACATTTACCTATATCAGTTGACGATTGGGTAAGGAGCATTGAACAGCGGAGTAGTTCTTAACCATAAGTACAGTTTTCAACCTACGATGCACAGGTTTTGAGTTATTCAACTCAGTGGACTTATACAGAGTATTGTATGTTGTCCAGTGTCCATCAGGACAAAGGGGTTGGTCCTCGTACTATGTTCTATTTACTTATGACTTCTCTAGACAAGTGTTTCGTAGAAATACAAGGTCTGAGTTTTGAGAAGTTATAGGTATAGGAATAAAGTAGAGAACCAGGTATCGCAAGTATCGGGATTCTTCAAAGAGATCGAATATGTAGATACTTGTGATTGGTATTCAGTTGATAGTAATGGTTTTGAGAAACTTGTTTCTCTTCCAGGTTACTCATAATTGGATGTATTCCTAAGTTGAGTAATGCTGATTTGCCTCTTTCCATAAAGTTGATATGCACTGGAGACAGCTGCATGATTTGAATCTGGTTCCAATTAAATAAGTGCCAAAGTTTCTATATTGGATATAGAATGGTTCATATCTTAACGACGTTAAGGTACGGGGAGTTATCCGGCTTATGCTTAAAACCAGACTCTGGATAACTCAGGGCACGTTTCTATAATGGCGGTTTGCGGGTTGGCCCAGGCTATGACGAGGGTTGACTTTCTACCATCTGGAAGATGAATAGTGATATTGTTCTTGACTCGCCACAATTTTAGTAAAATGGATTTTTTCAGAAAACAGTAGTGGGAGTATGGTAGAACTGGAAGTGATTCCAGAACCGCAAATGATTACAGAAAATTTAATAGGACCTAAAGATTCAATCAGGTTTGACATTCCAATAGCCACTCCGCAGATATGGTGGGTAACCTCAGGCACCTGAGAGGTACTCCGGTAGCCTCAAGGACGGTGACAGGGAGGTTCTTGTTTACCCAGACTTGACACAACTGTTGTTCCAGGCTATGAGACCCGGCAGGAGGTTATGTATAGCGTCGTTCTAAACTAGCTTTAGAAGTGCACGTATATATTATTCTGCCAGAGGGTTGTTGTGGTCAGTGGGAGCAGCGGAAGCATAGTGGGCAAGTTGCTTATGTCTATTTATAGACTAAAGAAGATATAGCGGAGATAGATCATCTATTTTCGATGTGACAGTCATGGCTTTGACTTCATCAGAATAGGTGATGGATCTGTTAAGAAGGTAGTAGGGTGTGATGTCCTGGTATTTAGGTGACATACACAAAGTAAGAAGTAAAATTCCTATACTACGATCGGTTATACTGTGGTCGTCACACAGTTGTTTCTCCACACAGGATATGGATATAATATCAGACATTCTGGTTACTAGATCTATGGTTTTAGATCAAGACTTGGGTAGTTTCCCAATATGGATACTTTGACAGTATTCTAATAGTATTTTAGAATAGATGACTCCAGGCATGGTGGTGTACCTGTAGATGATGGAGTCACCCTCTCTAAAGGTGTCTTACAGACTAAAGGGGAGAGGGAAGTGCATGATTAACATATCACTTGCTTAGGCAATTGGGTTGATCATGAGATGTCAAGTACCACACCAGATGTTGTTTTTGCACTAGATGCAATAAGTTTATATTAATTCAATCCTGGAGAAACATTTGGAGGCAGTTTTAGAACATAAGTGGATGTTCTACGGATTTGATAACGGCAGCCTCCTTTGGGAGACGGTTATCATTCCAGGCTTCCAAAGGTGACATGGATGATAGAGTGATTGTCAGAGTTATAGTTTTCCCTCTGACAAAGGGGACAGTACTATGGACAGCTGGTCCAAGAGGATACTGTTGGAGGCATGGTGCTGGATTCTGATTAGTTTCAGTTGTCGATACAGTCGAAGAAGTTTGGATTTGGAGTTCATTTATGAACTAGGTCCCATCAGATATCCAGACATATTCTAAGACAGGTATTACTCAATTCGAGAGATGGCTTTCTCTTCGAACTTGAGATTAAGAGAGACATAGAAAGAAACATCATGGCGGATCCACTCATTGAGGCTATTTCTCGAACACAAGAGTTTTACAAACGAGCTTTGTGAAACTGATTAGTAGAGGAGTTGGATGTTCGGTATCACACGGGCTGTGAGTATGCGAAATCGCAATAATTAGCCTTAAGTACAAGTGGGAGATTGTTGGTTATAGTGCCCTCAAAGTCAATTATTGGATCGCAGGTACATGATTGCAATGATTGAGGAGGACCTATACCGGTAGGACAGTCTTACTCGAGATGATAGTATGCTATCTGGTTTGCCTTTATCAGTCGTGTACAGGTTCAGATGACTGATCACTATTACACGTTGATAGATCCCTTAGGATCCTGCTTGACTACCAACAGTATGATGGCGATCATTTAAGTGAGAGTTGGGTAGTCCGTAAACACATCCTTAAAAGTGGTCCCTAGTCGTGGGAGTTTCGAGACAGGGTATCGATACTCCGGAGTAGACTAGTGTATACAGTCGAGACCCCGACGAGGGGCGGTAGCCGGTCTCACAAGCCACTGGTGTCAGTTGGATCACCTAAGATATATACAGGTGCTCATTGGGTTATGAGTACACCGGACAGGACTCGCCGGGAACCTGCTAGTTGGTATTATACCTATCGTCAGATAGCAGTTCCCTGGTGACATGTGTACATGTTAGTTCATCGACCTGAGGTCGTCATTTGTCTCGTGTGAGTTCCCACTGTGCTTTGATTTCTACCCTACCATGGATCAAAAGAGTCGTGCAAACAGGTCTTTTTTGGGTTCAGTCCCGAGCCACATGGAGGCAAGTGAGCAGATCGGCAGGGGATTCGTCTCTCCCAGTATTGGGGGTGAGATCGCACTGTGTCTAGGAGAACCATTTCACAAAACCCTCGGCCGAGATAGGAGATTTACCGGTAGGTACTCCAGTAGTATCTCAGGGTGTTCTGGGTTACACTCTGACACGACTTATACCGCTATTGGAGGTCTGACGTTACCAGCCCCCTAGGCCCGATATGTGATATTCATAGACGAATGGACCGGACTGTATGTATATTGTCACTGTTAGGCTCAGTAGGGTTTCAGGATGAGTTCGCTCATCGGCTTCCCTTGAGGTCAGTACATGGGCAGCCGTTACGCAAAGCTAGTGCCGCTGACAGCTTGTGGTTAAACCCACTGCCAGGGTACTGATGAGTCATTAAAGTCCCCCACAGATAGTTTCCCAAGTTCGGGTGAAACGTTGTAGAGGCCGTATTGTTTTATGGCCGGGTTCGGAAAATGCACGTGCGTTTACGCATGTGTCATATTTCGGGCAGATAATACTGGTGGGCTTTGGTTTAAGCCAGATCCATGTATTATACCGTGTAGATATAATATCTTTGTCTCAGGTGCATTTGTATTCGGTCGTAATACAAATGCGGGTATGTATGTACAGTTACGGGGTTATCCTGGAATTCGTTTCGGGATCACTTTTCGAAGTTGTCAGTTTTTTATCACCCGTCTTAAACATTCGGTTTAATGCGGATTTATATTTTTCATTTGGGTGAGTCATGAGAGTGAGTCATGAGTGGAAGCTTCTAGATCAGGTGACTAAGTTTGTGACTCATTGTTTGCTTTAATGGTTTTGATGAAGTGTATTAGTGAGTCACCCTTTTCCATTAATGCCTTTTGTTTTACTTAGGATATTTGGTTAAGATCTATTCCTTATGGTCACCCCACCTTGCTCCTACACTCACCCGCTCCTCTTATAAATGGCAATCCATTCTTTTGGTAGCAATAGGGTTGGAAAAATATAGATGATAGATTTTGGTTCATGGATATTTGATATGCTGATTTCTCATTTCATTCCATTCAAAAGGCAACTTTATTAACCGTTCATCCATGGTTTTAGATGAAACGAGACAAAGTGTTCTACTCATTCTCTACATCAATCATGGACATGTCGACTAGCAAACTTCATGTCCGAGTTGCCTCGGTTCAGAGGCGGGAGCCCGTTTAAAGATCCGTAGATGTGGTGCCACCTCGACGAGAAGCCAGGAGATCGGAGCAGCCGCAACGGAGCGTGGGGTGATAGCTAAAGAACGAAGGACTCGGATCATCCGGTATAGCCTTTCTACCCACTTTGTAATTTGTTAGTTTAGCATTAATGGCAGATCCGGGTTATAGTATGCGATAGCGCCAGTTATAAAAGCATTTGTTCCGCGTTTGGCGTCAGATTGACGGCCGGGGCGCTACCGTAGACCTATATGGTATCAGAGCCATGCCATTAAGCTTTACTAACTTGTTCTAGCACGTTTAAAACATCAATCGAACGGAATTTCGAAAAACGCAATTTTCTGTGTAAAGTTTCTGTCGATTTTAAAACTTGGTCTAAAAATTATTTTGAGCATCTCCAAAAATCGTGCAGGCGTTTTGAAGAACACTGTAGAAAATTAGACTTCTGAATCGACCGTACGGCCGCGGAACCGCGGCACATTCCAAAGTTTGGCCGCGGTTCTGCCGCCACCTAGGTGCTTCAGTGTGCCAAATTTCTACAGTAGGGACTTCATTGAAAATTGTGGTTTCTGGAATATTTCTTTTGGGCCCAGATTTTTTTACTGTACAGCAAATGTACGTGGGGCCCACTTCGGGAAGTTTTGTCGATCGAAATTTTAAACTTGTTAGTTTACAATACTTATATTATATCTCCGACCGTGAATGTCATTCGAGCGGTAAATTGCGTCTAATTGCTATAGTCCTTTTAGACGGATTTGCGAACGTGGCATTCGCGTTGATGTTCTGTGTTGTGCTGTGATGTTGCGGATTTGTCGTGGTGGATAGCAGTGTGCAATGGTAGTGCAGTTTGAATTTATTTGTACATTTGATATTACGGGGCGAGCGTCCAACATGTGGACTGCCGTCACTGCCTGTTTGTATATTCTTTTAGGACACGACCGGGCTGAGGTCGATGTACCCGTTGTACATATTTTTTTATTTCTGTACTAGGTTTACCCCACGACGGAATGCACGGATAGCCGGGTTCTGGAGGGCAACGGGTCCGCATCTCATGGTTTTGAGAGGCAGAGGGGCCTCACTCTAGAATTGGCAGACTATTCGCCGCACTCGTAGGGGGTACAGGTTGACCCAAGGAGGGGTGCTCAAGTTACCGGATTCCGTGAAGTGCAGGGTGGTCCATTCACTATGCTGTAAGGGGTTGTCTCGCTTCAGGTTTTGGCGGGTAACTTGCCGCACCCGTAGGGGTCTATGTTTCATTGCACAGGCTATCCACACGACAGGGGAACGTCGGGTTTCAGTAGCGGCTTTGTGAAACCCGAGGCTCCCAGATTATCTGTATTGTTCTATGATGCTTATTACTTTTCTGTAATGTTGCATATTATCATGCCTGGAGCGATTATTATATATTGGTATATATACTATTAGATGTTGTACATGTTTTACACCCACGCTAGTCCAGTCCCCGCTCTGTCGTTAGTTAAGTAACCTAACGGGTGATGACGGGACCCAGTGATGAATGCGGATGGCATATACGTACATTTTATTTTCGTTCTTTTCTGGTGTGATTAATTGATGGGACTGCGTTGATTCTGATCAATGCAAAGGAAAACAAACCTGTTTGGAAGTTGTTGGAACAGTTTTAAAAAGTGTTATTACAAAGACGTTTCCTTTTGTTTTGCACAGTGATATTGGGTTGGAATATCCTGCACCTCATTCGACGAGGCAAGGGTCGAGATCCCTTCACCGGGAGTGACCCCTTGGGCAGAAGTTTGCATCAGGGTAATAACTTCACTATAGTCAATTACTTGTTGCTTTGCATCGCGGTATTCAGTCGGAATATCCTGCACCTCATTCCACGAGGAAAGAGCCGAGATCCCTTCACCGGGAGTGACCTCTTTAGCAAAGGTTTTCGCCACTATATTTTCTAAAAAGCTATCAGGTTCCTTCAACGAGATCAAGTTCATTACGTTAAAGGCTTTTCGCCAAAAACCAGCCGTAACCCTCCGTCATTTCATATGAATGGTCAGTAGTATTCAAGCTATGTTAGTTTGGACCTTAGCCAAGACATGGTGATTGGTAGCTGCTGGGGTGTTCACATGTTGCATAGATAGATACGTTGGTTTGGGACAGTCGTATTACTTTGTTGGCCCTTAGTCAAGAGTATGTACGGGTGGGTTCAAATTAACAAGATAATGATGGGAAGAACTTGACATGTGACTTATGATTGGTTTGGCCCTTAGCTAAGGTCATAAGAGCATGGGGCAAAAATCATATCGGGAGTTTCTAAAGAAACTGAAACTTGCCAGGCATGCGCAAACCTTCTGGAGTGTGATAACATGAGTGGATTCCTTCACGTTATCATGCGATGAAAGTTGGATCCCGATTCCCACTGATGAGTTGGTTACTCTTCGAGTGATTCCGATTGATTCTTCTTTCAGCTTTGGAGGAGAATTTGACAGTACAGTGGGTGGTTTCCTGATTAGATAAAGAGATAACCATTCTGATCTAGGTTAGAGTGCACGCAGAGTGTTTCTTTTCTCCCTCTCTTTGGCAGCGACCTTTGACCGACCCTAGACTATGACTCAGTGACCAAGTTGACCGAACCTTCTTAAAATACTGGCTTTTGGATTTTCCGAGTTGCATAAGTCATTGCCGCTCCTTCTTTTACCCTTTGCATTTCTCAGAACACCCCGTATTACTACGGACATCCACTTCCATTGGATAGATCCATCGTATGGTTATATACGAACTCGAAGGGACTTCTTCGAGGATGGATCCAGGTTTACGAGAAATAGAATTGGTTTATTCAGTTGTCTTTTATTATCACCTTCACTCAGGTTGCGAGGGCTCCTTGGTTTAGGAGAGTACACCTATTACCCTTATTGTATAGTCTTCTTCCAAACCATAGGCAGGTGCCGAAAGGTAGGGAATGAAGAAAACCAATTAGCCTAATTAGGGTGTGCAGAAGGTAATATGTAAAGCAAAATAAAAGGATTAGAAAGAGGGCAAAGTAAATTGCGACTGCTATCATTCACGACCAAACCGCGTACTTCATCGCCACTCCTATATCACCTTTGCTTTTTTCCCCAGTTCGGGAGAAATAGAATAAGGTATTATTCAGTTGTCTTTTATCATCACTTTCTCTCAGGTTACGAGTACTCCTTGGTTTAGGAGGGTACACCTATTACGCTTATTGGATAGTCTTCTTCCAAACCATAGGCTGGTGCCGAACGGTAGGGAAGGAAGAAAATCACTTAGCCTAAAGGGGTGTATAGAAGGAAATGAATAAAGACAAATAAAGAGATTTGGAGAGATGGCAAAGAGATATACTGTTACAGTCTTAAATTGGATTATGGAAGAGGCATTACTAGGAATACCAGGATACCCCTACGAAATATTTTCATGTTTCAGTTTCACAGTGCGTTGTTAAAGGAAAACTGATTTCCCGATTAGATACTTACTCCAGGGTATGTATTTACCAGCTATGATTCTCACATCTGCATGGTTTTATAGATGATGAGTGGGAGTAAGTTATTTGGAATAAGATGATCATCCTCATTATATCGGAATTCGTTGTAATTGGTGATATTTGAGGAAGTCGCCTTGGTTTCTGCCGGACGGTATGTATTTGGTTTTGAGTATCCTTTGTTGTGCACCAATTTCAAACTGATATATCTGTACGTTTATTTTTATAAAGTGTGATATAACTTTTTGAAATTATGTCCATGACATTTACCTATATCAGTTGACGATTGGGTAAGGAGCATTGAACAGCGGAGTAGTTCTTAACCATAAGTACAGTTTTCAACCTACGATGCACAGGTTTTGAGTTATTCAACTTAGTGGACTTATACAGAGTATTGTATGTTATCCTCGTACTATGTTCTGTTTACTTATGACTTCTCTAGTTTTTAGACAAGTATTTCGTAGATATACAAGGTCTGAGTTTTGAGAAGTTATAGGTATAGGAATAAAGTAGAGAACCAGGTATCGCAAGTATCGGGATTCTTCAAAGAGAGCGAAGATGTAGATACTTATGATTGGTATTCAGGTTATAGTAATTGTTTTGAGAAACTTGTTTCTCTTTCAGGTTACTCATAATTGGATGTATTCCTAAGTTGAGTAATGCTGATTTGCCTCTTTCCATAAAGTTGATATGCACTGGAAACAGCTGCATGATTTGAATCTGGTTCCAATTAAATAAGTGCCAAAGTTTCTATATTGGATATAGAATGGTTCATATCTTAACGACGTTAAGGTACGGGGAGTTGTCTGGCTTATGCTTAAAACCAGACTCTGGATAACTCAGGGCATGTTTCTGTAATGGCAGTTTGCGGGTTGGCCCAGACTATGACGAGGGTTGACTTTCTACCATCTGGAAGATCAATAGTGATATTGTTCTTGACTCGCCACAATTTTAGTAAAATGGATTTTTTCAGAAAACAGTAGTGGGCGTATGGTAGAACAGGAAGTGATTCCAAAACCGCAAACGATTACGGAAAGTTTAATAGGACCTAAAGATTCAATAAGGTTTGACATTCCAATAGCCACTCCGCAAATATGGTGGGTAACCTCAGGCACCTGAGAGGTACTCCGGTAGCCTCAAGGACGGTGACAGAGAGGTTCTTGTTTACCCGGACTTGACACTACTGTTGTTCCAAGCTATGAGACCCGGCAGGAGGTTAAGTATAGCGTCGTTCTAAACGAGGTTTAGAAGTGCACGTATATATTGTTCTGCCAGAGGGTTGTTGTGGTCAGTGGGAGCAACGGAAGCATAGTGGGCAAGTTGCTTATGTCTATTTATAGACTAGAGCAGATATAGCGGAGATAGATCATCTATTTTTGATGTGACAGTCATGGCTTTGACTTCATCAGAATAGGTGATGGATCTGTTAAGAAGGTAGTAGGGTGTGATGTCCTGGTATTTAGGTGACATACACAGAGTAGGAAGTAAAATTCCTATACTACGATCGGTTATACTGTGGTCGTCACACAGTTCTTTCTCCACACAGGATATTGATATAATATCAGACATTCTGGTTACTAGATCTATGGTTTTAAATCAAGACTTGGGTAGTTTCCCAATATGGATAGTTTGGCATTATTCTAATAGTATTTTAGAATAGATGACTCCAGGCATGGTGGTGTACCTGCAGATGATGGAGTCACCCTCTCTAAAGGTGTCTTACTGACTAAAGGCTAGAGGGAAGTACATGATTAACATATCACTTGCTTAGGCAATTGAGTTGATCATGAGATGTCAAGTACCACACCAGATGTTGTTTTTGCACTAGATGCAATAAGTTTATATTAATCCAATCCTGGAGAAACATTTCAAGGCAGTTTTAGAACATAAGTGGATGTTCTACGGATTTGATAACGGCAACCTCCTTCGGGAGACGGTTATCATTCCAGGCTTCCAAAGGTGACATGGATGACAGAGTGATTGTCAGAGTTATAGTTTTCCCTCTGACAAAGGGGATAGTATTATGGACAGCTGGTCCAAGAGGATACTGTGGGATGCATGGTGCTGGATACTGATTAGTTTCAGTTGTCGTTACAGTCCAAGAAGTTTGGATTTGGAGTTCATTTATGAACTAGGTCCCATCAGATATCCAGACATATTCTAAGATAGGTATTACTCAATTCGGGATATGGCTTTCTCCGCGAACTTGAGATTAAGAGAGACATAGAAAGAAACATCAGGGCGGATCCACTCATTGAGGCTATTTCTCGAACACAAGAGTTTTATAAACGAGCTTTGCGAAACTGATTAGTAGAGGAGTTGGATGTTCGGTATCACACGGGCTGTGAGTATGCGACATCGTAATAATTAGCCTTAAGTGCAAGTGGGAGATTATTGGTTATAGTGCCCTCAAAGTCAATTATTGGATCGTAGGTACATGATTGCAATGATTGAGGAGGACCTATACCGGTAGGACAGTCTTACTCGAGATGATAGTATGCTATCTGGTTTGCCTTTATCAGTCGTGTACAGGTTCTGGTGACTGATCACTATTACACGTTGATAGAGCCCTTAGGATCCTGCTTGACTACCAACAGTATGATGGCGATCATATAAATGAGAGTTGGGTAGTCCATAAGCACATCCTTAAAAGTAGTCCCTAGTCGTGGGAGTTTCGAGACAGGGAATTGATACTCCGGAGTAGACTAGTGTATACAGTCGAGACCCCGACGAGAGGCAGTGGCCGGTCTCACAAGCCACTGGTGTCAGTTGGATCACCTAAGATGTATACAGGTGCTCATTGGGTTATGAGTACACCGGACAGGACTCGCCGGGAACCTGCTAGTTGGTATTATAGCTATCGTCAGATAGCAGTTCCCTGGTGACATGTGTACAGGTTAGTTCATCGACTTGAAGTCGTCATTTGTCTCGTGTGAGTTCCCACTGTGCTTTGATTTCTACCCTACTATGGCTCAAAGGAGTCGTGCAAACAGGTCTTTTTTGGGTACAGTCCAGAGCCACCTGGAGGCAAGTGAGCGGATCGGCAGGGGATTCGTCTCTCCCGGTATTGGGGGTGAGATCGCGCTGTGTCTAGGACAGCCATTACATAAAACCCTCGACCGAGGTAGGAGATTTACTGGTAGGTACTCCAGTAGTATCTCAGGGTGTTCTGGGCTACACTCTGACACGACTTATACCGCTATTGAGGATCTGACGTTACCAGCTCCCTAGGCCCGATATGCGATACTCATAGACGAACGGACCGGACTGTATGTATATTGTCCCTGTTAGGCTCAGTAGGGATCCAGGATGAGTTCTCTCATTGGCTTCCCTTGAGGTCAGTACATGGGCAGCCGTTACGCACAGCTAGTGCCGCTGACAGCTTGTGGTTAAACCCACTGCCAGGGTACCGATGAGTCATTAGAGTCCCCAACAGATAGTTTCCCAAGTTCGGGCGAAACATTGTAGAGGCCGTATGGTTTTATGGCAGGGTTCGAAAAATGCACATGCGTTTACGCACGTATCATATTTCGGGCAGATAATACTGGTGGGCTTTGGTTTAAGCCGGATCCATGTATTATACTGTGTAGATATAATATCTTTGTCTCAGTTGCATTTTTATTCGGTCATAATACAAATACGGGTATGTATGTACAGTTACAGGGTTATCCTGGAATTCGTTTCGGGATCACTTTTCGAAGTTGCCAGTTTTCTATCACCCGTCTTAAACATTCGGTTTAATGCGGATTTAACTTTTTCATTTGGTTGAGTCATGAGAGTGAGTCATGAGTGGAAGCTTCTAGATGAGGTGACTAGGTTTGTGACTCATTGTTTGCTTTAATGGTTTTGATGAGGTGTATTAGTGAGTCACCCTTTTCCATTAATGCCTTTTGTTTTGCTTAGGATATTTGGTTAAGATCTTTTCATTATGGTCACCCCACCTTGCTCCTACACTCACCCCTCCTCTTATAAGCGGCCGGCCATTTTTTTGGTAGCAATAGTGTTGGAAAAATATAGATGATAGATTTTGGTTCATGGAAATTTGATATGCTGATTTCTCATTTCATTCCATTCAAAAGGCAACTTCATTAACCGTTCATCCATGATTTTGGATGAAACGAGACAAAGTGTTCTACTCATTCTCTACATCAATCTTGGACATGTCGGCTAGCAAACTTCATGTCCGAGTTGCCTCGGTTCAGAGGCGGGAGCCCGTTTAAAGATCCGTAGATATGGTGCCACCTCGACGAGGAGCCAGGAGATCGGAGCAGCCGCAACGGAGCGTGGGATGATGGCTAAAGAACGAAGGACTCGGATCGTTCGGTATAGCCTTTCTACCCACTTTGTAGTTTGTTAGTTTAGCATTAATGGCAGATCTGGGTTATAGTATGCGATAGCGCCAGTTATAAAAGCATTTGTTCCGCGTTTGGCGTCAGATTGACGGCCGGGGCGCTACCGTAGACCTACAGATACCTCCTATGTCCTGGTTTTTGGATCTATGAGATAGATCTAAATGGATGTTAGGATTCTCACTAGTTGTTGTGAGATGGTATCAATCGATCCTGGGGATAATCACTGGATAGGATCAAGGATGGTAAGGACGACTGAATGTCAGTCACAGGTATTGTCTTTACCCTCGGTAGGGGGACAATATGTTGGAAGAGTTCCAAGCTAGATACCGTGGCATACTAGACGATAAAGGCTGGATACATTGCTACCAAGGATGCTACCAAAGAGGTAGTCTGGATGTATATAGTTCATGAGATGAACTTCGTTCCTACCATTGTGTGACAATGGAGTTGTGGCTTTGGCCTAGGAACCCCTGTCCTATCAGTGATCCAAACATATTCTGAGGCAGTATCACCTGATCATTGAGATAGTTGATCTCCAGGGAGATCGAGGTTAGGAGAGTACACACAGAGGACAACAGCGCGGATCCACTCACAAAGGCCTATTTCCCAGTAGAGACTTTTATGGGATGGTTGAGTATGAGATACGTCAACCACTACTGATTGTTGGGTATGAGATACCACAACAGATGGCCCTAGTGCAAGTGGGAGATTGTTAGTTATATGTATGCCCTAAAGGCCATTACTGTCCATACGATGTATATTGTAGTGGATGCTTGGACATATATAGGGATGACTTTCTTTCTAAACATGATAGTATGCTATCTGGTTGCACTTTATCTTAACATGTACTCTGATTGTCTCTATGTTACATGTTGATAAAGCCCTTAGGATGAGTACTTGACTACCAGGACAATGATGCAGATCATACTAGTGGGGACAGTGTAGTCGCTAAGTACATCCTTCAAATGTTCCTAGTCGTAGGTGTATCGAGACAGGGCATCGATATGCCAGAGTAGACTAGCGTATAGCTTCTCGACCCATGTAGATGGGTGATGGATGATCCCATATCCATTAGTGTTTGACTTCAGAGACAGTATATGGGTGCTCAGTAGAGACTGGGTACACTGAACGGACTCGCCGAGAATTCCCAGATGGTATTATACCAAACGTCAGATGGCAGTTCTCTGGTGACACGGGTACAGGTTAGTCTGTAGACCCGAGATCGTTATAGAGTCTTGTATGATTCCCACTGTGCTTTGATTTCCATCATACCATGTCCAAGAGGGCGTGCAAAACGGTGGATTTTGGGTACAGTCCCGGGTCACATGGAGGTAATGAGCGATAGTAGGGGTTTCGTCTCTCCCGGTATAGGGAGTTGATGTTGTGCTGTGTTTTATTGGCTATACAGGAAGTCCTTGGCCAAGGCAGCTTCAGAGATATACTAGTAAGTGTTATCAGTAGTTTCTCGGCCCATTATGAGTCTCATATCGACACGACTTATCGAGTTACTGGGGTCTGACGTTTACCACCCCTATACGAGATATGTGACATATCAGATGAAGAGACCGGACTGTATGGTAGTGTTACTAATTGGATTCGCAGGACTGTAAGCAGGCTTGCTTGTTGATCTTCTGATCGCTCAATACCCGGGTGGCCGTTACGTTTAGCAGACCGCTAGCGGCTTGTGGGTGTTTGATATGATCATCACCTACTGCCGGCGTATTGACGAGTCTTTAGAGTCCTACACAGGGGTTTTCTGGCTCAAGCGAAACGGAGTAGGAGCACATATGTGATATGTACGGGACCGAGATTAATACGATATGTGATACCATATTCTATTCTCGCGATTTGAAACATTGATCGGTTGTATGCGATATAGCCAGGTTATCGGATCAAATATTGATTTGATAAGTTGTTACTTTTGATATTAGTCGGTTATAGCCGGATTATTAAATCAAGAGTTGATTTAATAATTTAATGTATAATTATATATTTGATATATTACATTATATTTGTAGGGTTCCTAGGCACTCTAGTGAAGTCTCACAAGTGATCAAACATGCACAAATCAAATTTTACGGGTGCCTACAAACCCGACTACGGATCGTTTACTAGATATTTAGGCGAAACAAGCAAACTAGTTAACATTTTAACTAAGGGAACGGATATACAACCTTTGTAGACCCGGTCCACCACCTCCACGGCTCCGCAATGAAGTCCCCTCGCTGTCCAAATCATGTCTTGGGCTCTAGCGTCGGCATCATCGAAGAATGGACGGGCTTGATCGTCGGTTCGATGCCGAAGATGATCTACGTCGAGGCATCGCTAGAACAAGCTCCAACTTCAATGAGTCGGAAAAACTTGTGAAGGAAACACCCTATAATACTTGGCAAGAGATAGAGGATGAAGAAATAGGAAGTGGGTAAACTTTAGTTTTGGATTTCTCACTAGATTTCATGACTTTCCATTGATGGTCAAGCTTTTCTTCACTTGAAGGAAGAAGAAGAAGAAGCTCAAAAATATTATGATAAGAATAATAGAATATCTTAGAATGATAATTCTTATCATAATAATGACTATGGTAAAGTGTAGAGAGCTAACTTGAGTTAAAGAGAATGGTTAGGTTTAAAAAGAAGACAAAAATGGTGACATGGTCAAAATATTCATGAAGCTTCATGAATGAAAAGAATGCCACCATTTATCTCATTTCTTTTTCTTTTTCTAAAAGAATAAAAGAATAAATGAATAAAGTGAATAAAAAAAAAACCTTAACCATTTATTTAACCAAGGTATTAACTCTTTACACAAACCCTAACTATCATATATCATCATATATGATACAAGCATGTGCACAAAAGTATATCACATATACAATGTGTACAAGCCGAGTGAGAAAATCCATTTAAAGTGAACCAATACTAGTTAACGCAAAGTAATATATCAAATATATAATTATGCATTAAATCATTAAATCAACACTTGATTCAATGATCCGGTCATGTCGCACACAACCGACTAGTATTCAATGTATCGGCTTATCGAATCAATACTTGATTCGATAACTAGGTTATATCGCATACAACCATTCGATACATTCATCGCGAGAATAGAATACGGTATCACATACTCGCATTATTCTCGGTCCCGCACATATCTCATATGCGCTCCTATTTCGTTTCGCTTGAGCCAGGAAACCTCTGTGTAGGACTCTAAAGACTGGTCAATACGCCGGCAGCAGATGATGATCATATCAAACACCCACAAGCCGCAAGCGGTCTGCTAAACGTAACGTCCACCCGGGTATTGAGCGATCAGAAGATCGACGAGCAAGCCCGCTCACACTCCTGCGAATCCGACCAGTAACACTACCGTATAGTCCGGTCTGTTCGTCTGATATATCGCATATCTCGCCTAGGGGTGGTAAACGTCAGACCCCAATAGCTCGATAAGTCATGCCGACGTAGGGTCCATAACATTCGTGAAACTACTGATAACTCTTACCAGTATATCACTGCAACCCTGGCCAGGGATTTCCTGTTATGGCCAGTCGAGCATAGCACAACATCAACCCCCAATACCGGGAGAGACGAATCCTCTCCTATCGCTCATTGCCTCCATGTGAATCGGGACTGTACCCAAAAACCACCTGTTTGCACAACTCAGTAGAGCCGTGGTAGGGTGGAAATCAAAGCACAGTGGGAGACACACAAGACTCTATGACGATCTCGGGTCAACAGACCAAGCTGTACGAGTGTCACCAGAGAACTGCCATCTGACGTGAGGTATAATACCATCTGGGAGTTCTCGGCGAGTCCATTCAGTGTACCCAGTCTCCACTGAGCACCCGCATACCATCTTCGATGTCAAACACTAATGGATATGGGATCATCCATCGCCCATCGCATGGGTCGAGAAGATATGCGCTAGTCTACTCTGGAATATCGATGCCCCGTCTCGATATTCCCTCGACTACGAACATTTCAAGGATGTACTCATGGACTACCCAGGCCCCACTAGTATGATCTGCATCATAGTCCTGGAAGTCGAGTACACATCCTAAGGGCTTTATCAACATGTAATCAGAGAGACAGAAAGTATACATGTTAAGATAAAGTGTAACCAGATAGCGTACTATCATGTCGAGCAAGAAAGTTCTTCCTATATATGTCCCAGCATCCACTACAATATACATCCAATGTACAGTAATGGCCTCTAGGGCATACATATAACTAACAATCTCCCACTTGCACTAGGGCCATCTGTAGCAGTGGTTGCAGTATCACATACTCAACCATCCCCTAAAAGTCTCTCTTTGGGAAAAAGGCCTTCGTGAGTAGATCCGCCGTGTTGTCCTCTGAGTCTACTCTCCTAACCTCGATCAACCTGGAGATCAACTATCTCCATGATCAGGTGATGCTTCCTCAGAATATGTTTGGGTCACTGATGGGACCATGGTTCCAGGGCCTAAGCCACACTTCCATTGTCGTACAATGGCAGGAACCGAGTTCATCTTATGAACCAATATACACCCAAACTGCCTCTTTGGTAGTATCTTCAATAGCGATGTTACCAGCCTTTATCGTCTAGTTTGCCACGGTATCTAGCTTGGAACTCTTCCAACATACCGTCCCTTTACTGAGGGTAAAGACAATGCCTGTGACTGACATTCAGTCGTCTTTATCACCCTGGAACTCTTCCAGTGATTCTCCCTAGGATCGATTGATACCATCTCACTACACCTAGTGAGAATCCTAGCATCCAATTACATCTATCTCATAGATGAAAACTCAGGATTTAGGAGGTATCACTTTGATCCTATTTGGAGAATCCTTGTGATAATAGGAGATTGACCGATCGTAGTATAGGAAACTCTCTTCCTATCAAGAGTATGTTGTCTTCGTACAATACGAGGATGACCACCTTACTCTCTACTACCCTTTTGTATATACAAGGTTCGTCTACCATTTTGATGAAGTCAAACACTTTGACTATCACATCAAAATAGACGTTCCAACTCCGCGATGCCTGCTTCATCATGTAAAGCAACTTGCACACGTTTCCGCTGCTCCCACTGTTTACGAAGACCTCTGGCTGTGTTCTTATAGACGTTCTCTTCTAAATCAGTATTTAGAAAAGCAGTCATGGCACCCAACCGCCAGATATCGTAGTCATGGTATGTAGCCGTGGTAAGTAGGATCTGGATAGACTTAAGCATACCTACTGGAAAAAGGTTTCATCATTATCCACGCCTGGTCGATGACGAAAACCTTTAACAAGTCTAGCTTTGAAAGTCTCAACTTTTCCATCTACACCAAGTAATCTTCTCAAGATATACTTGCTCCTGATTGGGATTTAACCCTTCAGATATAGCAGCTAAAGTCCATACTTTGCTGGTGTACATGGATTCCATCTCAGATCGCTAAGCATCCAGCCATTCTTACAGAGTCCCTACTCTCGATGGCCTGCTCGAAACTAGTTGGGTCATCATCTCATGATGCAATCCTTGCTCCCACTGTCATCGAGAAACCGAGGTATCTCTCAGGCGGATGAGGAACCCTACTAGATCGGCGGAGAGGCTGAGGTTCTTCGGGAACTATTGAATTTTTTTTTTGGTTCTGTCAAATCATTAGCAGTTTTGTACAGCTGGAACCTTTCCAGTTCTACAGAACTGATCTTGCCTCGATCTTGTCCGGATTTTGCTTTAAACATAGGCCGGACAACCCCAAATCTTAACTCGCTTAAGAGATGGGTTCTTCCCATACCATATCTTATATGGAGTGGTAGGCAGTGATTTGATTCAAACCTAATTCAATAGGTATGCAGCTTCTCAAGTGCATAACCCCAAAAGGAAATAGGTAGCTCAGTAATACTCATCATAGAGCACACCATATCTAATATTGTGCAATTGCTCCGCCCTGATACACCGTTGTGCTGTGGTGTATTCAGAGGAGTAACACTGAGAGAAAATCTCATTCTCCTTTAGAATAGTCCAGGAATTCTATGCACAAGTATTCTCCTTCCTGATCTTATCATAGGACATAATACTTATACCCGGTTATTGGTTCTCTACTTCTAACTTATATTCTGTGAATACCTCAAAAGGTTCGGACTTATGTTTCAACAGGAACATATGACTGAATCTTGAGAGATTATCAGAGAATATAATGAAGTATAAAGAACCAGTCCTGACATGTGTAGACAGGAGACCTTACATACATCATTATGTATCAGTCCCAAGAGTTTACTAACTCTTCCTCTGTTTCCAATAAACAGAGCTATGGTCATCTTATCTTTGGGACATGACTGGCAAGTTTCACAAGATGTAAATTCAAACTGATTTAAATATGCATCTAAAATGTAACTTCAGCCAGTCGGGTCGCATTGATATGACCTAGTCTACAATGCCTCAAGAATGATTCGTTCATTTCTGAACTTATCCTCTTGTGTGTGTTCAGTATACAAGGAACTGTAGTTTGATTTAGAACGTTAATGCTTTTAGATAACGTGCCTGAACCGATCAACTTTTGATATAGGAAATGTTCAAAACATTATCCATCAATACAAAATTATATCCTTTCTTTACTAATAAAGAGACTGATATGATTTTGTATATCAGGTTCGGTATCTAACAGCATTTGTTCAGAATCAATGTATTCGTAATACAGGGTGACAATGACCAACAGACTTGGCTGCAACACTGGCCCCGGTTTCTGTCTCATGAAACTTATCACCCGTTCTCAGTTTTTCTACCTTTTTGTAGCCCTATGTAACAGCTTACATATCTTGGATCCTGATCCGGTATCATATACCCAGGATTCAGAGGATACTGAGAAACAGTTCTTTGTAATGAACATACCTGAAGGAGATGCATCATATGCACTTTCTTCGTTTGGGCGGCATAGGAATTCTGGTATTCCCCAATTTCCTGCTCTGTCTTATAACAATTATAAGTTGGAGCGGGACCAACGTTCCCCAGCTCAATATAACAAGCGGGTTCGGTCAATATTCCGTATTATTATCTTGATTAAGGCGTGATATGGTCGCTACCTGGAGAGAGAGAGAAGAAAACACTCAGCGTGCGCTCTGTCAAGAATAGATTGGTTATTATTTTATCTAATCAGGATGGCTCCCACTGCTTTTTATCAAATCTTCCTTCAAACCCTAAAAGGAAAGACTAGCCGGGATTAATTACACACTACAAGTTCGCCAATCTTTCAGCCAGGCTAGTGTCGGTATTTTGAGGGAGGTCCCCCGTGCTTTCGCACGAACCTAATTAATGTAAACCTTGTTTTCCCAGAGGCGTAACCCCGTTGACACCTTTCTAGACACCTACTTGATCGGCTAATTGCAAAGTGCAAAACTCTCCCAGGAGTAACTCTTACTCACAGCGGGTATCCGGATCCAACTATCTCATAGAAGGTATGCAATCTCATTGCAAATTTCAACACTTGAAACTCCCGATAAAGGTTTTTACCCCTAGCACCTATGACCTTAACTATGGTCAACAAATCATAAGTACTAGTCAAGTTCTACCCGTCATTTCGTGATTAATTAGACCCACCCACATGACCCTTAACTAAGGTCAACAAAGTCACGCGACTGTCCTAACTAATCGCATCATATGCGGTGTAGGAAGACATCACTTAGCTACCGTACACTGTGCCTTGACTATGGTCAACAAACACAGCACGAATACTAAGTACTCTACTTCCTAAAATGACGGAGGGTTGCGGCTGGTTTTTGTGAAAACCTTTAACGCTTTGAACTTGATCTCATTGCGGAATCAAATGGTTTTTAAATGGAATGTTTTTTAGGCTTTTCTAGTTTTGCTAAAGGGGTCACTCCCGGTGAAGGGATCGTCGGCCCTTTCCTCGTCGAATGAGGTGCGGGATATATCATATATATCGCTGTGCAAAGCAGAAACTATAGAAGCGATCAAAAGACAAACCGAGGGTTGTAGCATCTGCCAGTTATTGCTAAAGGAGTCACTCCCGGTGAAGGGATCTCGGTCCTTTCCTTATCGAATAAGGTGCAGGATGTTCTATAATGAACACCGCGATGCAAAGTAAGAACTGTAGCTACCTGTTTTATTTTGAAATTCGATTCCACAACATCAATTAGGTTTATTTTCTTTCATTAATCTCATTAATGAATATCCCATCATTTAAGTCCACCTAATCATCACAGATAAATATAACGTACGCTTATGCCATCCGCATTCGCCTCAATGTCCCGTCTGCACCGTTAGGTTAGGTAACTAACGCCAGAGCGAGGCAGGGCTAGCGCGGGTGTAAAACATAAGCAACGTCTATATAATATATCATATATACTATATATAATACCTGTCACAGAACATCACATGATCATAGATAAATCACAGCAGAAAAAACATATGAAATATTGGATATACTAGGACGTCCGTGTTTTCAATACGAGCCAGTATAAAACACGGATTCCACGGTCGTGATGAATAGCCAATCCCACACCCCAAGACCCCTACGAGAGCGGCAAGCAACCCTACCAATTCTAGGGTTAGGAGACCCAGAATCGACTCCTCGAGATGGTCTCCCACTGGACCCCAGAACCCGGTTACTTGTGCTCCCCTCCTTGGGTCTATCCTAGTGCAGAAAAGTAAATAATATACAAATGGTGACAACATCCGCAACCTGGAAGTGCCCCAATAAAAGAATATTACATACAAGTTTTTACATGAATGAAAATGAAAAACACTCATCTCACATAAAAAA
Source organism: Agapanthus africanus (assembly GCA_030015575.1). Lineage (NCBI taxonomy): Eukaryota > Viridiplantae > Streptophyta > Magnoliopsida > Asparagales > Amaryllidaceae > Agapanthus > Agapanthus africanus. The sequence continues at coordinate 397,784,526 of CM057343.1, forward strand.
CCCCGGCTATTCAAACACGACGATCCAATATAACATATCCAGCAACACATAACATCACATGTCATCAACGTAAGTAAATATGCGCATCCCAATTGTCGTTGACATATAGCAACGAAACCGGCGATATCACATATTACACTTACGGTCACAGAAAAGAAAGTGTAAAACTACAACAGTTGGAATCCGCAACCTCCTCAGACATCGCATGCCTGACCAAATGAAATCTTAAGACATCGCATGCCTAACAATTATAAACCCCGCATTTTAGTCTCATTATCAAAAACTCTTTTCAATATCAAGTCGGGCAATTCAACAGGATTCCCGACATTCTGATCGAATGCTCGTCGCAAACTTTAGTAGGCGGCCGCACCCCCGACGCCGTCGACGAAGTGCACCAAGGCGGAACACCGCTACCGGGAGCACCCGAACGGATGCTTTCGGCGACGGGGTTCTCCTGCAGTCACTTGGTCGGGGCTATGGGGTGAGGTTGTCTATTAAGTTTACCCGGCGAGTATCCGTGTACGCTACGTGATTGCGACGGACTTTTGATCACATCAAAACTCCGTGGCAACCGATCAAATGAGACTAAACTGCTATTTTTATAACATTCATTCCGTTATCTCATAACTATTTGCGAATTCCAATTATTGTATCACATTCCGGATAAATAGAAAATGTTAAACTTTCCGATCGAACAATCGAACACCCAAGTTTTCCCGAAACAGCTCAACACATGAAATAAGTCTAACAGCATTCAGTTCGTGCCTCAGTAGCAACGGTCCAGCCGTAGAAGGGTCAAGCCAACGCCTCACATGTGGCACGCCGTACTGCCCCAAACCCGAAGGTTCAAAGGGCAGTTCAAGACGGTCACATAATCGAGTTAAGGTTTGTTGTCTTCTAGAGGGTCCATCGCGTTACTTGCACTACTTAGAACGTCGTTAAACTACGGAAAAATCCAACAATTGGAAATTTCCCGGCAGGGGAAAAAGTGGGTATTTATATCCGGTCGAACCTTTTAACATATTCTAAAATTTATCCGGAAACGCACACCGACAAAATTAGACAGTCCGATCGAATACACCGAGTCCCCAATACAACTCAGAAAATGCAACTCTGGGAAAATTATTAAAAACATCCAGAACACACAAGAAACACAAAAAGAAACAACTGAAGAAAACTCACAGCATGATCATCACAGACGGCCGCGGAACCGCCGCAGAAGGGGGTCAACGCCGCGGTTCCGCGGTCGTACTGTTGAATCAGGCTGTCGTTTTCTGCAGTTTTTCTTATAATTTCCTGCACATTTCTCTGCATATTTTTAATGTTGAAAAATCCTCGAAATTAGGAAATGTACAGAGAGCATATTCTTAGTCGGGGTTTTGGGTCGATCGGACTTCTGATTCCGTCGAGACTTCGCCTAAGGCTCTAGCTAGGCTCTGATACCACTGTAGGGTTCCTAGGCACTCTAGTGAAGTCTCACAAGTGATCAAACATGCACAAATCAAATTTTACGGGTGCCTACAAACCCGACTACGGATCGTTTACTAGATATTTAGGCGAAACAAGCAAACTAGTTAACATTTTAACTAAGGGAACGGATATACAACCTTTGTAGACCCGGTCCACCACCTCCATGGCTCCGCAATGAAGTCCCCTCGCTGTCCAAATCATGTCTTGGGCTCTAGCGTCGGCATCATCGAAGAATGGGCGGGCTTGATCGTCGGTTCGATGCCGAAGATGATCTACGTCGAGGCATCGCTAGAACAAGCTCCAACTTCAATGAGTCGGAAAAACTTGTGAAGGAAACACCCTATACTACTTGGCAAGAGGTAGAGGATGAAGAAATAGGAAGTGGGTAAACTTTAGTTTTGGATTTCTCACTAGATTTCATGACTTGCCATTGATGGTCAAGCTTTTCTTCACTTGAAGGAAGAAGAAGAAGAAGCTCAAAAATATTATGATAAGAATAATAGAATACCTTAGAATGATAATTCTTATCATAATAATGACTATGGTAAAGTGTAGAGAGCTAACTTGAGTTAAAGAGAATGGTTAGGTTTAAAAAGAAGACAAAAATGGTGACATGGTCAAAATATTCATGAAGCTTCATGAATGAAAAGAATGCCACCATTTATCTCATTTCTTTTTCTTTTTCTAAAAGAATAAAAGAATAAATGAATAAAGTGAATAAAAAAAAAACCTTAACCATTTATTTAACCAAGGTATTAACTCTTTACACAAACCCTAGCTATCATATATCATCATATATGATACAAGCATGTGCACAAAAGTATATCACATATACAATGTGTACAAGCCGAGTGAGAAAATCCATTTAAAGTGAACCAATACTAGTTAACGCAAAGTAATATATCAAATATATAATTATGCATTAAATCATTAAATCAACACTTGATTCAATGATCCGGTCATGTCGCACACAACCGACTAGTATTCAATGTATCGGCTTATCGAATCAATACTTGATTCGATAACTAGGTTATATCGTATACAACCATTCGATACATTCATCGCGAGAATAGAATACGGTATCACATACTCGCATTATTCTCGGTCCCGCACATATCTCATATGCGCTCCTATTTCGTTTCGCTTGAGCCAGGAAACCTCTGTGTAGGACTCTAAAGACTCGTCAATACGCCGGCAGCAGATGATGATCATATCAAACACCCACAAGCCGCAAGCGGTCTGCTAAACGTAACGGCCACCCGGGTATTGAGCGATCAGAAGATCGACGAGCAAGCCAGCTCACACTCCTGCGAATCCGACCAGTAACACTACCGTATAGTCCGGTCTGTTCGTCTGATATGTCGCATATCTCGCCTAGGGGTGGTAAACGTCAGACCCCAATAGCTCGATAAGTCATGCCGACGTAGGGTCCATAACATTCGTGAAACTACTGATAACTCTTACCAGTATATCACTGCAACCCTGGCCAGGGATTTCCTGTTATGGCCAGTCGAGCATAGCACAACATCAACCTCCAATACCGGGAGAGACGAATCCCCTCCTATCGCTTATTGCCTCCATGTGAATCGGGACTGTACCCAAAAACCACCTGTTTGCACAACTCAGTAGAGCCGTGGTAGGGTGGAAATCAAAGCACAGTGGGAGACACACAAGACTCTATGACGATCTCGGGTCAACAGACTAAGCTGTACCAGTGTCACCAGAGAACTGCCATCTGACGTGAGGTATAATACCATCTGGGAGTTCTCAGCGAGTCCGTTCAGTGTACCCAGTCTCCACTGAGCACCCGCATACCATCTTCGATGTCAAACACCAATGGATATGGGATCATCCATCGCCCATCGCATGGGTCAAGAAGATATGCGCTAGTCTACTCTGGAATATCGATGCCCCGTCTCGATATTCCCTCGACTAGGAACATTTCAAGGATGTACTCATGGACTACCCAGGCCCCACTAGTATGATCTGCATCATAGTCCTGGAAGTCGAGTACACATCCTAAGGGCTTTATCAACATGTAATCAGAGAGACAGAAAGTATACATGTTAAGATAAAGTGCAACCAGATAGCGTACTATCATGTCGAGCAAGAAAGTTCTTCCTATATATGTCCCAGCATCCACTACAATATACATCCAATGTACAGTAATGGCCTCTAGGGCATACATATAACTAACAATATTAACTAATATTAGCTCATTTACGATTTATTTTCTCTCTTGTTATGTGCATGTATATATATGTGATATATATTCATGTACATAGTTTTGTGTCATGTTTGATGATACATTATACATGGGTGTATGAGACTTATACCATGGTTCATATAATCTAGGGTTTGTAATTATCTATGTAATTCAAAATTGGATGCAATTTTGGCAAAGCAAGAAGCTTGTAGAAGCTTATGGATGCTTTGACCAAAGTCTTCCCTTTTTGTTTCTCTTGTTGATTTTTATCAACCCAACCATTATACTAACCCTAGTAAAGTCTCTACATGAGATAAGCATGATAGCTTTAACTCAACCATGGGTGATATAATTCATTTGGATGAATTATTCACAACACTTCTTCTTCTTCTTCAAGCTCCATGAAAAGCTTACTAGCTTAAATGGAGGTATGATAAAAAGTGTGAGAAAATCAATTCTAAAGTGATCCCACTTTCTGCTTCATCATCCTCTACTTCTTGCCATGTAGTATAGGGTGTTCTCTTCACAAAGTTCATGACCTAGTGAAGGAATAGCTTGAGTTAGTGTCTCCCCGACGTAGATCATCTTCGGCCTCGAATTCTTCGAAGCAAGCACGTTCGTTTCTTCAATGGAGCCTCTCTAGAGACCGGAGTTTGCGATCGCAGCGAAGGGGACTACTAGACGGAGCCATTGAAGTGAAGGACCGTTCTACAAAGGTTGTATTCCTTGCTCTCTTTACTTATTGCAAAGTGTTTGCATATATCTTTCCGTATATTTCTAGTAGACGATCTAGTTTAGGGTTAGCTAAAACGGCAAAATTTTAATTTTTCATGGACGATGCCTCCCGAAACCTTGCTGCCGTCTTGGGTAAACCTTCAGCAACATGTAACATAGATTCAATCAGAGTACATGTTAAGATAAAGAGCAACCAAATAGCATACTATCATGTCGAGCAAGAACGTCCTCCACATATATGTTCAAGCATCCACTACAATATACATCGTATGTACAGTAATGGCCTTCAGGGCATACATATCACTAACAATCTCCCACTTGCACTAGGGTCATCTGTTGTGGTATCTCATACCCAACAATAGGCTGTGGTTGAAATATCTCATACTCAACCATCCCATAAAAGGCTCTTTTGGGGAATAGGCCATTGTGAGTGGATCCGCTCTGTTGTCCTCTGTATCTACTCTCCTATCCTCGATCTTCCTGGAGATCAACCATCTCCATGATCAGGTGATACTGCCTAAGTATATGTCTAGATCTTTGATGGGACGGGGGTTCCTAGGCATAAGCCACAACTCCATTGTCACACAATGGTAGGAATGAAGTTCATCTCATGAACTAATATATATCCAGACTGCCTTTTTGGTAGCATCCTAAGTAACGATGTATCTTGCCTTTAAATGTCTAGTTTGCCACGGTATCTAACTTGGAACTCTTCCAACATACCGTCCCTCCACTAAGGGTAAAGACAATGTCTGTGACTGACATTCAGTCGACCTTACCACCCTGGAAGCTTTCCAGTGATTCTCCCCAGGATCGATTGATACCATCTCACTACATCTAGTGAGAATCCTAACATCCAATTAGATTTATCTCATAGATCCAAAATCCAGGATTTAGGAGGTATCACCTTGATCCTATATGGAGAATCCTTGTGATAAGAGGAGATTGACCGAGTGTAGCATAGGAAACTCCTTCCCTATCAAGAGTATGTCATCCACGTACTATACGAGGATCACCATCATCCTCCCTACTACCTTTTGTATATACTAGGTTCATCTACCATTTTGATGAAGTCAAACTCTTTGACTATCACATCAAAACAGATGTTCCAACTCCGCGATACCTGCTTTAACCCATAAAGCAACTTACACACGTTTTCGCTGGTCCCACTGTCTACGAAGCCCTCTGGCTATGTACTTATAAACGCTTTCTTCGAAATCAGTATTAAGAAAAGCAGTCCTGACACCCAACCACCAGATATCGTAATCATGGTATGTAGCAGTGGCAAGTAGGATCTGGATGGACTTAAGCATTGCTTTGAAAGTCTCAACTTTTCCATGTACACCAAGTAATCTTCTCAAGATATATTTGCTTCTGATGGGGATTTAACCCTTCAGATAAAGCAACCAAAGTCCATACTTTGTTGGTGTATATGGATTCCATCTCAGATCGCTTAGCATCTAGCCATACTCATAGAGTCCCCACTCTTGATGGCCTGCTCGAAACTAGTTGGGTCATAATCTCATGATGCAATCCTCGCTCCCACTGTCATGGAGAAACCGAAATATCTCTCAGGTAGATGAGGAACCCAACCAGATCGGCGGAGAGGCTGAGGTTCATTGGAAATTATTGAATCCTCAAGGTTTTACCAAATCATCAGCTGCATTTTGTATGGCTGGGACTCCTTCGAGTTCTATCTTATGACCACTAATTTCTTCACAAGAAATTCGCTTTCCAAAAGGTGGCATGCTGAGAATCAAAACACTTTTTGTTCCTCAGTGTGGTAGAAAATATTCCTTTGCGAATGTTTAGGATATCCAACTAACTTCCACAGAACTGACCTTGCCTCGAGCTTGTCCGGATTTTGCTTTTAGACATAGTTCAGACAACCCTAAATCTTAACATCCTTAAGAGATGGGCTCTTCCCATTCCATATCACATATGGAGTGGTAGGCACCTGATTTGGTTGGAACCCAATTCAATAGGTATGCAGCTTCTCAAGCGCATAATCTCCAAAAGGAAATAGGCAACTCAGTAGTACTCATCATAGAGCACACCATATCACATAGGGTGCGATTGCTCCGCCCCGATGCACCGACGTGCTGTGGTGTATACGGAGGAGTAATACTGAGAGAGAATTCTCATTCTCCTTTAGAATAGTCCAGGAATTCCGTGCTCAAGTATTCTCCTCCCTGATCGTATCAAAGGACATAATACTTATACCCTGTTTTGGTTCTCTACTTCTGACTTCTGACTTATATTCATTGAATTTCTCAAAAGGTCCAGACTTGTGTTTCAACAGGAACATATGTCCGAATCTTGAGAGATAATCAATGAATGTAATGAAGTACTAAGAACCAGTCCTGGCATATGTAGACAGGGGACCTTACATACATCATCATGTATCAATCCCAAGAATTCACTAACTCTTTCTCTGTTTCTAATAAACAGAGCTATGGTCATGTTTATCTTTGAAACATGACTGGCAAGTTTCATAAGATGTAAATCCAAACTGATTTAAATATGCATTTTTATGTAAGTTCGGCTAGTCGGGTCGCATTAATATGACCTAGTATACAATGCCTTAAGAAAGATTCGTTCATTTCTGAACTCTTCCTCTCGTGTGTGTTCTGTACATTAAGAACTGTGGTTTGATTTAGAACGTATATGCTTTTAGATAACATGACTGAACCGATCAACTCTTGATATAGGAAATGTTCAAAACATTATCCAACAATACAAAATTATATCCTTCTTTACTAATAAAGAGACTGATATGATATTGTATATCAGGTTTGGTATCTAATAACATTCGTTCAGAATCAATGTATTTGGTAATACAGGGTGATAACTGCCAACAAGCTTGGCTGCAACACTTGCACTATTTTTATCTCTTAAAACTTATCATCCTTTCTCAGTTCTCTACCTATCTGTAGTCCATGTAACTTATTACGTATGCGGGATCGTGATCCGGTATCTCATACCCAGAACGTAAAGGATACTGAGAAACAGTTCTCAGTAATGAACATACCCGAAGAAGATGTATCAACATAGACTTTCTTCGTTTGGGGGGCACGAGAATTCTGGTAATCCCCTATTTCCTGCTCGGTCTTATAACAATTATAAGTTAGAGCGGGATCAACGTTCCTTAGCTCAGTATAATAAGCGGGTTCGGTCAATACATCCGTATTATTATCTTCATTAAGGCATGATATGGTCGCTACCTGGAGAGAGAGAGAAGAAAACACTCAGCGTATACTCTTGCAAGATTAGATTGGTTATTAATATATCTAATCAGGATGGCTCCCACTGTTTTAATCAAATCTTCCTTCAAACCCTAAAAGGAAAGACTAGCCAAGATTAATTACACCCTACAAGTTTACCAATCTTTCAGCCAGGCCAGTGCCGGTATTTTGAGGGAGGTTCCCCGTGCTTTCGCATGGACTTAATTAAAATAAACCTCGTTCTTCCAGAGGTATAACCCCATTGACACCTTTCTAGACACCTACTTGATCGGCTAATTGTAATGTCTAAAACTCTTCCAGGAGTAAGTCTTACTCGCAGTGGGTATCGGGATCCAACTATCTCATAGGAGGTATGCAATCTCATTGCAAATTTCAACACTTGAAATTCCCAACAATATTTTACCCCTAGCAGCTATATGACCTTAACATTGTCAACAAATCATAAGTGCTAGCCAAGTTCAACCCGTCATTTTCTGATTGAATTAAACCCACTCGCACGACCCTTAACATAGTTAATAAAGTCGCACGACTACCCTAATCCAATCGCATCATATGCTTATACAGATAAGCACTAACCAGCTACCGCACACTAAGCCTTAACATAGTCAACAAACGTAGCACGAATACTAACTAGTACTTATCTGAAATAACGGAGGGCTACGACAGGTTTTGAAGAAAATCCTTTGCGTAATGAACTTGATATCATCGTAGAATCGAGTGATTTTAAATGGAGTGTTTTTAGGCTTTTACTAGTTTTGCTAAAGAGGTCACTCTCGGTGAAGGGATCTCGGCTCTTTCCTTATCGAATAAGGTGCAGGGTATTTCACAAATACCGCTATGCAAAGAAAAAACTATAAAAGCAATCAAAAGACAAACCGAGTGTGTAGCATCTGCTAGTTTCTCTAAAGAGGTCACTCCCGGTGAAGGGATCTCGGCTCTTTCCTTATCGAATAAGGTGTTGGATATTCTACAAGGAATACCGCTATGCAAAGCAAAAACTAGAGCTGCCTGTTTTTGAAAATTCGATTCCATAACATCTTTAGGTTTCTTTTATTTCATTAATCTCATTAATGAAGTCCCATCATTTAAGTTTACCTAAACATCACAGATAAATACAACGTACGCTTATGCCATCCGCATTCGCCTCGATGTCCCCTCGTGCACCGTTAGGTTAGGTAACTAATGGCAGAACGGGGTAGTGGTAGCGCGGGTGTAAAACATAAGCAACGTCTTTATAATATATCATATATACTATATCCTGTATCTATCTCATCAATATATCAAATGATCACATCACATATATCGCAGCAGAAGAAACATATGAAATATTGGATATACTAGGAGGTCCGTGTTTTATTGCGAGCCTATATAAAACACGAATTCCACGGTCGCGATGAATAGCCAATCCCACACCCCTAGACCCCTACGAGAGCGGCAAGAAACCCTACCAATTCTAGAGTTAGGACACCCTGTCTCGACTCCTCGAGATGGTCTCCCACTGGACCCTAGAACCCGGTTACTTGTGCTCCCCACCTTGGGTCTATCCTAATGCGAAAAAGTAAATAATATACAATGGTGACAACATCCTAACCCCGGAAGTGCCCCAATAAAATAATATTACATACAATGAATTTTACATGAATGAAAATGAAAAACTCTCATCTCACATAAAACCCCGGCTATTAAAACACGACGATCCAATATAACATATCACAACAACACATAACATCGCATGTCATCAACGTAAATAAATATGCGTATCCCAATTGTCGTTGATGTATAGCAACGAAACGGGCGATACACAACATATTACACTTACGGTCGCAGAAAAGAAAGTGTAAAACTATAACAGTTGGAATCCGCAACCACCTTAGATATCGCATGCCTAACCAAATAAATTCCTTAGACATCACATGTCTAACATTTATAAACCCCGCATTTTAGTCTCAATATCGAAAACACTTTTCAATATCAAGTCGGGCAATTCAACAAGATTCCAGACATCCTGATCGAATGCTCGTCGGAAACTTTAGTAGATGGCCGCACCCCCCGACGCCGTCGACGAAATGCACTAAGGCGGAACACCGCTGCCTCGAGCACTCGAATGGATACTTTTGGCGATGGGGTTCTCTTACAGTCACTTGGTCGGGGCTATGGGGCATGGCTATCTATTAAGTTTACCCGGCGAGTATCAGCATACTCTACGTAATTGCGACGGACTTTTGATCGCATCAAAATCCCATGGCCACCGATCATAATGAGACTAAACTGCTAGATTTATAAAATTCAAGCTAGTTATCTCATAACTACCTGTGGATTCTAAATATTGTATCACAATATAGAAAAAGTTAGACGACGTTAAACATTCCGATCGAATCAACAAACACCCAAAATTTCCCTATTTGCTCAACCTTGGAACTTAGTTTAAAAGCATCCATCACATGTCACAGTACAAATGGACCAGCCGTAGAAGGGTCAAACCAACGCCTCACATGTGGCAACGCCGAACTACCACAAACCCTAGGGTTTAGAGGTGGTTCTGACGGTCACATAATCGAGTTAAGGTTTCGTTCTTCTAGAAGGCCTACCGCATTACTTGCACAATATTTGAAGGTTCTTTAACTAAGGAAAAATCCAACATTTGGAAATTTTCCGGCAGGGGAAAAGTGAGTTATTGATATCCGTTCGAAGTTTTTAACACTGTCTAAACAAACCGAAACAAAGCTAGAATTGCGAATACGAAACACTCCGAATTAGTTAATGCAGTAAATTAACATCACATGCAATTTTAGCAAAAATAAACAACACCACAAGTACCAAACCCTAGAGACCAGAACATGACCAAAATCTGGAGCTTAAAACCCCTACATGGGCCGGCCTGCTCGGAATTCCATGCCTTGTGCTCTGCCAAAATCTGAGCACAAGGGTCCAGGTTTTGGCTAAGTTCTCTATGTATCACATACATGATTCAGCAGTTGTTTGGAAAATTATTAGAGCTCATTTTAAAATCGACAGAAACTAGGGTTTAATATCGGGTGTTTCGAAGTTGTTTCGGTTTCGTAATCCTACACGTATCCGTCTAATTCTCTAGCTAGGCTTTAATACCACTGTTGGGATAGCTACAACAGCAACAAGGTTTCGGGTGGCATCACAAATGCCAATTTCAAATTTTGCCATTATAGATAACCCTAAACCTAGATCATTAACTAGAGAATCAAACAAAATATCGAAGCAAACAACTTTACTTCTAATAATTAGGGATTACAACCTTTGTAGTCCGTTCCTTGGCTTCATAAGCTCCGTGTTGAGGTCCCTTCGCTGCGATCATCAAGTACTCGGACTCTAGAGAGGCTCCATGAAGAGAATGATGCAACCTTACTTCTAATCTTCAAAAACTAAGATGATCTACCTTGAAGAATCTCAAACCAAAGCTCTTGCTTCACTAATCAAGTATTAGTGAAGCAAACACCCTAATCTAAGTGGCTAGAATAGATGAGGATGTTGAAGTAGGAATTTTTCTCTCTTTTGTTTTCAATTTCTCACAAAATATCCATCACAAATGAAAAGCTAGAAAGCTTTCAAGAGAGGAAGAAGAAGAAGAATTTCTTTTGTGATGAATAATGAATCATTGTTGAGCTTAGAAATGCAACCTAGGGTTAAGCATGACATGCTTAACCCTTGTAGAGACTTTACCATGGGTTAAGCTTTGGGTTGGGTTAACAAATATTTCTCCAAATTATCAAAGAAAATGGACAAAGTCAAACCTTCATGAAGCTTCCTCAAAGCTCATCCAAAACCCTAATCCAAAAGCTTAACCCTAATCCAAACCTTAACATGGTTAAATCTCAAAACCTTTGTTGCATTTGTAACCCTAACATGTTACAATATTATATATCACATATATAATATATATAGTAACAAAATAAAATAATAAAATTAACATATATCGCATGTACATCAATGCATTATCTAACTGAGAAAAAGAATCTTTAAGTGAACTTATATTAGTTAATGTAATGTAATATATCAAATATATAATTATACATTAAATTATCGAATCAACAGTTGATTCGATAATCTGGCTATTTCACAAATAACCGGCTAATATAAAATGTATTAGTTCATCGAATCAACACTTGTTTCGATGACCCGGCTATATCATATATACCTGGCCGATATCACATATCGTGAGAATCTAGTACGGTATCACATACACGTATTATTCTCGATCTCGCACATATCACATATGTGCTCCTACTCCGTTTTCCCTGAGCCAGGAAACCTCTGTATAGGACTCTAAAGAATCGTCAATACGCCGGCAGTAGATGATGATCATATCAAACACCCACAAGCTGCAAGCGGTCAGCTAAACGTAACAGCCACTCAGGTATTGAGCAATCAGAAGATCAACAAGCAAGCCTGTACATTCTCTTGTGAATCCAACCAGTAACACTCCCATACAGTCCGGTCTCTTCGTCTGATATGTCATATATCCAGTCTAGGGGTGGTAAATGTCAGACCCCAGTAACCGATAAGTCGGGTCGATATGAGGTCCATAACAGTTCGAGAAACTACTGATAACACTTACCAGTAAATCTCAGCAACCCTGGCCAGGGATTTCCAGTTATAGCCAATTGAACACAGCGCAACATCAACTCCCAATACCGGGAGAGACGAAACCCCTCCTATCGCTCATTGCCTCCATGTGATTCGGGACTGTACCCAAAAGCCACTATTTTGCACGTTCTTTTGAACATGGTGAGGTGGAAATCAAAGCACAGTGGGAATCACACAAGACTCTATGACGATCTCGGGTCTACAGACTAACCTGTATCAGTGTCACCAGAGAACTGCCATCTGACGTGAGGTATAATACCATCTGGGAGTTCTCGGTGAGTCCGTACAGTGTACTCAGTCTCCACTGAGCACCCGTATTTTGTCTCTGATGTCAAACACCAATGGATATGGGATCATTCATTGCCCATCTACATGGGTCGAGAAGCTATTCGCTAGTCTACTCTGGTATATCGATGCCCTGTCTCGATACACCTACGACTAGAAACATTTGAAGGATGTACTTAGCGACCTCACTGTCCCCACTAGTTGATCTGCATCATAATCCTGGTAGTCAAGTACTTATCCTACGGGCTTTATCAACATGTAACATAGAGACAATCAGAGTACATGTCAAGATAAAGAGCAACCAGATAGCATACTATCAGGTCGAGCAAGAAAGTCCTCCATATATATGTCCAAGCATCCACTACAATATATATCGTATGTACAGTAATGGCCTCTAGGGAATACATATCACTAACAAATGTGTAGTTGTATATTCATTTATCAAGATTGATACATAAGATGGCTAGTCACATATATATACATCACAGCATCATACATCATACATAGTTTTGTTAGTACATTGCATAGCATATACCATCATATTATAAATATCCATCATCATTGATATGCTTGCATTTGGTGATTTCTTCTTGAGGATTCAGTATTTATGAGATTTCTGGATTTTGGAGAAAACCGCAAGAATTTTACAAACATATTATCTTTTAAACTGAAAGTTGCGGTTTTCTCGTGATGTATGTGTCATCCACCATGAGTTTTCATGTTTTCAGTTGGATTTCGAGTCCCGATTCGAGGAGTGGAGGAACCGTCTTGGGTACATGGTGGGCCCGGTATGGTACCCCGGGACGAGAGTGTTTTTGTGGGGATGACGATGAGCCTGGCAGGGGCAGACTACCTACCAGTGATGACTGGCGCGGCGGATATCCGGAGGATACCGACCGTAGTCGTGAGATTTGATGATTTGGGCCGATCCGGACTGACGGAGCCCGAGATATTGAGATTTGAGATACATAGATATTGTGATATAGAGATGTCGAGACATTGAGATATTGAGGCATTGAGATTTATTCTTATTTTGTGTCGATACTTGACACGGATTTCTATTGATTTCATTGATATTACTTCAGTTGCTTCACAGGAGCCTTTTTTCTAAGATAAAAATAAAGATTTTCTCATACCAGACATGTTCAGGTTAGGGTATTGATTATGCATTCATGGTGCATTCATGCTAGTTTATTGTATCATATCGGTATATGTAGGGTGTAACGCACTGCGTGCATGCTTACGATAGCCTTATTGAATGTTACTTACTACTCACGAGTTGGCAACTCACCCCCGTTGTGCCATAGTATTTGCAGGTCTGACCCATCAGCGCTGGAGCGACGGGTGTACTCCTATTCTACTTCCTTTGCTTCGGCTTGCTGCTTGCTCATAGGTGGGTTTTTGGAGGATTTTCTTTTTCTCCCACTGTATATTTTATTTGTATCTAGTATACTCCATCTACCCTTGTATATTGGACTAGACGATGAGATTTGTGAGACTTGAATTTGTGGTTTGGTGTCGATGCTTACTTGAGCCGACGTAATGTTTTTATGCTTTCATGCTTATTTCGTATTATTATGATATATTCATTGCATGTGGTTGTGTTTCCGCCTTTGGCGAAGGGCTAGCTCCCGCTTAGGATGCCTTTATTCATGTATATGTATTTTCACGTGTTGTACCCGTTTGGGGGCCAGTATTTACAAAGGAGACTCTGCCAAAATTTTTGGAAATTTTTGATGTTTTCAAAAATGTTTAATGCAACTTGTTTTGTTTAAAATTACTTTCTTTCACTAAGTTTCCTTCACTCTATTTCTTTATAAGGTTTAGATTTCTGGGCTTTGGCTTACTTAGATTACGTTACGCCTTGAGACGTTTCGTAATTTAAGTGCCAGTCACGTTCCGTACCTTCGGTTCGTGACAAAGTTGGTATCAGAGCATGGTTTTACCTTTCTGTGTGTAGGATGACCCTTGGTAGATGGAGTAGGTGACTTAAGCAGAGTGACGTAGCGTGGGTATGTTTCGCGGCATACTTACGATGCGGTACTCCGCCTAAGTGACCTTAGGATATATATTTGCTTGTATTTCCTTCATTGATTCCGGAAATACTTTGATTCGATTGCAATGTTCCTATCAATCCTGTTCTTGCTCCAGCCACTATGACGCCGGAGACTACGAGGGCCATAGGGATGCCGCTGGGGATGAGATTAGAGTAGGCTCGTTTGAAACGAGGACTGATCGGGGCAGTACGCCTACCCCTCAGGGACAGAGTGGTCTGCCTTTTCCAGGACGGACGGCTAGGCTGGAGTCGAGTATCCAGGGCGTGTGACAGATGATTGGATTGTTAGTGGTAGTTAGCCGAGCTCCGATAGCCGATGATGTCCTTCCTATTTCAAGGAGTGCGATTGTACCTGCCGCTTAGGTAGCCTTTTCTTTTGTTACCGGGATTTTTTCCGTATCCTTATAGGAGTTTTTGAGGCTAAAGCCTCCAGTTGTTATCGACATAGATGCGGCGGAGGATCCATAGACATTCCTCGACAGGATAGCTAGGGTTGTCATTCACAGAGATGTTCTGACGAGGGATGGATCGAGTTTGCGAGTTTTCGTCTAGAGAGGTCTTGCTCAGACATGGTGCGGGTTAATTGAAAGAGGCTGAGTTACAGGTCTATCTCCTATGACTTAGGATGAAGATCACAGCTGTAATTCTTGCTCATTCCTTTCGGAGAGCATTCGAGATGGCCGAGCTCATAGTTTCGAGCCGTTGCGTAAGAATTCAGGGATGATAGTGTCCGAGTACAATATTAAGATTTTCTTGGTGGTTTGATATGCTCCTTACCTGGTGGACACTGAAGAGAAATGGATAAAGAGGTTCGTGTGGAAATTGGACATGCAGTTATTTCTTGCTATTGATGCCCAGCAATTTGACATTTACGCCGCTGCTATGAACGCAACCTGATTGCTGAAGGAGCGCATTTCTGAGATTTCAATAGTTTCTGGACCGAAGCGGATTAGTAACGTTATGTCAGCTCAAAGGCGGTTAGATAGACGTCATTGTGACAGGTATTCGTTCGGTGTTTTCTTTCGATGCGTATGTCATTCCGGTGTCATTTGACATGGTATCCACATACTTTGTATCGAAGTCTAGCCGATAGTTGTCCTTGCTAAATCAGCCGCTTGTTGTGATTTCTTACGTAGGCTAGTCTTTTGTCGCTCGAAATGTTTCTGATCATGTTTGTTTTGTTTGTATCGTAGATAGGGAATTTTCTGTCAATTCAATTCTTCTCGATATGTTTGACTTGAAGTTCTTCTAGGCATGGATTGGTTAGTCATGTGTTTTGCGTCCGTGGACTGCCGTGAGGAGGCAGTCATATTTAGTTTCCCGGGTGAGCCAGTTCTCGTTGTTCAAGGAGACCTTAGCGTCACCCTTCCCGATTTGATTTCTCCTCTTCGCGTTAGTCAGCTTCTAAAGAAAAGATGCCAGGAATTCTTAGCGTATGTTTGCGATGTTGGAGCCGTAGGGGTCCCGTTGGACCAGGTTCCGTTTGTGGGGGAATTTCAAGATGTTTCCTGATGAGTTACTTGGATTGCTACCAAGGCGCGATATCGAGTTCTGCCTTGAATTGATTTCCGGCATGGAGCCGTTTTCTATACCTCCATATTGGATGGACCCGGCGGAGCTTAGAGAGCTGAAGGATCAGTTGCAAGATTTGTTGAATAAGGGGCTTGTTCGTCCGAGTGCATCACCTTGGGGAGCTCCTGTCCTGTTCGTTAGAAGGACGGCCATTTGCGTCTAAATATTGGTTATCGTCGGTTGAATCGGGTTACTGTGCGAGATGTTTTCTCGAAGATGGACTTGCGATCCGATTACCACTAGTTGCGGGTTCGAGAGGATGATATTCCGAAGACTGTTTTTCACACGCTACGGGCAATATGAGTCTTGGTGATGTCGTTGAGCTCACTAATGCCCAACAGTGTTTATGGATTGGATGAACCGAATATCCAGGACGTTCTTTGTTAGTTTATCATCATGTTCATTGAGGACGTCTTAGTGTACTTTTGCAACCGAGTGAAGCCTGGGCAGTAATTGAATATTTTGTTACAGACTTTGAGGGAGCGCCAGCTATTTGCTAAATTATCCACGTGTGTTTTCTGGTTGGATAGTATGGACTTTTGGGACCCGTAGTTATGAGAGATAGTATATGTGTGGAACCAAATAAGATCGAGGCCACTCAGCAATGGCCCAGACTGGTATCAGCGACAGAGGTTCGCAGCATTTTGGGTTGGATGGATAGTATTGATATTTCAGGATTTTTCGCATATAGGTGCAACGTGGACCAGGTTAACCCGGAAGAGGGTATCTTTTTTTTTGGACTGAGGTATGCGAGCAGAGCTTCAGCAGTTGAAGACTCGTTTGATGTCGGCGCCAGTTTTATATAAGCCTTCAGGATCAGACGATTTTGTTGGTTATGGCGATGCCTCTCGAAAGTTGAAGAAGCACAAGCAGAATTATCCCACTCATAACTAAGAGATGGTGGCGGTGATTTCTGCACTCAAGAACTAGAGACACTACTTATACGACGAGTTTGTGCTAAATATTTATGGACCACAAGAAGCTTGCAGCGAAATCAAAATCAAGACAGTACCGATGAAAGGAGCTAGTGAAAGACTATGACGGCAAGGTTAATTATCATTCGGGCAAGGCGAATGTTGTGGCAGATGTTTTGAGTCGGAGTCCCGGAGGTAGTTTTTGTTGTCTGAGCACGGTTCAGAGACAGTCGACGGCAGATTAGCAGATTCTTTGTGACAGCCGGCCCTGTTTGAGAGTTCCAGCTTCAAATTTTTTTCAGTGTTCCAGGATCTGGGTTTTAGAGTTTCAGGTGTAGCTTGTTTTTGCTAAGTTTGCATGTGATGTGATATTACAATATAGGCAATTCAGAATGTTTCGTATTCGTAGTTTTAACATGGTTTAAGGTATTCGCTTGTTGTCTAGGCGAAGTTAAAAAGTTCGAACGAATATCAAAAACCCATTTTTCCAAGTTTAAGGTATTCGGAAAATCATGCAAGTAATTCTGTGGACCCTCTAGAAGAATGAAACCCTAACTCGACATAATGACCATAGAACCGCTTTCGAAGCTTAGGGTTTGCGGCAGTTCCGTGGTGCCATTAATGAGGCTTGGGTCTGCCCTTCTACAGTTGGTCCATAGGTACTATGGCATGTTCTGGGTATTTTTAAACTGTGCTCAAGTGTTGAGCTCTTGGGAAATTATGGGACTTTGATGAATCGATCGAAAAGTTTAACGTCTTCCGGATATCATATGAAGGGATGAAGAGAGATGTCATAGATTTGTTTCGGGATGATGATTTATCGGCAAGCCAGGGCTGAGAATCAGAGGTCAGCAGGAGAATTACAACATTTGGCCATTCTGAAGTGGAAACTGGAACAGACTTCTACGGATCTTATTGTGGGTCTATTTAGGACCAGTCAAGAGTGTGACTCTAGTTGGAAGATCGTTGATCGGTTGATGGAGAGCAGTTCATTTTCTACCAGATAAGACCACTTTCGGATTCGTTCAGATGTGTTGTTATGATGGTGCGACTAAATGGAGTTCCGACTTGTATTGTGTATGACGAAAGCACCCAGTTTGCCAGCCGACCATGGCCGAAACTTCAAGAGGCTTTGAACACCAATTAAGTTTCAGGGTAGTTTTCTATCCGCGGACCATATAGATTCTTGAGAACACGCTTCGAGTTTTCGTTCTAGATTTTGTGGCAGTTGGGATAGTCATTAGCCTTTGATAAGGTTTTTCTTCAATAACAACTTCCAGGAAGCGATTCAGATGGCACACTTTGAGGCATTTTGTTGGGAGAGATATCGATCACCCATGAGTTGGACAGAGCTCAGTGAGAGCAGCATTTTGGGGCCACGGATTCAGTGGGATACGACCGAATTGATTCAGTTGATTCGGAATAGGATAAGAGCAGCCTAGGGCAGGCAGAAGTTTTATGCTGATAGACGCCGTTGGTGATCATGTTTCTTGAAGGTTTCTCAGATGAAGGGCATGTTGAGATTCAGGAGGAAGGGAAGCTTAGTTCCAGATGTGTGGGTTATTTCGATGTTCTTGAGCATATCGGCACAGTTGTTATCGTGTGGCTCTTCCACCAAGTTTATACTGATCGTAATGGTTCTTTGGCGTGGCCCGAGCGACGAAGAGGTCACGTAGGAAGCCGGGGTCGAGATGCGGAAGCAATATTCCCATCTCTTCGAGGGTTTGTGTAGTTAGATTTTAAATTCGGGGACCGAATTTCTTTAAGGCGGGAAGATTGTATAGTTTTGAAAATAAATAAATAAATAAAATCCTTTAGGTGAATTTTCTGATAATCGGTAAAATAAATTGTATTTTCTGTAAAACTTAACTATAATTATTTTTCATTATAGACTTAAATACGTCTATTTTAACTATATAATTGCTAGTAATTGGTATTTATTTAGTCACTTATAAATTGCTAGTTTAATTAAATATTTTTCTTAATTAATTATTTTAAATATTATTTTAAACTTTCATTATACATTTAATTAGTATAAATTACAAATTTGAATGGGTTAATTACACAGGTGTGAACCAAGGAAACATAAAAGCAAGTTTGTAACATGCTCATTTTGTTTTAATGTGTCTCCATAATTCTAGATAAGTCTAGGGTTGTTTAGAAAAATAAAATAAAACAAAATAATTAAAACAAGACTTAATACATGTATTAATTAAAAATGCTTCCACACACCTCACATTCTCTCTCTCCCTCACATGTGGCCAAGCCTAATGTGGCAGCCCCCCCTCTCTCTTCACAATTCTCATCTCATTTCTTACTTCTAAAATTATTAGAAAAGGAATTAAAATAGAATTGAAAAAGTGGTGCATTAAATTGGCTTGGAAGGTGGTATTAGCCTAGAATATTCCACACACATCTTCACACACTCCTCTTATTAGCCATGACCGAGCCCCCTCCCTTGGCAGCCTTCCCCATTTCTTCATCTCTTTTCTTCTCAAAAATTCATCAATTTTGCCTCAAAAAAATTCATACAAATCCTTATTAATCCCTAATTAAATCCTTACCCATTATTCCTTAGCCTATTCTAGCTTAAATCAGGGGGCAAGAGAGCAAATTGGGAGGCTAGGTGTTCATGTTTGATCTCTTGATTTGTGAGATATAAATCTTAACCTATGGTTTACTTGTTGAATTATTACTCTAATTTAGCCTATTAAGTGTTTAAATATGGAATTAATTGCAAGATCCAATTTTCAAGAGAAGGGTTTAAAATTTCAAGCTAGGTTTTTACTAAATCATTAAGGTTGCAATGTATAGTTTAACATCTTAAGTTATGCAAATTTTAGTCTAGTTGTTAAATTGTAAATTGTTATATTTAATTTGTCCAAATTAGTTATTTTTGCAAGCTAGGTTTTAATTAGTGTGTAATTAGATGAAATTAAAAATTTAGTTAGGGTTTTTGTGGCATAATTAAGATATTAAGTTATCATTTTGGTCAGAAGAATTATTAAAATATTAAGATTTGAACCAAAATGGTATATGGATGCTTACTAGGTTTTTGGAAAATTTGGGTTTTATGTAAGTTTGAGATTGAATTGAACTACAACTTAATTCACATAATATTTAGAGTATTATGGGTGAGAAATTGGTATGAATGGGTACTAGGATGGGTGGTTGTCACATATAGCGACCCTAGTTGTAGTTTATGGCGTTGTCGCGGGCGCGTTCTGTGCACCAAGTGTGTGCGCATCTAGTTAGTGCACGTGATTGAATTGTGTTGTTTGTCCCGCGACTATTCGTATATTTACCCTTTTAATTGTTTGTGTGTGAAATTAGGATCGGGTGCAGAGGCGTCGAACGTGGCGCGGAAAAAACAGTGTGGAAATCGGATCAGATTAGCCGAGGCGTCCCGGTGAGTAGATGTACACATCTATGGGGGGATCGTCTGATGGCACGAGGTGCCCGACGATTTAGTATTACTTATAGAATTTACATTGAATGCGTAGTTTCCTAGTTAAACATCTCATTGCATCGCATCATCTCATTTATATGCAAATATGCAGGATCATCTCATAGAATACTTGCACCATTACCATTGGCTCATGCTGCACGTGCACTATTCATGTTAACACACACGCCATTGGTAACTGTTATGTCACGAACACTATAGAATTTCTTAGAATCGGTATCCATGCAATTGCAGCATACAAGATATGCAAATGTGTAGTTGTATATTCATTTATCAAGATTGATACATAAGATGGCTAGTCACCTATATATACATCACAATATCATACATCATACATAGTTTTGTTCATACATTGCGTAGCATATACCATCATATTATAGATATCCATCATCATTGATATGCATGCATTTGGTGATTTCTTTTTGAGGATTCAGTATTTATGAGATTTCTGAATTTTGGGGAAAACCGTAAGAATTTTACAAACTTATTATCTTTTAAAATGAAAGTTGCGGTTTTCTCGTGATGTATGTGTCGTCCACCATGAGTTATCATGTTTTCTGTTGGATTTCAAGATCCGATTCGAGGAGTGGAGGAACCTTCTCGGGTACATGGTGGGCCCAGTATGGTATCCCGGGGCGAAAGTGTTTTTGTGGGGATGACGATGAACCTGGCAGGGGCAGACTACCTACCGGTGATGTCTGGCGCGGCGGATCCAGAGGATACCGACCGTAGTCGTGAGATTTGATGATTTGGGACGATTCGGACTGACGGAGCCCGAGATATTGAGATTTGAGATACAGAAATATTGTTATATTGTGATATTGAGATGTCGAGATATTGAGATATTGAGGCATTGAGATTTATTCTGATTTTGTGTCGATACTTGACATGGATTTCTATTGATTTCATTGATATTACTTAAGTTGCTTTACAGGAGCCTTTTTCTAAGATAAAAATAAAGATTTTCTCATACCAGACATGTTCAGGTTCGGGTATTGATTATGCATTCATGTTGTATTCATGCTAGTGTATTGTATCATATCGGTATACGTAGGGTGTAACGCACTGCGTGCATGCTTACGATAGCCTTATTAGATGTTGCTTACTATTCACGAGTTGGCAACTCACCCCCGTTGTGCCACAGTATTTGCAGGTCTGACCCGTCAGCGCTGGAGCGACGGGTGTACTCATATTCTGCTTCCTTTGCTTCTTCTTGTTGCTTGCTCATAGGTGGGTTTTTGGAGGATTTTCTTTTTCTCCCACCGTGCATTTTATTTGTATCTAGTATACTCCATCTACCCTTGTATATTGGACTAGACGGTGAGATTTGTGAGACTTGTATTTATGGTTTGGTGTCGATGCTCACTTGAGCCGACGTAATGTTTTTATGCTTTCATGCTTATTTCGTATTATTGTGATATATTCATTGCATGTGGTTGTGTTTCCGCCTTTGGCTAAGAGCTAGCTCCCGCTTGGGATACCTTTTTTCATGTATATCTATTTTCATGTGTTATACCCGTTTGGGGGCCAGTATTTACAAAGGAGACTTTGCCGAAATTTTCGGGAATTTTTGATGTTTTCAAAAGTGTTTAATGCAACTTGTTTTGGTTAAAATTACTTTCTTTCACTAAGTTTCCTTCACTCTATTTCTTTATAAGGTTTAGATTTCTGGCCTTTGGCTTACTTAGGTTACGTTACGCTTTGAGACGTTTCGTAATTTATGTGCCAGTCATGTTCCGTACCTTCGGGTCGTGACATCGTGGAAACAGGTAGTAGTTGGATTCAATCCCGAAGCACTTGGAGGCAATAGTGGTTACATAGGATTCATCTCTCCCAGTATTAGGGATTGATATCACGTTGGGTTCGGAAAGCCATTACATAAAGTCCCTGGCCAGGGCAAGCAAGATTTACTGGTAGTTACTCCAGTAGTTTCTCAGCGTGTATTAGGCTCCACTCCGGCACGACTTATTGCGCTATTAGGAGTCTGACGGTTACCACCCCTAGGCCCGATATGCTAGTATCTTAGACGAACATACCGGACTGTACGGAGATTGTTATAGATAGGCTCAGTAGGAATTTGGATGAGTTTGCTCATCGACCTTCTGATCGACATATACCTGGGTAGCCGTTACCTACAGCTAGTACCGCTGACGGACTTGTGGTTAAACCCACTGCCAGCGTACCGTCGAATCTTTAGAGCCCCACAAAGAGGGTTTCCCTGCTTCGGGCAAAACGATGCAGAGGACGTATGGTTTTATGGCAGGGTTCCGATCACATATGTGTACTGGCTACACGGATGATGATCGGGCGGATAATATTAGTGGGCTTTGGTTTAAGCCGGATCCTAGTATTATATTATTGGATTATTATTATCTCAGTGTATTCGTATTTTTCAGAATACGAATACGGGTATGTATATACGGTGAGGGAATTCTTGTAATTTCATAAGAGATGTTTTCTAGTAGGGGACACCTCATTATTTGGTTTATCTATTTTGAGAAATAGATTAATGAGGTGGAAATTGGAGACTTCCATGGCATGGGGTGAAGCATTGCTCTTTGTATTTGTTTATTAGTTTGGACTCACTATTCAAGCATGGTTGATATTTTCAATTAGAAAATATTGCATGCTTGAATGAGTGAAATGAGTAAGCCATGTTAGTGTATATGCCCTAGAGGCCATTACTGTATCATACTAGTATGTATATTACTTGATGGAAGCTTGGGATATTCACAGTTGTACAGACAATCTTGCTCAATATAGTAGTATGCTACTTGGTTTGTCTCTGCTTTAATGTGTACTTGTGTGTTTATTTATTATATCACCTATACACATTAGTAGAGCCCTTAGGATCTTTGCTTGATCACCGGCGTTGTGATGGCGACCACACTCGTGGGGGCTGGGTAATCTACAAGCACATCCTTATACACGTCCCTGGTCGTGGGAGTATCGAGATAGGGCATCGATGCTCCAGAGTAGACTAGCGTATGCGCTTCTCATCCCAGTACGGGAGACGGTCTGTCCCACAGCCGTCGGTACGTCGTACTTGAGATAGTATGCGGGTGCTCGTTAGGTTACGAGTACACTGGACAGGACTCGTCGGGAACTGATGGTTGGTATTATACCTATCGTCAGTTATCAGTTCCCAGGTGACATGAGTACAGCTTAGTCCGCTGACTTGACACTGTCACTCCGCCTCGAGTGTGTTCCCACTGTTCTTTGATTACTACCCAACCACGGCTCTACTGAGTCGTGCAAACAGGTAGTAGTTGGGAGCAGTCCTGAAGCACTTGGAGGCAGTGACGGTTAGACAGGATTCGTCTCTCCCGGTATTGGGGGTTGACATCGCGCTGTGTCTAGGAGAGCCATTACACGAGTAGTCCCTGGCCAGGGCAAGCGAGATATACTGGTAGGTTTCCAGTGTTATCTCAGGGTGTATTGGGCTTCACTCCGACATGACTTGTACCGCTATTGGGGGACTGACGTTTTACCGCCCCCTAGGCCCGACATGCGATGTATCAGACTAACAGACCGGACTGTACGGAGAATGTCACATTCAGACTCAGTAGGAGTTCAGATGGGTTTTACCTCGTCAGTCTTCTTTTCGGCATCTACCTAGGGACCGTTACGCACAGCTAGTGCCGCTTGCGGTCTGTGGTTAAACCCAGTGCCAGCGTAGTGTCGAGTCTTTAGAGTCCCACACAGAGGGTATTCGCCTCTGGGCAAAACAGAGTAGAGGTCGCATGGTTTTGCGACAGGGTTCGTTCTCATCCGCGCACTTGTGCACGTTTGGAGTCCGGACGGATATTGCCAGCGGGCTCTGGTTTGAGCCGGATACTGGTATATGTTTTGGGGTTGCTTTTATCTCTCGGTATTCTTGTTCCTCGGAACGAGAATACAGGTGTGTATGCACAGTTGCTTGAGGCGGAGGATGAGGTTTTTCATTAGGGTTTCGGAACGGGTGCGTATGCACAGTTGACAGTCGTCTTTTTCCAAACCCTAATAGATTTATGAAATATCAATTAATAATAGTAATTAAATGAAATATTGTTATGGTTGATTTTGTTGACTTGTTGACCATGGTTGACTTGTTGACCATGGTTGAATGTTGACCACCATCATTGCTTTGCAAGGATACTCCTTGATTCTAGCTTACACTCATTTATTGAAAGTTATGATAGTGGTCATTCCAAATACAACCATCAACTATTTCATTTTTGATTTATTATTATTAATTAGATAATTCCTTTTCTTTTAGTTATGGTTGCAAAAGAAAAGAGCTCATATTCTATCATATTGATTCTCTCTCCTCACTTCATCTTCTTCCTCCTCTTGTTCAAGGAGAGCAAATCTCATGTGTTGAGAATCATCTCCTTGAAGATATAACACCCCAAAGCACTCTCTACTCACTCTAAGGTAGAAGGTCTAGCAAGCCGAATGCCTTAGTTCTCTCAAGATCGAGAAAGGAGCCCAAGGATGAAGCCCTCAGGTGGATCTATCTTCGGCAAAGAGGAGACGATGAGGGGAAGCCATTCAAGCTACTAAAAAAGAGCAAGAAAGAAGAAGAACAACAAGATGAGAAGGAGTTCAAGTTGAGGTATAACCACTTCGCCGAGTAGTTAACTCTTCTTTGCAAGTTTGCTAGTTTAGTTTAGCAAAGATCCGGCTTTTACGGTCCATGTTACAAAGTTAAGAAAAATTTTTGTTTTACCGTTTCCGCATCCCCGAAAGTACCGGGAGAGGTAACGTGGACCTAACAGTTGTATCAGAGCCTAACTAAACTTAAACTAGCTTGGTAGCGAAGTGTATGGAAGTTCGAAACCGAAAAATCGCCAAACCGAAAAATCCAAAACCCTAAGTTTCTGTTGAAATTTTTTGTGCTCTAAAAGTAAAACTTTCTACTCCTAAAATCGGCTCAGGGTTTTGTGAGAACACCCAAGAAAAACGATCCCTTGAATCCCTCAAACCGCCGCGGATCCGCGGCCTCAGCTGTTCTCCTCGCCACGGATCCGCCGCCGTTTGTGCTCTTCGTGTGATCGTGTTTTGTGCAGTGTTCTTCTGGTAGGGTTTTGGGATTTTTAAAATATGTTATATGTGCCCAGATTTTCCAGAAAAGAAATTTACTTTTGGGGTCCTATAAATCCGTATTTTTTTCGAACTTCGCTACATTTTGGCTATATTGGTTATATCTGTGATGTTTGTATGTATTGAACGTCGGCTAATCGCTATAAGTCGATTAGTCGGGGTTATACATCTCTGTGATCTGTGTTTGATATTGGAATGTGTATATGAATGTGTTGGACTGTCGCGGGTGAATAGCCGGGGTGGATGTGAGATGAGCTTTTGTTTTTCTTTCATTCATTTGTAAATGTAAATTGATGTAATAATATTATTTGTATGGCCGCACAACCGGGTCGGGGTTGTAGCCGTCATTGTATAATTCTTTTTACTATTTTTTGCTCCTAGGATAGACCTATGGAGGGGTGCACAAACTACCGGGTACTTGGCGGGTAGTTTGCCGCACCCGTAGGGGTCTTGGGTGGGGTTTTGGCTATTCACCGCGACCGTGTAATCCGCTTTTCGTTGCAGGCTCGAACGGATTGCGGATTCCTAGTATATCCAATGTATTCATCTGTGATCTGTAATGTCTATCATTGCTTTATATTTAGGCGTTGCTTATGTTTTACAGCCGCGCTAGCCCAGCCCCCGCTCTGTCGTTAGTTAAGTAACCTAACGGGTGATGACGGGACCCCGTGGCGAATGCGAATGGCATAAGCGTACGTCATATTTTGGTTGTTTTCTGCAATGGTAGGATTTAAATGATGGGACGCATTAAAAGAACTAATGCAAGAAAATAAACCTAAAAGACGTTGTTGGAACAAGTTTTTCAAAAAGCTGTTATTACAAGGACGTTCATCTTTTTATTTTGCATCGAGGTATTCGGTTATGAATGCCCAGCACCTCAATCGACGAGGCAAGGGCCGAGATTCCCTCATAGGGAGTGACCCCTTGGACAAAAGGTTTGCGTCAGGGTAGTAACTTCACCATAGTAGATTATTCTTACTTTGCATCGAGGTATTCATCTTACGAATGCCCAGCACCTCACTCGACGAGGAAAGAGCCGAGATCCCTTCACAGGGAGTGACCTCTTTAGCAAAAGTTTTCACCACTATGTTTTCAAAAGGATGTATCACGTTCCTTCAACGACATCAAGTTCATTACGTTAACGGGTTTTTCCGCCAAAAACCCAGCCGTAGCCCTCCGTCATTTCCTACAAGTACTACTCAGTATTCGAGCTACGTATTTTGGCATTGTCAAGGCGTAGTGATCGGTAGCTAAGTATTACTTGTTTGCAGCCTTATTTTTCAGATTATTTAGGACAGTCGCATAGCTATGTTGGCATTGTCAAGAGTTGTGCGGGTGGGTCTAAGTTAATCAAGATAATGACGGGCCGAACTTGACTAACAGTTCATGATATGTTGGCATTGTCAAGGTCATGAATCGTTAGGGGCAAAAACCACATCGGGAGTTTCAAAAGAACTGAAACTTGCAGATTTAGCATACCTTCTGGAGTGTGCTGACTAGAGTGGATTCCATCTAGGTTATCACACAATGACAGTTGGATCCCGATCCCACTGATGAGTTGGTTTACTCTCGGGAGATTATTTCACTTAACGATCAATGCTATAAACCTAGTAGGTGTCTAGAAAGGTGTTAGCGGGGTTACGCCCCCAGGGAAAAGAGGTTCTTTAATTAAGGAACTTCGCGAAAGCGTTGGAAAACCTCCCTCGAAGTACCGACACTAGCCTGGCTGAAAGGTTAAGCAAGTATTGTGACGTGAATTAAAACCCGGCTAGTTCTTCTTTTAAAAAGGTTTTAAGAAGAATTTGAGGAAACAGTGGGAGACATCCTGGTTAGATAAATTAATAAACCAATCTAATCTTGTAAGAGCATACGCTGAGTGTTTCTTTTCTCCCTCTCCAGGCAGCAACCTTTTCACGCCCTAATCAAGATAATAAAATGTATCGCTTGACCGATCCGAATTCTTATTCGGGACTGGGGAAAGTTGGTTCAGCTCTAACTTGTGACAACAATCATGAGTATGAGAAAGGGAAAGGGGATTGTATGGATTTCCAGGATACCCAGTCGAAGAAGAAGCATGGTTTTGCATCTACTTCAGGTGTTCTTGTAATTGAGAACTGTTTTACGGTCAGCCCTACCTCCTGGGTACTTGATACCGGATCAGGATCTCATATCTGTAATTTATTGCAGGGACTGAGAAAAAGTAGGAAAGTTGCACCGGGTGATATGTCGCTCAGAGTAGCGAACGGAGCACAAGTTAATGCGGCAGCCGTCGGTGAATATCACCTAGTATTGCCAAATGGCAAGACTATGATTTTGAACGATTGCTACTATGTACCCTCCATGGTTTGCAACATCATATCAGTTTCTTTACTCGATAAAGATGGATATAACTTTGTTCTTGAAAAGAATATCATGAACATTTACCTTGATAAGGTACTGGTTGCAGAGGGTACACTGTATAATGGTATCTACGTTCTAAATCAGAATACAGTTCTCAATATACAAAACACACGCAAGAGGAAGAATTCAGACACGAATGAATCCTACTTGTGGCATTGTAGACTTGGTCATATCGGAGAGAAAAGACTGAGTAAGTTGCATAAAGATGGTCTCTTGAATGCGTTCGAGTTTTCATCTTATGAAACTTGTCAGTCTTGTCTCAAAGGGAAGATGACCAAATCTCCGTTCACCGGACATGGAGAAAGAGCAACAGAGCTCTTGGGACTCATACACAGTGATGTGTGTAGTCCGATGTCTATACTTGCAAGGGGTGGGTTCTCGTACTTCATCACATTCACTGACGATCTCTCTAGGTTCGGATATGTGTATCTGATGAAACACAAATCTGAAACTTTTGAGAAATTCAAGGAATTCAGAAACGAAGTAGAGAACCAGACAGGCAAAAGTATCAAGATCCTCCGGTCTGATAGAGGAGGGGAGTACTTAAGCACGGAATTCCGAGATTACTTAAAAGAGAATGGTATTCTCTCTCAGCTTACTCCTCCTTATACACCACAGCACAACGGTGTATCGGAGAGAAGGAATCGTACCCTATTGGATATGGTTCGATCCATGATGAGTGATGCTGAGTTACCTCTTTCATTCTGGGGACTTGCGCTAGATACAGCGGCATACTTACTGAATCAGGTTCCGTCTAAATCCGTGCCTAAGACTCCATATGAAATATGGAGTGGTAAGAAACCATATCTAGAACGAATTAAGATATGGGGTTGTCCGGCCTATGTAAAAGTACAAAAACCAGACAAGCTTGAGGCACGGTCAGTTTTATGTAAGTTTGTGGGATATCCTAGAAATTCTCTGGGATATCTGTTCTACCACACTGAGGAACAGAAGGTGTTCGTTGCTCGCCGCGCCACCTTTTTAGAGTGGCAATTTCTTGCAAAAGAAATAAGTGGGAGCACGGTAGAACTGGATGAAATATCTGATCCACAAACTCAAACTGAGGATTTAGCAGAACCAGAAAATTCAGTGACCCCAAACGAACCTCAGCCACTCCGCAGATCTGGTAGAATTTCTCATCCGCCCGAGAGATACTACGGTTTTCTCAAAGACGGGGATCGAGAGGATTGCATCTTGGAAGAAGATGACCCTATCAGTTTCAGGCAGGCCATTATCAGTAGGGACTCTGATAAGTGGTAGGAAGCAATGCAATCCGAAATGGAGTCCATGTACGCCAATAAAGTGTGGACCTTGGATATTGCTCCACCTGGGGTAAAACCCATTGGATGCAAATGGATCTACAAACGGAAACTTGGTGTAGATGGGCAGGTGGAAACCTATAAAGCTAGACTCGTTGCAAAAGGTTTTCGTCAAAGACCTGGTTTGGACTATGATGAAACTTTTTCTCCGGTGGCTATGCTTAAATCCATTCGGATCCTACTTGCCATTGCTGCCTTCCATGACTATGAAATCTGGCAGATGGATGTTAAAACGGCTTTCCTAAACGGTTGTTTGGAAGAGTGCGTTTACATGGATCAACCAGAAGGTTTCGTAGACAGTGGGAGCAGCGGAAAGGTGTGCAAGTTGCTTAAATCCATTTATGGATTAAAGAAGGCATCACGGAGCTGGAACATCTGTTTTGATGAGGCAATCAAGGAATTTGATTTCATCAAGAACGAAGATGAACCCTGTGTATATAAGAAGATTGTAGGACGAACTGTCGTATTCCTAGTCTTGTACGTGGACGACATTCTTTTGATAGGAAATGATATTCCTATGCTACAATCGGTCAAGCTATTTTTGTCACAAAGGTTCTCCATGAAGGACCTGGGTGATGCCTCGTACATTCTGGGGATCAAGATCTATAGAGATAGATCCAAGAAACTATTGGGACTTTCGCAGTCCAGGTACATAGAGACCGTACTAAAGAGATTTAGTATGGAGGGTTCCAAGCGCGGTAACATACCCGCATTGCACGGAATTACCCTCTCCAAGAAGATGTCTCCTAAGACTGACGAGGAGAGGGTTCGCATGAGCACTATACCCTATGCTTCGGCGGTAGGATCTATAATGTATGCGATGCTATGTACAAGACCAGATGTAGCTTACGCATTGAGCACGGTAAGCCGGTATCAGTCAGACCCAGGGGAGGACCACTGGACAGCAGTGAAGAACATTCTCAAGTACCTGAGAAGGACTAAGGAGATGTTCCTGGTTTACGGTAATGGAGACCTCAGGGTCGAGTCCTTTACCGATTCAAGCTTCCAGAGTGACAAAGATGACAGCAAGTCTGTCTCGGGTTTTGTGTTTACCCTCAACGGAGGGGCGGTATGTTGGAGGAGTTCCAAGCAGGATACCGTCGCAGACTCGACGATGGAGGCTGAATACATTGCTGCAAGCGATGCCGCAAAAGAGGCGGTCTGGATGAAAAAGTTCATTAGTGAACTTCAGGTGGTTCCGTCCATTGTTGACCCAATACCTTTGTATTGCGATAACAATGGGGCTATAGCTTTAGCGAAGGAACCAAGGTCCCATCAGAAATCCAGGCACATCTTAAGGCGGTATCACCTGATCAGGGAGATCATTGATCGACAGGAGATCGAGGTGCGGAGAGTGGACACAAAGGACAACACTGCGGACCCATTCACAAAGGCTTTACCCCAGACTCAGTTCGAGCGGCTGATCGAGATGATAGGTCTTCGATACGCCAGTACATGGCCTTAGTGCAAGTGGGAGATTGTTAGTGTATATGCCCTAGAGGCCATTACTGTATCATACTAGTATGTATATTACTTGATGGAAGCTTGGGATATTCACAGTTGTACAGACAATCTTGCTCAATATAGTAGTATGCTACTTGGTTTGTCTCTGCTTTAATGTGTACTTGTGTGTTTGTTTATTATATCACCTATACACATTAGTAGAGCCCTTAGGATCTTTGCTTGATTACCGGCGTTGTGATGGCGACCACACTCGTGGGGGCTGGGTAATCTACAAGCACATCCTTATACACGTCCCTGGTCATGGGAGTATCGAGATAGGGCATCGATGCTCCAGAGTAGACTAGCGTATGCGCTTCTCATCCCAGTACGGGAGACGGTCTGTCCCACAGCCGTCGGTACGTCGTACTTGAGATAGTATGCGGGTGCTCGTTAGGTTACGAGTACACTGGACAGGACTCGTCGGGAACTGATGGTTGGTATTATACCTATCGTCAGTTATCAGTTCCCAGGTGACATGAGTACAGCTTAGTCCGCTGACTTGACACTGTCACTCCGCCTCGAGTGTGTTCCCACTGTTCTTTGATTACTACCCAACCACGGCTCTACTGAGTCGTGCAAACAGGTAGTAGTTGGGAGCAGTCCCGAAGCACTTGGAGGCAGTGATGGTTAGACAGGATTCGTCTCTCCCGGTATTGGGGGTTGACATCGCGCTGTGTCTAGGAGAGCCATTACACGAGTAATCCTTGGCCAGGGCAAGCGAGATATACTGGTAGGTTTCCAGTGTTATCTCAGGGTGTATTGGGCTTCACTCCGACATGACTTGTACCGCTATTGGGGGACTGACGTTTTACCGCCCCCTAAGCCCGACATGTGATGTATCAGACGAACAGACCGGACTATACGGAGAATGTCACATTCAGACTCAGTAGGAGTTCAGATGGGTTTTACCTCGTCAGCCTTCTTTTCGGCATCTACCTGGGAACCGTTACGCACAGCTAGTGCCGCTTGCGGTCTGTGGTTAAACCCACTGCCAGCGTAGTGTCGAGTCTTTAGAGTCCCACACAGAGGGTATTCGCCTCTGGGCAAAACAGAGTAGAGGTCGCATGGTTTTGCGACATGGTTCGTTCTCATCCGCGCACTTGTGCACGTTTGGAGTCCGGACGGATATTGCCAGCGGGCTCTGGTTTGAGCCGGATACTGGTATATGTTTTGGGGTTGCTTTTATCTCTCGGTATTCTTGTTCCTCGGAACGAGAATACAGGTGTGTATGCACAGTTGCTTGAGGCGGAGGATGAGGTTTTTCATTAGGGTTTCGGAACGGGTGCGTATGAACAGTTGACAGTCGTCTTTTTCCAAACCCTAATAGATTTATGAAATATCAATTAATAATAGTAATTAAATGAAATATTGTTATGGTTGATTTTGTTGACTTGTTGACCATGGTTGACTTGTTGACCATGGTTGAATGTTGACCACCATCATTGCTTTGCAAGGATACTCCTTGATTCTAGCTTACACTCATTTATTGAAAGTTATGATAGTGGTCATTCCAAATACAACCATCAACTATTTCATTTTTGATTTATTATTATTAATTAGATAATTCCTTTTCTTTTAGTTATGGTTGCAAAAGAAAAGAGCTCATATTCTATCATATTGATTCTCTCTCCTCACTTCATCTTCTTCCTCCTCTTGTTCAAGGAGAGCAAATCTCATGTGTTGAGAATCATCTCCTTGAAGATATAACACCCCAAAGCACTCTCTACTCACTCTAAGGTAGAAGGTCTAGCAAGCCGAATACCTTAGTTCTCTCAAGATCGAGAAAGGAGCCCAAGGATGAAGCCCTCAGGTGGATCTATCTCCGGCAAAGAGGAGACGATGAGGGGAAGCCATTCAAGCTACTACAAAGAGCAAGAAAGAAGAAGAACAACAAGAAGAGAAGGAGTTCAAGTTGAGGTATAACCACTTTGCCGAGTAGTTAACTCTTCTTTGCAAGTTTGCTAGTTTAGTTTAGCAAAGATCCGGCTTTTACGGTCCATGTTACAAAGTTAAGAAAATTTTTTGTTTTACCGTTTCCGCATCCCCGAAAGTACCGGGAGAGGTAACGTGGACCTAACAAGCCATTCTTCACTTGTCATGGACCTAGTTTATTTGCTTATTTTTCTTTCTCTCTCCATTTTCTCCTCCTTCTTCCTCAAGACCCTAACCCTCATATGAGTTGTGAACCCTAGGATCTCATGAGATAACATACTCCATTAGATACTCTACATCTTCTAGACTACCTAGCTTAGCGAACTAAGTACCCTAGTTACCTCGATTTAGAGGTTGGAGCTTAAAGTATAGACTCTCGGGTGGATCATCTTCGACACGAGGAGGCCGACGATCAAGCGCGATCCGGATCTTCGAGTAGCTCAAGGTGAGGAGGAGAAGAATACCCGAAGGACAAGGTTTTAGGGAGTGTAAAACTCTTCATAATAGTTAAACCTGTTAGTTATATGTATGCCCTAGAGGCCATTACTGTACATAGGATGTATATTGTAGTGGATGCTGGGACGTATATAGGGAGGACTTTCTTGCTCGACATGATAGTATGCTATCTAGTTGATCTTTACCTTAACGTGTATACTGTTTATCTCTCTGTTACATGTTGGTAAAGCCCTTAGGATGTGTACTTGACTACCTGGACTATGATGTGGATCATACTAGTGGGGACATGGTAGTCCATAAGTACATCCTTCAAAGTCCCTAGTCGTGGGTGTATCGAGACGGGGCATCGATATACCAGAGTAGACTAGCGTGTACCTTCTCGACCCATACAGATGGGCGATGGATGATCCCATATCCATTGGTGTTTGACATCAGAGATGATATACGGGTGCTCAGTAGAGACTGGGTACACTGGACGGACTCGCCGAGAACTCCCAGATGGTATTATACCTCACGTCAAATGGCAGTTCTCTGGTGACACTGGTACAGAGTAGTCTGTTGACCCGAGATCGTCATAGAGTCTTGTGTGGTTCCCACTGTGCTTTGATTTCCATCTTACCACGTCCAAGAGGGCGTGCAAAACGGTGGTTTTTGGGTACAGTCCCGAATCACATGGAGGCAATGAGCGATAGGAGGGGATTCGTTTCTCTCGGTATAGGGGGTTGATGTTGCGCTGTGTTCGATTGGCTATAACAGTAAATCCCTTGCCAGGGTTGCTGAGATTTACTGGTAAGTGTTACCAGTATTTTCTCGAATTGTTATAGACCTCATATCGACACGACTTATCGAGCTATTGGGGTCTGACGTTTACCACCCCTAGGCGAGATATGCGACATATCAGACGATCAGACCGGACTGTACGGTAGTGTTACTGGTTGGATTCACTGAAGTGTGAGCGGGCTTGCTCGTCGATCTTCTGATCGCTCAATACCCGGGTTGCCGTTACGTTTAGCAGACCGCTTGCGGCTTGTGGGTGTTTGATATGATCATCACCTGCTGCCGGCGTATTGACGAGTCTTTAGAGTCCTACACAGAGGTTTCCTGGCTCAAGCGAAACGAAATAGGAGCGCATATGAGATATGTGCGGGACCGAGAATAATGCGTGTATGTGATACCGTATTTCATTCTCGCGATGAATGTGTCAAATGGTTATATGCGATATAACCTAGTTATCGAATCGAGGGTTGATTCGATAAGCCGATACATTGGATACTAGTCGGTTATATGCGATATGACCGGATCGTTAAATCAAGTGTTGATTTAATGATTTAATGCATAATTATATATTTGATATATTACTTTGCGTTAACTAGTATCGGTTCACTTAAGATGGATTTTCTCACTCGGATGTGCGCATTGTATATGCGGTATACTTTTGTGCACTTGTTTGTATCATGTTTGATGATACATGTTTACTTGGTTAAGTGTAAAGAATTGAACCAAGGTTAAACATATAATTAGGGTTTTATTTTTCCATTACTTATTTATTCATTTATTTATTTGTTTATACATTTTGGAAAATGAATGGAAAAGAGAAAAGAATGGTGGCTTTATTTGTTTGTTTGTTGAAGATTCATGAACCTTTGACTTATTCACCATTCTTGTCTTCATTCTTAACCCTAACCATTTGTGCAAACCATGGTTTATTCTCTACACTTAACTAGGATTAGATTATGATAAGGATTCCTTTGATTTTCTATTTGGATAATTATCATAATATTCATTATCTTCTTCTTCTTCTTCTTCATATTCAAAGAAGAAACCTTTCTTCATCAATGGTGGATTGATGAAACAAGTGAGAAATCCAATTCTAAAGTCTACCCACTTCCTATTTCTTCATCCTCTACCTCTTGCCAAGTAGTAGAGTGTGTTTCCTTCATAAGTTTCTTGACTTGGTGAAGTCGGAGCTTGATTTAGCGATGCCTCGACGTAGATTATCTTCGGCATGGACATCGATGACCTAGCCCGTCCATTCTCCGATGAAGCCGACGCTAGAGCCCGGGACTTGTTATGGACAGCGAGGAGACTTCATTGCGGAGCTATGGAGGTGGAGCACCGGATCTACAAAGGTTGTATTTCCGATTCTTATAGTTAAGTGTTAACTAGTTACTTTGTTCGCCTAGAAATCTAGCCAACGATCCGTAGTTTAGGGTTTCTCGGCACCGTAAAATTTTATATTGGCATGGTTGATACCTTGTGAGACCTCATTAGGGTGCCTAGGAACCCTACAGTGGTATCAGAGCCTAGCTAGAGCCTTAGGCGAAGTCTAGACGGATTTTGAAAGCCGGACGAATCGAAAACCCATTCCCAAAATAGCTCTCTGGACTTTTTCCAAATTCTAGGATTTTCCTAAATTAAAAATTGCTAAAAAATTCAGCAGGAATATCTAAGAGTTACTGTGAAATTCGTGGGCCCAATTCCACTATTCCACCGCGGTTCCGCGGCATGAGCAAGGCTCATGCGGCGGTTCCGCGGCCGTACGGTCCTATCTCACTGTTATCTTTGCACAGTAACTCCCCTTTTCTGATGCTGGATTTTATGGGAATTTTTAAATTTTATTCAACAGTTGAATTTTCTGGAGTTGTTTTGGGGATTCGGTGTTTCGATCGGAGTATCAGATTTTGTCTATGTGGCTTTCCGGATAAATTTTAGAATATGTTAAAAAGTTCGACCGGATATAAATACCCAATTTTTCCCCTGTCGGGAAATTTCCAAGTGTTGGATTTTTCCGTAGTTTAACGACGTTCTAAGTAGTGCAAGTAACACGATGGTCCCTCTAGAAGACAACAAACCTTAACTCGATTATGTGACCGTCTTGAACTGCCCTTTGAACCTTCGGGTTTGGGGCAGTACGGCGTGCCACATGTGAGGCGTTGGCTTGACCCTTCTACGGCTGGACCGTTGGTACTGAGTCACGAACTGAATGTTGTTAGACTTATTTCATGTGTTGATGTTTCGGGAAAACTTGGGTGTTCGATTGTTCGATCGGAAAGTTTAACATTTTCTATTTATCCGGAATGTGATACAATAATTGGAATTCACAAATTGTTATGAGATAACGGAATGAATATTATAAACGTAGCAGTTTAGTCTCACTTGATCGGTTGCCACGGAATTTTGATGTGATCAAAAGTCCGTCGCAACCACGTAGCGTACGCGGATACTCGCCGGGTAAACTTAATAGACAGCCTCACTCCATAGCCCCGACCAAGTGACTGTAGGAGAACCCCGTCGCCGAAAGCATCCGTTCGGGTGCTCGCGGCAGCGGTGTTCCGCCTTGGTGCACTTCGTCAACGGTATCAGGGGTGCGGCCATCTACTGAAGTTTGCGACGAGCATTCGATCAGGATGTCGGGAATCCTGTTGAATTGCCCGACTTGGTATTGAAAAGTGTTTTCGATAATGAGACTAAAATGCGGGGTTTATAATTGTTAGGCATGCGATGTCTAAGGAATTCATTTGGTCAGGCATGCGATGTCTGAGGTGGTTGCGGATTCCAACTGTTGTAGTTTTACACTTTCTTTTCTGTGACCGTAAGTGTAATATGTGATATCGCCGGTTTCGTTGCTATATGTCAACGACAATTGGGATGCGCATATTTACTTACGTTGATGACATGTGATGTTATGTGTTGCTGGATATATTATATTGGATCATCGTGTTTGAATAGCTGGGTTTTTTTTATGTGAGATGAGTGTTTTTCATTTTCATTCATGTAAAAACTTGTATGTAATATTCTTTTATTGGGGCACTTCCAGGTTGCGGAAGTTGTCACCCTTGTATATTATTTACTTTTCCGCACTAGGATAGACCCAAGGAGGGGAGCACAAGTAACCGTGTTCTGGAGTCCAGTGGGAGACCAACTCGAGGAGTCGAGTCCGGGTCTCCTAACTCCAGAATTGGTAGGGTTGCTTGCCGCTCTCGTAGGGGTCTAGGGGTGTGGGTTTGGCTATTCATCACGACCGTGGAATCCGTGTTTTATACTGGCTCGTATTGAAAACACGGACGTCCTAGTATATCCAATATTTCATATGATTCTTCTGCTGCGATATCTGTGATGTGATCATGTGATGTTCTGTGATAGATACAGTACATAGTATATATGATATATTATATAGACGTTACTTATGTTTTACACCCGCGCTAGCCCTGCCCCGCTCTGCCGTTAGTTACCTAACTTAACGGTGCACGAGGGGACATCGAGGCGAATGTGGATGGCATAAGTGTACGTCGTATTTATCTGTGATGTTTAGGTACTTAAATGATGGGACTTCATTAATGTGATTAATGAAATAAAAAGAAACCTAAGATGTTGTAGAATCGAATTTCAAAATAAAACAGGTAGCTACAGTTCTTGCTTTGCACAGCGGTATATATGATATATCCTGCACCTTATTCGATGAGGAAAGGACCGAGATCCCTTCACCGGGAGTGACTCCTTTAGCAATAACTGGCAGATGCTACACACTCGGTTTGTCTTTTGATAGCTTTTAAGTGTTTTTGCTTTGCACAGTGATATATATGATATATCCCGCACCTCATTCGACGAGGAAAGGACTGACGATCCCTTCACCGGGAGTGACTCCTTTAGCAAAACTAGAAAAGCCTCAAAAGAACTCCATTTCAAAATCATTTGATTCTACAACGATATCAAGTTCATTACGCAATAGGTTTTCAGAAAAACCTGTCGTAGCCCTCCGTCATTTCAGATAAGTAGTAGTTAGTATTCGTGCTAAGTTTGTTGGCCTGCGTCAAGGCGTAGTGTGCGGTAGCTAACTGGTGCTTATCTGCATAAGCATATGATGTGATTGGATTAGGGTAGTCGTGCGACTTTGTTGGCCTGCGTCAAGGGTCGTGCGGGTGGGTTTAATTCAATCAGGAAATGACGGGTTGAACTTGACTAGCGGACTATGGTTTGTTGGCCTGCGTCAAGGTCATAAGACGTTAGGGGCAAAATATTATCGGGAATTTCAAGTGTTGAAATTTGCAATGAGATTGCATACCTTCTATGAGATAGTTGGATCCCGATACCCGCTGCGAGTAAGTGTTACTCCTGGGAGAGTTTTATACATTACAATTAGCCGATCAAGTAGGTGTCTAGAAAGGTGTCAACGGGGTTACGCCTCTGGGAAAACGAGGTTTACATTAATTAGGTTCGTGCGAAAGCACGGGGGACCTCCCTCAAAGTACCGACACTGGTCTGGCTGAAAGATTGGCGAACTTGTAGTGTGTAATTAATCCCGGCTAGTCTTTCCTTTTAGGGTTTGAAGGAAGATTTGATAAAAAGCAGTGGGAGCCATCCTGATTAGATAAAATAATAACCAATCTATTCTTGCAAGAGCGCACGCTGAGTGTTTTCTTCTCTCTCTCTCCAGGCAGCGACCATATCACGCCTTAATCAAGATAATAAAATGGATTATTGACCGAACCCGCTTGTTATACTGAGCTGGGGAACGTTGGTCCCGCTCCAACTTATAATTGTTATAAGACAGAGCAGGAAATTAGGGATTACCAGAATTCCTATGCCGCCCAAACGAAGAGAGTGCATGCTGATGCATCATCTTCGGGTATGTTCATTATACAGAACTGTTTCTCAGTATCCTTTACGTCCTGGGTATGTGATACCAGATCAGGATCCCAGATATGTAATATGTTACATAGGGCTACAGAAAGGTAGAGAACTGAGAACGGGTGATAAGTTTCATGAGGCAGAAAACGGGGCAAATGTTGCAGCCAAGTCTGTTGGTCCCTGTCACCCTGTATTACAATACATTGATTCTGAACGAATGTTATTAGATACCGAACCTGTTATGCAAAATCATATCTGTCTCTTTATTAGTAAAGAAAGAATATAATTTTGTATTGTTGGATAATGTTTTGAACATTTCCTATATCAAAAGTTGATCGGTTCAGGCACGTTATCTAAAAGCGTTGATGTTCTAAATCAAACTACAGTTCTTAGTATATGGAACACACATAGGAGGAAGAGTTCAGAAATGAACGGATCCTTCTTAAGGTATTGTAGACTAGGTCAGATCAATGTGACCCGACTAGCTGAAGTCACATGTAGATGCATATTTAAATCAGTTTGAATCTACATCTTGTGAAACATGCCAGTTATGTCACAAAGATATAATGACACTAGCTCTGTTTAATGGAAACAGAGAAAGAGTTAGTGAACTCTTGGGATGATA
The DNA here is from genome assembly GCA_030015575.1 of Agapanthus africanus. NCBI lineage: Eukaryota > Viridiplantae > Streptophyta > Magnoliopsida > Asparagales > Amaryllidaceae > Agapanthus > Agapanthus africanus. Next base: position 397,824,040 of record CM057343.1, read on the forward strand.
CATGTTGATGTATGTAAGGTCCCCCGTCTACATATGCCAGGACTGGTTCTTTGTACTTCGTTACATTCTCTGATGATCTCTTTAGATTCAGACATATGTTCCTGTTGAAACCCATGTCCGAACCTTTTGAGATATTCACAGAATATAAGCTAGAAGTAGAGAACCAATACGGGTATAAGTATTGTGTCCTTCGATGAGATCAAGGAGGAGAATACTTGAGCACGGAAATCCTGGACTATTCTTAAAGGAGAATGAGATTCTCTCTCGGCATTACTCCTCCGCATACACCATAGCACGATGGTATATCGGGGTGGAGCAATTACACCCTATGTGATAAGGTGTGCTCTATGATGAGTAATACTGAGGTACCTATTTTCTTTTGGGTGTTATGCACTTGAGAAGCTGCATACCTATTGAATAGGGTTCTAATCAAATCAGTTGCCTACCACTCCATATGAGATATGGTATGGGAAGAGCCCATGTCTTAAGCTAGTTAAGATTTGGGGTTGTCCGGCCTATGTCTAAAAGCAAAATCCGGACAAGCTCGAGGCAAGGTCTGTTATGTACAACTGGAAAGGCTCCAGCTATACAAACAGCAGCTGATGATTTGGTAGAACCAAAGGATTCTGTAGTAACTAACGAACCTCAGCCTCTCCGCCGATCTAGTAGGGTTCCTCACCCACCTGAGAGATACTTCGGTTTCTCTATGACAGTGGGAGCGAGGATTGCATCATGAGATGATGACCCAACTAGCTTCGAGCTGGCCATCAGGAGTAAGACTCTGTAAGAATGGCTGGATGCTTAGTGATCTGAGATGGAATCCTTATACACCAGCAAAGTATGGACTTTAGCTGCTATATCTGAAGGGTTAAATCCCCATCAGGAGCAAATATATCTTGAGAAGATTACTTGGTGTACATGGAAAAGTTGAGACTTTCAAAGCTAGACTTGTTAAAAGTTTGCATCATTGACCAGGTGTGGATAATGATGAAACCTTTTCAAGTAGCTATGCTTAAGTCCATCCAGATCCTACTTGCCACGGCTACATACCATAACTACGATATCTGGCGGTTGGGTGCCATGACTGCTTTTCTAAATGATGTTTTAGAAGAGTGCGTCTATAAGTACACAGCCAGAGGGCCTCGTAGACAGTGGGAGCAGCAGAAACGTGTGCAAGATGTTTTATATGATAAAGCAGGCATCGCGGAGTTGGAACGTCTGTTTTGATGTAGTAGTCAAAGAGTTTGACATCATCAAAATGGTAGATGAACCTTGTATATACAAAAAGGTAGTAGGGAGTATGGTGACGATCCTCGTAGAGTACGTGGATGACATACTCCTTATAGGGAAGGAGTTTCCTGTGCTACGCTCGATCAATCTCCGCATATCACAATGACTCTCCACATAGGATCATGATGATACCTGCTAAATCCTGAGTTTTGGATCTATGAGATAGATCTAAATGGATGTTAGGATACTCACTAGCTGTAGTGAGATGGTATCAGTTGATCCTGGGGAGAATCACTGGAAGGGTTCCAGGGTGATAAAGACGACTGAATGTCAGTCGCAGGCATTGTCTTTACCCTCAGTAAAGGGACGGTATATTGGAAGAGTTCCAAGCTAGATACCGTGACATACTAGACGATAAAGGCAAGATACATCGCTACTTAAGATGCTACCAAAGAGGCTGTTTGGGTGTATATTGGTTCATGAGATGAACTATGTTCCTTCCATTGTGTGACAATGGAGTTGTGGTTTATGCCAAGGAACGCAGGTCCCATCAGTGATCCAGACATATTCTAAGGCAGTATCACTTGATCATGGAGATGGTTGATCTCTAAGGGATCGAGGTTAGGAGAGTAGACTCAGAGGACAACACAGCGGATCCACTCACAAAGGCCTGTTCCTAGAGAGAGATTTTTATGGGATGGTTGAGTATGAGATACTACAACCACTGCTACAGATGGCCCTAGTGCAAGTGGGAGATTGTTAGTTATATGTATGCCCTAGAGGCCATTACTGTACATAGGATGTATATTATAGTGGATGCTGGGACGTATATAGGGAGGACTTTCTTGCTCGACATGATAGTATGCTATCTGGTTGATCTTTACCTTAACGTGTATACTGTTTATCTCTCTGTTACATGTTGGTAAAGCCCTTAGGATGTGTACTTGACTACCTGGACTATGATGTGGATCATACTAGTGGGGACATGGTAGTCCATAAGTACATCCTTCAAAGTCCCTAGTCGTGGGTGTATCGAGACGGGGCATCGATATACCAGAGTAGACTAGCGTGTACCTTCTCGACCCATACAGATGGGCGATGGATGATTCCATATCCATTGGTGTTTGACATCAGAGATGATATACGGGTGCTCAGTAGAGACTGGGTACACTGGACGGACTCGCCGAGAACTCCCAGATGGTATTATACTTCACGTCAGATAGCGGTTCTCTGGTGACACTGCTACAGAGTAGTCTGTTGACCCGAGATCGTCATAGAGTCTTGTGTGGTTCCCACTGTGCTTTGATTTCCATCTTACCACGTCCAAGAGGGCGTGCAAAACGGTGGTTTTTGGGTACAGTCCCGAATCACATGGAGGCAATGAGCGATAGGAGGGGATTCGTCTCTCCCGGTATAGGGGGTTGATGTTGCGCTGTGTTCGATTGGCTATAACAGGAAATCCCTGGCCAGGGTTGCTGAGATTTACTGGTAAGTGTTACCAGTAGTTTCTCGAATTGTTATAGACCTCATATCGACACGACTTATCGAGCTATTGGGGTCTGACGTTTACCACCCCTAGGCGAGATATGCGACATATCAGACGATTAGACCGGACTGTACGGTAGTGTTACTGGTTGGATTCACTGAAGTGTGAGCGGGCTTGCTCGTCGATCTTCTGATCGCTCAATACCCTGGTGGCCGTTACGTTTAGCAGACCGCTTGCGGCTTGTGGGTGTTTGATATGATCATCACCTGCTGCCGGCGTATTGACGAGTCTTTAGAGTCCTACACAGAGGTTTCCTGGCTCAAGCGAAACGAAATAGGAGCGCATATGAGATATGTGCGGGACCGAGAATAATGCGTGTATGTGATACCGTATTTCATTCTCGCGATGAATGTGTTGAATGGTTATATGCGATATAACCTAGTTATCGAATCGAGGGTTGATTCGATAAGCCGATACATTGGATACTAGTCGGTTATATGCGATATGACCGGATCGTTAAATCAAGTGTTGATTTAATGATTTAATGCATAATTATATATTTGATATATTACTTTGCGTTAACTAGTATCGGTTCACTTAAGATGGATTTTCTCACTCGGATGTGCGCATTGTATATGCGATATACTTTTGTGCACTTGTTTGTATCATGTTTGATGATACATGTTTACTTGGTTAAGTGTAAAGAATTGAACCATGGTTAAACATATAATTAGGGTTTTATTTTTCCATTACATATTTATTCATTTATTTATTTGTTTATACATTTTGGAAAATGAATGGAAAAGAGAAAAGAATGGTGGCTTTATTTGTTTGTTTGTTGAAGATTCATGAACCTTTGACTTAGTCACCATTCTTGTCTTCATTCTTAACCCTAACCATTTGTGCAAACCATGGTTTATTCTCTACACTTAACTAGGGTTAGATTATGATAAGAATTCCTTTGATTTTCTATTTGGATAATTATCATAATATTCATTATCTTCTTCTTCTTCTTCATCTTCAAAGAAGAAACCTTTCTTCATCAATGGTGGATTGATGAAACAAGTGAGAAATCCAATTCTAAAGTCTACCCACTTCCTATTTCTTCATCCTCTACCTCTTGCCAAGTAGTAGAGTGTGTTTCCTTCACAAGTTTCTTGACTTGGTGAAGTCGGCGCTTGATTTAGCGATGCCTCGACGTAGATCATCTTCGGCATGGACATCGATGACCTAGCCCGTCCATTCTCCGATGAAGCCGACGCTAGAGCCCGGGACTTGTTATGGACAGCGAGGAGACTTCATTGCGGAGCTATGGAGGTGGAGCACCGGATCTACAAAGGTTGTATTTCCGATTCTTATAGTTAAGTATTAACTAGTTACTTTGTTCGCCTAGAAATCTAGCCAACGATCCGTAGTTTAGGGTTTCTCGGCACCGTAAAATTTTATATTGGCATGGTTGATGCCTTGTGAGACCTCATTAGGGTGCCTAGGAACCCTACAAAACCTCCAAGTAGCTTTACTAGTTAAGGTTTCTGTAAAGATCCTGGAGTTAAAGTAGGTGTTACATAGTATAAAATTGATTTTTGTAAATTCAGCCTCCCCACAAGTACGCGGGGTGTGCGATATCGACTTATAGAGATGCAGTGGCCCCATCCTTTCTTCTGCTGCGAAGGTTGTCACTAGGACGTGTACCCACCATGAAAACTGTGTGGATAACACATTCGTCCGTCTTTTCATCATTGGCAGCTAATTTTGCGGACTATTGTTGTGGCCCTTCTGCTTCGTGAAAGGACAATCGACTAAAAACGGTATCCTGGCTAAGTTCTCGGGTGGTGCCAGTTCAACTTTTCTGGCCATTCCATGCTGCTTTCGTGCGACATGAAATGCTTGGTAGACTTCTGAAGAGAGGGTATCACGCCTTTTGTGCTGGGGCTTGGACACATCCCTTCATAGCACAGTTCAAATTGCGGTCCTCTTGACTTTGGCAGACATCGCATTCTTCTGGACCCATTTTAAGGGTTCAAAAGAATTGCAGATTTTCACGGCTGACGCGGCTGTGGTCGCGGAGCAGTCCGGGCTTTGGAACTTCACAAATTTTAACATGGCCAGAGTCCTGGCCCTTTTGTTGGCTCTGTATCTGAGCCGCTTCTGCCTCAGTTTCTCTGTTTTGAGCGCTTGGCAGACTTTTGCTCTTCGGAAAACCGTCGTAGGCCGGCTGGTAGAAAGCCTTGAAAAGAAATCCGCTTGCGCACTTGTCGAAGGCATCGCCTGAGCTTGCCCGTAACATCTGGTGACTTCTTTTTGTTCCGACGGCTTTTCCCCCAGCTTGGGCCATGGAAAGCCGTTCGAACACCGACTTGCGTTGAGTTGGGGTGCCCTCGAGACCACCACATTTAGCCTCTTGCTCTTCAAGAACGGTTTGTCTGTTACTGGAGCTTGAGGATCTGGGATAGTGTTAGCTGGTATGAACCAAATATAGCAGAACTATAGCAGCGGCTCCTTCCACTGTTGCCCGAGACTGGCCGGGAGGACCGTCCTGGTGTTCATCTTCATCGTGTAGGAGATAGGAGTTGTATCGAGAGCCGAGTTTTTCCTTGAAGACATCTGAGTTGCGTCCGAAGATTGAGATTGAAGGTTGTTAATCTGTGCAAAGGAATAGGATTTCAGTATAAACAATCAACATATATAAATTGAGCTCGCACAAACACTTGACCCAAACTATGGGAGGGGAGAAAAGGTCCCACCGAGTGTGCCAGAGTCTGAAGGGTGTTTTTCGTCACTCCATTGAGATGGGAAATACGAGTCGCTTGTCATGCGCATTAAAAATTCCCCCTGCCTAGGGTAGGCCGAGGTTTATTGATTATAGGAATCTGAATCTCCAGCAGCCGCAGACTAAGCTGCCGTTAATTACCCTTCACCTTTCACACGAAAGAACTTCCGATTGACGGGTCAACTAGTAATGCGAACCCAATATGCAGCGTGCATGTGTTGTAATTTGGAGGGTATTTGGATGTATCGGATCCACGCAGAGTTTACGGGGGTCCCGATACCTGGATAGCCGGCTGGGGATCAAGAAGCTAGCAGCCCCCTTGCGGGGTGCGGGAAAGTGCCCCGTTAGAAATTTTTTCTAATGGAAGATATGTTTCGAGTGTGGAAAGAGTGGGAAAAAGAGGGGTGAGGAGCATCCTAAGGACGCGTAGGTGCCAGCGCTTCACGTACTTGGCACGTGCGTGCTGGGCGCCGGTGCTGAAGGGTTACACTAGTGCTCCGGCCAACTCCCGTGGCTAAATGCGGAGCAAAAATTTTATAGCGATACAAAACTTGGCGCCAGAATAAACACAAACCGGATCTTTACCATAAACTTAGTTAACTTATTAGGATTCTATCTACTATGATAGAAAGTATACCTAACGGAAACAAGTCCTTCGGGTCTTCGATCCTCTTCTTAAGCTCCTCGATGGAAGTGGGGAACGTGCTTGAACTTTGGCCTCCTTGTGTCAACGATGATCCACCCGAGAGCTCCAAACTTGAGCTAAACCTCTAACTTAAGGTAACTAGAATACTTAGCTTGCTAATCTAAGTAGACTAGGGTGAGTAGAATGTGATTTGAGTGGCTTAGTCTCATTAACCCTTGATTATCAGCACATGATACACTAGGGTTTGAGAGAGGGAGGTGGAGAGAACCATGAAAGAGAATGAGAATGAAAAATGAAGAGAGTTCACCTTTGAGGAAAGAGAAAACTTAGTTTTTATTATGATAATTGTGATGGCTCCTTTGATTTGACTATAAGCATGTCACAATCAATGCAAAAAATATCTAGTGTCCAAAGAAAATATCTAAGTCAACAAAAGTCAACAAAGTCAAATGGTCAAACCAATTAGCCATGACATAATTATCATTATAAAAAATTAGTAAACAATTTCCTCCACCTCATAATGGTTTTAATCAAGTCAATGGTCAAAATCCTAATGAGGTGTCTCCTCCTTCGCCCTTCTTATCCATATATACATACCCATATCCGTGTTCCAAGAAACACGAATACAATGAGACGAAACTAATCCAATAATCAAATACTAGGATTCAGCTTAAACCAAAGCCTACTAGTATTGTCCGCTCAAACACCACACGTGCACAAGTACACGTATGTGATCGAACCCTGTCGTAAAACCATACGACCTTTACTCGTTTCGCCCAAAGCTGGGAAACCCTCTGTGTGGGACTCTAAAGACTCGACAGTACTCTGGCAGTGGGTTTAACCACAAGCACGTCAGCGGCACTAGCTGTACGTAACGGCTACCCAGGTACCTTTCGAAAGGAAGACTGATGAGCAAACTCATCCGAACTCCTACTGAGCCTATCCGTGACAATATCCGTACAGTCTGGTCTCTTTGTTAAAGAGTATTGCATACCGGGTCTAGGGGGTGGTGAACATCAGACCCTAATAACCTGATAAGTCATGCCGATGTGGCTCAAGACCAATCCGGGAAACTACTGATCAACCTATCAGTAAATCCCAACTGCCTTGGCCAAGGTCTTATGGTCCAGACCAATCGATCACTGTGCGATATCAACTCCCAATACCAGGAGAGACGAATCCCCAACAATTGCTCACTACCTCCATGTGGCTCGGAATGAACCCAACCAAGACCTGTTTGCACGACTCAGTAGAGTCGTGGTAGGGTAGTGATCAAAGCTTAGTGGGAACTCACACGAGACAAATGCCGATCTCAGGTCCAAAGACTAACCTGTACACATGTCACTTGAGAACTTCCATCTGACGATAGGTATATTACCATCTGGAAGTTCTCAGCGAGTCTGTCCAGTGTACTCACCCCCAGTGAGCACCTGTATACGATCTTAGGTACATCAGACCAATGGCTACGGGACCAACCATCCCCCGATGGGGCTAGAAACGTATATACTAGTCTACTCTAGAGTATCAATGCCCAGTCTCGATACCCACGCGACTAGGGACCATTTAAGGATGTGTTTATGGACTACCCTGCTCCCACAAGTGTGATCGCCATCACAACACAGGTAGTCAAGGAAGATCCTATGGGCTTTATCAACATGTAACCGCAATATGTAATAACGAGTATGACATATGCCATATTAAGATAAAGACAAACCATAATAATATACTACCGTATCAAGTCTTTATCAATATATGCAAGCTATATATAATAACAATAGAAATAAATACACATATCCTGACAAAGACAAGTCAAATAATATACTATAAAACTGAGCAAGATTGCCCTGTACATACATATCCTTAGCAACCATATGCATACATATACAATACTGGCTTCTAGGGCATATATATCCAACAGGCGCCTCACGCGCCTGGCGCTGGACACTGGCGCCTCACGTGCCTAATGCAAGGCGCTGGACGCCCGCAGTAAAAGAGGCTTAGCCCCAGGATTAAGAGTTAAACTCCTTAGGGGCTTTGGAAACTCCTAGAAAAAGGGAGGATTTTTATCTTTATGGAGTTAAACTCCCAAAAGGATTTTGAGCGGAGTTAAACTCCGAAAAGGATTTTATTTATGGAATTAAGCTCCAAAAGATTTGGATTTGGAGTTAAACTCCTAAAAGATCAATATTAGGAGTTAAACTCCTTTGAGAATTTGGGTCTTGGATTTGAACTCCCTAAAGATCTTTGGAGATGATCAAAGGGGACCCCTTTCTTCTCCCTTGAGCCCTGGATCTTCTCTTGAGCCTTGGATTTTTCCCAAAATGGGATTTTTGGAGATGGGTATCCTTCTTCAAATTTTCTGTTGGCTGGATCTTGGAGAAAAAGGGGTGAGACTTAAAAATCTCCCTTTTTAAAGATTTGATGGGAGATCTGAGTTCCCCTTCAAGGGTTTTATGGCTAAGGGACAGGCCAGCAATTCCCATCGAGTTCGTCCAATGTAACTCATAACCCAATGTGCACTTGTATACTATCTCCGGTATCGCATACCAATGGCTGTGGGACAGGCCATCACCCTGACTGGGATGAGAAACGTATACACCAGTCCACTCTGGAGTATCGATGCCCTGTCTCGATAATCTTACGACTAGGGCGAAGTATAAATATGTGCTTATAGAATACCCAGCCCCACTAGTGTGATTGCCATCATAAGGCTGGTAGTAATGCAAAGATCCTAAGGGCTCTATCAATATATATTAGCGATATGTCAAAAGAAACATATACACATATTAAGATAGAATCAAACCAGAGCATACTATCATTTTGAGCAAGACTGTTATTATATCTGTGTATATTCCAAGCTTCCAAAATATAATATACAATCCAGTGCTCAATAATGGCCTCTAGGGCATATATCACTAACACTGTTAACTGGAATTGCTCAACGAGGGGAAATGGTAGCTCATAATGGAACTACATGGGATCTCCTGTCCACCGATCGCTGGCCCATGGCCTTCTCCGCCAATCTTCCTGTACTTGAGCAGCGTTTAACACCTTGGTGAAGGTCTACAGGTTGAGAGACGCGATAAGCTGCTACAACTCGATATCGAGCCCCTGCTCAAATTGTCTGGCCCTGGCGGCTACCATGTACGGTGCAAAGCGACTCAGTCGGTTAAACTCTGCGGCATAGACTGTAAGTCCATGTCGTGGACCCCGCGGGTTCGGGGGGAGGCGAAAATTGGAAAAAATGATTTTTACGGGCTTCGAAACACCGACTTGAACCAAGGATCGATCATAAACCCTAACTAGCCAAACTTATGTGAGGTAAACAATAAGTAAAGAAGTTTATACCTCACGTTCATGCCCTTCAGGTCTTCATTCCTCACTGTCCTCCACCTCGTCATAGCCTCCTCTGATCGTCCGGACCGGGCATCCTCGTCGGTCCTCTCATGCCGAAGATGATCCACCCAAGAGAATGTGCATCGAGCTCGTACCTCAGCTGAACCAACTAGGGCATCAAGTTTGCCACACATGATGTCGTAGACAATGTAGAGTATGAAGATGGAATGGATGGTCTCTTTTTACCCTAGGTTACTGTAACGCCTTAGATTTATTTTATTGTTAGTTTAGACGGTAATGCGGGTTTTTGGTAAAAAGTTTACCAATTTGGATTTCTCATATTTTATAACATTTAATTAATAATTTATTATTATTTGTTATGGCATGCACACACATGTGCATGTTTATGTAAAGGTGTGTTTGTGTTATCTAGATTAGTGACCATGACAACTTAACCCTACAATCCTTGTTTAACCTTAACCTAAACATCTAGATATTTGTTGTGAGTGAGAGATATTTTCATTTGGGTATTTGTTTGGAGAGGAGATGGCATGTGAGTCATGCTTGTATTAATGTGAGAATTAATGCAAGGGTGCACTCACCTTAATCTCATCTCACTCTCTCTCTTTATCATTTCATTCACTCTCATTCTCTCTCACTCTATCTCTTTCTCATACTGCTCATCTCCTTCATTCCCTCAACTGAGCACTTGCTAATCCCTTCACTAATCCTACACTAAATTTCACAAAATCTCACCAAAATCACATCTTTGGACTAGTTTTGCCTCTTGGATACCTTGGAACTTGGAAAGCTAGGATTTTTGAGCTTGTGGGAGTAGGTAATGATCTCTATCTGTTCTTTATGTTGTTATTGTGTTGTGTAGACTTTTAGTTTTAGTTTTGATCGTTTAAAGTTAAGTTTCATGCAAATATCGTATTTTTAGTGTCGTTTGTGATATCTGTGATCTGCTGTGACCCCAAGAGTATACTAGAAAACCAAACAATATAGTTGTGTTGTACCTGAGACCATAGGACATAACCTGGAGCACGAACCCCCTTGCTCAGATCTCGGCCGGCGACGAGAAGACTTTTTCCGGCGACCTCGGTTTTGGTTGGAGTTTTGGGTGTGGGTTTTTGTGGGTAGGTGTCTGCATTGGTTTAAGTGTGTTTGGTCTTGTTTGATTTTTAGGTTTTCTCTGTATACAAAATCTGGGATTACATAGCTAGTTTCTTGTGTTACGATTACGTGTGTTACGTTATACGACACGGTTCATGCACTTTGTGTGGTTTTGCTCTTGGGTTGGTTTCGTAGTGTCGCTACGCACGTTAGCCACAATACGAACACTTGAAAGTATGTTTTGAGTTGATGCGTCGGTCAAACGTAGTTTGTACGTGTTTTGGGTCTATTGCTAATATATACTTGTTATATTGTTTTATGTTTTAGCTTCGCAGGAGGGGACTTTGGATGCTGCGAAGAAGGAGAAACAGGTGGTTGGTTTTACTTAGCCAGAAGCGTTGGTGAGTAGATTTAACATCTACAAGGGAATCGTCCACATGGCGTTATGCGTTTGGGCTAGAGATGATATGATATTAGTCGCATATTCTATTGCATATATAGAGTTTGCGCATACACCTCATTGCATAGTTACTTGTTATGCCTGGACTTGTACCCTTAAGACACTGCACTATTATTGACGGCTCGTATTGCACGAGCACTAATTGTATGCCACACACACCGTCAATAATTGCCATGACACGCACAACACACATATATATATGATATTGTTTGGTTAGGGACATTGAGACATTGATCCATATTCCTTTATGCATATGACATATAGCTTACATGTATACCTACATGCTTACACATATGCCTTGACATGCTTACATGCTAGTTACCCATATAGCTATATGGTATTGTACCATTATTGATAGGTATATACACATATGAGACATAGCTACATGTACATCTTGCATGCATACTTATACTTATACCTGGAGGGTATATTACATCATTACTGATAGGTAGATACATATACCTTGCTATACCTACATGTTTACATATATATCTGGCTATAGCTACATGTTCATCTTTATTTGATGTTATATTGGACTTGGAGAAATTAGGAACCGCATGATATATATATATTAACTTGTTGCAGTTAAATAGCGGCTTTTCCTTTATATGCTCACATTACAGTTTTATGTTGCATATATTATATTCATGGATTTTCGCATTGAGGTATGGATTTTTCATGATGTTTTCTGTATTTGAGGACCGTGGTAGTTTCATGAAATTATGCATTATTTGAAAAACCCGGTTTCTCTTGATATGATATTTCAGCAGCCACCATGAGATTTATCGATTCTGATATATATACCCCATGCGAGGAGACGTCATGGGCCGTGTGAGGGTACATGTGGGGCCCGGAGGTACCCGGGGGGCAAGAAAGGTATTTCGATATACCACGCCGATGAGCCTGACAGGAGAACCATACCTACCGGTGACAGTATCTATGACTCGGCGGTTATCGTGGGGATACCGACCGGAGTCATGTACGTATGGATACATCGAAAGGCGAAGGTCGAAACTGGGCACTCGGGTTTTCGAGATAGAATATGATATGTACCTATCAGGGGGGTCAGTCGTGGTGACAGCACCTGATACATCAGTATTTATGTGTCGATACTTGACACTTGGTTTCATGATATTTTTACTCCTAAGTATATATAACAGTGGAATGGAACGCCGTTATATATGTGTGTGTGTGTGTGTGTGTGTATACATATCAATTTTATATACATCATCATAATAATTCATGCAAATATATTTATTCAGGATATATGAGATTCACTTGATATTGGATATAGAATATATGAGATTTACTTGATCATTGGATACAGGATATATGAGACTTACATGATATTGGACACTCAGGATATATGAGATTTACATGATATGAGAGCCAATTTGGGGGCTGATTTGTGGAAATTTGGGATTTAAATTGTCTTGATGGACTTTGGTCCTGCCAAGAGGTCAGGATTCCGTGGGGATGACATGTTTTATTCCATACTCCGCATTTATTTTATATGCATTGCTTCACGTATTAGTTGTACTTGCTAGAGTACCTTTCATGACTGTTGCATATACATATTGCCATATTATTGCTTTATGTATTAGTTGTACCTGATAGAGTACCTATCATGACTGTTGCATATACATATTGTCATATTATTGCTTCATGTATTAGTTATACCTGCTAGAGTACCTTTCATGGCTGTTGCACACTTATGACCATTTATTGTTATTAGCTTGCAGATGTTAGGTTGGCGCTGTACGTGCATACTTGCGATTACCTGCATATGTTATTTACTATTCATGAGTTGGCAACTCACCCCCGTTGTGCCACAGTGTTTTGCAGGTTGTTCCTCAGAGTAGTCAGAGGCAGGGCTATTTTCTATCTATCGTATCATCTTTTGCAGCGGACACCGCTATGGCTGACTGTGTGCAGTTTTGCTATAGGTGGGTTTTGCGGTTATCCGATGTTGATCTTTGTATCTTGTTGTATCTTGTACTCTCCATCTACCACTTTCATGTATTGACTTAGAGACTTGATGTGAGGACGATATTGTATATTATTTTGTTACTTGGAGGTCTTCTGCAGTTTTATTTATATCGTCTTTCATTTCTTCGCTGTGGCGTCGTATATCTGTTGTGGTAGTTGTTTTCCGCCTTTTGGCGTGTATTTGCTCCCGTTTAGGGATGCTTTACTTATATTTTTATTGTGCCCATTTTTGGGGCTGGTTTTTACAAAGGAGGTGCTGCCAAAATTTTAAAGCAAACAAGCTTGGAATCTTAAAGAATTTGGTTTGAGATTTCAAAAGTTTTAAAATTGCTATTATCACTTACTAGTTTTGATGGTTTAGATTGCTGGGTTTTCGGCTTACTTAAATTGCGTTACGCCTGTAGACATTGCGTAGTTTAAGAGCCGTCACATACCAATTTCGGATCGTGACAGTTACTCAACACATGAGTAGTGTAGGGTTTGAGGTGGATGAAGATGGCTTGAGGAAAGGTTAGTGAAGATAGTATGAGAATGGAGTGTGTGCTCTTGTGTTGCAAACTGAACCATATCTATTATTCCATCAATAAATCACTAATGAATAATCAAATTAGGTTCAAGTTACAACAAATAAGTCATGGCCTTAAAACCCAACATGTGTCATATGAAGCCATGCTTAATTTCATGCAATTTCCACCTCATTTCCTCAATTCATAAAATGAATAATCATTTAAACTAAAATGATAATAATATGTCATCTGCAAAATGCATCTTTGAACAATTTACAAAAATGCCTCTCGTCCGTATATACATACCCATATCCGTATTCCGAAAAACACGGATACAAAAGAGACGAAAACTGTCCATCATTACAATACTAGGATCTGGCTTAAACCAAAGCCTACCAGTATTGTCCATTCGTGTCATCATCCATGTACAAGTACACGTACGTACCGAACCCTGTCGTAAAACCATACGACCTCTACATCTTTTGCCCGATGCAGAAAAACCTTCCGTGTGGGACTCTAAAGACTCGATACTATGCTGGCAATGGGTTTAACCACAAGCCGCAAGCAATACTAGCTGCACGTAACGGCCTCCAGGTATATATCGATGAGAAGGCCGATGAGAATAACTTATCCGAACTCTAACTGAGCCTATCTGTAACGATCTCCGTACAGTCTGGTCTGTTCGTCTAAGAGTATTGCTTATCAGGCCAAGGGGGCAGTAATCGCCAGACCCCTAATATCGCAATAAGTCATGACGGAGCGTAGCGCATTACACCCTGAGAAACTACTGGAGTACCTACGAATTGTTGGGTATAGTGCCCTCAAGGCAATTATCGTAGTCGCGGGAAGGTGATTATGATGATTGAGAGATGACCTATACCGATAAAACAGTCTTACTCAAGATGATAGTATGCTATCTGGTTTATCTTTATCATCATGTACATGTTGATAGAGCCCATAGTTACTTGCTTGACTACCAGCATTATGATGGCGATCATATATGTGGGAGCTGGGGGTCTATAAGCACATCCTTAAATGTCCCTAGTCGTGGGGGTATCGAGACTGGGGATCGATACACCAGTGTAGACTAGTGTATACTGATCGAGACCCCGACGAGAGGCGGTGGATAGGTCTCACAAGCCATTGGTCTTAGTTTGTTCACCTAAGATAGTATACAGGTGCTCATTAGGTTATGAGTACACTGGACGGACTCGCAGGGAACGTGCTAGTTGGTATTATACCTATTGTCAGATAGCAGTTCCCAAGTGACATATGTACAGGTTACTCTGTCGACCTGAGATCGTCATTTGTCTCATGTGAGTTCCCATTATGCTTTAATTACTACCCTACCATGGCTCAAAGGAGGCGTGCAAACAGGTTTTAGTTGGGTACAGTTCCGAGCCACATGGAGGCAGTTATCGGATCGTCGGGGATTCGTCTCTCCCGGTATTGGGGGGTTGATGTCGCATTGTGTACGGATGGCCATCACCAAAAATACGTGGCCACGGTGGACGAGAATTACCGATCTAGGATCGATAGTTTCTCAGGTGGTAATGGGTTTCATGCCGACACTAAATATCACGTTGTTAGGGGTCTGACTTTATCCACCCCCTAGATTCGATATGTGATACTCTTATACGAACAGACCGGACGGTAGGATATTGTCACTGTCAGGCTCAGTAGGGGTTTAGGATGAGTTTGCTCGTCGGTCTCCCTTTCTCTCAATACCTGGGTGGCTGTTACGTACAGCTAGTGCCACTGACGTGCTTGTAGTTAAACCCACTGCCAACGTATTGACGAGTCTTTAGAGTCCCACAAAGAGGGTTTTCCTGGTTCTAGCGAAATGATGTAGTAGCCGTATTGGATACGTGCAGGGTTCCGATCGATTGATGTACATTGTACTCGGACATTCGATTAGACAGTTGATAATACTAGCCGGCTCGGGTTTGAGCCAAATTATTAAATCAGGTATTGATTTAATAATTTACGTATATGTATTTCGGTACATATATTCTAGTATTATTTTCTTTGTGTTATTCTATCTCTTTGGGTATTCTTATTTCGGTACGAATGCAAGTATGTATATACTGTAGAATGTAATCCGTATTTTTTAACGGATAACATTCTAGAAGGTGCCACCTCATTTTGGATTTGACCATTTTCATAAAATGGATAATGAGGTGGAAATTAAATATGGAGGTATGGTGAGAACCAAGCTTTCGATAGTGCACACAAATGAATTATTAATTCATTTGTGTTCACTATTCAAGCATGGTGGGATTTTAAAAATGGAAAAATGGTTTTAACAAAATCAAGCATGCATTAAGTTCTTCATATGAGAGAGCTCATTTTGGATGCATGGTTGGTTTTTCTTCACTTGAGCTTGAGCTCCTTCTTCACCATTAGCTTCACCTCCTCTAGCTTTCTTGAGTTGCTTTCACCTACTTTGTTTTGAGATAGCTAACACTACGATCATACACACTACAATCTAGGCTCTCTACTAGTTGCTCCATTTGCATCTTGTTGTGGAGCTAGAGCCGGAGTTACATCCCTCGGGTGGATCGTCTATGATGAAGGAAGACCCACGACCAACTTCGTTCAAGCATGCCTCAAGGAGCCATGGAGGAAGATGAAGACCGAAGGACTTGGTTCCATTAGGTATAATAATTCCTAACTTCTTTATTAGCTTGCTAGTTTAGGGTTTAAGGTAGTTCCGGGCATCGGGTAATGGTAGTGCCAGTTCTGTAAATTTTTGTTCCGCATTTGGCCACGGTTTGGTGGCCGGGGCGCTGCCGTAACCAAGCATGGTATCAGAGCCAGACTCTAAACCCCTTACTAGCTTGTTTAGACGTGCTTAAAAGATCGATCGACAAAAGTTTCCGAAATCACGATTCCATTTTTGAAATTTCTGCCGATTTTCAAAAGTGGTCAAAAAATATTTTCCAATGTCTTAAAAATCCGTGCAGGCTTTTTTATGAGTACACAAAAAATTTGAGCTCATGATGCTTCTAAAAAGCCATGGAAGCGCCGCATTTGACCCCTATTTGCCGCGGTTCCGCAGTCATTTAGTAGCAACGGAGCACCAAAATTTTTCTGTAGCTCAGTTATATGGAATTGTGATTTTTGACATATATGGTTTTTGCCCAGATTTCTGTTTGAGTGCTGGATTTGCATTTGGAGACGATTTGGGAAATTTAGTCGATCGATATTTTAAGTGTGCGTTTAACAGTACATGCATTACTATCTGCGACCGTGAATGTCATTTGATCGGTAAACCCATCTAACTGCTATATGTTCTTTTAGACGGGTTTGCGAACGTGACATTTACGTTAATGTTCTGTGTTGTGCTGTGATGTTGGTTGGATCATCGTGGTGGATATTTTGGGTGAAATGTTAGTACAATTTAGTTTCATTTGTACACTTCATATTGCGGGGCGAGCGTCCGACATGTGGACTGTCGTCACTGCCAGTTTGTATATTATTCTTTTGGGGCTCGACCGGGTTGAGGTCGATGTCAGCCTTGTATATTATTTTCTTTTCTGTACTAAGATTACCCCGCGGTGGAGTGCACGAATAGCCGGGTTCTAGTGGGCAACTGGTCCGCTTCTCATGGCGTTGAGACGGAGGGGACCTTACTCTAGAATTGGCCGGCTATTCGCCGCACTTGTAGGGGTATAGGTTGACCCACAGAGGGGTGCCCAAGTTACCGGATTCCATGATGTGCTGGGTGGCTCATTCACGTTGTTGAAGGAAGTTGCCTCGCTTCTGGTTTTGGCGGGTATCTTGCCGCGCTCGTAGGGATCTAGGTTTTCATTACATAGGCTATCCACATGACAGGGAACGTCGGGTCTCATTTGGGGCTCAAGTGAAACCCGGGGCTCCAGGATTATCCACCATTCTGTGTTGCTTCTGTGATGCTTCTGTAATGTTGCTTTATATCATGTCTGGGAATATTGATATATATATTTATATATATACTAGTAGATGTTGTATATGTTTTGCACCCGAGCTAGTCCAGTCCCCGCTCTGTCGTTAGTTAAGTAACCTAACGGGTGATGACGGGACCCAGTGGCGAATGCGGATGGCATATACGTACATTTTATTTTCGTTCTTTTCTGGTGTGATTAATTGATAGGACTGCGTTTATTTTGATCAATGCAAGGATAAAACAAACCTATATGATGTTGTTAGAACCAAGCTTTTTAAAACTGACATTACAGATGTTCTCTTTTGCTTTGCACAGTGGTATTCGGTTATGAATATCCAGCACCTCATTCGATGAGGCAAGGGCCGAGATCCCTTCATCGGGAGTGACCCCTTGAGTAAAAGTTTGCGTCAACTTAATAACTTCACTATAGTCGTTTCCATTAGCTTTGCATCGTAGTATTCAGTTTGGAATATCCTGCACCTCATTCGACGAGGAAAGAGCCGAGATCCCTTCACCGAGAGTGACCACTTTATCAAAGGTTTTCACGGCTATATATATTTATAAAACCACTTGGATTCCTTCAACGATATCAAGTTCATTACGTTAAAGGTTTTTCGCCAAAAACCAGCCGTAGCCCTCCGTCATTTCTTATAAGTACTATTTGGTATTCGTGCTATGTTTGTTGGCAAGCATCATGGCATAGTGTACGGTAGCTGAATAATACTTATCTGTAGCATGGATATGCGATTGATCGGGAAAGTCGTACAGCTTTTTTAGCAAGCGTCAAGGGTTTGTGCGGGTGGGTTCGAGTTAATACAGGACAATGACGGGTTGAACTTGACTGGTGGCCTATAACTTGTTAGCAAGCGTCAAGGTTATAGGACGTTAAGAGTAAAAACACACATCGGGAGTTTCAAACATACAGGAAACTTGCCAGACTTGCTCATACCTTCTAGAGTGTGGTAACTTGAGTGGCTTCCATCAAGTTATCATACGATGATAGTTGGATCCCGATTCCCACTGATGAGCAGGATTACTCCTCAGGTAATTCCGACTAATTCTCCTTTTGGGTTTGGAGGAGGATTCGAGGAAACAGTGGGAGCCATCCTGATTAGATAAAGTGATTGACTATTTTGATCTATGTTAGAGTGCATGCTGAGTGTTTCTCTTCTGTCTCTCTCTCTCTTTGGCAGCGCCTATGACCCGACCCTTGACTAAAACTCATAAACCTAGTTAACCGAACCTTCTTAAAACTCTTTGGCTTTTGGAATGTCACGGTGTCGCATATATCATTGCCACCTCTATATCACCTTTGCATTTCTCCAGAACACCCCGTATCACTACGAACATCCACTTTCATTGGATAAATCCATCTTATAGTTACATACGAACTCGAAGGAACTTGTTCCAGATTCGAGGATGGATTCTGGTTCTGGAGAGATTGAATAGGATTATTCAGTTTTCTTTTCTCTTTACCTTCTCTCAGGTTGTGAGGGCTCCTAGGATTAGGAGAGGGTACACCTATTGAGCTTATTGGATAGTCTTCCTCCAAAGCTTAGGCTGGTGCCGAAGGGTAGGGAAGGAAGAAAACCAATTAAGCCTAAGTGTGGTGTATAGAAGGTAATAAGTAAAGGCATAATAAAGGGATTAGAATAAGGGCAAAGAAAAATTGCTACCACCATCATTCACGACAAAACCTTGTATACCCCTGCCACTCCTACATCCACTATGGATTTCTGCAGAACACTCCGTATCACTACAGATATCCACTTCAATTAGATATGTCATCGTATAGTTACATACGAACTCGAAGGAATTCGTTCGAGATTCGAGGATGGTTTCCAGTTCAGGAGAAATAGAATAGGATTATTGAGATGTCTTTTCCCATTACCTTCTCTCAGGTTGCGAGGCCTCCTAGGATTAGGAGAGTACACCTATTACGCTTATTGGATAGTCTTCTTCCAAACCTTAGGCTGGTGTCGAAGGGTAGGGAGGAAGAAAACCAATTAGCCTAAAAGTGGTGTACAGAAGGTAATAAGTAAAGACATAATAAAGGGATTGGAGTGAGGACAGGTAAGTATATGGTTACTGTCATGAATCAGGATAGTGGAAGAGGCGTTACTAGGAATACAAGTTAACCCTTTTGAAACATTCTCATGTTTCAGTTTCACCATGCGATGTTAATTGAAAAATTGTTTTCCCATTTGGAATCTAACTCCAGGGTATGTGTTTACCAGATCAGTTCCTCACATCTGCATGTTATTACGGATGGTGAGTAGGAGTAAGATATTGGGAATTGGGTGATTAGATCCTCATTATATCGGAATTCGTTGTAATTGGTGATATTTGAGGAAATCATCTGGAGTTTTGCCGGACGACAAATAATTGGTTTTGAATATCCGTTGTTATGCACCAATTTCAAACTGATATATCTGTACGTTTATTTTATAAAGTGAGATATAACTTTTTGATATTATGTATGTGACATTTACCAATATCAGTTAGTGATTAGGTAAGGTGCATTCAATAGCGGTGTAATTCTTCTTAACCATAGTACAGTTTTTCAACCTACAACGCACAGGGATTAAGTTATTAAACTCAGGGGACTTGTATAAATTATTGTATATTGTCCAGTGTCCATTAGGACAAAGGGGTTGGTACTCGTACTATATTCTGTTTACTTATAACTTCTCTTGCTCTAGACAAGTATTTCGTTGAAATGTAAGGTCCAGATATTGAGAAGTTATAGGTATAAGAATAAAGTAGAGAATCATTTGTTGGAAGTATCAGGATTCTTTGAGGAAGTTGAAGATATAGATACTTGTGTTTGGTATTCCATTGATAGTAATGGTTTTGAGAACTTGCTTCTCTTTCAGGTTACTCATATATGGATGCACTCCTAGATGAGTAATGTTGATTGGCCTTATTCCATTTGGTTGATATGCACTGCAGACAGCTGCATGATTTTGAATCTGGTTCCAATTAAATCAGTGCTTTTGTTTCTATATTAGATATATATATAGAATCAATTTATATCTTAGCGATGTTAAGGTATAGGGAGTTCTCCGACTGATACTTAAAACCAGAATCCGGATAAACTCAAGGCACGTTTCAGTAATGGTTGTTTGTGGGTTATCCCGGAATTTGACGAGGGTTAACTTTCTACCATTAGAAAGATCAATATTTATATTATTCTTGACTCGCCACAGTTTTAGTAAAATGGATTTTTTCAGAAAAACAAAAGTAGGAGTATGGTAGAACTGGAAGTGATTCCAGAACCACAAACGATCACTGAAGATTTAATAGAACCTAAGGATTCAATTAGTTTCGACATTCCATTAGCCACTCCGCAGATTTGGTGGGTAACCTCAGGCACCCGAGAAGTACTTTGGTCTTCTCAGAGACGGTGACAGGGAGGTTCTTGTTTACCTAGAATTGCCATTGCTGCTCTTCTAGACTATAAGACTCGGCAGGAGGATGAGTATAGCGTCATTCTAAACTTGCTTTAGAAGTGCACGTGTATATGACTCTGCCAGACGGTTGTTCTAATCAGTGGGAGCAGTGGAAGCATAGTAGACAAGTAGCTTATGTCTATTTATAGGCTAAAGCAGGTATAGCGGAAATAATCATCTATTTTTGATGTAACAGTCATAGGCTTTGACTTCATCAGAATAAGAGATGGATCTGCTAAGAAAGTAGTAGAGAGTGATGTCCAGGTATTAGGATGACATGCACTTGATAGGAAGAGATATTCTTATACTACGATCGGTTATACTGTGGTTGTCACAAAGTTGTTTCTCCATATAGGATATGGATATAATATCAGGTTTTCTGGTTACTAGATCTATGGTTTTAGATCTAGATTTGGGAAGTGTCCTAATCTGGGTAATTTGACATTATTCTAAAGGTATTTTAGAATGGACGACAACTGGCATGGTGGTGTACCTACAATCGATGGAGTCACCCACTCTAAAAGTGTCTTACAGACTAAAAGGGAGAGGGATCTGCATGATTAACATATCACTTGCTTGGGCAATTGAGTTAATCATGAAATGTCAAGTACCACACCAGATGTTGTTTTTGAACTAGCTGAAATAAACATATATTAATCCAATCCTGGAGAAACATTGGGAAGTAGTTATTGAACATAAATGGATGTTCTTGGGATATGGTAATGGCAGCCTCCTTCAGGAGACAGTTATCATTTCAGGCTTCCAAGGTGACCTGGATGACAGAGTGGCTGTCAGAGTTATAGTTTTTCCTCTTTTGAGGGACAGTATGTTGGACAGGTGGTCCAAGAAAATACTGAGGAAGCCATGGCGCAGGATACTTATTAAATTCAGTAGACGATACAGTCTAAGAAGTTTGTTGGATTTGGAGTTCGTTTGAGAACTGGGTCCCATCAGATATCCAGACAAATTCTAAGACAGGTATTGCTCATTTCGGGAGATAGTTTTCTCCGCGAAGTTGAGATATAGAGAGATACAGAAAGAAACATTGGAGCGGATCCACTCACTGAGGCTATTTCTCGAACGCAATATTTTCGCAAACGGGCTGTGCGAAACTGATTAGTAGAGAAGTTGGGTGTTCGGTATCACATGGGCTGTGAGTATGCGACATCGCAATAATTGGCCTTAAGTGCAAGTGGGAGATTGTTGGGTATAGTGCCCTCAAGGCAATTATCATATTCACGGGCAGGTGATTATGATGATTGAGGGAGGACCTATACCGATAAAACAGTCTTACTCAAGATGATAGTATGCTATCTAGTTTGTCTTTATCATCATGTACATGTTGATAGAGCCCATAGGATACTTTCTTGACTACCAGCATTATGATGGCGATCATATATGTGGGAGCTGGGGGTCTATAATCACATCCTTAAATGTCCCGAGTCGTGGGAGTATCGAGACTGGGTATCGATACTCCAGTGTAGACAAGTGTACACTGATCGAGACCCCGACAAGGAGCGGTGGCCAGTTCTCACAAGCCATTGGTGTTAGTTTGTTCACCTAAGATAGTATACAGATGCTCATTGGGTTATGAGTACATTAGACGGACTCGCCGGGAACGTGCTACTTGGTATTATACCTATGGTCAGATAGCACTTCCCAGGTGACATGTGTACAGGTTAGTTTGTCGACCTGAGATCGTCATTTGTCTCGTGTGAGTTCCCACTGTGCTTTGATTACTACCCTACTATGGCTCAAAGGAGTCGTGCAAACAGGTTTTAGTTGGGTACAGTCCCAAGCCACATAGAGGCAATGATCGGATCGTCGGGGATTCGTCTCTCCCGGTATTGGGGGATTGATGTAGCGTTGTGTACGGATGGCCATCACCAAAAATCCGTGGCTATGGTGGACAAGAATTACCGATCCAGGATCGATAGTTTCTCAGGTGGTGATGGGTTTCATGTCGATACTAAATGTTGCGTTGTTAGGGGTCTGACTTTATCGACCCCCCTAGACTCGATATGCGATACTCTTAGACGAACAGACCAGACTGTAGGGATATTGTCACTGTCAGGCTCAGTAGGGGTTCAGGATGAGTTTGCTCGTCAGCTTCCCTTTAGCTAAATACCTGGGTAGCCGTTACGTACAGCTAGTGCCGCTGACGTGCTTGTGGTTAAACCCACTGCCAGCGATTGACGAGTCTTTAGAGTCCCACACAGAGGGTTTCCCTGGTTCTGGCGAAATGATATAGTAGCCGTATTGGATACGTGCAGGGTTCCGATCGATTGATGTATATTGTACTCGGACCCGATTGGACAGTTGATAATACTAGCCGGCTCGGGTTTGAGCCGGATTATTAAATCAAGTATTAATTTAATAATTTACGTATATGTATTTCGGTACGTATATTCTAGTATTATATTCTTTGTGTTATTCTATCTCTTTGGAAATTCGTATTTCGGTACGAATGCAGGTATGTATATACTGTAGAATGTAATCCGTATTTTTTACCGGATAACATTCTAGAAGGTGCCACCTCATTTTGGATTTGACCATTTTCATAAAATGGATAATGAGGTGGAAATTAATTATGGAGGTATGGTGAGAACCATGCTTGCAATAGTGCACATAAATGAATTATTAATTCATTTGTGTATACTATTCAAGCATGGTGGGATTTTAAAAATGGAAAAATGGTTTTAACAAAATCAAGCATGCATTATTTTCTTCATATGAGAGAGTTCATTTTGGATGCATGGTTGGTTTTTCTTCACTTGAGCTTGAGCTCCTCCTTCACCATTAGCTTCACCTCCTCTAGCTTTCTTAAGTTGCTTTCACCTTCTTTGTTTTGATATAGCTAACACTAAGATCATACACACTACAATCTAGGCGCTCTAAGGTAGCATCCTAGAGACCCTAGTTGCTCTATTTGCATCTTGTTGTGGAGCTAGAGCCGGAGTTACATCCCTCGGGTGGATCGTCTATGATGAAGGATGACCCGTGACCAACTTCGTTCAAGCATGCCTCAAGGAGCCATGGAGGAAGATGAAGACCGAAGGACTTGGTTCCATTAGGTATAACCATTCCTAACTTCATTATTAGCTCGCTAGTTTAGGGTTTATGGTAGATCCGGATAACGGGTAATGGTAGCGCCAGTTCTGTAAATTTTTGTTCCGCATTTAGACATGGTTTGATGGCCGGGGCGCTGCCGTAACCCAGCACCAGTAAATCTCGCTTGCCCTGGCCAGGTACTTCGTGTAATGGCTCTCCAAACACAGCACGATATCAACCCCCAATACCGGAAGAAGAGAATCCTATCTAACTACCACTGCCTCCAAGTGATTCGGGAGTGCACCCAACTATTACTTGTTTGCACGACTCCTTTGAGCATGGTAGGGTAATAATCAAAGTACAGTGGGAATACACTCGAGGCGAAGCAGCAGTGTCAAGTCGACGGAATAAGCTATACTTATGTCACCTTGGAACTGCTACCCGGCGATAGGTATAATACCCACCAACAGTTCTCGACGAGTCCTGTCCGGTGTACTCATAACCTAATGAGCACATGCATACTATCTCCAGTACGACGTACTAATGGTTGTGGGACAGACCATATCCCCTGCTGGGATGAGAAGCGTATACACTAGTCTATTCTGGAGTATCGATGCCCCATCTCGATAATTTTATGACTAGGGACCTGTATAGGATGTGCTTATAGACTACTTAGCCCCCACTAGTGTGACTGCCATCACAACGCTGGTAATCAAGCATAGATCATAAGGGCTCTACCAATATATATAAGCGATATGCTAAGAAACACATGCACATATTGAGGTAGAAACAAACCAGGTAGTATACTACCATTTTGAGCAACACTGTTAATATATCCGTGTATATCCCAAGCTCCCATTAAGTAATATACAAACTAGTATGATACAATAATTGCATCTAGGGCATATATCACTAACAATCTTCCACTTGCACTAAGGCCATAAATTGTCGTATCGCAGACCTATAATCTCGAATAGCCTCTCGAACATGTCTGAGGGATGGCCCTGGTGAGTAGATCTTCATTGTTGTTATCTGAATCTACTTTCCTCATCTCGATCTCCTGGCAATCAACGATCTGCCTGATCAGGTGGTAACGCCTCAAGATATGTCTAGATCTCTGATGGGACCTGGGTTCTTTCCCTAAAGCTATAGCGTCGTTGTTGTCGCAATACTAAAGTATTTGACCAACAATGAAAGGAACCACCTGAAGTTCTGTTAAGAACTTTCTCATCCAGACTACTTCTTTCGCGGTGTCACAAGCAGCGATATACTCCATTTCCATCGTCAAGTCTGCAACAGTGTTCTGCTTGGAGCTCTTCCAACAGACCATCTCTCCACTGAGGGTAAAGACAACCCGACATGGATGTGGAGTCATCCTTGTCACTCTGGAAGCTGGAGTCAGCAAAAGGCCTCATTCTGGAGGTCTTTTCCGCCATACACCAAGAATATCTCCTTAGTCCTTCTCAGGTACTTGAGAATGTTCACTACTACTTCCTAGTTGATTCTCCTCTAGGCTTGACTGATACTGGCTAACCACGCTTAGTGCGTAAGCAACATCTGGTCTGGTATATAACATCGCATATATTATAGAGCCTACCGCAGAAGCGTAGGGTATAGATGTCATGCGAGCCCTTTCCAAATCAGTCTTGGGAGACATCTCTTTGGAGAGAGTTATTCCATGATAAGCCGGTAGACTGCCGCGCTTTGAATCTTCCATACTAAATTTTCTTAGTATGGTTTTGCTGTACCTTGACTTAAAAGTCCCACTATCCTTTTTGATCTATCACGATAGATCTGGATCCCTAGAATGTAGTTGGCATCACCCGGGTCTTTCATGGAGAATCTTTGTGATAAGAATCCCTTGGCTGATTGTAATATATATACATGGTTCATCTGGATTTTTGATAAAATCGAATTCTTTGACGTCTCACCAAAACAGATGTTCCAAATCTGCGATGCCTGCTTTAGTCCATAAATGGACTTAAGCAACTTGCGCACTTTCTGCTGCTCCCACTCTGATTGCAACCCTCTGGCTGATCCATATAGACGCACTCTTCTAAATCACCATTTAGAAAGACATCTTTATATCCATCTGCCGATCTCATATCTGTGAAAGGCAGCAATGACAAGAAGGACTCGAATGGATTTGAGCATAGCCACTGGAGAAAAGGTTTCATCATAGTCCAAATCAGGTCATTGACGAAAACCTTTTGCAATAAGTCTAGCCTTATAGGTTTCAACCATCTACACCAATCTTCTTTTTGATGATTCATTTGCAGCCTATGTGTTTTACCCCTTCTAGAGCAAAGTTCAAAGTCCATACTTTGTTGGTGTATATGGACTCCATCTCGGTCAGCATTGCATCTAGCCATTTTACCGAGTCGCCGCTCTAAATGGCTACCTTGAATCTAGTTGGCTCATCATTTTTAATGATGCAATCCTCTCTATGCCCGTCTATGAGATAGCCGCAGTATCTCTCGGGTGGATGAGACTGCCTACTTATTCTGCGGAGTGGCGTGATGATGTCCTGTTCTTTCGAAACTTCTAATTCTACCAAACTTTTAGTAATAGTTTGTGGTTGTGGAATTTCTTCCAGTTTCTATTACGCTTCCACTATTTTCTTTCAAAAATTGATTTTTCCAAAATGTAGGCATGACCAGAAACAAAAAAACCTTTGTTCCTCTGTGTAATAGAAAAGATACCCTGTGAAGTTCTTTCGGTATCCCACAAACTTACACAGTACTGAGCGTGCCTCGAACTTGTCTGTATGTTTCTTTTTGACAAAAGCTGGACATCCCTATATCTTCAGATACTGAAGATATGGTTTCTTCCTACTCCACATCTGATATGGTGTGGTAGGCATAGTTTTGGTAGGAACTTTATTCAAAAAATATGCAGCTGATTCTAGTGCATAACCTCAGAAGGATCGCGGTAACTCAGCCTTACTCATTTTGGAACGAACCATGTCCAATAGGGTTCTGTTCCTTCTTTCCGATACACCGTTGTTTTGAGGTGTGTATGGAGGAGTAATTTGAGAGAGAATTTCATTCCCTTTCTAGGTAATCCAGGAACTCGGCACTTAAGTATTCACTACCTCAATCAGATCTCAGTGTCTTGATACTTTTGCATGTTTGATTTTCCACTTCATTCTTATATTCTCGGAATTTCTTATAGGCCTCGGATTAATGCTTCATCAAGAAGGCACGTCCTTTCCGAGAGAAATTATCCGTAAAAGAAATGAAATAGGAATAACCACTTCGTGCATATGTAGACATTGGACTACACACATCGCTGTGTATGATTTCGAAGAGCTTGCTCGCTCTTACTCCGTTTCTAGTGAACGGAATCTTTGTTATCTTTCCTATGAGACAAGATTGACAAGTTTGCATAAGAATGATATTCGAACGAATCCAAAATATCCCTCTCTATGTAACTTCATCAACCGTATTTCATTGATGTGACCTTGTCTACAATGCCATAAGAAAGCATTATATAATTCTGGAGACTTTCTTATAAGTGTGTTCTGGACGTTTGAAAACCTGAGCTTGATTTAACACGTATATACGGTCCTTTAGTGCACTTTGCCCAATCAAACCATAATTTAGGTGGATGTGGACCACATCGCTTACAAATGTAAAATCATATCCTTCCTTAGAACGTAAGGATACAGATATGATATTACAAACTAGACTAGGTACACACAAACAGTTACGTAAAATCAATATCTGCCCACTTGTAAATCCTACTGATACTCCCTTACGGATACAGCGCCCATGCTCATTCCATTAGCAACCCAGAGAGTCATATCACCTGCCATGATAACTCTACGGTTTCTCAAAGCCAGTAATGAATTACAGATATGAGATCCCGATCCGGTATCTAGCACTCAGGAAGTAGAGTTAATTGACATATAATTTTCAATCATAAACACACCCGAAGTCGAAGCCACAACGTGCTTCGGATCCCGGATTATGGCTTTCAAAGCCCTGCATCCCTTCTGCCAATGCCCTTTCCCATGACAATAGGAACAACCCTCCTTCCCTACTATTAGCCCCGAAACTTTTGCCCTTCCCTTGCTTCCTACCTTACTAACACCGCCAATGAACTTTTTGGAGGTTTTCTTCTTCTCACCCTTGTCTTTCGCCTCGGATCCAGAAGAAAAAGATTCTCCAATAAGCAGAACGAATGTTTCCCTGGTTTCCTTCACGGTGCCCTTTACTGGAAGTATAACTTTCTTTCCCTGGGCGTAAGTAGAAGGTTGGGATTGTAGAATCAAGTCAGTACTTGACTCGTTCTCCAACGTGGTCTCCAGGTCCGTGAGCTTTTTAATACTGCTAATCATTGTAGGGACGTGGTCCCCTTCAAATGATCCGACAGCCAATCTCGCTTGAAGCAATTCCTTCAAGATCTCATATCTTGCGATACGAGATTGCTCTCCATATAAAACTTTGTTATGAAGGAAGATAGAAGCTAAGTCCATCTTCTCGTGCCCCTTCTGGTTTTCACCGTCTACTGAGGCCAACACGAGACAATTGGCATTCACACAGTTTTTTTATGTTGTCTTTCAGATATTCATATCCGCGACGGTGAAAACTGGACCTGGGACGGCGAGGGCATGAGTAGTAATGAAGTGGTCCAGCTTATCATAGGTAATGCACATCTGGACAAATCTTTGCCAATTAATATAGTCTGATTCGGTCAATTTATTATCTAGTTGTAACCTATGTCTGGTCACCTGGTCGCTGTAATTAGGAGAGAGAAGAAACACTTAGCATGACGCTCTTGCAAGTTTAGATTGGTTTTTAGTTTATCTAAACAGGATGGCTCCCACTGTTTCTCGAATCCCACCTCAAACCATAAAAGAGGAATTAGTCAGGATTAATCTCACCCTATAATACTTGCTTTACCGTTCAGCCAGGCTAGTGTTGGTATTTCGAGGGAGGTTTTCCAACGCTTTCGCAAAATTCCTTAATTACAGAACCTCTTTTCCCAGGAGGCGTAATCCCGCTAACACCGTTATAGACACCTACTTAGTTTATAGCACTGATCGTTTAGTGAAAAAATCTCCCGAGGAGTAGCATATACTCACAGTAGGATCGGGATCCAAATATCATTGTGTCATAAAACTGAAGGAATCCTACTAAAATTATCACACTCCAAATGGTATGCATTACTAGCAAGTTTTAGTTTCTTTAGAAACTCCCGATGTGGATTTTTTCCCCATGCTCTGATGACCTTGACGAAAGTCAACAAATCATAAGTCACATGTCAAGTCCTACCCATCATTGTCCAGGTTAATCTGAACACACCCGTACATAACCTTGACGAAGGTCAACAAAGTAATATGACTGTCCCAAACCAACGCATCTATCTATACTATATATGAATACCCAGCAGCTACCAATCACTATGCCTTGACGAAGGTCAACAAACAAAACTTAAATACTACTGAATATTCATATGAAATGACGGAGGGCTACGAATGGTTTTGGCGAAACCGTGAACGTAGTTAACTTGAAATAATCGAAGGAACCTGATAGCTTTTAAATGGGGTGGTTTAATCTCCGTATTTTAAAAGTTTTTGTTTTGAAAAAACCGAGTGGTTTTAAAATTATTCCAACGATTCAGTTTGGGTTTATTTTCTTTGCATTGATCTAATACAATCCCATCAATTATACCTATCATCACAGAAAAAGACAAAAATACCACGTCCAATTATGACATCCGCATTCTCCACTGAGCCCCGTCTAACACCGTTAGGTTACTTAATTAACGTCAGAGCGGAGGCTGGAATAGCGTGGATACAAAACATAAGCGACGTTTATTATATAACATAAATAATAATAATCATTCGTCTGACGCAATAAATGGCATTCCAGATCACAGATGAACATATTGGATATATTAGGAATTCCGCGTTTCGTTTAAGCCTGTAACGAAAAACGGATTCCACAGTCGTGATGAATAGCCAAACCCCACCCCAGACCCCTATGGGTGCGGCAAACTGCCTGCCAAATTTCCGAAGTGAAGCAACCTCCCTCAGCAAAGTGAGTAGGCCACTCGGCACTTCAAAGAACCCGGTAGTTTGTGCACCCCACCTTGGGTCTATTCTAGGAGCAATAAACAGTAAAAGAAATAATACAACGGCAGTTACAACCTCAATCTGGATGTACCCCACAAAATAATATTACATCAAATTACAATTTACATTGAATGAAAGATAAAACACTCATTTCACATCCCCGGTTATTCATCAACGACGATCTAATAATGTTCATATACACAAACCAATCACAGATATATGCAACCCCTTCTAATCGACGTATAGCGATTAGAAGACGTTTACAAGCACATATACACATCACAAAGCTTGTAAAGTAACTGCCACATTAGAATTCCACATGCAATTAGCAAACTAAACCAATTTTTCCAAAACTTAAAAAATCCAGTGAGCTAAAGTTCCAAAAACGATCGTTTTAAGCCAATCCGGGAGTCGAAATGGACTCGAAACCCGCCCGAATCTTCGCGAAGGTGAAAATACCAAAATTAACTGTCATATGAAGGGCCTCAGGGGGGTACCCACCCTCGGAGGCTACAACGAAGTGGCCCCTAGGGGAAGGCAGACCCGAGAGCACCATTCTTGGGTGCTCTCGGGTCACCACCCCCCAAGGCCACCTTGTGGTGGTCTTGGGGGGTGGTCCCGGCCTTTGGTCCCTCTCGGTGTATCCCCAAGGAGCGCACGCTCTACCCCACGGCTTCTCGGTTCAAACCGTGAGCCTGCGGGGTGTGTAAACACCTCAAAACATCATTTTTGGAAACTGTTTTTATCTGTAGTCCGTGCGCGACAAAAACGACGGATTTTAAACATCGCTACAAGATAAGGTTTATGAGAGGCTCTGATACCACTGTAAGTCCGTGTTGCGCACCCCGCAGGTTTGCGGGGAGGAGGAAATTGCAAAAAAATGATTTTTACAGGCTTCGAAACACCGACTTGAACCAAGGATCGATCATAAACCCTAACTAGCCAAACTTATATTAGGTAAACCACAAGTACAGAAGTTTATACCTCATGTTCATGTCCTTCGAGTCTTCATTCCTCGCTGTCCTCCACCTTGTCATAGCCTCCTCGGATCGTCCGGATCGGGCGTCCTCGTCGGTCCTCCCATGCCGAAGATGATCCACCCGAAAGAATGTGCATCGAGCTCCTACCTCAACTGAACCAACCAGGGCATCAAGTTCGCTACAAATGATGTCGTAGATGATGTAGAGTATGAAGATGGAATGGATAGTCTCTTTTTACCCTAGGTTACTCAACACATGAGTGGTGTAGGGTTTGAGGTGGATGAAGATGGCTTGAGGAAAGGTTAGTGAAGATAGTATGAGAATGGATTGTGTGCTCTTGTGTTGCAAACTGAACCATATCTATCATTCCATCAATAAATCACTAATGAATAATCAAATTAGGTTCAATTTACAACAAATAAGTCATGGCCTTAAAACCTAACATGTGGCATATGAAGCCATGCTTAATTTCATGCAATTTCCACCTCATTTTCTCAATTCATAAAATGAATAATCATTTAAACAAAAATGATAAATACAAATTATGATATGTCATCTTCAAAATGCATTTTTGAACAATTTACAAAAATTCCCCTCATCCGTATATACATACCCATATCCGGATTCCGAAAAACCCGGATACAAAAGAGACGAAAACTATCCATCAGTACAATACTAGGATCTGACTTAAACCAAAACTCACTAATATTGTTCGTCCGTGCCATCATCCGAGTACACATATGTGACCAAACCCTGTCGTAAAACCATACGACCTCTACATCTTTTGCCCGATGCGGGAAAACCCTCTGTGTGGGACTCTAAAGACTCGACACTATACTGGCAGTATATTTAACCACAGGCCGCAAGTGGTACTAGCTGCACATAACGGCCCCCAGGTATATGTCGATGAGAAGGCCGATGAGAATAACTCATCCGAATTCTAATTGGGCCTATCTATGACAATCTTCGTACAGTCTGGTCTGTTCATCTAAGAGTATAGCATATCGGGCCTAGGGGGCGGTAATCGTCAGACCCCTAATAGCGCAATAAGTCATGACGGAATGTAGCCCATTACACCTTAAAAAACTACTGGAGTACCTACCAGTAAATCTCGGTTGCCCTAGCCAGGGACTTTGTGTAATGGCTCTCCAAACACAGCGCGATATCAACCCCCAATACCGGGAGAGCCGAATCCTATCTAACTGCCACTGCCTCCAAGTGCTTCGGGACTGCACCCAACTATTACCTATTTGCATTACTCCTTTAAGCGTGGTAGGGTATAATCAAAGTAGAGTGGGAACACACTCGAAGCGAAGCAGCAGTATCAAGTCAACGGACTAAGCTGTACTCATGTCACCTGGAAACTGCTACCCGACGATAGGTATAATACCCACCAACAGTTCCCGACGAGTCCTGTCCGGTATACTCATAACCTAATGAGCACCTGCATACTATCTCCAGTATGACGTACTAATGGCTATGGGACAGAGCATCTCCCCTGTTGGGATGAGAAGCGTATACACTAGTCTACTCCAGAGTATTGATGCCCTGTCTCGATAATCCTACGACCAGGAACCTATATAGGATGTGCTTATAGACTACCCAGCCCCCACTAGTGTGACTGCCATCACAATGCTGGCTCTACCAATATGTATAAGCGATATGCTAAGAAACACATGCACATATTGAGGTAGAAACAAACCAGGTAGCATAATGCCATTTTGAGCAAGACTGTTAATATATCCGTGTATATTCCAAGCTCCCATTAAGTAATATACAAACCAGTATGATACAATAATGGCCTTTAGGGCATATATCACTAACATAGACATCCAGTGACCATCCATTCTGCTTCAACATGATGAATTTCTTCTCCATCTCGGCCTTAGCAGTGGTCGGAAAATAGTGATCTAGAAAGCACGCGGAGAACGTGTTCCATCCGATAGGTTTCTGTAGTCGACTTTTCTCTACGGACCACCACGTGTGAGCCTCGTCCTCTAGCTGTATCATCACCACGCTCACTCTATCATCGTCAGGGACTTAAGCGGCCGTCAAAATTTTCTCCATGTTGATGAGCCATTGCTCATCCTCAAGTGGATCTGATGCTCCTGTGAAAATCGCTAGGTGCAGTCTCCTGCAATCAGAAACGGTACCATCCCTAGCCTATGTAGCCGGTACGAAGGCGCCCTCGAGGGAGGCGGGGATAGCCTTAGATCTCTCCAGAGTGGTAATTGCAGTCTCTTGCACCGCCTTCAATCTCTCAGCCAAGAGATCGATCTTCCTCTCTTGAGCCTGTGCTAGGGTTGTTAGTGTGCTGAGGATCTTCTCGGTACGATCGTGGGAACCGGCACCTGAGAAGTTGCCCGAGATGTCCATATCTCTGAAAGATGATCAAGAAAAGGAATCAAATTCAAGCAAGGATTATAGGATAATTCAACGAGGATTAGAAAAAATGAAAATGAAATGTAATAAAGCATAAACCAAGTGTGTAACTCAATCTAAGGATCCCTCGACAGAACTGTAATTTCATCCTAACCTGGATCTGATACCAACAAAACCATGTCATGCCCTGCTTTCCAAAATACGGAATGCGAGGGTTGACTATGCCAGCCATGCTCCTACGGTCAAGGAATAACCCCGCCGTAGTCACACTTCGGCTTCTAGTATTATATGGTAACCAGTAAAACAGCCCTAAAGTAAAACAAAACACAGTTCATAACTTTATTACAATAAAATAAAGAGAGTTCAGGATACATTTATTTGCATGAAAGAAATAACTGACTAAGGAAATAATTGTGTTCTTATAGCAAGAAAAAGGCGATGGCGCTGATGTTACGGTCTAGACCTCCGCGGTCTCGAATAGCAGGTTCAGCTCCTGGGCTGGATCCATTTCGTCCTCTGAGCATGCACACTCAGGTCGTTAGGGCAACACATATAGCAATAAATATATAGTGTGCCAGGAATATGTATGCCCTAGAGGCCATTATTGTATATTATAGTGGATACTTGGACATATATATCGAGGACTTTCTTGCTCGACATGATAGTATGCTATCTGGATACTCTTTATCTTAATATGTACACTTGTATTACTATATTGTCTCTCTGATACATGTTGATAAAGCCCTCAGGATGTTGGCTTGACTACCAGGACTATGATGCAGATCATACTAGTAGGGCTTGTATAGTCCGCAAGCACATCCTTTAGTATTTCCTAGTCGAACGAGTATCAAGACAGGGTATCGATATTCCAGAGTAGACTAGTGTGTACGTTTCTTGACCCTGTATGGGGCGATGGTTGATCCCACAACCATTGGTGTTTGACATCAAAGATTGTATACAGGTGCTGATTGATCTTTAAATCTCGATGTCGTGTTTAGAAATGATGTTTCACAATCAAAGAAATTTGTAAACCGCAATCAATAACGGTGTCAATTGTAGGTTCGTTAGCGAGTGCGGATCGTCTACAGGGAAAGTGAGATTTGCCCGTATTTATTTTAGTTGAGTCGAAATTTAAAGGAAAGAAAAGAAAATTTGATTCAAGATTTATGAATTTTAGCTTCAAGGATTAAGAGAAAATAAAGATCAAGAAATCAAGAATCAAGAATCGTCCAATTTGAATTAGTTATCAAGATTTGTAGAGAGGCTCATAGGAATCGATCGAATCGATAGTGAGGATGAAGACTTGTGATTACGTATTCTTATCCATTGATGATTTGTTGCTAGAATGATGACGATCAACGAGAATTAGGGATCTCTTGCGGAAACTAGGGTTTCATCATCTATCCCTTGTCCTTTCGTTGATTTTCATTCACATTCTAGCTTCTAGGAAATTCAAGCATCGATCGTTGATCACTAATTAAAAGCGAAAACATTCAAGAAAGCATCTCGCTCGAAACTAGCTTGTCGATGATTCAATTTACTAGAGTTCACAAAACTCATAGTACTTAAGAATCGTTCAAGAATGTAATCATCGTCATCTATCAATTTTCTCGATTCCTCCACGAGCTGAATGTTTACTCAAACATCATGACAAAGAACACAATCAAGAATTGAGAACCCATCATAATGCTCAAATATAAAGATAAGCAAGATAAAGAAATTTCACCTTTTATTGTTCAACAATTCCGTTACAATTCGCTCAAGAACTACAAGAATTAAGGAAAGAACTCGATCATCGAATTAGCTTCGCATCGTCTCCGTGAGTCGCGGATCATCTTGGATCACTTGCTCGGTTGAAGATCGGCGTCGCTTCTAAATGGTTGAAGGCTTCTTGCTTGATTTGTACTCGGAGATCTTGAATTTGGCTTTTGGTAATTAGATTAGAGTTTGGATGCACAAGTTGTGTTTGGAATTGGAGAACTTTCAACAACCTTAGAATGAAGCCCTTGGGTATCCTTTTATAGCCTTCTTCTTCTTTAGCTTCCCCTAGAAGCTTGATTAGGGTTAGCTTCCTTTAGAAGCTAGGTTTAGTTTAGCTTCTCTCGCAAGCTTGGTAGTTGAGTAGAAGCTTCTAGAGTTAGTTAGTTAGCTAGCTTCCTTGATAAGCTTGGTTGTTAGGAAGAACCTTCTAGGTTTAGCTAGCTTATTTGAGAAGCTTGGAAGTATTTAGCTTGTACAAGAAGCTTTGTTATTCGGACAGAAGCTTCTGAAGATTTCTGGAGAACGAGGTGGCCTGAGGAAGTTTGCCAATTGAAAGGAGAAACCTGCAATTGTAATTTGCTGACGACATACTGACGTGGCCGCGGATCCGCCCATTCGGCCGCGGATCCGCGGCCGTTTGAAGAGCTTGCTGCATGGAAATTCTAAGGTAGTTTGTTGCTGGCTTTAGGGATGCTTCCTGATGTCTGGAATCTTATAATTCTTTCTTGTTCACTGCCAGATCACAAGTCTTGGACTTGGCATATTTTTATCAGCACTTTTAGCAGTTTCTGCTCTTTTCCTGGAATTTCCTGCACAGAATCTCGAGACAAGTGTTGCGATATACGGAAGATCATGCGTGCAATAATAAACACTCAATTTCCCTCAAAATGCCGGTTATAATGTATAACACATGTTATTTGGTATTTTGCAGTCAATTTGCTAATATGTGCTATATTCATACCGAAGACTTTTAGATGATTGCAAATAGTAGGGAACTTGATGTGTTAAAAATGCAATATTTTCGACTGATCAGGTGCTCATTAGAAAATGGGTACACCGAACAGGACTCGCCGAAAACTTCTAGATGGTACCATACATTTCGTCAAATAGCAGTTCTCTGGTGACACCTGTAAAGGTTAGTCTGTAGATCCGAGATCGTTATAGTGTCTTGTGTGGTTCCCACTGTGCTTTGATTTCCTCCCTACCACGGCTCAAAGGAGTCGTGCAAACAGGTGAATTTTGGGTACAATCCCGAATCACATGGAGGCAGTGAGCGATAGGAGGGGTTCGTCTCTACCGGTATTAGGATTTGATGTTGCGCTATGCTCGATTAGATATAACAGCAAGTCCATGATCAGGGATGATGAGATTTACTGGTAAGTGTTATTGGTAGTTTCTCAAACGGTTATAGGCCACATATCGGCATGACTTATCAATTTACTGGGGTCTGACAATTCCACCCCTAGACTTGGTATGTGTTGCTTATAGGCTCTACGGGATTTTGGATATGTTTGCTTGTTGATCTTCTGTCCGTTCAATACCTGGATAGCCGTTACATCCAGCTAATACCGCTGACGGCTTGTGGGTGTCTGATGTGATCATTAACTACTGCTGGCATATTGACAAGTCTTTAGAATCCCATACAGAGGTTTCCTAGCTCATGCGAAATGAAGTAGGGCATATATGATGATATGTGCGAGAGCTTGATTTAATATGAGTATGTGATACCGTATTCTAATCTAGCGATATTTGATATCGGTTAGATTATATGTGATATAACCGGATTATTGAATCAAGTGTTGATTCAATAATTTGTTTTATGTATATATATTTGATATCGGCCAATTATATATGATATGATCGTATTTTTGAATAAGTGTTGATTTATTAACTAATATTGAATATAAACCGGTTGTATGTGATATGACCGGATTATTGAATCAAGTGTTGATTTAAATTAATATGATAGACTTTGATATATGATATTAGTTGGTTATATATGATATAACCGGATTATTGAATCAAGTGTTGATTTAATAATTTAATATATATTTCTATTTGATATACAAATTATATTAACTAATATTAGCTCACTTAAACATTTTCTTCTCTTTATACATAGTTGTATATATATGTGATATATATAAATATATGTATTTATATTTTGTATCATGATTGATGATACATAGAACTAGAATGTATGAGAATTACACATGAAGTGAGATGAGTGGATAATGATTTAATTAATGAATTAAAAGGAAAAGGAAATGAGTCATTACTTGGAGATGCTTGTAGAAGTCTTGAGAAGCCATGACT
Organism: Agapanthus africanus; assembly: GCA_030015575.1. Taxonomy (NCBI): domain Eukaryota; kingdom Viridiplantae; phylum Streptophyta; class Magnoliopsida; order Asparagales; family Amaryllidaceae; genus Agapanthus; species Agapanthus africanus. The sequence continues at coordinate 397,861,531 of CM057343.1, forward strand.
CATCACTTCTCTTTTGGCATTATTCATTGATATTTATCACTATCTCATTCTTATCTAATCACTTCACCTCATGGTTTCCTCTTTCATCCAAGTTCATCTTCTTCTTCACTTGCTCTCTAGTTTTTTTTCTTGAGGTGAGAAAAGAAAAAGAAAAGAAAAGAAGAAATTAAATTGAGCAAAATTCCTACTTCATCAACCTACTCTTTTCTAGCCCATTAGTTTAGGTTGTTTGCTTCACTAATTCCTTGATTAGTGAAGAGTGAGCTTGAGTGAGAGAGACTTCAAAGTGGATCATCTTCGGCTTCGAAGACTACAAAGCAAACGCATTTCTTTCTCAAGTGGAGTCAAAGAAGAGTTCTAGGGACCACTACTTGGCGCTTTAGAAGTGAAGGACCAGTTTACAAAGGTTGTAAACCCTCATCACTTAGTGTAGAACTTGTTTTCTTTTTTCAAAACCCTAATTCTCTAGTCCGATTCTAAGTTAATATAGCTTAGACCTCTAAATTTTTTAAAATTGCATACTTGATACTTGTATAAACCTAGTAGAGGTCCTAAGACATATTTTCATAGTATCAGATCCAAGCTAGAGACTTAGGTGTAGTCTAGACGACGTTAAAGTGTTCGATCGAAGTTTCGAAACCCGAAAATCATGGTTTCTGTCCATTTTTTCAAATGTTACAATTTTACAGATTAAAAATTCTCAAAAAATCATGTTGGTAATTGTATAGAGCCCTAAGAAGAACGAGTGCCTAACTCCATCAAATGGCCACGAAACCGCTGCCTAAACCTTAGTTTGGCCACGGTTCCACCGCCGATTTGAGGAGTTGTGAACTCGTCTTTCTTCTGCTTGTCCATTATGTCATTTTGGACTTTCTGGGTATTTTTAGTGAGACTCAAGTTGTCTAGATCTCTGTGATTTTCTGGTGTTTGAAATATCGATCGAAATGTTTAACATCGTCTAGATAGTTGGGATATGTGATACAATTTTTTGAATCCACATTGATTAGTTTTGTGAAAACTAGTTATCGTTTTGTAAATCTAGCGTTTTAGTCTCATTTGATGGATTGCCATGGAGTTTCAATTCGGATCAAAACTCCATCGCAATCTCGTATTATTCATGAACGCTCGCCGGGAAACACTACTAGATAGCCATGCCCCATAGCCCTGACCAAGTGACTATAAAAGCACCCCATGGCCAAAAGCATCCACTCGGATGCTCGCGGCCGCTGTGTTCCGCCCAAGTGCACTTCGTTGACGACATCGGGCGTGCGGCCATCTACTAAGTTCCCGACGAGCTTTCGATCATTTAATCGGGAATCTTGTTGAATTGCCTCACTTGTTTTTGAAAAGTTTTTTCAATTCGAGACTTAAATGCAAGGTTTATAGGGTTAGGCATGAAATTCGGAATATATGATATTCTGGATTTATGATTTCTAAGGATGATGCGGATTCTAATTATTGTAGTTTTCAATTCTTTTCTGCGACCATAAGTGTAATACGTGGCAGTATCCCCGATCTCATTGCTATACGTCAACGACATTAAAGATACACATATTTACTTACGTTGATGACATATGATGTTATTGTATGTCGATGTCGCGCACTCCACGGGTTCGTGGGAAGGTGGAATTTACAAAAAACGATTATCAAAGCTTCACAACACCGACTAAACTCCAGGATCTTTACGAAAACCTTAATTAACTAAACTACTTGGAGATTTAACTATTGTAAGTCAGCGTTACACACCCCACAAGATGCATGGAGGCGGAATAGGTAAAACAATCATTTTGTTCAAGGTAATATCGACTAACTTTACGGATCTTTGCTAAACCCTAACTAACAAACTATCTAGAAGTGCTAAACTACTATGATAGATGATTATACCTCAAGATACTAGTCCTTCTTGTTCTTGTTGTTCACCTCCTCGTCGGCCTCGTCGATGTGATAGAAGATCCACCCGAGAGTTCCTTCTCCAAGTTTTAACCTCTAACTTGAGCTAACTAAGTGGCTAGGATTGCTAATCCAAGTGACCTAGAAGATATAGAAGCGGATTAAGGATCTATTAGTCTTTCTAACCCTTAGGATCTCAATACATGAGAGGATTAGGGTTAGCTTGATGAAGAGGAGAGCTTGAGGAGAGAGAGTGTGTATATGAAAATGAAATGAATTATTACTCATTTGTGAATATATGAAGCATGATAATTATCCAAATAATAATATACAATAATAACAACCATGCTTCATTAACTCACTTTGGATGAATCATCTTATAAGTCATTAAAACAATTAATGCTTCATTAACTCACTTTCATTAACTCACTTTGGATGAATCATCTCATGAGTCATTAAAACAATTAATGCTTCATTAACTCACTTTGGATGAAAGCAAATAACACATAAGCTCTCCACCTCATTTAGTTTAATTCATAAATGAATTAAATCTAAATGAGTCACCTTTCTTCTAGAAGCTTCTCGACTAATTACGAGAATGCCCCTCCCATCCGTATTTACGAAAAACACGGATATATTGAGACTGCATAAATCCAATAATCCAATACTAAAATCTGGCTTAAACTAAAGCCCGCTAGTATAATCTGTCCGAATATCATACGTGCACAAGTATACGTATATGTCTGAACCCTGTCGTAAAACCATACGACCTCTATATCGTTTCGCCTAAAGCAGGGAATGTTGGAGATAGTGCCCTCAAAGTCAATTATTGGATCGCAGGTACGTGATTGCAATGATTGAGGCAAGACCTATACCGATATAACAGTCTTACTCGAGATGATAGTATGCTAACTGGTTTGTCTTTATCATCGTATATATGCTTTAGTTCACTATTGCATGATTGATAGAGCCCATAGGATTCTTGCTTGACTACCAGCAGTATGATGGCGATCATATACGTGGGAGCTGGGGTCTGTAAGCACATCCTTAAAGTGTCCCTAGTCGTGGGAGTTTCGAGACAGGGCATCGATACTCCAGAGTAGAGTAGTGTAAACAGTCGAGACCCCGACGAGGGGCGGTGGCCGGTCTCACAAGCCACTGGTGTCAGTTGGATCACCTAAGATGTATACAGGTGCTCATTGGATTATGAGTACACCGGACAGGACTCGCCGGGAATCTGCTAGTTGGTATTATACATATCGTCAGATAGCAATTCCCTGGTGACATGTGTACAGGTTAGTTCATCGACCTTAGATCGTCATAAGTCTCGTGTGAGTTCCCACTGTGCTTAGATTACTACCCTACCACGCTCAAAGGAGTTGTGCAAACAGGTTTTAGTTGGGTACAGTCCCGAGCCACATTGGAAGCAAGTGAGCGGATCGTCGGGGATTCGTCTCTCCCGGTATTGGGGGTTGATGTCGCGCAGTGCACGGGTGGCCATCACTAGGAATCCTCGGCCGAAGTAGTGAAGAATTGCTGATTGGGATCAGTAGTTTCTCAGGTGGTGATAGGCTTCATGCCGACACGATTTATCGCGTTATTAGGGGTCTGACTTTATCCACCCCCTAGACTCGATATGCGATACTCTTTAGACGAATGGACCGGACTGTATACACATTGTCACCGTCAGGCTCAGTAGGGTTTATAGATGAGTTCGCTCGTCAGCTTCCCTTCAAATCAATACATAGGCGAAACGTTACGTGCAGCTTGTACCTCTGACATTCTAGGGGTTATACCCAGTGCCAGTGTGTTGATGAGTCATTAGAGTCCCCCGCAGACACTTTCCCAAGTTCGGGCGAAACGTTGTAGAGGCCGTATGGTGATATGGCAAGGTTCGAAAAAAGCACGTGCGTTTTCGCACGTGTCGTTTTTCGGGCAGATAATACTGGTAGGCTTTGGTTTAAGCCGGAACCCAGTATTATACTGTGTAGATATAATATCTTTGTCTCAGTTGCATTTGTATTCGGTAGTAATACAAATGCAGGTATGTTTATACCATTACGGGGTTATCCTGAAATTCGTTTCAGGATCACTTTTGGAAGTTACCAGTTTCCAGTTTTCTATCAGCCGTATTTTGACATTCGGTTAAATGCGGATTTATCTTTTCTTGATGAGGGTGAGTCGTGTTTCTAGAAGGTTCTAGAATGGTGACTAGGATGGTGAGGTGGATTAGTGCATTAATGGTCATTTAATGCTTGTGATGACAAGGTTAAGTGATTCATTGTTTTCTTTAATGAGTTCACACTAGATGTTAAGGTGACTCATTCTCTTCATGAATGTTCTTTGGCTTATGATCACCTCCCCCTCTCCTACACTCACCTCCCTCTTCTCCTATAAGTGGCCGCTCCCCTCTCTTGGCTCATGGTTGTTGTTTGAAAAGATTAAGGTTTTTGGTTCATGGAAATTGATATACTCCATTTCTCATTTCGTATCGATCCAAAAGGCAACTTCATTAACCGTTCGTCCATAGCCTTGGACGTAACGAGACAAAGTGTTCTACTCATTCTCTACTTCATCTTGGTCGTCTCTTTTAGCAAACTTGACGATCGAGTTGTCTCGGTTCAGAGGCGGGAGCCCGTTTAAAGATCCATTGACGTGGTGCCACCTGGACGACAAGATTGGAGATCGAGAAGATCGGAGCAGCCGCAACAAGCGTGGGATGATGGTTGAAGACCGAAGGACTCGGATCGTTCGGCATAACTCTTCTACCCACTTTGTAGTTTGTTAGTTTAGCTTTAATGGCAGATCCGGGTTATAGTACGCGATAGCGCCAGTTGTAAAAAGTTTTTGTTCCGCATTTGGCGTCTTTAGACAGCCGGGGCACTACCGTGGACTTACATTGGTATCAGAGCCTCACCATTAAGCTATACCAACTTGTGCTAAAGCGTTTAAAATATCGATCGAACGAATTTCCGAAATCGCAATTTTCTGGCACCTGAGTTTCTGTCGATTTTTTAAAAGGCCTAAAAATTATTTTGCATATCACAGAAAACTAAGCAGGCAATTATAAGCAAACTGGTGAAATTTGGTCATATGATCCCACAGAACGGCCGTGGATCCGCGTCCCAAACCAAGGTTTGGCCGCTGATCCGCCGCGTTTTTGTGGGAACAGTGCCCCAAATTTTTCCAGTGAGTTTAACAAGGGAAATTATGGTTTTTGGTATATTTTTTTTTGGCCCAAATTTTGTTACTGTACACCAGATGTACGTGGGGCCCACTTCGGGAAATTTAGTCGATCGAAATTTTAAATTTGTTAATATGCAGTATTTACATTATATCTCCGACCAGGAATGTCATTTGATCGGTAAACCGCATCTGATTGCTATACTTCTTTTAGACGGGTTTGCGAACGTGACATTCACGTTGATGTTCTGTGTGGTACTGTAATGTTGCGGATATGTCGTGATGGATAGCAGGGTGCAATGATAGTGCAGTTTGGATTTATTTGTACATTTGATATTGCGGGGCGAGCGTCCAACATGTGGACTGCCGTTACTGCCTGTTTGTATAATATTCTTTTAGGGCACGACCGGGTCGAGGTCAATGTACCCGTTGTACATATTTTTAATTCTGTACTAGGTTTATCCCACGAAAGAGTGCACGGATAGCCGGGTTCTGGAGGGCAACGGATCCGTATCTCATGGCTTTGAGAGGTAAAGGGACCTCACTCTAGAATTGGCAGACTATTCGCCACACTCGTAGGGGGTACAGGTTGACCCAAGGAGGGGTGCTCAATTTACCGGTTTCCGTGAAGTGTCGGGTGTTCCATTCACTATGCTGTGGGGACTACCTCGCTTCAGGTTTTGGCGGGTAACTTGCCGCACCCGTAAGGGTCTAGGTTTCATTGCACAGGCTATCCACACGACCAGGGGAACGTCGGGTTTCAGCAGCGGCTCTATGAAACTCGGGGATCCCAGATTATCTGTATTGTTCTGTGATGCTTATTACTTTTCTATAATGTTGCATATTATCACGCCTGGAGCTATTATTGTATATTGGTATATATACTATTAGATGTTGTATATGTTTTACACCCGCCCTAGTCCAGCCCCCGCTCTGTCATTAGTTAAGTAACCTAACGGATGATGACGGGACCCAGTGACGAATGCGAATGGCATATACGTACATTTTATTTTCGTTCTTTTCTGGTGTGATTGATTGATGGGACTGCATTGATTCTTATCAATGAAAGGATAAAACAAACCTATATTTGATGTTGTTGGAACAAATTTTAAAAAGTGTTATTACAAAGATGTTTCCTTTTGTTTTGCACGGTGATATTCAGTTAGAATATCCCGCACCTCATTCGACGAGGCAAGGGCCGAGATCCTTTCACCGGGAGTGACCCCTTGGGCATCGTTGCCCACCCCGGTACTTGCGGGGAGGTGGAAAACGGAATAAAAATCGGATTTTTATGAGCTTAGGCAACATGGACTAGACTATGAAGGATCTTTGTTAAACAAAAACAAGCTAAAGCTAACTAGAAACTAGCTAAGTGCTAGAAAGGTTATACCTTGGGCTTTAAGTCCTTCTCTCCTTGCTCCTTGGAGTGGTGGAAGGAGGTCACCTTTGTCGTCTTCTCCCGTCAAAGAAAGATCCATCCGAAAGCCTCAACCTTTGGTTTCAACTCCAAGCTAGAAGTAACTAGGGTGCAAGAAGTGCTAATCCTTGAACCCTAGATGAGAGTAGAGATTATCAAGAGAGGGTTTTTCTCAAGCTCAAGTGTTTCTCAACACATGAGAGGGGAGAGCTTGAGGGAGAGGAAGAACAAGAGAGAGAATGTGAATAATAGAATGAGAGAATAATATGAAGCATTCTCTCATATATGTGAATTATTGTAATTAGAAAATTAGTGAGATAATTGTCATGGCTTAATCAAGACATGACCATTATCATTTCATTATTAATGCAAATTGCAAGGATCAAAGAGCATCTTCCAAATGAAATGATGATGGTCAAAGTGTCAACAAGGTCAACAAGTCAAGATAGGTCAAATGGTCAACAACCATAACCATGCAGAATTATTAAACTAAAATCAATTAACAATAACACACACATAAACATTAGGGTTAATAAAATGACAATAGTCATTAACCCTAATCAAAGTCCTCTCCCTCTGTCTCAAGCAACTGTGCATACGCACCCGTATTCGTGATCCGAGGAACACGAATACAATGAGAAAAAGCCAATCCCAAATCATATACTAGGATCCGGCTTAAACCAAAGCCCGCTAGTATAAGCTGTCCGGACAGCAAACGTGCACAAGTGCGTGGATGTGAACGAACCCTGTCGCAAAACCATGCGACCTCTACTCATTTTGCCTAAAGGCGAGTAGCTCTCTGTGTGGGACTCTAAAGACTCGACACTACGCTGGCAGTGGGTTTAACCACAGACCGCAAGCGGCACTAGCTATACGTAACGGTCCCCAGGTAGATGTCGATAAGAAGACTGACGAGGTGAACCCCATCTGAACTCCTACTGAGCCTGTATGTGACAATCTCCGTACAGTCCGGTCTGTTCGTCTGATACATCGCATGGCGGGCCTAGGGGGGCGGTGAACGTCAGTCCCCTAATAGCGGTACAAGTCGTGTCGGAGTGTAGCCCAGAACACCCTGAGATAACACTGGAAACCTACCAGTATATCTCGCTTGCCCTGGCCAGGGACTACTCGTGTAATGGCTCTCCTGGACACAGCGCGATGTCAACCCCCAATACCGGGAGAGACGAATCCTGTCTAACCGTCACTGCCTCCAAGTGCTTCGGGACTGCACCCAAAAACTACCTGTTTGCACGACTCCTTTGAGCCGTGTTAGGGTTGTAATCAAAGTGCAGTGGGAACACACTCGAGGCGAAGTGACAGTGTCAAGTCAGCGGACTAAGCTGTACTCATGTCACCTGGGAACTGATAACCGACGATAGGTATAATACCAACCAACAGTTCCCGACGAGTCCTGTCCAGTGTACTCGTAACCTAACGAGCACCCGCATACTATCTCAAGTACGATGTACTGACGGCTGTGGGACAGACCGTCTCCCACGCTGGGATGAGAATCGCATACGCCAGTCTACTCCGGAGTATCGATGCCCTGTCTCGATAGTCCAACGACTGGGGACCTGTATAAGGATGTGCTTATAGATCACCCATCTCCCACGAGTGTGAGCGCCATCACAACGCTGGTAATCAAGCAAAGATCCTAAGGGCTCTACTAATATGTATATCAGCGATATGCTAAAAGAAACACATGCACATATTAAAGCAGAGACAAACCAAGTAGCATACTACCATTTCGAGCTAGATTGTATATACAACTGTGAATATCCCAAGCTTCCATCAAGTAATATACAAGCTAGTATGATACAGTAATGGCCTCTAGGGCATATACACTAACAATCTCCCACTTGCACTAAGGCCATGTACTGGCGTATCGAAGACCTATCATCTCGATCAACCGCTCGAACTGAGTCTGTGGCAAGGCCTTGGTGAATGGATCTGCTGTGTTATCTTCTGAAGCAACCCTCCGAACCTCGATCTCCTGGCGATCCATGATCTCCCTGATCAGGTGATACCGCCTCAAGATGTGTCTGGATTTCTAATGGGACCTGGGTTCCTTCGCTAAAGCTATAGCCCCGTTGTTGTCGCAATACATAGGTATTGGGTCAACAATGGACGGAACCACCTGAAGTTCTCTCAAGAACTTCCTCATCCAGACAGCTTCTTTTACGGCATCAGATGCAGCGATGTATTCCGCTTCCATAGTCGAGTCAGCAACGGTTTCCTGTTTGGAGCTCTTCCAACACACCGCCCCTCCATTGAGGGTAAAGACAAAACCCGACATGGACTTGGAATCATCCTTGTCACTCTGGAAGCTGGAGTCAGCAAAGGCCTCAATCTGGAGGTCTTTTCCGCCATACACCAAGAACATCTCCTTAGTCCTTCTCAGGTACTTGAGAATGTTCTTTACTGCTATCCAATGTTTCTCCCCAGGGTTTGACTGATACCTGCTTACCACACTCAGTGCATAAGCCACATCCGGTCTGGTACACAACATCGCATACATTATAGAGCCTACCGCAGAAGCGTAGGGTATAATAGACATGCGATCCCTCTCCAAATCAGTCTTGGGAGACATCTCTTTGGAGAGGGTGATCCCGTGACAAGCCGGTAGATTACCGCGCTTGGAATCTTCCAAACAGAATCTCTTCAATATGGTGTCGATGTACCTGGACTGCGAAAGTCCTAATATTCTCTTGGATCTGTCATGGTAGATCCGGATACCCAGAATGTATGAGGCATCACCCAGGTCTTTCATGGAGAACCTGTGTGACAAGAACCCCTTGACAGATTGTAGCATAGGAATGTCATTTCCTATTAAGAGAATGTCATCCACGTATAAAACGAGGAATACTACAGTTCTCGCTGCAAATCTACAATAGATGCATGGTTCATCTGGATTTTTGATGAAGCCAAATTCCTTGACCGTCTCATCAAAACAGATCTTCCAACTCCTCGATGCTTGCTTTAGTCCATAAATGGACTTAAGCAACTTCCACACCTTTCCGCTGCTCTCACTCTGAATGAAACCCTCTGGCTGGTCCATATAGACACACTCCTCTAAATGTCCATTTAGAAAAGCTGTCTTTACGTCCATCTGCCAAATCTCATAATCGTGGAAGGCAGCAATGGCAAGAAGGATCCGAATGGATTTCAGCATAGCTACTGGAGAAAAGGTTTCGTCATAGTCCAAACCAGGTCGCTGACGAAAACCCTTTGCTACCAGTCTAGCTTTATAGGTCTCAACCTGTCCATCTACACCAATCTTCCTTTTGAAGATCCACTTGTATCCTACGGGTTTTACCCCATCTGGAGCAATGTCCAACGTCCATACTTTGTTGGTGTACATGGACTCCATTTCGGTCCGCATTGCATCCAGCCATTTTACCGAGTCGACGCTCTGAATGGCTTGCTGGAAGCTAGTAGGCTCATCAAAATCTATGATGCAATCCTCTCTATCCCCGTCAATGAGAAAACCGTAGTATCTCTCGGGCGGATGAGACTGCCTACTACTTCTGCGGAGCGGCGTGGGAATGTCCTGACCTTTCGAACCCTCTAGTTCTACTAAGCTTTCAGTAATAGCTCGTAGTTCTGTAATTTCTTCAAGTTCTATTGCGCTCCCACTTAATTCTTTTTCTATGAACTGGTGTTCTAGAAAGTGGGCATGGCGAGAAACAAATACCTTTTGTTCCTCTTCGCAATAGAAGAAATATCCCTTGGAGTTCTTTGGATATCCCACAAACTTGCACTGTACTGAGCGTGCCTCGAGCTTGTCCGCATGCTGCTTTTTTACAAAAGCTGAACATCCCCATGTCTTAATGTGATTAAGATAGGGTCTCTTCCCACACCACATCTGATATGGTGTAGTAGGCACAGTCTTAGTTGGAACCCGGTTCAAAAGGTATGCAGCTGATTCTAGCGCATATCGCCAAAACGATCGCGGCAACTCAGCGTTACTCATCATGGACCGTACCATATCCAATAGGGTTCGGTTCCGTCTCTCCGATACACCGTTATGTTGCGGAGTGTATGGAGGAGTAAGCTGAGAGAGAATTCCATTCTCTTTTAAGTAACCCAGGAACTCGGCACTCAAGTATTCACCACCTCGTCAGATCTCAGTGCCTTGATACTTTTGCCTGTTTGTTTTTCTACTTCATTCTTATATTCCTGGAATTTTTCAAAAGCTTCGGATTTATGTTTCATTAAGAAGACATAACCGTACCTTGAAAAGTCATCCATAAAAGTAATGAAGTAAGAATAACCGCTTCGTGCATGTGTAGACATTGGACCGCACACGTCGCTGTGTACGAGTCCCAAGAGCTCGCTCGCTCTTACTCCGTGTCCAGTGAACGGAGTCTTTGTCATCTTTCCCTTGAGACAGGATTGACAAGTTGCATACGATTGATATTCGAACGGATCCAAATATCCTTTTGCATGTAACTTAGTCAACCTTCTCTCATTGATGTGACCCAGTCTACAATGCCATAAGAAAGATTTATTGATTTCTGGAGACTTTCTTTTGTGTGTATTCTGGACATTGAAAATCTGTGGTTGGTTTAATACGTATATACCGTTGTTCAATGTACCTGACCCAATCAAAACTTGATTAAGGTGAATGTTCACTACATTACTTACAAATGCAAATTCATAACCTTCTTTAGATAATAAAGATACAGAAATGATATTACAGGTTGCATTTGGTACATAATAACAACTACGCAAAACCAAAAAGTGTCCATCCGACAATCCCAGGTGATAGTCCCCCACGACCTCAGCATCCATGCTAGCACCGTTTGCAACTCTGAGGGTCATGTCACCTGCTTTCAAAACTCTACGCTTTCTCAACGCCTGTAAAGAATTACAGATATGAGATCCTGATCGGGTATCCAATACCCAGGATGTAGAGTTTATTGACAGACAGTTTTCAATAACATACACACCTGAAGCTGAAGCTGCAACTCGCTTCAAATCCTGTGTTCTGGCCTTCCAAGCCTTGCAATCCTGTTTCCAGTGACCACTTTTGTGACAATAGAAGCATTCTTCCTTCCCCACCAGCTTTCCCGCTATCTTTGTTGCTTTTCCTTTTCCCTTCGGATCCACTTTACCGACACCGCCTCTTGGTTTGGCGGGGGCTTTCTTCTTCTTACCCTTGGCTTTCACCCTTGATCTAGAAGAGGAAGATCCTCCTACAAATAAAGTGGATGTCTCCCTACTTTTCTGTAGGGTGCCCTCAGCACTCCTCAACATGTTCAGAAGTTTGGAAAGTTCAACCTCCTTTCCTTGCATGTTGAAGTTAGGAATAAACTGGGCGTAAGTGGAAAGAAGGGACTGGAGAATCAAATCAGTATAGAGTTCATTCTCCAACGTGGTCCCAAGGTCCGCGAGCTCCTCTATGTAGCCAATCATCTTCAGCACGTGTTCCGCTACCGATGATCCGACGGCCAACCTTACCGAAAACAACTTCTTCGACACTTCGTATCTTGCGATACGAGACTGCTCTTCATACAGTTCTTTTGTATAAAAGAAATATGAACTCTAGGTCCATATTCTCGTGCCTCCTCTGATGTTCATTGTCCATCGAGGCAAGTACGAGGCATTTGGCCTTCACGCAATCTATTTCCCAGGTCTTATAGATTTCCCTATCTACGACACTGGTTTTGGGACCTGGGACAGGGGGAGCTTTGGTGGTAAGGAGATACCCCAGCTTGTCGTAAGTGATTGCCATCTTGACATTCCTGAGCCAATCTTTGTAGTTTGGTCCTGTCAATATGTTTTTATCTAGTAATAACTTAAGTCCGGTCATGTTGAATGGTCGCTGCAATTAGGAGAGAGAAAAGAAACACTTTAGCATGATGCTCTTGCAAGTTTAGAGTGGTTTTTAGTTTGTCTAAACTGGATGGCTCCCACTGTCTCTCGAATCCCTTCTCAAACCGTAAAGAAAGGATTAGTCAGGATCAATCTCACCGTACAATACTTGCTTAACCGTTCAGCCAGGCCAGTGTCGGTACTTCGAGGGAGGTTTTCCAACGCTTTCGCGAAGTTCCTTAATTAAGTAACCTCTTTTCCCTGTGGGCGTAGCCCCGCTAACACCTTTCTAGACACCTACTAAGTTTATAGCATTGATCGTTAAGTGAGAGTTTTCCCGAGGAGTAGCATATACTCACAGTAGGATCGGGATCCAAATATCATCGCGTGATAAAACCGAAGGAATCCTACCAGAATTATCACACTCCAAATGGTATGCAGCGCTAGCAAGTTTCAGTACTTATGAAACTCCCGATGTGGATTTTTGCCCCATGCTCTTATGACCTTAACTTTGGCTAAAATATCATAAGTCACATGTCAAGTTCTACCCGTCATTCTCCTGGTTAATTTGGACCCACCCGTACCTACCCTTGACTTTGGCCAAAATGGCGGCACGACTGTCCCAAACCAACGCATCTATCTATGCTGCACATGAATACCCAATAGCTACCAATCACTATGCCTTGACTTTGGCCAAAATACATAGCTTGAATACTTTTTGACCATTCATGTGGAATGACGGAGGGCTACGAATGGTTTTGGCGAAACCGTGAATGTAGTGAACTTGATATAATCGATGGAACGAGATAGCTTTTAAAAGGAGTGGTTCAAGCTCCGCGTTTAAAAGTTTAGTTTTGAAAAGAACCGAGTGGTTTTCAAAGTGTTCCAATCGACTTTTACTTGGTTTATTTTCTTGCATTAGTTCTTTTAATGCGTCCCATCATTTAATCCTACCATTGCAGAAAACAACCAAAATATGACGTACGCTTATGCCATTCGCATTCGCCACGGGGCCCCGTCATCACCCGTTAGGTTACTTAACTAACGACAGAGCGGGGGCTGGGCTAGCGCGGCTGTAAAACATAAGCAACGCCTAAATAGTTATCATATATAAATATATAGCAATGATAGACATTACAGATCACAGATGAATACATTGGATATACTAGGAATCCGCAATCCGTTCGAGCCTGCAACGAAAAGCGGATTACACGGTCGCGGTGAATAGCCAAATACCCCACCCAAGACCCCTACGGGTGCGGCAAACTACCCGCCAAGTACCCGAAGCGAAGCAACCTCCCTCAACACCGTGAGTAGGCCACTCGGCACTTCGAGATACCCGGTAGTTTGTGCACCCCCTCCATGGGTCTATCCTAGGAGCAAAAACAGTAAAAAGAATTATACAATGACGGCTACAACCCCGACCCGGTTGCGCGGTGATACAAATAATATTATTACATCAATTTACATATTACAATGAATGAAAGAAAAAGCAACACTCATCTCACATCCACCCCGGCTATTCATCCGCGACAATCCAACCCATTCATATACACATACCATCATCAATCACAGATCACAGATATGTATAACCCCGACTAGTCGACATATAGCGATTAGCCGACGTTCAATACATATAAACATCACAGATAAAACCTTTTAGTCAAAATGTATTGAAGTTCGATAAAAAATACGGATTTATAGGCCCCCAAAACAAAATTCTATTCTGGAAAATCTGGGCACAAATAAACCATCTTAAAAATCCCAAAACCCTACCAGATAAACACTGCACAAAACCCGGTCACGAGAAGAGCTTAAACAGCGGCGGTTCCGCGGCAAATGTATACCCATTGCCGCGGAACTGCGGCGGTTTGAAGGATTCAGGCGACCGTTTTTGGTGGGTGTCTTCATAAAACCCTGAGCCGATTTTTGGAGTAAAACTTTTTATTTTTAGAGCAGAAAAAATTTCAACAGAAAGTTAGGGTTTTGATGTTTAGGTTTTTGCGATATTTCCGATCGAACTTCCATACACTTTACTACTAAGATAGTTTAAGTTTAGTTAGGCTCTGATACCACTGTAAGTCCACGTTGCCCACCCGGTACTTGCGGGGAGGTGGAAAATGGAATAAAAATCGGATTTTTATGAGCTTAGGCAACATGGACTAGACTATGAAGGATCTTTGCTAAACAAAAACAAGCTAAAGCTAACTAGAAACTAGCTAAGTGCTAGAAAGGTTATGCCTTGGGCTTTAAGTCCTTCTCTCCTTGCTCCTTGGAGTGGTGGAAGGAGGTCACCTTTGTCATCTTCTCCCGTCAAAGAAAGATCCACCCGAAAGCCTTAACCTTTGGCTTCAACTCCAAGCTAGAAGTAACTAGGGTGCAAGAAGTGCTAATCCTTGAACCCTAGATGAGAGTAGAGATTATCAAGAGAGGGTTTTTCTCAAGCTCAAGTGTTTCTCAACACATGAGAGGGGAGAGCTTGAGGGAGAGGAAGAACAAGAGAGAGAATGTGAATAATAGAATGAGAGAATAATATGAAGCATTCTCTCATATATGTGAATTATTGTAATTAGAAAATTAGTGAGATAATTGTCATGGCTTAATCAAGACATGACCATTATCATTTCATTATTAATGCAAATTGCAAGGATCAAAGAGCATCTTCCAAATGAAATGATGATGGTCAAAGTGTCAACAAGGTCAACAAGTCAAGATAGGTCAAATGGTCAACAACCATAACCATGCACAATTATTAAACTAATATCAATTAACAATAATACACACATAAGCATTAGGGTTAATAAAATGACAATAGTCATTAACCCTAATCAAAGTCCTCTCCCTCTGTCTCAAGCAACTGTGCATACGCACCCGTATTCGTGATCCGAGGAACACGAATACAATGAGAAAAAGCCAATCCCAAATCATATACTAGGATCCGGCTTAAACCAAAGCCCGCTAGTATAAGCTGTCCGGACAGCAAACGTGCACAAGTGCGTGGATGTGAACGAACCCTGTCGCAAAACCATGCGACATCTACTCATTTTGCCTAAAGGCGAATAGCTCTCCGTGTGGGACTCTAAAGACTCGACACTACGCTGGCAGTGGGTTTAACCACAGACCGCAAGCGGCACTAGCTGTACATGACGGTCCCCAGGTAGATTTCGATAAGAAGACTGACGAGGTGAACCCCATCTGAACTCCTACTGAGCCTGTATGTGACAATCTCCGTACAGTCCGGTCTGTTCGTCTGATACATCGCATGGCGGGCCTAGGGGGCGGTGAACGTCAGTCCCCTAATAGCGGTACAAGTCATGTCGGAGTGTAGCCCAGAACACCCTGAGATAACACTGGAAACCTACCAGTATATCTCGCTTGCCCTGGCCAGGGACTACTCGTGTAATGGCTCTCCTGGACACAGCGCGATGTCAACCGCCAATACCGAGAGAGACAAATCCTGTCTAACCGTCACTGCCTCCAAGTGCTTCGGGACAGCACCCAAAAACTACCTGTTTGCACGACTCCTTTAAGCCGTGGTAGGGTAGTAATCAAAGTGCAGTGGGAACACAC
The DNA here is from genome assembly GCA_030015575.1 of Agapanthus africanus. Classification (NCBI taxonomy): domain Eukaryota; kingdom Viridiplantae; phylum Streptophyta; class Magnoliopsida; order Asparagales; family Amaryllidaceae; genus Agapanthus; species Agapanthus africanus. Next base: position 397,877,408 of record CM057343.1, read on the forward strand.
TCGAGGCGAAGTGACAGTGTCAAGTCAGCGGACTAAGCTGTACTCATGTCACCTGGGAACTGATAACTGACGATAGGTATAATACCAACCAACAGTTCCCGACGAGTCCTGTCCAGTGTACTCGTAACCTAATGAGCACCCGCATACTATCTCAAGTACGACGTACTGACGGCTGTGGGACAGACCGTCTCCCACGCTGGGATGAGAAGCGCATACGCCAGTCTATTCCGTAGTATCGATGCCCTGTCTTGATAGTCCAACGACTGGGGACCTGTATAAGGATGTGCTTATAGATCACCCAGCTTCCACAAGTGTGAGCGCCATCACAACGCTGGTAATCAAGCAAAGATCCTAAGGGCTCTACTAATATGTATATCAGCGATATGCTAAAAGAAACACATGCACATATTAAAGCAGAGACAAACCAAGTAGCATACTACCATTTCGAGCAAGATTGTATATACAACTGTGAATATCCCAAGCTTCCATCAAGTAATATACAAGCTAGTATGATACAGTAATGGCCTCTAGGGCATATACAATAACAGGCATAAGTTTACGTCAGGGTAATAACTTCAATATAGTCGATTACAAGTTGCTTTGTATCGCGGTATTCAGTTGGAATATCCTGCACCTCATTCCACGAGGAAAGAGCCGAGATCCCTTCACCCGGAGTAACCTCTTTAGCAAAACGTTTTCGTCACTATATTTTATAAAAAGCAATCAGGTTCCTTCAGCGATATCAAATTCATTACGTTAAAAGTTTTTCGCCAAAAACCAGTCGTAACCCTCCGTCATTTCTTATGGATGGTCAGTAGTATTCAAGCTATGTATTTTGACCAACGCCAAGGCATAGTGTTTGGTAGCTGCTGGGTATTCATCTGTTGCATAGATAGATGAGTTGGTTTGGGACAGTCGTTCTGCCATTTTGGCCAACGTCAAGAGCATGTGCGGGTGGGTTCAAATTGACCTGGATAGTGACGGATAGAACTTGGCATGTGACTTATGATATTTTGACCAACGCCAAGGTCATAAGAGCATGGGGCAAAAATCATATCGGGAGTTTCAAACAAACAACAAACTTGCCAGGCATGCGCATACCTTCTGGAGTGTGATAACTTGAGTGGCTTCCATCAAGTTATCATGCGATGATAGTTGGATCCCGATTCTCACTGATGAGTTGGTTTACTCTTCGGGTGATCCCGACTAATTCTTCTTTAGGTTTGGAGGAGAATTTGAGATTACAGTGGGAGGATTCCAGATTAGATAAAATGATAACCATTCTGATCTTGGTTAGAGTGCACGCTGAGTGTTTCTTTTCTCTCTCTCTCTTTGGCAGCGACCTTTGACTGACCCTAGATAATGACTCCGTGACCAAGTAGATCGAACCTTCTTAAAATACAGACTTTTGGATTGTCCGAGTTGCATAAGTCATTGCCGCTGCTTCTTTTACCCTTTGCATTTCTCAGACCACCCCTTATTACTACAGACATCCACTTCCATTGGATAGATCCATCGTATGGTTATATACGAACTCGGAGGGACTTCTTCGAGGATGGATCCAGGTTCAGGAGAAATAGAATTAGTTTATTCAGTTGTCTTTTATTATCACCTTCTCTCAGGTTGCGAGAGCTCCTTCGTTTAGGAGAGTACACCTATTACGCTTATTGGATAGTCTTATTCCAAACCATAGGCTGGTACCGAAAGGTATGGAATGAAGAAAACCAATTAGCCTAAGTAGACTGTACAGAAGGTAATATGTAAAGACAAAATAAAAGGGATTAGAAAGAGGGCAAAGTAAATTGCGACTGTTATCATTCACGACCAAACCGCGTACTTCATCGCTACTCCTGTTTCACCTTTGCTTTTTCCCCAATTCGGGAGAAATAGAATAAGGTATTATTCAGATTGTCTTTTATCATCACCTTCTCTCAAGTTGCGAGTACTTCTAGGATTAGGAGGGTACACCTATTATGCTTACTGGATAGTCTTCTTCCAATCCATAGGCTGGTGCCGAAAGGTAGGGAAGGAAGAAAACCATTTAGCCTAACGATGGTGTACAGAAGGTAACGACTAAAGACAAATAAAAGGATTTGGAAAGATAGCAAAGAAATATACGGTTACAGTCATGAAGAGGATTATGGAAGAGGCATTACTACCCTTCCGAAACATTTTCATGTTTCAGTTACACTGTGCATTGTTAAAAGTAAACTGATTTCCCGATTGCATACTTACTCCAGGGTATGTATTTACCAGATTTCATTCTCATATCTGTATGGTTTTTACAGATGATGAGTGGGAGGAAGTTATTGGGAATTAGGTGATCATCCTCATTATATCAGAATTCGTTGTAATTGGTGATATTTGAGGAAATCGCCAGGTTACGGTTTTCAACCTACGATGCACAGGTATTGAGTTATTTGAACTCAGCGGACTTATACAGAGTATTGTATGTTGTCAAGTGTCCATCAGGACAAATGGGTAGGTCCTCTTACTATGTTCTGTTTACTTGTGACTTTTCTAGTTTTTAGACAAGTGTTTCGTAGAAATACAATGTCTAAGTTTTGAGAAGTTGTTGGTATAAGAATAAAGTAGAGAACCAGATGTCGCAAGTACCAGGATTCTTCAAAGAGATCGAAGATGTAGATTCTTATGATTGGTATTCAAATGATAGTAATAGTTTTTGAGAAACTTGTTTCTCTTTCGGGTTACTCATAATTGGATAGATTCATAAGTTGAGTAATGCTGATAAACCTCTCTCCATTAAGTTGTTATGCACTGGAGACAGCTGCATGATTTGAATCTGGTTCCAATTAAAATTAGTGCCTCTGTTTCTATATTAGATATAGAATGGTTCATATCTTAACTATGTTAAGGTAAGGGGAGTTGTCCAGCTTATGCTTAAAACCAGACACTGGATACTCAAGGCACGTTTCTGTAATGGCTGTTTGTGGGTTAACCCTGGCTTTGACGAAGGTTGACATTTCTACCATCTGGAAGAGCAATAGTGATATTGTTCTTAACTCGCCACAGTTTTATTAAAATGGAATTTTTCAGAAAACAGTAGTGGGAGTATGGTAGAACTGGAAGTGATTCCAGAACCGCAAACGATTACGGAAAATTTAATAGGACCTATATATTTAAACATGTTTGACATTCCATTAGCCACTCCGCAGATATGGTGGGTAACCTCAGACACCCGAGTGGTACTCCGGTAGCCTCAAGAACGGTGACAGGGAGGTTCTTGTTTACCTAAACTTGACACTACTGTTGTTCCAGACTATGAGACCCGGCAGGAGGATAAGTATAGCGTCATTCTAAACTAGCTTTAGAAGTGTACGTATACATTATTCTGCCAAAGGGTTGTTGTGGTCAGTGGGAGTAGCGGAAGCATGGCGGGCAAGTAGCTTATGTCTATTTATAGACTCGAGCAGTTATAGTGGAGATAGATCATCTATTTTTGATGTGACAGTCATGGGTTTGACTTCATCAGAATAAGGGATGGATCTGTTGAGAAGGTAGTAGGGTGTGATGTCCTGGTATTTGGATGACATACACAGAGTAGGAAGTAAAATTCCTATACTACGATCGGTTGTACTGTGGTCGTCACAGTTGTTTCTTCACAAAGGATATGGATATAATATCAGACATTCTAGTTACTAGATTTATGGTATTAGATCTAGATTTGGGTACTTTCCCAATGTGGGTATTTTGACAGTATTCTAATAGTATTTTAGAATAGAAGACTCCTGGCATGGTGGTGTACCTGCATGTGATGGAGTCACCCTCTCTAAAGGTGTCTTAGAGACTAAAGGAGAGAGGGATGTGCATGATTGGCAGATCACTTGCTTAGGCAATTGAGTCAATCATGAGATGTCAAGTAACACACCAGATGTAGTTTTTTGCACTTGATGCGATAAGTTTATATTAATCCAATCCTGAAGAAACATAAGGGAGCAGTTTTAGAACATAAGTGAATGTTCTACAGATTTGATGACGGCAGCCTCCTTAAAGGAGACGGTTATCATTCCAGGCTTCAAAGGTGACATAGATGACAGAGTGATTGTCAGAGTTATAGTTTTTCCCTCTGACGAGAGATAGTATTATGGACAGGTGATCCAAGAGGATACTGTGGGAGGCATGGTGCTGGATACTGATTAGGTTCAGTTATCGATACAGTCTAAGAAGTTTGGATTTGGAGTTCATTTATGAACTAGGTCCCATCAGATATCCAGACATATTCTAAGACAGGTATTACTCGATTCGGGAGATGGATTTCTCCGCGAATTTGAGATTTAGAGAGATATAGAAAGAAACATCAGGGCGGATCCACTCACTGAGGCTATTTCTCGAACACAAGAGTTTTACAAACTAGCTTTGTGAAACTGATTAGTAGAGGAGTTGGATGTTCGGTATCACACGGGCTGTGAGTATGCGACATTGCAATAATTAGCCTTGAGTGCAAGTGGGAGAATGTTGGAGATAGTGCCCTCAAAGTCAATTATTGGATCCCAGGTACGTGATTGCAATGATTGAGACAAGACCTATACCGATATAACAGTCTTACTCGAGATGATAGTATGCTATCTAGTTTGTTTGTATGATCGTATATATGCTTTAGTTCACTATTGCATGATTGATAGAGCCCATAGGATTCTTGCTTGATTACCAGCAGTATGATGGCGATCATATACGTGGGAGCTGGGGTCTGTAAGCATATCCTTAAAGTGTCCCTAGTCGGGGGAGTTTCGAGACAGGGCATCGATACTCCAGAGTAGAGTAGTGTATACAGTCGATGTTGGAGATAGTGCCCTCAGAGTCAATTATTGGATCACAGGCACGTGATTGCAATGATTGAGGGAGGACCTATCCCGGTAGGACAGTCTTACTCGAGATGATAGTATGCTATCTGGTTTATCTTTATCATCGTGTACTGCTTTAGGTGACCTGACAGGTCGCTATTACACGTTGATAGAGCCCCTAGGATTCTTGCTTGACGACCAGCAGTATGATGGCGATCATATACGTGGGAGCTGGGGTCTATAAGCACATCCTTAAATGGTCCCTAGTCGTGGGAGTTTCGAGACAGGGCATCGATACTCCATTAGTAGACTAGCGTATACAGTCGAGACCCCGACGAGGGGCGGTGGCCGGTCTCACAAGCCACTGGTGTCAGTTGGTTCACCTAAGATGTATACAGGTGCTCATTGGGTTATGAGTACACCGGACAGGACTCGCCGGGAACCTGCTAGTTGGGATTATACCATACGTCAGATAGCAGTTCCCAGGTGACATGTGTACAGGTTAGTTCATCGACCTGAGATCGTCATTTGTCTCGTGTGAGTTCCCACTGTGCTTTGATTACTACCCTACCACGGTTCAAAGGAGTCGTGCAAACAGGTTTTAGTTGGGTACAGTCCCGAGCCACATGGAGGCAGTGAGCGGATCTGCAGGGGTTCGTCTCTCCCGGTATTGGGGGTGAGGTCGCGCTGTGTCTAGGAGAACCATTACACAAAGCCCTCGGCCGAGGCAGGAGATTTACTGGTAGGTATTCCAGTAGTATCTCAGGGTGTTCTGGGCTTCACTCCGACACGACTTGTACCGCCTTTGGGGGTCTGACTTTTACCAACCCCCTAGGCCCGCCATGCGATGCTCATAGATGAACGGACCGGACTGTACGGATATTGTCACTGACAGGCTCAGTAGGGTGTCAGGATGAGTTCGCTCATCGACGTCCCTTTTGGTCAATAGCTGGTGGCCCGTCACGTATTGGCTTATACCTCTGACGTGCTAGTGGTTAAATCCACAGCCATAGTATTGACGAGTCTTTAGAGTCCACCACACTGTCAGTTACTCAAGCTTTCGGGCGAAACGCTGTAGAGGCCGTATGGAGATATGGCAGGGTCCGATCAGATACGTGCGGTATTGCACAGATCAGGATCGGACGTTTAGTACTAGTGGCCGTATAGATATATGGCAAGGTTCGATCGGATATGTGCGGTATTGCACGGATCAGGATCGGACGGATATTACTAGCCGGTTTTGGTTTAAGCCGGATCCTAGTTTAGTACAGTGTAGATTTTGTCTCATTGCATTTGTATCCGGACGGAATACAGATGCGGGTATGTATGCACAGTATCGGGGTTTTCCTGTAATTTATTACGGGACCAGTTTTCTGGAGTTGCCAGTTTGCATTCCGTTCCGGCCGGTTTTCCTTTGTTCTTTCCCGGCCGGACTTTTCCGATGGAGGGGGTTATTTGCAAGTTTGCAAATAACACTTTGTGGAAGGGGGTTTCTTGCATATGTCTTCATTATGATGGCATCTTTTTCTTTTCCACCATCACTTGCATTAATGAGAGAGTATGGGTTTAAAGTGAGAAGTATGGTTAATGTTTTGTTTATGGTCACCTTTTCTACTTTTACTACACTCACTCTCCTTCTTGTTTTGATGTTGGTTGATTTCATTTTTCCCACACCATTCTCTTTACAAGGGGCCGGCCACTTCTTTGAGTGAGAGAGAGAGAGTTTCATTTTTTAGCTTGTGGCATTCTTGATCTCATTTGATGCTAGAAAAATGCAAGCACCATTTTTCTTATCTTGATTCCTCCATCTATCAAATGGCAACATCCACTACCCCAATATGAGACATGAGTCCTACACATATTCTACAGCATATCTTAGGCATGTCGACTTACCAGCTTCATGCCCGAGTTGCCTCGGTATAGAGGCGGGAGCCCGTAAAAGATGCAGGCGACGTGGTGCCCTTTCGTCGAGGAGATGGAGACCGGACATTCCGCGTGAGATCGGGACGACGACGAGAAGACCGGAGGACTCGGATCACTCGGTATATCTCTCACCCCATCTCTAGTTAGCTAGTATAGGTTAATGGTTACGATCCGGGTATATTGTCCGCGGTAGCGCCAGTTTCCAAGTAAGGAAAATTTTGATTCCGCATTTTGGCCTCGGATAGACGGCCGGGGCGCTGCCGTGGCGCAACATGGTATCAGAGCCACGCCATTAACCTAGTCTAGCTTGTTCTAGTGTGTTTTGCTTTTCCGATCGAACAAAAATTCCAAAACCGTGTTTTCTTCACATCAGTTTTCTGTCGATTTTTTCCGGGCTCGAAAAATTTTTCAGGTTATTGCAGAATGATGTACAGAGAAACCTAAGAACACTGGAAAAATTTGGTGACCCAATTCTTCCGTACGACCGCGGAACCGTGGCCTTAACGCCTCTTTGGCCGCGGTTCCGCCGCAGGAAGTTGGGATCACTTCGCCATATTTTTACAGTGGGCTTATGGGCTGAAAATGAGGGTTTTAGTATATTTTGTTTGGGCCCAGATTTTCTGCAAGTGCTACAGTAATGCTTTAGGGCCCACTTGGTATATTTTGTTCAATCGGATATTTTAAACACATTATTTCACAGTATTTACATTATATCTGCGACCGTGAATATCACTTGATCGGTAAATCCTGTCTAACTGCTATAGCCCGGTTAGACGGATTTGCGAACGTGATTTTCACGTTGATGTTCTGTGTTTATGCTGTGTTGTTGCGGATCGGTCGTGGGGGATAGCCTGGTTGCAATGCTAGTACTGTTTTGTTTTATATGTACATTTGATATTGCGGGGCGAGCGTCCGACATGTGGACAGCCGTCACTGCCTGTTTGTATTATTCTTTTGGGGCACGACCTGGTTGCGGTCGATGTACCCGTTGTATGTATATTTTTCTTTCTGTACTAGGATTGCCCCGCGGTGGGGTGCACGGATAGCCGGGTTCTGGAGGGCAACAAGCCCGCATCTCATGGCATTGAGACGGAGGGGGCTTCACTCTAGGATTGGCAGGCTATTCGCCGCACTCGTAGGGGGTACAGGTTGACCCAGGAGGGGTGCCCAGGTTACCGGATTCCGTGAAGTGCTGGGTGGTCCATTCACGGCGCTGAAGGGGGCTGCCTCACTTCAGGTTTTGGCGGGTGACTTGCCGCGCCCGTAGGGGTCTAGGATTTCATTGCACAGGCTATCCACACGACCAGGGGAACGTCAGGTTTCAGTAGCGGCTCTGTGAAACCCGGGGCTTCCAGATATCTGTATTGTTCTGTGATGCTGCATATTTCTGTGATGTTGCATTTTATTCACGCCTTGAGCGAAATATAATATATTGGTATATATATTAGTAGATGTTGTATATGTTTTACATCCGCGCTAGTCCAGTCCCCGCTCTGCCGTTAGTTAGCTAACCTAACGGGTGATGACGGGACCCAGTGGCGAATGCGGATGGCATATACGTACGTCAGTATATTTTCGTTCTTTGTGGTGTGATCAATTGATGGGACTGCATTGATTCGGATCAATGCAAGTTAAAACAAACCTATTCTGATGTTGTTGGAACATTTTTCAAAAATCTGTTATTGCAAGGACGTTTACTTTTGTTTTGCATCGTGGTATTCATTTGGAATATCCTGCTCCTCAGTCGACGAGGCAAGGGCCGAGATCCCTTCACCGGGAGTGACCCCTTGGACAGAAGTTTGCGTCAGGGCAATAACTTCACTATAGCCGATTACTTTTGCTTTGCATCGTGGTATTCAGTTGGAATATCCTGCACCTCATTCTACGGGGAAAGAGCCGAGATCCCTTCACCGGGAGTGACCTCTTTAGCAAAGGTTTTCGTCACTATATTTTTATAAAAGGCTATGCAGTTCCTTCAACGATATCAAGTTCATTACGTTAAAGGTTTTTCGCCAAAAACCATTCGTAGCCCTCCGTCATTTCTTATGGGTATTATTTAGTATTCGTGCTGCGTTTGTTGACTCCGTCAAGGCGTAGTGTACGGTAGCTAAGTGGTGCTTGTTTGTTGCATAAATGGGATTGGTTAGGACAGTCGTGCGGCCTTGTTGACTCCGTCAAGGGCACATACGGGTGGGTTTAATGCAATCCAGATAATGACGGGTTGAACTTGACTAGGACTCTTTGATTTGTTGACTCCGTCAAGGTCACTTGAGTCCTAGGGGAAAAACACACATCGGGAGTTTCAAAAGAACTGAAACTTGCCAGGCATGCGCATACCTTCTGGAGTGTGGTGACTTGAGTGGATTCCGTCAAGTTATCATGCGATGATAGTTGGATCCCGATTCCCACTGATGAGTTGGTTTACTCCTCGGGTGATCCCGACTAATTCTTCTTTCAGGTTTGGGGAAGAATTTGAGGTTACAGTGGGAGGTTTCCAGATTAGATAAAATGATAACCATTCTGATGTAGGTTAGAGTGCACGCTGAGTGTTTCTTTTCTCTCTCTCTTTGGCAGCGACCATTGACCCGACCCTGGACTATGACTCAGTGACCAAGTTGACCGAACCTTCTTAACACTGGTTTTTGGATTGTCAGAGTTGCAAACCTCATTGCCACTCCTACTTTTACCCTTTTCTCCAGGAAACCCCGTATTACTACGAACGTCCACTTCCATTGGACAAAACCATCGTATGGTTATATACGAACTCGAAGGACTTCGAGGATGGTTTCTGGTTCTGGAGAAAACGAATAGGATTATTCAGTTGTCTTTTCTTTTCACCTTCTCTCATTGCGAGTACTCCTTGGTTTAGGAGATAGTACACCTATTATGCAAATTGGATAGTCTTCTTCCAAACCTTAGGCTGGTGCCGAACGGTGGGGAATGAAGAAAACCAATTAGCATAACGATGGTGTGCAGAAGGTATTAAGTTAAGACAAAGAAAGGGATTAGTAAGAGGGCAAAGTAAATTGCGACTGCTATTCATGACCAAACCAAGTATTTCTTCGCCAATCCTAAATCACCTTTGTATTTCTCCAAGACACTCCGTATCACTACGAAGATCCACAGTTTATTGGATACTCCATCGTATGGTTATATACGAACTCGAAAGGAACTTGTTCCAGTTCGGGGATTGATTCTGGTCCAGGAGAAATAGGAATAAGGTTTATTCGGTTGTCTTTTATCTTCACCTTCTCTCGCATTGCGAGTGCTCCTAGGACTAGGACAGTACACCCATTATGCTTATTGGATAGTCTTCTTCCAAACCATAGGCTGGTGCCGAACGGTAGGGAGGGAAGAAAACCAATTGGCCTAAAGGGGTGTACAGAAGGTAATGACTAAAGACATATAAAGGGATTTGGAGAGGTGGTAAAGAATTATACGGTTATAGTTGTGAATCTGGATAATGGAAGAGGCATTACTAAGAATACCGGAATACCCCACCGAAACATTTCAATGTTTCAGTTTCAACTGTGTACTGTTAAAAGAAAACTGATTTCCCAATTAACACTTGCTCCAGGGTATGTATTTACCAGGGATGATTTTCACATCTGTATGGTTTTACAGATGATGAGTGGGAGTAAGTTATTGGAAATTAGGTGATTATCCTCATTTTATCGGGATTCGTTGTAATCGGTGATATTTGAGGAGATCACCTGGGCTGTTTGCCGGTCGGCAAATATTTAGTTTTGAATATCCGCTGTTGTGCACCAATTTCAAATTGATATATCTGTACGTCTATTTTCATAGAGTGAGATATACCTTTTGATATTATGTCGATGACATTTACCTATATCAGTGGATGGTTAGGTAAGGAGCATTAAACAGCGGTGTAATTCTTCTTAACCATAAGTACAGTTTTCAACCTACGACACACAGTGAAAGAGTTGTTAGACTCAGCGGACTTATACAGAGTATTGTATGTTGTCCGGTGTCCATTAGGACAGAGGGGTTGGTCCTCATACTATATTCTGTTTACTTTTAACTTCTCTAGTTCTTAGACATGTGTTTCGTAGAAACACAGGGTCTAAGTTTTGAGGAGTTATAGGTATTTGAATAGAGTAGAGAACCAGGTGTAGTAAGTATCGGGATTCTTCAAGGTGATCGAAGATGTGGATACTTGTGTATGGTATTCAGTAGATAGTAATGAGAACTTGCTTCTCTTTCAGGTTACTCATAATTGGAAACATTCCTAAGTTGGGTAACGCTGATGGGCCTCCTTCCATTTAGTTGACATGCACTGGAGACAGCTGCATGATTTGAATCTGGTTCAATTAAATCAGTGCCTCTGGTTCTATATTGGATATAGAACAGTTCATATCTTGACGATGTTAAGGTACGGGGAGTTGTCCGGCTTATGATTAAAACCAGACACTGGACAACTCAAGGCACGTTTCTGTAATGGCTGTTTGTGGGTTGATCCAGGCTATGACGAGGGTTGACTTTCTACCATCTGGAAGATCAATAGTGATATTGTTCTTAACTCGCCACATTTTAAAAAGATATGGTTATTTTTCAGAAAAACAGTAGTGGGAGTATGGTAGAACTGGAAGCGATTCCAGAACCGTAAACGATTACTGAAGATTTGATAAGGAACCTAAAGATTCAATCTGAATTTACATTCCATTGGCCACTCCGCAGATAAGGTGGGTAACTTCAGGCACCCGAGAGGTACTCCGGTAGCCTCAAGGACGGTGACAGGGAAGTTCTTGTTTACCCACACTTGCCATTGTTGTTGTTCCAGGCTGCGAGACCCGGCAGGAGGATGAGTATAGCGTCGTTCTAAACTAGCTTTAGAAGTGCACGCCTATATGACTCTGCCAGAGGGTTGTCGTAGTCAGTGGGAGCAACGGAAGCATTGGTGGACATCAGGCTTATGTCTATAGACTAAAGCAGATATAGCGGAGATAGATCATCTATTTCTGATGTGACAGTCATAGGTTTGACGTCATCAGAATAGGGGATGGATCTGTTAAGAAGGTAGTAGGGTGTGATGTCCTGGTTTTGGATGACATACACAGAGTAGGAAGTGATATTCCTATACTACGATCGGTTATACTTTGGTTGTCACACAGTGTTTTCTACACACAGGACTTGGATATTATATCAGACATTCTGGTTACTAGATCTATGGTTTTAGATCTAGATTTGGATGGTTTCCCAATCAGGGTACTTTGACAGCATTCTGAGAGTATTTAGAATGGACGACTCGTGGCATGGTAGTGTACCTGCAGGTAATGGAGTCACCCTCTCTAAAGGTGTCTTATAGACTAAAGTAGAGAGGGATGTGCATGATTGGCAGATCACTTGCTTAGGCAATTGAGTCAATCATGAGATATCTGTACCACACCAGATGTTGTTCTTGAACTAGATGCAATAAGTTGATATTGATCCAATCCTGGAGGAACAGTCGGAAGCAGTTTTAGAACATAAGTGAATGTTCTAGGGATATGATAACGGCTACCTCCTTTAGGAGACGGTTATCACTCCAGGCTTCCAAGGTGACATGGACGACAAGGAGGTTGTCTGAGTTATAGTTTTCCTTCTGACGAGGGACAGTATTCTGGACAGGTGGTCCAAGGCAATACTGAGGGAGGCATGGCGCTGGGTACTGATTAAGTTCAGTTATCGATACAGTCTAAGAAGTTTGGATTTAGAGTTCATTTATGAGCTAGGTCCCATCAGATATCCAGACATACTCTAAGACAGGTATTGCTCATTTCGGGAGATGGCTTTCTCTGCGAACTTGAGATATAGAGAGACATAGAAAGAAACATCACAGCGGATCCACTCACTGAGGCTATTCCTCGAACGCAATAGTTTCGCAAACGAGCTTTGTGAGACTGACTAGTAGAGGAGTTGGGTGTTCGGTATCACACGGGCTGTGAGTATGCGACATCGCAATAATTAGCCTTGAGTGCAAGTGGGAGATTGTTGGAGATAGTGCCCTCAGAGTCAATTATTGGATCACAGGCACGTGATTGCAATGATTGAGGGAGGACCTATCCCGGTAGGACAGTCTTACTCGAGATGATAGTATGCTATCTGGTTTATCTTTATCATCGTGTACTGCTTTAGGTGACCTGACAGGTCGCTATTACACGTTGATAGAGCCCCTAGGATTCTTGCTTGACGACCAGCAGTATGATGGCGATCATATACGTGGGAGCTGGGGTCTATAAGCACATCCTTAAATGGTCCCTAGTCGTGGGAGTTTCGAGACAGGGCATCGATACTCCATTAGTAGACTAGTGTATACAGTCGAGACCCCGACGAGGGGCGGTGGCCGGTCTCACAAGCCACTGGTGTCAGTTGGTTCACCTAAGATGTATACAGGTGCTCATTGGGTTATGAGTACACCGGACAGGACTCGCCGGGAACCTGCTAGTTTGGATTATACCATACGTCAGATAGCAGTTCCCAGGTGACATGTGTACATGTTAGTTCATCGACCAGAGATCGTCATTTGTCTCGTGTGAGTTCCCACTGTGCTTTGATTACTACCCTACCACGGCTCAAAGGAGTCGTGCAAACAGGTTTTAGTTGGGTACAGTCCTGAGCCACATGGAGGCAGTGAGCGGATCTGCAGGGGTTCGTCTCTCCCGGTATTGGGGGTGAGGTCGCGCTGTGTCTAGGAGAGCCATTACACAAAGCCCTCGGCCGAGGCAGGAGATTTACTGGTAGGTATTCCAGTAGTATCTCAGGGTGTTCTGGGCTTCACTCCGACACGACTTGTACCGTCTTTGGGGGTCTGACTTTTACCAACCCCCTAGGCCCGCCATGCGATGCTCATAGACGAACGGACCGGACTGTACGGATATTGTCAATGACAGGCTCAGTAGGGTGTCAGGATGAGTTCGCTCATCGACGTCCCTTTTGGTCAATAGCTGGTGGCCCGTCACGTATTGGTTTATACCTCTGACGTGCTAGTGGTTAAATCCACAGCCATAGTATTGACGAGTCTTTAGAGTCCACCACACTTTCAGTTAATCAAGCTTTCGGGCGAAACGCTGTAGAGGCCGTATGGAGATATGGCAGGGTCCGATCAGATACGTGCGGTATTGCACAGATCAGGATCGGACGGTTAGTACTAGTGGCCGTATAGATATATGGCAAGGTTCGATCGGATACGTGCGGTATTGCACGGATCAGGATCGGACGGATATTACTAGCCGGTTTTGGTTTAAGCCGGATCCTAGTTTAGTACAGTGTAGATTTTGTCTCATTGCATTTGTATCCGGACGGAATACAGATGCGGGTGTGTATGCACAGTATCGGGGTTTTCCTGTAATTTATTACGGGACCAGTTTTCTGGAGTTGCCAGTTTGCATTCCGTTCCAGCCGGTTTTCCTTTGTTCTTTCCCGGCCGGACTTTTTCGATGGAGGGGGTTATTTGCAAGTTTGCAAATAACACTTTGTGGAAGGGGGTTTCTTGCATATGTCTTCATTATGATGGCATCTTTTTCTTTTCCACCATCACTTGTATTAATGAGAGAGTATGGGTTTAAAGTGAGAAGTATGGTTAATGTTTTGTTTATGGTCACCTTTTCTACTTTTACTACACTCACTCTCCTTCTTGTTTTGATGTTGGTTGATTTCATTTTTCCCACACCATTCTCTTTACAAGGGGCCGGCCACTTCTTTGAGTGAGAGAGAGAGAGTTTCATTTTTGAGCTTGTGGCATTCTTGATCTCATTTGATGCTAGAAAAATGCAAGCACCATTTTTCTTATCTTGATTCCTCCATCTATCAAATGGCAATATCCACTACCCCAATATGAGACATGAGTCCTACACATATTCTACAGCATATCTTGGGCATGTCGACTTGCCAGCTTCATGCCCGAGTTGCCTCGGTATAGAGGCGGTAGCCCGTAAAAGATGCATGCGGCGTGGTGCCCTTTCGGCGAGGAGATGGAGACCGGACATTCCGCGTGAGATCGGGACGACGACGAGAAGACCGGAGGACTCGGATCACTCGGTATATCTCTCACCCCATCTCTAGTTAGCTAGTATAGGTTAATGGTTACGATCCGGGTATATTGTCCGCGGTAGCGCCAGTTTCCAAGTAAGGAAAATTTTGATTCCGCATTTTGGCCTCGGATAGACGGCCGGGGCCCTGCCGTGGCACAACAGTCGAGACCCCGACGAGGGGCGGTGGCCGGTCTCACAAGCCACTGGTGTCAGTTGGATCACCTAAGGTGTATACAGGTGCTCATTGGGTTATGAGTACACCGGACAGGACTCGCCGGGAATCTGCTAGTTGGTATTATACATATCGTCAGATAGCAATTCCCTGGTGACATGTGTACAGGTTAGTTCATCGACCTGAGATCGTCATTTGTCTCTTGTGAGTTCCCACTGTGCTTAGATTACTACCCTACCATGCTCAAAGCAGTTGTGCAAACAGGTTTTAGTTGGGTACAGTCCCGAGCCACATTGGAGGCAAGTGAGCGGATCGTCGGGGAATCGTCTCTCCCGGTATTGGGGGTTGATGTCGCGCAGTGCACGGGTAGCCATCACTAAGAATCCTCGGCCGAGATAGTGAAGAATTGCTGATTAGGATCAGTAGTTTCTTAGGTGGTGATGGGCTTCATGCCGACACGATTTATCGCGTTATTAGGGGTCTGACTTTATCCACCCCCTAGACTCGATATGCGATGCTCTTTAGACGAATGGACCGGGCTGTATATACCTTGTCACTGTCAGGCTCAGTAGGGTTTATAGATGAGTTCGCTCGTCAGCTTCCCTTCCAATCAATACATAGGCAAAACGTTACGTGCAGCTTGTACCTCTGACGTGCTAGGGGTTATACCCAGTGCCAGTGTGTTGATGAGTCATTAGAGTCCCCCACAGACAGTTTCCCAAGTTCGGGCGAAACATTGTAGAGGCCGTATGGTGATATGGCAAGGTTCGGAAAAAGCACGTGCGTTTTCGCACGTGTCGTTTTTCGGGCAGATAATACTGGTAAGCTTTGGTTTAAGCCGGATCCTAGTATTATACTGTATAGATATAATATCTTTGTCTCAGTTGCATTTGTATTCGGTCGAGCAAAACGCAACCAGATAGCATACTATCATGTCGAGCAAGAAAGTCCTCCCTATATATGTCCCAGTATCCACTACAATATACATCCTATGTATAGCAATGGCCTCTAGGGCATACATATAACTAACACCCCTGCTAACTGACATACTAGCAGTTAGGGGAGGTTTACGAACACATTAATCACAACACAGATATAATCCAGTTAGCCAAAGTTCTTAGAATTTCGATCAAGAAACACATATGAATCTACTCCAAACAATTCTCTGTGCACATAAAACCTGAGCAGAAACAAAACATCTCAGAAAACAAAACATCAACACAGAAGAATAACATAGCAAATTTGGGTTGACTCGGTATCAACTCGGCCGCGGATCCGCGGCGGATCGCTTGGATCGGCCGCGGTTCCGCGGTGGTTTGGACGAGTCACGATCCCAAATTTCTTTATAATTCTTAAAAAACCCTGCTTGTATTTTTAAGGGTCGCTGAAAAATTTTTAGACCCCAATTTAAAATCGGCAGAAACTCAGTGAAAACATCATTTTTTCGAGATTATTTTGAGATCGAATTTCTAAAGAATTTGCTAACATGTTAGTTATGATTTAGCTAGGCTCTGATACCACTGTAAGTCGACGTTACACACCCCACAAGATGCGGGGAGGCGGAAGAGGTAAAACAATCATTTTGTTCAAAGTAATATCGATTAACTTTACGGATATTTACTAAACTCTAACTAACAAACTATCTAGAAGTGCTAAACTACTATGATAGATGATTATACCTCAAGATACTAGTCCTTCTTGTTCTTGTTGTTCACCTCCTCGTCGGCCTCCTCGATGTGATAGAAGATCCACCCGAAAGTTCCTTCTCCAAGTTTTAACCTCTAACTTGAGATAACTAAGTGGCTAGGATTGCTAATCCAAGTGACCTAGAAGATATAGAATTGGATTAAGGATCTATTAGTCTTTCTAACCCTTGGGATCTCAACACATGAGAGAATTAGAGTTAGCTTGAAGAAGAGGAGAGCTTGAGGGGAGAGAGTGTGTATGTGAGAATGAAATGAATTATTACTCATTTGTGAATATATGAAGCATGATAATTATCCAAATAATAATATAAAATAATAACAGCCATGCTTCATTAACTCACTTTGGATGAATCATCTCATGAGTCATTAAAACAATTAATGCTTCATTAACTCACTTTGGATGAATCATCTCATGAGTCATTAAAACATTTAATGCAAATAAAACATAAGCTCTCCACCTCATTTAGTTTAATTCATAAATGAATTAAATCTAAATGAGTCACCTTTCTTCTAGAAGCTTCTCAACTAATTACGAGAATGCCCCTCCCATCCGTATTTACGAAAAACACGGATATACTGAGACTGCATAAATCCAATAATCCAATACTAGAATCTGGCTTAAACTAAAGCCCGCTAGTATAATCTGTCCGAACATCATATGTGCATAAGTATATGTATATGTCTGAACCCTATCGTAAAACCATACGACCTCTATATCGTTTCGCCTGAAGCAGGGAAACCCTCTGTGTGGGACTCTAAAGAGTCGACACTACGCTGGTAGTGGGTTTAACCACAGGCCGTAAGCATTACTAGCTGTACGTAACGGTCCCCAGGTAGATATCGATAAGAAGGCCGATGAGGAAACCCATCCGAACTCCTACTGAGCCTGATGTGACAATTTCCTTACAGTCCAGCCTATTCGTCTAACACTATCGCATATCGAGCCTAGGGGGGCGGCAAGCGTCAGTCCCCTAAAAGCGGTATAAGTCGTGTTAGAGTGAAGCCCATTACACCTTGAGAAATTACTGGAAAACCTACCAGTAAATCTCGCTTGCCCTGGCCAGGGACCTTGCGTAATGGCTCTCCAAACACAGCGCGATATCAACCCCTAATACCGGGAGAGACGAATCCTATCTAACTGCCACTGCCTCCAAGTGCTTCGTGACTGCACCCAACTGCTACCTGTTTGCACGACTCCTTTGAGCCGTGGTAGGGCAACGATCTAAGAACAGTGGGAACACACTCGAGACGAAGCAGAAGTATCAAGTCAATGGACTATGCTGTACTCATGTCACCTGGGAACTGTTAACTGACGACGGGTATAATACCAACCAACAGTTCCCTGCGAGTCTTGTCCGGTGTACCCGTAACCCAACGAGCACCTGCATACTATCTCCAGTATAATGTACTAATGGCTGTGGGACAGACCATTTCCCCTGCTGGGATGAGAAGCGTATACACTAGTCTACTCTGGAGTATCGATGCCCTGTCTCGATAATCCTACGACTAGGGACCTGAAAAAGGATGTGCTTGTATACTACCCAGCCCCCACTAGTGTGACTGCCATCACAACGCTGGTAGTCAAGCAAGATCCTGTGGCCTCTATCAATATGTATTCGCGATATGCTAAAAGATACATATACACATATTAAGATAGATATAAACCAAGTAGCATACTACTATATTGAGCAAGACTGTTAATACAACTATGAATATCCCAAGCTTCCATTAAGTAATATACAAGCTAGTATGATACAATAATGGCTCCTAGGGCATATACACTAACAACTACTATGAAGAGTGTTATACCTCCTAGAACCAAGTTCTTCGGGTCTTCTTGTCCTCCTCTCCTTGTCTCCTCGAAGATCGGATCGAGCTTGCAACGTCAGCCTCTTCGCGTCAAAGACGATCCACCCGAGAGTATGTGCTTCAAGCTCCAACCTCTAGATTGAGGTAACTAGGGTACCTAGTTCGCTAAACTAAATAGCCTAGATGTTGTAAAGTATCTAATAGAGTGTTTTATCCCATAAGACCCTAAGGTTCACAACTCATGTGAGGGCTAGAGTCTTGAGGTAGAAGGGGGAGAAATTGGGGAGAGAGAGAGAAAAGTAACAAATAAGCTAGGGTTGGCAAGTGAAGAATGGCTCTCTTTCTCTCTCTCTTCACTCATTCAAGCATGGATTATTTTCATATAGAAAATAGCAACCATGCTTGAATAGTGAGTCTAAACAAATAAACAAATAATAAGAGCCATGATTCACCCATGCCAAGTATGTCTCCAAATTTCCACCTCATTAATCTATTTCCCAAAATAGATAATTCAAATAATGAGGTCTCCTTCTTGAGGTATCTCTTGCAAAATTACAAGAATGCCCTCACCGCATATATATACCCGTATTCGTATTCCGAAAAATACGAATACAATAAGATGATAAAAATCCAATAATATAATACTAGGATCCGGCTTAAACCAAAGCCCACTAGTATTATCCGCCCGAACATCATTCGTGTAGCCAGTACACGTATGTGATCGAAACTTGCCGTAAAACTATACGGCCTCTATATCTTTTGCCCGAAGCAGGGAAACCCTCTATGTGGAACTCTAAAGACTCAACAGTATGCTGGCAGTAGGTTTAACCACAAGTCCGTCAGTGGTACTAGCTGCATGTAATGGCTACCTAGGTATCTGTCGATAAGAAGGCCGATGAGCAAACTCATCCGAACTCCTACTGAGCCTATCTGTGACAATCTCCGTACAGTCCGATCTGTTTATCTAAGAGACTCGCATATCGGGCCTAGGGGGTGGTAACTTTTAGACCCCTAATAGCACAATAACTTATGCCGGGGTAGAGCCGAAAACACCCAGAGAAACTACTGGAGTACCTACCAGTAAATATCGCTTGTCCTGGTCAGGGACTTTGTATAATGGATTTCCAAACACAGCGTTATGTCAACTCCCAATACCTGAAGAGATGAATCCTATCTAACACTACTGCCTCCTAGTGATTCGGGACTGCACCCAACCACTACCTGTTTGCATGACTCATTTGAGCCGTGGTAGGGAAGTGATCTAAGTATAGTGGGAACACACTCAAGACGAATAGTGATATCAAGTCAACGGACTAACCTTCACTCATATCACCTGGGAACTACTACCTAAAAATAGGTATAATACCAACCAGCAGTTCCCCACAAGTCCTGTCCAGTGTAACTCATAACCCAGTGAGCACCTATATATTATCTCCAGTACGATGTACTAATGGCTGTAGGACAGACCATCTCTCTTGCTGGGATGAGAAGCGTACACACCAGTCTACTCTGGAGTATCGATAATCCTACGACTACAGTGAAAACCCGAGTCCCTGTGGCGAATGCGGATGGCATATATGTGTGTTTTATTTTTGTTTCTTCTATGATGTTTAGAAAATATAAATGATGGGACATCATTAACGAGATTAATGAAAAAAAAGAAACCTAAAGATGTTGTAGAATCAAAATTTTCAAAAAGGTAGCTCTAGTTCTTACTTTGCAGAGTGGTATTCCTTTATGAATATCAAGCACCTCATTCGATGAGGAAAGAGCCTAGATCCTTTGCCGGGAATAACCTCTTTAGCAAAACTAGCATATACTACAACCCACTTGGTTTGTTTTGAAAACTATTCGATTTTAAAAGCGGGGCTTAAACTGTTCCTTTTCAAATCACTAGATTTTACAATCAAGTTCATTACCTTAAAGGTTTTTCTACAAAACCAGTCGTAGCCCTCCATCATTTCAGATAAGTACTATTTAGTATTCATACTGCGTTTGTTGACCATAGTAAAGACATAGTGTGCGGTAGCTGATTAGTGCTTATCTGCCGTATATGATGCGATTGGATTAGGTTAGTCGTACAACCTTGTTACCATAGTTAAGGGTCGTGCCGGTGGGTTTAATTCAATCACGAAATGATGGGTAGAACTTGACTAGTGCTTATGATTTGTTGACCATAGTTAAGGTCATAAGACGCTAGGGGTAAAAACAGATATTAAGAATTTCAAGTGTTGATATTTGCAATGAAATTGCATATCTTCTATATGATAGTTGGATCCTGATACCCACTGTGAATAAGTGTTGCTCCTGGGAGAGTTTCCACTTTACAATTAGCTGATCCAGTAGGTGTTTAAGAAAGGTGTTAACGGGGTTTTGCCCCTGTGGAAACGAGGTTATTTAATTAGTTCCATGCAAAAGCACGGGAAGACTCTCTCGGAATACCAATATCTGCCTGGCTAACCGATTGGCGAACTTGTAGGGTGTAATTAATCCCGGCTAATCTTACCTCTTAGGGTTTGAAGGAAGATTTGATAAAAACAGTGGGAGCTATCTTGATTAGATAAGATAATAATCAATCTAATCATGCAAGAGCGCGTGCTAAAGTGTTTTCTTCTCTCTCTCTCCAGGTAGCGACCATGACACGTCTTAATCAAGATAATAATATGGGTGTATTGACCGAACCCGCTTATTATACTTGGCTGTGAAACGTTGGTTCCACTCTATCTTATGACTGTCATAAGTCTGAGCAAGTGATAGGGGAATGCAAGGATTCCCACGCAACCCAAATGAAAAAAGAGCATTTTGATGCATCTTCTTCAGATATGTTAGTTACCGAGAACTGTTTCTCAATCTGCTCTACGTCTTGGATATTAGATACCGGATTAGGATCCCACATTTGTAATTTGTTACATGGGTTAAAAAGAAGTAGAGAACTGGGAAAGGGTGATATGTCTCTCAGAGTAGGGAATGGAGCAATTGTTGCAACCAAAGCAGTTAGCGAATATCACCTAGTATTACCAAATGGTAATACATTGATTCTGAACGACTGTTATTTCGTACCAAAGATGATGTGCAATATAATATTCGTTTCTTTATTACATAAAGAAGGATATAACTTTGAATTAAAGGAAAATGTTATGAACATTTTCCTGAATTAAGTGTTGATTGGGTTTGGTATGTTGTGTAACGGTATATACGTTCTAAATCAAAATACAGTTCTGAATATACATAACATACACAAGAGGAAAAGTTTAGAAATGAACAAAGTCTTCTTGTGGTATTGTAGATTTGGTCATATCAATGTGACAAGACTAGCCAGGCTCTATAAAAATGGATATTTAAATCTGTTTGAATTTACATCTTATGAAACTTGCCAGTCATGTCTCAAAAGCAAGATTACCAAAACTCTGTTTACCAGACACGGAGAAAGAGCTACTAAACTGTTGGGACTGAAACATAGTGATGTATGCGGTCCTATGTCTACATATGCCAGGAATGGTTCCCCATACTTCATTACATTCACCGATGATCTCTCAAGATTTGGACATATGTTCCTGTTGAAACACAAATATAAAGATTTTGAGAAATTCAAGAAATATAATAACGAAGTAGAGAACCAGACGGGTAAAAGTATTAAAATACTTCGATCTAATCGAGGAGGAGAATATTTAAGCACGTAATTCCGAGATTATATAAAAGAGAATGGGATTCTCTCTCAGCTTACTCCTCCGTATACACCATAGCACAATGGAGTATCGGAGCAGAGAAATCACACCCTATTAGATATGGTGCGCTCTATGATGAATGTTGCTGAGTTATCTATTTCCTTTTGGGGTTATGCACTTAAGACAGCTGCATACCTATTGAATAAGGTTCCGACCAAATCCGTATCTACCACTCCATATGAGATATGGTATGGGAAAAGACCATCTCTTAAACAAGTTAAGATATGGGGTTATCCAGCCTATGTTAAAAAGAAAAATCCGGACAAGCTCGAGGCAAGATCTGTCATGTACAAGTTTGTGGGATATCCAAAGAATTCATATGGATATATCTTCTACCACACCGAGAAACAAAAAGTGTTTGTTTCTTAATATGCCACCTTTTTAGAAAAGGAATTTCTTGTGAAAGAAATTAGTGGTAATGAGGTAGAACTGGAAGAAATTCCAGCTACACAAACTACAACTGATGATTTGGTAGAACCGGAGGATTCGATAGTCCCCGACGAACCTCAGCCACTCCGCAGATCTAGTAGGGTTTCTCATCCACCTGAGAGATACTATGGTTTTTCATAGACGGTGGGAGTGAGGATTGCATCATGGAAGATTATGACCCAACTAGTTTCGAGCAGGCCATCATAAGTGGGTACTCCGTGAAATGGCTGGATGCTATACGATCTGAAATGAAATCCATGTACAACAACAAAGTATGGACTTTGGAAGTTGCTCCTGAATGGGTAAAACCCATTAGGAGCAAGTAGATCTTTAAGAAGAAACTTGGTGTAGATGGAAAGGTTGAGACCTTCAAAATTAGACTTATAGCAAAAGGTTTTCATCAATGACCCGGTATCGGTTATGATGAAACATTTTCTCCAGTGGCTATGCTTAAGTCTATCAGGATCCTACTTGCCATTGCTGCATACCAGGACTATGAAATATGGTAGATAGACGTCAAGACCACTTTTATAAATGGTGAATTAGAAGGGAGAGTGTACATGGCACAGCCAGAGGGCTTCGTAGACAGTGGGAGCAACGGAAAGGGGTGTAAGTTACTTAAATCAATGTACGGATTAAAACAGGCATTGCGGAGCTGGAACATCTGTTTTGATGTGGCAGTCAAAGAGTTTGACTTCATCAAAAATGTAAATGAACCTTGTATATATAAAAAGGTTATAGAGAGTAAGGTTGTCTTCCCCGTATTGTACATGGATGATATACTCTTGATAGGAAATGATGTTCCTATGCCACACTCAATCAAACTCTTCCTATCACAAAAGTTCTTCATGAAAGATCTGGGTGATGCCTCCTAAATCTTAGGGATAAAGATCTATAGAGATAGATCTAAAAGAATGTTAGGATTTTCCCAATACAGGTACATTGACACTATACTAAATATGTTTAGTATGGAAGATTTTAAGCGTGGTAATTTACCCGCTTGTTCAGAAATCGCTATCTCCAAAGAGATATCTCCCAAGACTAATTTGGAGATAGCTCGCATGCATGTAATACCCTATGCTTCTGCAGTTGGGTCTATCATGTACACAATGTTATGCACCAGACCGGATGTAGCTTATGCCCTTAGTGTTATAAGTAGGTATCAATCAGATCCAGGGGAGAAACACTGGATAGCTGTGAAGAACATTCTTAAGTACTAGAGAAGGACTAAAGAGATGTTCTTGGTGTATGGTAACGGTGAACTTCAAGTGGAGTCCTTTACCGATTCGAGCTTCCAGAGAGATAAGGATGACATCAAGTCGGTCTCGGATTTTGTCTTCACCCTCAATGGAGGGGCAGTATGTTGGACGAGTTCCAAGCAAGATACCATGGTAGACTCGACGAT
The DNA here is from genome assembly GCA_030015575.1 of Agapanthus africanus. NCBI lineage: Eukaryota > Viridiplantae > Streptophyta > Magnoliopsida > Asparagales > Amaryllidaceae > Agapanthus > Agapanthus africanus. The sequence goes on from CM057343.1 coordinate 397,901,409, forward strand.
GGATGCTGAATACATCGCTGCCAATGTTGCCAAAGAGGCTGTCTGGATGAAAAGTTCATTGCTGAACTTGATGTGGTTCCATCCATTAAGGATCCAATACCCTTGTATTGTGATAACAATGGAACTGTGGCTTTGGCCAAGGAATTCCGGTCCTATCAGCGATCCAGACATATTCTGAGATGGTATCATCTGATCCAGGAGATAGTTGATCACCGGGAGATCGAGGTCAGGAGAGTTGACACGAAGGACAACACAATGGATCCACTCACGAAGGCCCTCCTCCAGACGTGATTTGAAAAACTTTTTAGGACGTTGGGTATGAGATACTACAACAACTGACATTAGTGCAAGTAGGAGATTGTTAGGAATATATATGTCCTAGAGGCCATTATTGTATATTATAGTGGATGCTTAGACATATATATAGAGGAATTTCTTGATCGGCATGATAGTATGCTATCTGGTTGCTTTTTATCTTAACATATACAATTGTATTACTATACTGTCTCTCTGATACATGTTGATAAAGCTCTCAGAATATTGGCTTGACTACCAGGACTATAATGCAGATTATACTACTGGGGCTTGTGTAGTCCGCAAGTATATCCTTTAATAGTTCCTAGTCGAGAGAGTATCGAGACAGGGCATCGATAATCCATAGTAGACTAGTGTGCATGTTTCTTGACCCTGTATGGGGCGATGGTTGTGTTGGTTATAGTGCCCTCAAGTCAATTATTGAATCGCAGGCACGCGATTGTGATGATTGAGGGAGGACCTATACAAGTAGAACAGTCTTACTCAAGATGATAGTATACTATCTGGTTTGTCTTTATCATCATGTACATGCTTTATGTGGTATTACAGATCACTATTACATGTTGATAGAGCCCATAGGATTCTTGCTTGACTACCAGCATTATGATAGCGATCATATACGTGGGAGTTGGGTGGTCTATAGGCACATCCTTAAATATACCTAGTCGAGAGAGTATCGAGACTGAGCATCGATACTTCAAAGTTGTTATGACCCGTAATTTAGCACCTGAACGGCACTTAAATCACACAACGTCTAAAGGCGTGGCGTAAATCAAGTAAGTCGAAGCCCAGAAAATCTAAACTTTTTTGCGGAAAATAGTAGGGGGGCGGTTTTGAAATAAAGGTATAATGAATCATGAAAATGCAAGTAGATTATACTAGTTGAAAACATGTTTCATATTTTAAAATTTTGGGCAGTACCTCCCTTGTATATTTTGATCCAAAACCATATACATACTATAAAAAGGCATCCCCAAGCGGGAGATAGCTCTTCGCCAACTGGCGGAAACACAACCACACAACAACATATATACGACGCCCAATGGCGAAGATCAACCCAGAAAGAACAATAAATAAGCAAGACATCAAAACCACAAAGAAAGCGAAGATATACCCATCGCTCTAAGTCTCGCAAATACAAGCCTGGCTAAGTCTACCAATATACAAAGTCCAGTTTCTGATTTGATGGAGTTCAACTAGATACAACAAAATAATAAGTACGAGAGTGGGCACGATCCAATATGTGTCCTACCTACCAAAGCAAAACACCCTAGAAGAAATTGTGTAACAGCAATATCGCTATTGATCCCAAGCGGTCAAACCTGCAAGAACTGTGGCACAACGAGGGTGAGTTGCCAACTCATGAGTAAAAAACATCAACAGGCAGAAATCGAATAAAACAACGATTTCCTAGGTCGTACTATATCATGAAGGTGATATTATGATATCTAGGGTTACCATGTATGCATATGTCAACAATTGAGTCAATGCAAATGGTATATATATAATAAAAATCTGAATCATATGCCTGCATGCAAGTGGATATCATCCACGTGTGTCCATCAACGACACAATCAATATCACAGAACCTGTGTGTCCAACATCGACACTCGAAACATCATGAAAAGATATGTATGTATGTATGAGCATATCAACCAACGTCTATCCATCAATGACACATCAAAACCATGGAACCTGAGTATCCAACATCGACACTCGAAGCATCATGAAAACCCGTGTCCAGCATCGACACGTAAATCCTCATATCTCAGGCGCTGCATACTCAGATCAGCCCTCATATCTATCTCATCTTGGACGCCGCATACTCAGATCGGACATCATATCCATCTCATGACTCCAGTGGTATTCTCCGGATAACCGCCGGGTCCAAAATATCACCGGTAGGTAGTGCTCCCCTACCGGGCTAACCGTCCTACAATACGAGTCTTTTTGCCCCGGGGTACCTCACCAGGTCCACCATGTGTTGGATATATGTATGCCCTAGAGGACATTATTTGATAGTGGATGCATCGGTATGTGTATATATATATTCAGAGGACATTCTTGCTCGACATGATAGTATGCTATCTGGTTTTTCTTTATCTTGACATATTCATTTGATCATGCATATTACTCTTTTGGTACATGTTGATAAAGCCCTTAGGATATTTGCTTGACTACTCTGATTATAATGCGGATCATACTAGTGGGACATGTGTAGTTTATAAGTATATCCTTAAAATGTTCCCTAGTCATGGCTCTATAGAGACGGGGCATCGATATTCTAGAGTACACTAGCGTATACATTTCTTATCCCATATGATGGGCGATGGATGATCACATATCCATTAGAGTGGTGACACCAAAGATTGTATACGGGTGCTCAGTGGAGACTGGGTACACTGAACGGACACCCTGAGAACTCCTATATGGTATTATATCTATCGTCGGATAGCGGTTCTTAGGTGACACTGGTACAAGTTAGTCTGTAGACCCGAGATCGTCATAGAATCTTGTGTGTGCTCCCACTGTACATTGATCTCCACCCTACCACGGCTCTACCGAGTCATGCAAACAGGTGGATTTTTGGTACAGTTCCGAGGCACATGAAGGTAATGAGTGATAGGAGGGGTTTCGTCTCTCCCGGTATCAGGGGTTAATGTTGCGCTGTGCTCGGCTGGCTATAACAGGAAGTCCCTAGCCAGGGCTATTGAGATTTACTGATAAGTGTTATCAGTAGTTTCTCGATCTGTTATAAACCATATACCGCCATGACTTAATGAGTTATTGGGGTCGACGATTCCATCCATAGACTCGATATGCAGTATATCTGACGAAGAGACCGGACTGTACGGTAACTGTCGCCAGTTGGCTCGACGGGAGTTTTTGTTAGTTATATGTATGCCATAGAGGCCATTACTGTACATGAGATGTACATTATAATGGATGCTTGGACATATATAGGGAGTACTTTCTTGCTCGACATGATAGTATGCTATCTGGTTACTCTTTATCTTAACATGTACACCGATTGTCTCTCTGTTACATGTTGGTAAAGCCCTTAGGATGCGTACTTGACTACCTAGATTGTGATGGAGATCATACTAGTGGGACAAAGGTAGTCTGTGAGTACATCTTTTAATGTCCCTAGTCGTGGGTGTATCGAGATGGGGCATCGATATACCAGAGTAGACTAGCGTATAGCTTCTCGACCCATGTAGATGGGCGATGGATGATCCCATATCCATTGGTGTTTGACATCAGAGATGATATACGAGTGCTCAGTGGAGACTGGGTACACTGGACAAATTCGCCGAGAACTCCCAGATGGTATTATACCTCACGTCAGATGGCAGTTCTCTGGTGACACTGGTGTAGATTAGTCTGTAGACCGGAGATCGTCATAGAGTTTTGTATGATTCCCATTGTGCTTTGATTTCCACCTTACCACGTTCATGAGAACGTGAAAAACGGTGGTTTTTGGGTACAGACCCGAGTCACATGGAGGCAATGAGATAGGAGGGGATTCGTCTCTCCCGGTATTGGGGGTTATTGTTGCGCTGTGCTCGATTGGCTATAACAGGAAGTCCCTGGTCAGGGCTATTTATGAGATTTACTGGTAAATGTTATCAGTAGTTTCTCGACCCGTTATGAGTCTCATATCGGCATGACTTATCGAATTATTGGGGTCTAACGTTTACCATCCCTAGATGAGATATGCGACATATCAGACGAAGAGACCGGACTGTACGGTAGTGTTACTGATTGGATTCGCAGGAGTATGAGAAGGGTTGCTTGTTGATCATCTGATCGCTCAATACCCGGGTGGCCGTTACTTTTAGCAGACCGCTTGCGGCTTGTGGGTGTTTGATATGATCATCTCCTACTGCCGGCGTATTGACAAGACTTTAAAGTCCTACACAAAGGTTTCCTGGTTCATGCGAAACGGAGTAGGAGCACATATGAGATATGTGCGGGACCGAGATTATTGGGCATATGTGATACCGCATTCTATTCTCGTGATTTGTGACATCGGTCGGTTATATGAGATATAGCCGGATTATCGGATCAAGTGTTGATTCGATAAGTTGTTGCATTTGATATTAGTCGGTTATATGTGATATAACCAGATAATTAAATCAAGTGTTGATTTAATAATTTAATGTATAATTGTATATTAGATATACGAGATTACATTAACTAATGTTAGCTCACTTATGATTTCTTTTCTCACTTGTGTGAATTGGTGTATATGTGATATATATTAATGTACAACTTTTGTGCCATGCTAGATGCCACATGTGACATGGGTGTATGAGACCTGCACCATGCTTAATAATGTGTTGAGTTTATATTTATCTAAGTTAATCAAAATTAGTGGGATTAAGTCACATGGTTAAAGCTTGTAGAAGCTTGTGGAACCATTGACCAAGTCCACTAAGTTTGTTTTACTTATAGATATATAACCTAACCATTATTAACTTGCCATGGTTTATTCTTTACATGGGTTAGTGTATGACACTAACTCACCCATGGTTCACATTCTCGCCTCATTAGTTCATTCTCTCATCTCTTCACTTGAGCTTCTTCTTCCTTATGAGAAAAGCTCACTAACTTTTCACAAGGTGAGAAAATATTATGAGAAAAATAAATCTAAAGAGAGCCCACTTCCTATTTCATCATCCTCTACTACTTTCTATTTAGTTTAAGGTGTTTGCTTCACTATTTTCATAATTAGTGAAGAGGTAGTATGATCTTGAGTCTCCTCGACGTAGATCATCTTCGTCCTCGAAGACTTCGAGCAAGCTTGTTCATTTCTCCAAGGGAACCCATACTAGAGTTCGGGAGATCTTCGATCGCAGCCAAGGGACTACTACACGGAGCTTTAGATGTGAAGGACCGGTCTACAAAGGTTGTATTCCTCATTCACTTAGTGTAATGGTATATTACTTGTTATATTGTCTATTTACTCTAATTGATCCTAGCTTAGGATTGATTAGCACCTTAGAATTTTTAATGTGGCATGGTTGTGCTGTGAAAACCTAGTAGGGTGCTAAGTAATCCCAACAGTGGTATCAGTGCCGGGCTAGAGTATTAGATGGTGTTTGTTAGATTACGAAACCGAAACTGCTCCATAACTTGAAACACCAAATACGGTTTCTGTCGATCTTTTATTGACTTCAAAAAAAATTTCAAACAAGTACAGAGTGTTGTATGTGATATAACATGAACACTGGTGAAATTTGAGGCAGTTTGGTGAATTTTTGGCCGGCCACATATACCCTCATCTCGGCCAAAATCCGAGTCCCCCCTCAAATTTTGTCAGTGCTCCAATGACTTGGTTTTGGTGTTTCAGGTGTTGTTTGTTTTTGCTAATTTTGCATGTGATGTAATCTTACACTATAAACTATTCGGAGTGTTTCGTATTCATAGTTTAACATTGCTTTTGGGTTTTCACAAGTTGTCTAGGCGAAGTTAAAAAGTTCAATCAAATGTCAAAACCCCATTTTTCCAAGTTTAACGTATTCGGAAAAACATGCAAGTATTTCTATGGACCCTCTAGAAGAATGAAACCCTAACTCGACTTTTTTGGATCGTGGAACCACGGTCATACCCTAGGGTTTGCCGCAGTTCCGTGGCGACATGAGTGAGGCTTGGGATTGCCCTTCTACGGTTGATCCATAGGTACTGCGGCATGTTCCGGGTATTATTAAAACTGTGCTCAAGTGTTGAGCTGTCGGGAAATTGTGGGACTTTAATGAATCGATCGAAAAGTTTAACGTCGTCTGGATATCATGTGATGGGATACAATAATTGGAATCTATCTAATTGCATGCAAGTTTAACATTTCGGCCTCGGACGTAATCGGGAATCTTGTTGAATTACCCAACTTCCTTTGAAAAGTGTTTTCATGGTTCAGATCTAAATGTAAAATTTGCATTGTTAGGCATGAAATACAGAATATGTGATATTCTGGGTTTATGATGTCTAAGGGCAGTGCGGATTCCAACTGTTGTAGTTTTTCACTTTATTTTCTGCGACCGTAAGTGTAATATGTGGGGTATCGCCGGTTTCGTTACTATGTGTCAACAACAATTGGGATACGCATATTTACTTACGTTGATGACATGTGATGTTATGTGTTGATGTGATATATTATATTAGATCGTCGTGATTTAATAGCCGGGGGTTTTATGTGAGATGAGAGTTTTTTTTTATTTTTATTCATGTAAAAACTTGTATGTAATACTCTTTTATTGGGGCACTTCCGGGTTGAAGATGATGTCACCATTGTATACTATTTACTTTTCCGCATCAGGATAGACCCAAGGAGGGGATCACAAGTAACCGGGTTCTAGAGTCCAGTGGGAGACCATCTCGAGAAGTCGAGTCCGGGTCTCCTAACTCTAGAATTGGTAGGGTTGCTTGCCGCTCTCGTAGGGGTATAGGGATATAGGTTTGGCTATTCATCACGATCGTGGAATCCGTTTTTTATACAGGCTTAATATAAAACCCGAAAATCCTAGTATATCCAATATTTCATATGTTGTTTTCTGCTGCGATATCTGTGATGTGATCATTTGATATGTTGAGATAGATACTGTATATAATATATATGATATATTATATAGACGTTGCTTATGTTTTACACCCGCGCTAGCCCTGCCCCGCTCTTCCATTAGTTACCTAACCTAACGGTGCATGATGGGACATCGAGGCGAATGCGGATGGCACAAACGTACGTTGTATTTATCTGTGATGTTTAGCTAACTTAAAATAATGGGACTTCATTAATGAGATTAATGAAAGAAAAGAAACCTAAAGATGTTGTAGAAACTTGTTTTAAAAACAGGTAGCTCTAGTTCTTGTTTTGCATAGCGGTATTCCTTGTAGAATATCCAGCACCTTATTTGATAAGGAAAGAGCCGAGATCCCTTCACCGGGAGTGAACTCTTTAGCGAAACTAGCAGATGCCACAACTCTCGGTTTGTCTTTTGATTGCTTCTATAGTTTTTGCTTTGCATGGTGGTATTTGTGAAATATCCTGCACCTCATTCGACGAGGAAAGAGCCGAAATCCCTTCACCGGGAGTGACCACTTTAGCAAAACTAGTAAAAGCCTAAAAAACACTCCTTTTCAAAATCACTTGATTCTACAACGATATCAAGTCTATTACGCAAAAGGTTTTCTTAAAAACCTGTCGTAGCCCTCCGTCATTTCAGATAAGTACTTCATAGTATCCGTGCTATGTTTGTTGACCTCCGTCAAGGCGTAGTGTGCGGTAGCTATTTATGCTTATCTGGAAAAGCATATGATGCAATTGAGTTAGGGTAGTCGTGCGACCTTGTTGACCTCCGTCAAAGGTCGTGCAGGTGGGTTTAATTCAATCATGAAATGTACGGGTTCAACTTTACTAGTAGCCTATGGTTTGTTGACCTCCGTCAAGGTCATAGGATGCTAGGGGCAAAATATTATCGGAAATTTCAAGTGTTGAAATTTGCAATGAGATTGCATACCTTCTATGAGATAGTTGGATCCCGATACCCACTGCGAGTAAGAATTACTCCTAGGAGAGTTTTGCACTTTACAATTAGCTGATCAAGTAGGTGTCTAGAAAGGTGTCAACGGGGTTATGCCCGTGGGAAAATGAGGTTTATTTTAATTAGGTCCGTGCGAAAGCATGGGGAACCTCCCTCAAAGTACCGGCACTGGACTGGCTGAAAGATTGGCGAACTTGTAGGGGTAATTAATCCCGGCTAGTCTTTCCTTTTAGGGTTTGAAGGAAGATTTGATAAAACCAGCGGGAGTCATCCTGATTAGATAAAATAATAACCAATCTGATCTTGCAAGGGCATACGCTGAGTGTTTTCTTCTCTCTTTCTCCAGGTAGCGACCATGTCACGCCTTAATCAAGATAATAATATGGATGTATTGACCGAACCCGCTTGTTATACTGTGATGGGGAACGTTGGTCCAACTTATAATTGTTATAAGACCGAGCAGGAAATAGGGAATTACCAGGATTCCCGTACCGCCCAAATGAAGAAAGTGCATGATGATGCATCTTCTTCGGGTGTGTTCGTTATAAAGAACTGTTTCTCAGTATCCTCTACGTCCTGGGTATGAGATACCGGATCAGGATCCCACATATGTAATTTGTTACATGGGCTGCAGATAGGTAGAGAAATGAGAATGGGTGATAAGTTTCAAGAGTTGGAAATGGTGCAATTGTTGCGGCCAAAGTGTTGTCAGTTATCACCCTGTATTATCAAATGCATTAATTCTAAACGAATGTTATTAGATACCGAACCTGATATACAGCATCATATCAGTCTCTTTATTTAATAAAGAATGATATAATTTTGTATTGTTGGATTATGTTTTTGAACATTTCCTATATCAAGAGTTGATCGGTTCAGGCACGTTATCTAAATGCATATACGTTCTAAATCAAACCACAGTTCTTTACGTGCAGAACACACACAAGAGGAAGAGTTCAGAAATGAACGAATCCTTCTTGAGGCATTGTAGACTAGGTCATATCAATGCGACCCGACTAGCGAAGTTATATTAAGATGCATATTTAAATCAGTTTTAATTTACATCTTGTGAAACTTGCTAGTCATGTCACAAAGATACTATGACCATAGCTCCGTTTACTGGAAACAGAGAAAGAGTTGGTGAACTCTTGGGATTGATACAGATGATGTATGTAGGTCCTTTGTCTACAAATGCCAGGACTGGTTCTTTTTACTTCATTACATTCACTGATGATCTTTCAAAATTCGTACATGTGTTCTTGTTGAAACACAAGTCTGAACCTTTTGAGAAATTCAAAGAATATAAGTTCGAAGTAAAGAACCAAAACGGGTATAAGTATTATGTCCTTTGATGTGATCAGGGAGGAGAATACTTGAGCACAGAATTCCTGGATTATTCTAAAGGAGAATAAGATTCTCTCTCAGCATTACTCCTCCGAATACACCACAGCATAACGGTGTATCGGGGCGGAGCAATCGCACCCTATTAGATATAGTGCGCTCTATGATGAGTACTACTGAGTAGCCTATTTTCTTTGGGAGTTATGCACTTGAGAAGCTGCATACCTATTGAATAGGGTTCCAACCAAATCAGGAGCCTACCACTCTATATGAGGTATGGTATGGGAAGAGACCATCTCTTAAGAAAGTTAAGATTTGGGGTTGTCTGGCCTGTGTCTAAAAGCAAAATCCAGACAAGCTCGAAGCAAGATCAGTTCTGTGGAAGTTTGTTGGATATCCCAAGCATTCGCAAGGGAATATCTTCTACTATGCTGAGGAGAAAAAGTTGTTTTGTTTCTCAGCATGCCACCTTTTGGAAAAGGAATTTCTTATGAAGAAATTAGTGGTTATCAGGTGGAACTGGAATAAGTTCCAGTAATACAAACTACAGCTGATGATTTGATAAAACTGGAGGATTCAATAGTTCCCGACGAATCTCGGCCTCTCCGCCGATTTGGTTGGGTTCCTCATCCTCCTGAGAGATACTTCGGTTTCTCGATGACAGTGGGAGCAAGAATTGCATCATGAGATGATGACCCAACTAGTTTCGAGCAGACCATCAAGAGTAGGGACTCTGTAAGAATGGATGGATGCTAAGCAATCTGAGATGGAATCCATATACGCCAACAAAGTATGGACTTTGATTGCTATATCTGAAGGGTTAAATCCCCATCAGGAGCAAGTATATCTTGAGAAGATTACTTGGTGTACATGGAAAAGTTGAGACTTTCAAAGCTAGACTAGTTGTAAAAGGTTTTCGTCATTGACCAGGTGTGGATTATGGTAAAACCTTTTCTCTTGAAGCTATGCTTAAGTCCATCGAGATCCTACTTGCCATTGCTACATACCATGACTACGATATCTAGTGGTTGGGTGTCATGACTACTTTTCTAAATATTGATTTAGAAGAGTGCGTCTATAAGTACACAGCCAGAGGGCTTCGTAGATAGTGGGAGCCGCGGAAACGTATGCAAGTTGCTTTACAGGTTAAAGTAGGCATCACGGAGTTGGAACATCTGTTTTGATGTGGTAGTCAAAGCGTTTGACTTCATCAAAATGGTAGATGAACCTTGTATATACAAAAAGGTAGAAGAGAGTATTTTGGTTTTCCTCGTATTGTACGTGAATGACATACTCTTGATAGGAAAGGAGTTTCCTATGCTACGCTCGGTCAATCTCCTCTTATCACAATGATTCTCCATATAGGATCAAGGTGATTGATTGAATGAAATCTCGGTGTGTATATAAGAAAAGTGTAAAGAAATCACAACCAAAGAAATTTTTAAATCGCAATCAATAACGGTGTCGATATAGGTTCGTTAGCGAGTGCGGATCGTCCACAGGGAAAGTGTAATTTGATTGTATTTGATTTAGATGAATTGAAAATTAAAGAGAAAAGAAAAGACAATTCGATTCAAGATTTATAAAAGCGGATTTCAAGAATTATTAAAATCTAGATCTAATATCAAGAACACTAAAAATCAGGAATCAAGAATTGATGATATCCAAATCGAATTAGTAATCAAGATTTGTAATGAGGCTCGTAGGAATCGATCGAATCGATAGTGAGAATGAAGAATTATGATTACGTTTTCTTATCCATTAATGATTTGATGCTAGATCAATGATGATCAACGAGGATTAGGGATTTCTTGCGGAAACTAGGGTTTCATCATCTATCCCTTGTCCTTACGTTGATTTCATCCACATTCTAGCCTCTAGGAAATTCAAGCATCGATCGTTGATCACTAATTAAGATAGAAAACAATCAAGAAAGTATCACTCGAAACTAGGTTGTCGATGATTCAATTTACTAGAGTTTACAAAACTCATAGGACTTAAGAATAGTACAAGAATTTAATCATCATCAACTATCAATTTTCTCGATTCCTCCACGAGCAGAGATTTTACTCAAGCATCATAACAAAGAACACAATCAAGAATTGAGATCTAATCATAATGCTCAAATATAGAGATAAACAAGATAAAGAAATTTCACCTTTTATTAATCAACAATTTTGTTACAATTCACTCAAGATCTACAAGATTCGAGGAAAGAACTTGATCGTCGATTTAGCTCCGCACCATCTCCGTGAGTCACGGATCGTCTTGGATCACTTGCTCGGTTGAAGATCGGCTTCGCTTATAAAAGGTTGAAGGATTCGTGCTTGATTTGTACTCGGAGATCTTGAATTTGGCTTTTGTGATTGGATTAGTGTTTGGGTGCACAAGTTGTTTCACTCAACTTGTAGGTGGAATTCGAGAACAACCAACAACCTTTGAGAAGAAGCTTTGGGTCCCCTTTTATAGCCTTGATTAGGATTAGCTTCCTTTAGAAGCTAGGTTAGGGTTAGCTTCACTTGCAAGCTTGGTAGTTAGGTAGAAGCTTCTAGTTAGTTAGTTAGCTAGCTTCCTTTAGAAGCTTCTAGGTTGTGGCTTGCTTGAGAAGCTTGGAAGTGTTTAGCTTGTACAAGAAGCTTGGCTATTCGGACAGAAGCTTCTGGAAATTTCTAGAATTTGGAATGGCTTGAAGAGGTTTAGATACTGGAAGGAGAAACCTGAAGCGAAGCTCTGCTGACGACGTAGCAAGGTGGCCGCGGATCCGCCGCGGGAAGGCCCTTCTGACTGCGGATCCGTGGCCCATTAATGGCATCTGTGCATGCAACTTGCTGTGCTGATTTGTGTTGGCCTCATGGTATGTTTCTGATGTGTAGAATCTCATAAATCTTTCTATATCACTGCCAAATCACAAGTCTTGGACTTGGTATATTTTTATCAGCACTTTTATCAGTTTCGGCTCTTTTACCTGGAATTTCCTGCACAGATTCTCGAGACAAGTGTTGCGCTATACAAAAATTATGCGTGCAATGATAAACACTCAATTTCCCTCAAAATGTCGGTTTTAATGTATAACACAAGTTATTTGGTATTTTACAGACAATTTGCTAATATGTGCTATATTCATACTGAACACCTTTAGATGATTGCAAATAGTAGGGAAATTGATGTGTTAAAAATGCAATATTTTCGACTGATCAAATTCCCCCAAACTTATTTTTGGTCGTCTCGAGAAAACTGTTTTATTAAAAAAGAGAAGGAGAAAATAAAGAAAGAGAAAAACTAACCAGCATACTTTCGCAGGCAACACGATTGCACAGAGCACGTGCAACAAGCCTTTAAACCTCTAGGTGTCCTTAGTAGGAGGAGTGTTGTCTCCTGAGGGTTTTCAACGGATTGCACCCACAAAATCCAATAATAAAAAGAAGACCGTGAAAGTTACATATAAAGATAAGAATTGTAAAAGAAAGACTTTGAAAATTAGAGTTTCTAACTATACTAGCTTTTCGGTTGTCATGAGCCCTATCTTAATAGTCATGAAAAGATGTCAGAAATCACATCATCTCTCAATAAAACATCGTCTTTATTCTTCATTCCTATCTTTCTTCCAAACATCGATCATATACCCCTATGTGTGTGTAATAGACATCCCTACACCCGGAGAATTCAATTCAAGCTATCATACTCTTGTCCATCTGCCTCAATACTTTTTAATTTGATGAATATTTAGATTTGCTCACACATTTTCATGTTACCGTTAATACTTCTTGAGGTACTAACTGACCGATTACTCATGTGGTTGATTATTAGGTGTTTTAGTATTTTCCTCGTCTTGCACCACCTAAGGTTTAGCAGTGACTCCCAGACCAGTTGGTCTAAGGCACTAGGTGATGAAGCACCATCGCTATATTTTTTTATTCCTACCTTGGTGATAACAAAACCAATGTTCATTTTTTTCTTTTCACCATTTTTATCTTTTATTCATTTTTTATTTCCTTCATATTTTGGCATTTAGACAAGAGCATTTCAAGGTATCCTCTACTATCCCGAGTTTCAAGACGTGTGTAAGTGTGTATAGTAGGGTATCAACATTCAAATGTTTGGCTTCCAGAATATGAACTATTTTTCAGACTTATTTTTATCCTCAGATTAGTGACTTCCTTCATCTTACTAACCCTTGGGACAACGACTCATAACTACTTATTACTAGTTTGTTTAAGAAAACTTCTAATTTTCTTTGTTTTCTTAAATTTTTCTAATCTCTTGGATGTAATTTTTCACTATCTAATCTTTTATTATCTTATTTATGTACAAAATTAATTATTAAATATTTTTATCTTTTGAAATTTTATTTTTAAATTTTTATAGGTTTTAAAATGTTTTGTGTTTATGCAAAGTATGATGCAAATGATGCGTAAATAAGCACAAATCTCCCCCAAACTTGTTTTCAACAGTGTCCTCACTGTTGCCATCTGCTAGATCTCGAAAACCTGTAAGCTTGGGAGGAAATTTATTAATGGGGGCAAAATATATTATCGTGAAAATCCTCCCCAAATTTATTTTTGGCTCACAATTTTCAGTAAAAAATTTTATTTTCAAGAGCCAGATTATACCCCCCCCCCCAAACTTGAGTTAAACCATTTTAAGTTTTGAAAATCACAAGAGGGGGTCAAAGTTATTGGTCGATGCCAAGCTTTGCAAAGACCGAAAGTCAACACCAACCATTCGAAAATTTTATCAATATAGTGCATCGGTTGGTGAAAGAAGAAGTGGGGAAAAGGTAAGTGGTGGAATAGAATGTGTTTGCGTCTCGTTTTGGAGAGACAATGTAGTGATTGTGATGGATTACTCGCATTCTTTTTATAGTCCAGAAGAAGGGGTGGAGGTTCAATTTCATTGTTTTGAGGGTGATTCATCTCAACACCCGTGTCTTTTAAAAATGCGAGTTCATCAGCGAAGATTTCCTCAAAAGTCTCATCAATACTCCAAAGAATAATGTCATCACAAAGCGCGGGGTGATCTTCAGACTCCAAAAATGGTTCATAATCAGTGTTAGTTGTTGACCCGGACAGCTCAGTGGAAGAGTCCGTATATGTATGATACATAGTTGGGTCAAACAACAACATATGAAGAGAGTTAAGATCAGTATCATGAGGATCGTCAAATTCGCTACTGTCGACAACCATTAATTCGACAGAACAGACTCGAGCATGAGGATCGGAGGGTTGACTTCCCAACTTATAAATGTTGAGCTCAATTGACCTATTCCCAAAAGATAGGTTCATAGAACCATTTCTACAGTTGATTACAACGTTGGAAGTAGCCAAAAAGGGATGACCTAGAATCATCGGAATTTGGTTCCGTGGGTTTGCTACAGGCTGTGTATCGAGTACAATAAAGTGTAGGGTTCCTAGCACCCTAATGAGGTCTCACAAGGCATCAACCATGCCAATTTCAAATTTTACGGTGCCGAGAAACCCTAAACTATGGATCGTTGGCTAGATGTCTAAGGGAAAAACAAACTAGTTAACACTTAACTACAAGAATTCGGAAATACAACCTTTGTAGATCCGGTCCTCCACCTCCACGGCTCCGTGATGAAGTCATCTCCGCTGTCCAAATCAAAATCCGGGCTCTAGCGTCGGCTTCATCGGAGAAAGAGCGGGCAAGGTCGTCGGCTTCGTGCCGAAGATGATCTACGTCGAGGCATCGCTAGATCAAGCTCCAACTTCACCAAGTGATGAAACTTGTGAAGAAAACACACTCTACTACTTGGCAAGAGGTAGAGGATGAAGAAATAGGAAGTGGGTAGACTTTAGAATTGGATTTCTCACTTGTTTTCATCAATCACCATTGATGAAGCAAGCTTCTTCAAGTCGTGAAGAAGAAGAAGAAGAAAGAAAATGAATATGATAAGTTGTTTTCAAAAAGGAAATAATAAGAATACTTATCATAATGTAACCATGGTGAAGTGTAGAGATTAAACTAGGGTTAGTGGGAATGGTTAGGGTTAAGGATGAGATAAGAATGGTTGACTTGATCAAAGCTTCAAGAAGCTTCAACATGAAACAAAATTAGCCACCATTCTTTTCTCTTTATCTTTTCCAAAAGAATAAACAAATAAATGAATAAATAAATAATGGGAGAATAAACAAAACCCTAACCACTCTCACAACCATGGTTTAATCTTCACACAAATCCAAGTTAACATGTATCATCAAACATGATACAATCATTTGCACAAAAAGTATATCACATATACAACTTGTACACCAAGTGAGAAAATCCATTTAAAGTGAACCGATACTAGTTAATGCAAAGTAATATATCAAATATATAATTATGCATTAAATCATTAAATCAACACTTGATTTAATGATCCGGTCATATCGCATATAACCGACTAATATCCTATGTATCGGCTTACCGAATCAATCCTTGATTCGATAACTAGGTTATATCGCATACAACCATACGATACATTCATCGCGAGAATAGAATACGGTATCACATACGCGTATTGTTCTCGGTCCCGCACATATCTTATATACGCTCCTATTTCGTTTCGCTTGAGCCAGGAAACCTCTGTGTAGGACTCTAAAGACTCGTCAATACGCCGGCAGCAGATGATGATCATATCAAACACCCACAAGCCGCAAGCGGTCTGCTAAACGTAACGGCCACCCGGGTATTGAGCGATCTGAAGATCGACGAGCAAGCCCGCTCACACTCCAGTGAATCCAACCAGTAACACTACCGTACAGTCCGGTCTGATCGTCTGATATGTCGCATATCTCGCCTAGGGGTGGTAAACGTCAGACCCCAATAGCTCGATAAGTCGTGTCGATATGAGGTCTATAACAATTCGAGAAACTACAGGTAACACTTACCAGTAAATCTCAGCAACCCTGGCCAGGGATTTCCGGTTATAGCCAATCGAACACAGCGCAACATCAACTCCCTATACCGGGAGAGACGAATCCCTTCCTATCGCTCATTGCCTCCATGTGACTCGGGACTGTACCCAAAAACCACCGTTTTGCACGCCCTCTTGGACGTGGTAAGGTGGAAATCAAAGCACAGTGGGAACCACACAAGACTCTATGACGATCTCGGGTCAACAGACTACTCTGTACCAGTGTCACCAGAGAACTGCCATCTGACGTGAGGTATAATACCATCTGGGAGTTCTCGGCGAGTCCGTCCAGTGTACCCAGTCTCTACTGAGCACCCGTATATCATCTCCGATGTCAAACACCAATGGATATGGGATCATCCATCGTCCATCTGTATGGGTCGAGAAGGTACACGCTAGTCTACTCTGGTATATCGATGCCCCATCTCGATACATCCATGACTAGGGACTTTGAAGGATGTACTTATGGATTACCATATCCCCACTAGTATGATCTGCATCATAGTCCAGATAGTCAAGTACACATCCTAAGGGCTTTACCAACATGTAATAGAGAGACAATCTGAGTACACGTTAAGGTAAAGAGCAACCAGATAGCATACTATCATGTCGAGCAAGAAAGTCCTCCCTATATATGTCCAAGCATCCACTACAATATACATCCTATGTATAGTAATGGCCTCTAGGGCATACATATAACTAACAATAATGGCTCGTGCGGCGCTTCCGCGGCCGTTTTGTCGTTTTGTGTATTTTGTTTTACACAGTAATTCTCAGATTTCTGTGCTGGTTTTCCTGGGAATTTTTAATATTTATTCAAGAGTTGAATTTTCCAGGGTGTTTTGGAGCTTGGATGATTCGATCGGATTATCAAATTTTGTCTGTGTGGCTTTCCGGATAATTTATGGATATGTTAAAAAGTTCGACCGGATATAAATACCCAACTTTTCCCCTGTCGGGAAATTTCCAAGTGTTGGATTTTTCCGTAGTTTAACGACGTTCTAAGTAGTGCAAGTAACGCGATGGACCCTCTAGAAGACAACAAACCTTAACTCAATTATGTGACCGTCTTGAACTGCCCTTTGAACCTTCGGGTTTGGGGCAGTACGGCGTGCCACATGTGAGGCGTTGGCTTGACCCTTCTACGGCTGGACCGTTGGTACTGAGGCACGAACTGAATGTTTTTAGACTTGTTTCATGTGTTGATCTGTATCGGGAAAACTTGGGTGTTCGATTGTTCGATCGGAAAGTTTGACATTTTCTATTTATCCGGAATGGGATACAACAATTGGAATTCACAATAGTTATGAGATAACTAAATGAATGTTATAAACATAGCAGTTTAGTCTCACTTGATCGGTTGCCACGGAATTTTGATGTGATCAAAAGTCCGTCGCAATCACGTAGCGTACGCGGATACTCGCCGGGTAAACTTAATAGACAGTCTCACTCCATAGCCCCGACCAAGTGACTGTAGGAGAACCCCGTCGCCGAAAGCATCCGTTCGGGTGCTCGCGGTAGCGGTGTTCCGCCTTGGTGCACTTCGTCGACGGTATCGGGGGTGAAGCCGCCTACTAAAGTTTGCGACGAGCATTCGATCAGGATGTCGGGAATCTTGTTGAATTGCCCGACTTGATATTGAAAAGAGTTTTCGATTTTGAGACTAAAATGCGGGGTTTATAATTGTTAGGCATGTGATGTCTAAGGAATTCATTTGGTCAGGCATGCGATGTCTGAGGTGGTTGCGGATTCCAACTGTTGTAGTTTTACACTTTCTTTTCTGTGACCGTAAGTGTAATATGTGATATCGCCGGTTTCGTTGCTATATGTCAACGACAATTGGGATGGACATATTTACTTACGTTGATGACATGTGATGTTATGTGTTGCTGGATATGTTATATTGGATCGTCGTGTTTGAATAGCCGGGGGTTTTTATGTGAGATGAGTGTTTTTCATTTTCATTCATGTAAAAAAAAAAATCTGTATGTAATATTCTTTTATTGGGACACTTCCAGGTTGCGGAAGATGTCACCGTTTGTATATTATTTACTTTTCCGCACTAGGATAGACCCAAGGAGGGGAGCACAAGTAACCGGGGTCTGGAGTCCAGTGGGAGACCAACTCGAGGAATCGAGTCCGGGTCTCCTAACTCTAGAATTGGTAGGGTTGCTTGCCGCTCTCGTAGGGGTCTAGGGGTGTGGGCTTGGCTATTCATCACGACCGTGGAATCCGTGTTTTATACTGGCTCGTATTGAAAACACGGACGTCCTAGTATATCCAATATTTCATATGATTCTTCTGCTGCGATATCTGTGATGTGATCATGTGATGTTCTGTGATAGATACTGTATATAATATATATGATATATTATATAGACGTTACTTATGTTTTACACGCGCGCTAGCCCTGCCCCGCTCTGCCGTTAGTTACCTAACCTAACGGTGCACGAGGGGACATCGAGGCGAATGCGGATGGCATAAATGTACGTCGTATTTATCTGTGATGTTTAGGTACATTAAATGATGGGACTTCATTAATGTGATTAATGAAATAAAAGAAACCTAAGATGTTGTAGAATCGAATTTCAAAATAAAACAGGTAGCTACAGTTCTTGCTTTGCATAGCGGTATATATGATATATCCTGCACCTTTTTCGATAAGGAAAGGACCGAGATCCCTTCACCGGGAGTGACTCCTTTAGCAATAACTGGCAGATGCTACACACTCGGTTTGTCTTTTGATTGCTTTTAAGAGTTTTTGCTTTGCACAGTGATATATATGATATATCCCGCACCTCATTCGACGAGGAAACGACCGACGATCCCTTCACCGGGAGTGACTCCTTTAGCAAAACTAGAAAAGCCTCAAAAACACTCCATTTCAAAATTTATTCGATCCTACAACGATATCAAGTTCATTACGCAATAGGTTTTCAGAAAAACCTGTCGTAGCCCTCCGTCATTTCAGATAAGTACTAGTTAGTATTCGTGCTACGTTTGTTGACTATGTTAAGGCGTAGTGTGCGGTAGCTAATTAGTGCTTATCTGCATAAGCATATGATGTGATTGGATTAGGATAGTCGTGCGACTTTGTTGACTATGTTAAGGGTCGTGCGGGTGGGTTTAATTCAATCGGGAAATGACGGGTTGAACTTGACTAGCACTTATGATTTGTTGACTATGTTAAGGTCATATAGCTGCTAGGAGCAAAATATTATCGGGAATTTCAAGTGTTGAAATTTGCAATGAGATTGCATACCTTCTATGAGATAGTTGGATCCCGATACCCGCTGCGAGTAAGTGTTACTCCTGGGAGAGTTTTATACATTACAATTAGCCGATCAAGTAGGTGTCTAGAAAGGTGTTAACGAGGTTACGCCTCTGGGAAAATGAGGTTTACATTAATTAGGTTCGTGCGAAAGCACGGGGGGACCTCCCTCAAAGTACCGACACTGGCCTGGCTGAAAGATTGGCGAACTTGTAATGTGTAATTAATCCCGGCTAGTCTTTCCTTTTAGGGTTTGAAGGAAGATTTGATAAAAAGCAGTGGGAGCCATCCTGATTAGATAAAATAATAACCAATCTATTCTTGCAAGAGCGCACGCTGAGTGTTTTCTTCTCTCTCTCTCCTGGTAGCGACCATATCACGCCTTAATCAAGATAATAATACGGATATTTGACCGAACCCGCTTGTTATACTGAGCTGGGGAACGTTGGTCCCGCTCCAACTTATAATTGTTATAAGACAGAGCAGGAAATTGGGGATTACCAGAATTCCCGTGCCGCCCAAACGAAGAGAGTGCATGTTGATGCATCATCTTCGGGTGTGTTCATTACAAAGAACTGTTTCTCTATATCCTCTACATCCTCGGTATGTGATACCAGATCAGGATCCCAGATATGTAATCTGTTACATAGGGCTACAGATAGGTAGAGAACTGAGAACGGGTGATAAGTTTCATGAGGCAGAAAACGGGGCAAGAGTTGCAGCCAAGTCTTTTGGTCACTGCCACCCTGTATTCCAATACATTGATTCTGAACGAATGTTATTAGATACCGAACCTGATATACAAAATCATATCAGTCTCTTTATTAGTAAAGAAATGATAAAATTTTGTATTGTTGGATAATGTTTTGAACATTTCCTATATCAAAAGTTGATCGGTTCAGGCACGTTATCTAAAAGCATTAATGTTCTAAATCAAACCACAGTTCTTAGTATACGGAACACACACAAGAGGAAGAGTTCAGAAATGAACGAATCCTTCTTGAGGCATTGTAGACTAGGTCATATCAATGCGACCCGACTGGCTGAAGTTACATTTAGATGCATATTTAAATTAGTTTGAATTTACATCTTGTGAAACTCGCCAGTCATGTCACAAAGATAAGATGACCACAGCTCTGTTTATTGGAAATAGAGAAAGAGTTAGTAAACTCTTGGGATGATACATGTTGATGTATGTAAGGTCCCCTGTCTACACATGCCAGGACAGGTTCTTTGTACTTCATTACATTCTCTGATAATCTCTCAAGATTCAGACATATGTTCCTGTTGAAACATGAGTCCGAGCCTTTTGAGATATTCACAGAATATAAGCGAGAAGTAGAGAACCAAAATACGGGTATAAGTATTATGTCCTATGATGAGATCAGGGAGGAGAATACTTGTGCATGGAATTCCTGGACTATTCTAAAGGAGAATGAGATTCTCTCTCAGCATTACTCCTCTGTATACACCATAGCACGATGGTATATCGGGGTGGAGCAATTACACCCTATGTGATAAGGTGTGCTCTATGATGAGTAATACTGAGTTACCTTTTTCCTTTTGGGAGTTATGCACTTATGAAGTTGCATACCTATTGAATAGGGTTCCAATCAAATCAGTTGCCTACCATTTCATATGTGATATGGAAAGGGAAGAGCCCATGTCTTAAGCTAGTTAAGATTTGGGGTTGTCCGGCCTATGTTTAAAAGCAAAATCCGGACAAGCTCGAGGCAAGGTCTGTTATGTACAACTGGAAAGGTTCCAGCTATGCAAACTACAGAAGTTGATTTGGAAGAACCAAAGGATTCAATAGTTACCAACGAACCTCAACCGCTCCGCCGATCTAGTAGGGTTCCTCACCCACCTGAGAGATACTTCGGTTTCTCTGTGACAGTGGGAGCGAGGATTGCATCATGAGATGATGACCCAACTAGTTTCGAGCTGGCCATCAGGAGTAAGACTCTGTAAGAATGGCTGGATGCTTAGTGATCTGAGATGGAATCCATGTACACCAACAAAGTATGGACTTTGGTTGCTACAGCTGAAGGGTTGAATCCCCATCAGGAGCAAGTATATCTTGAGAAGATTACTTGGTGTAGATGGAAAAGTTGAGACTTTCAAAGCTAGACTTATTAAAGGTTTGCATCATTGACAAGGTGTGGATTATGTTGAAACCTTTTCTAAGGCTCTATGCTTAAGTCCATCCAGATCCTACTTGCCACGGCTACATACCATGACTACGATATCTGGTGGTTGGGTGTCTTGACTGCTTTTCTAAATAATGATTTGGAAGAGAGCGTCTATAAGTACACAGCCAGAGGGCTTCGTAGACAGTGGGAGCAGCGGAAACGTGAGCAAGATGCTTTATAGGATAAAGCAGGCATCGCGGAGTTGGAACATCTATTTTGATGAAGTAGTCAAAGAGTTTGATATCATCAAAATGGTAGATGAACCTTGTATAAACAAAAGGGTAGTAGGGAGTATGGTGATGATCCTCGTAGAGTACGTGGATGACATACTCTTGATAAGAAAGGAGTTTCTTATGCTACGCTCGATCAATCTCCGTTTATCACAATGATTCTCCATATAGGATCAAAGTGATACCTACAAAATCCTGGACTTTGGATCTATGAGATAGATCTAAATGGATGTTAGGATACTCACTAGCTATAGTGAGATGGTATCAGTTGATCCTGGGGAGAATCACTGGAAGGGTTCCAGGGTGATAAAGACGACTGAATGTCAGTCGCAGGCATTGTCTTTACCCTCAGTAAAGGGACGGTATGTTGGAAGAGTTCCAAGCTAGATACCGTGACATACTAGATGATAAAGGCAGGATACATCGCTACTTAAGATGCTACCAAAGAGGATGTTTGGGTGTATATTGGTTCATGAGATGAACTACGTTCCTACCATTGTGAGACAATGGAGTTGTGGCTTATGCCAAGGAATGCAGGTCCCATCAGTGATCCAGACATATTCTAAGGCAGTATCACTTGATCATGGAGATGGTTGATCTCCAGGGTGATCGAGGTTTGGAGAGTAGACTCAGAGGACAACACAGCGGATCCACTCACAAAGGCCTGTTCCCAGAGAGAGATTTTTATGGGATGGTTGAGTATGAGATACTACAACCACTGCTATCAGATGGCCCTAGTGCAAGTGGGAGATTGTTAGTTATATGTATGCCCTAGAGGCCATTACTATACATAGGATGTATATTGTAGTGGATGCTTGGACATATATAGGGAGGACTTTCTTGCTCGACATGATAGTATGCTATCTGGTTGCTCTTTACCTTAACGTGTACTCAGATTGTCTCTCTATTACATGTTAGTAAAGCCCTTAGGATGTGTACTTGACTATCTGGACTATGATGCAGATCATACTAGTGGGGACATGGTAGTCCATAAGTACATCCTTCAAAGTCCCTAGTCGTGGGAGTATCGAGATGGGGCATCGATATACCAGAGTAGACTAGCGTGTACCTTCTCGACCCATACAGATGGGCGATGGATGATCCCATATCCATTGGTGTTTGACATCGGAGATGATATACGGGTGCTCAGTAGAGACTGGGTACACTGGACGGACTCGCCGAGAACTCCCAGATGGTATTATACCTCACGTCAGATGGCAGTTCTCTGGTGACACTGGTACAGAGTAGTCTGTTGACCCGAGATCGTCATAGAGTCTTGTGTGGTTCCCACTGTGCTTTGATTTCCACCTTACCACGTCCAAGAGGGCGTGCAAAACGGTGGTTTTTGGGTACAGTCCCGAGTCACATGGAGGCAATGAGCGATAGGAGGGGATTCGTCTCTCCCGGTATAGGGAGTTGATGTTGCGCTGTGTTCGATTGGCTATAACCGGAAATCCCTGGCCAGGGTTGCTGAGATTTACTGGTAAGTGTTACCTGTAGTTTCTCGAATTGTTATAGACCTCATATCGACATGACTTATCGAGCTATTGGGGTCTGATGTTTACCACCCCTAGGCGAGATATGCGACATATCAGACGATCAGACCGGACTGTACGGTAGTGTTACTGGTTGGATTCACTGGAGTGTGAGCGGGCTTGCTCGTCGATCTTCAGATCGCTCAATACCCGGGTGGCCGTTACGTTTAGCAGACCGCTTGCGGCTTGTGGGTGTTTGATATGATCATCATCTGCTGCCGACGTATTGATGAGTCTTTAGAGTCCTACACAGAGGTTTCCTGGCTCAAGCGAAACGAAATAGGAGCGCATATAAGATATGTGCGGGACCGAGAATAATACGCGTATGTGATACCGTATTCTATTCTCGCGATGAATGTATCGTATGGTTGTATGCGATATAACCTAGTTATCGAATCAAGGATTGATTCGGTAAGCCGATACATAGGATATTAGTCGGTTATATGCGATATGACCGGATCATTAAATCAAGTGTTGATTTAATGATTTAATGCATAATTATATATTTGATATATTACTTTGCATTAACTAGTATCGGTTCACTTTAAATGGATTTTCTCACTTGGTGTACAAGTTGTATATGTGATATACTTTTTGTGCAAATGATTGTATCATGTTTGATGATACATGTTAACTTGGATTTGTGTGAAGATTAAACCATGGTTGTGAGAGTGGTTAGGGTTTTGTTTATTCTCCCATTATTTATTTATTCATTTATTTGTTTATTCTTTTGGAAAAGATAAAGAGAAAAGAATGGTGGCTAATTTTGTTTCATGTTGAAGCTTCTTGAAGCTTTGATCAAGTCAACCATTCTTATTTCATCCTTAACCCTAACCATTCCCACTAACCCTAGTTTAATCTATACACTTCACCATGGTTACATTATGATAAGTATTCTTATTATTTCCTTTTTGAAAACAACTTATCATATTCATTTTCTTTCTTCTTCTTCTTCTTCATGACTTGAAGAAGCTTGCTTCATCAATGGTGATTGATGAAAACAAGTGAGAAATCCAATTCTAAAGTCTATCCACTTCCTATTTCTTCATCCTCTACCTCTTGCCAAGTAGTAGAGTGTGTTTTCTTCACAAGTTTCATCACTTGGTGAAGTTGGAGCTTGATCTAGCGATGCCTCGACGTAGATCATCTTCGGCACGAAGCCGACGACCTTGCCCGCTCTTTCTCCGATGAAGCCGACGCTAGAGCCCGGATTTTGATTTGGACAGCGGAGATGACTTCATCACGGAGCCGTGGAGGTGGAGGACCGGATCTACAAAGGTTGTATTTCCGAATTCTTGTAGTTAAGTGTTAACTAGTTTGTTTTTCGCTTAGACATCTAGCCAACGATCCGTAGTTTAGGGTTTCTCGGCACCGTAAAATTTGAAATTGGCATGGTTGATACCTTGTGAGACCTCATTAGGGTGCCTAGGAACCCTACATAAAGTCCACAGGGAATACAAATTCCCGATTTTTATCAACACATCCTCAAGTTCACCCCTAGATTTGGTGATTGATCGGTCAGCCATCTGGAGAGTTATGTTCGAGGGCTTTAACACTCCGATACCTAGTTGCTCATAGACTGAATATGGAAGCAAGTTAACACTAGCGCCAAGGTTAAGTAAAGCACGGTTAATGTGTTTATCCCCAATAGAAATAGAAATAGTAGGACAGCCAGGGTCCTTACGTTTCCTTGGTAATTGTTGGAGAAAAGCCGTGTCTACAGTACTCGACTAGAACACTTTTTTCGGCACTTGAGTCTTCCTCTTCCTAGTGCACAAGTTCTTAAGAGTTTTCGCATAGGACGGAACTTGTTGGATAGCATCTAGGAAAGCGATTTTGATGTTAACTTGCTTAAATATGTCCATAAGCTTCTCCATTCGGGCATTGGGTTTGTTGAGCCTCAACCTATTTGGAAATGGAGCTCTATCAATAAGTGTTGGGTCCAACATTTGTGGAGAAGTTTGTGAGGGTGGGAAGGATGAAGTGGGTGGAGGGTTCGAGCCTTTGGGAAAACGGAGAATAGGCTCGAAAGAAGACGATAAATTAGACGAAATAGAGTAAGAAGTAGAAGTGGGAGTGGAACTGGAAGTGGAATCCGGTGTGTTAATGATCAATTCATCATTATCAATTTGTTCACCTACATGATTGTCTAGCACTCTTCCAGATATCAATATGGTAAGTGCATCCACATTAGTGTAATGTGAAGGCCCAGGATCAGGTAGGGGTTGAGCTGGAAGATTCCCTTTTTCTCTAGCACTCAATTCGGCTTTTAATCTTGTAATTTCTGCTTCCATCGATTTAATACTCTCAGCTTGAGAGATGGAGTTTTTCTTTATATCATCGACGGAAGTCTTTATTTCAGCCGAAACCTGCATGAGATTTGTCAGAAGCAAATTCATGAGTGAAGAGGATTCATCAGTACCGGTCAACTGCAAAGGATTATTTGGCGCAGGTGTGTTGACCGGATTTGAAAGTTTTGTGATTGGAAGGGGTGCTGACTCAATTGAAGTGGTTGTTGTTGTGGTGGAGGAATCCATTGAAAGTTATTCTGGTTTAGATCCGTGTATTGAGTTTGGTGTTGGATCCAAGAAAGATCAGGGTGATTCCTCCAATTGTGAGTATATGAGGAAGAAGAAGGAGCGTTTCCAGGTCTTTGCTGAAATGTGGCATTAGTGTGACCTTGAAACGGTACATTCAAAGGACATTCTTCCGTCAAATGTGATGGATTTGAACAGCAGCCACACACGGTTTTGGGAAGTGTGTATTGGTTTAGGGAGGCTGAAGAGATTTTGTTTTCTATAGCGTCGAGTTTCCTTTGTATTGCGGCCATTTCGGCTCTCATTGTGATGGAAATATCGAGCTGATTGATATCTTCCCTAAGTGATGGTGGTCTAACACTTTCCCATTGAAATGTGTTTTGAGCTAAATCTTCTAGGTATTTCCAAGCTTCGCCATCATCTTTAGATAGGAATTGGCAATGACACATAGTTTCAAGCATCTGTCTAGTAGTGAGATCAATACCCTCATAGATAATTCGACACAAATCCCATCTGGAGATTCCGTGATGAGGGCATTGTAAAAGAAGATCCTTGAACCGTTCAAAGCATTTCCAGAATGGTTCATTGGGAAGTTGGGTAAATTTGAAGATTTCGCTCCGAACACGGCTGGTCTTGTGATTGGGATAAAATTTCTTAAGGAATGCTGCAACAAATTCATCCCATTTTGAAATAGAATATGCGGTTGTATTGTAAAGCTACTTCTCGGCTAAGTCGCACAAAGTGAATGGGAGAAAACGTAAACGCAGAGCATCCAAAGACAGTTGTGACGTTCCAATCATTGCGCATACGTTTTCGAATTTGGAGATAAAAATGTATGCGTCTTCAGAATCAAGACCGTGAAGTTTGGGTAACAGTTTGATGAATTGGGGATTGATTTCAAAATTTTCCCCGTTGGCAAGTGGTATAGAAAGACGGGTGGGAAAGGGAACACGTGATGGATAGCATCTCTCTTGAAGAGAAATGCATGGAGAATTCTGTGCACCTGCGGGCAGTGGCAGAGTGGTGTAAAAGTTTGATGGAAATCCGTCCATCGCGGTGGTGGTGGGAAAAAGAAAATGTAGAAATACCGACTTTGGGGTCGATGGGGAAAAATGCGGACAAGACGGGCACTAGAATCCCATGTCCAACCGAGCTTGCACTAAAGGGTTTAGTACAAGTGGCAGCGTTAAGATAATTAGGGAAAATGTGAAGTGGTGTTTGTTTTGAAAAAGATACGGATTTTTGAAAAAAAATGCAAATCACAATAATGCACACACAACCCTAAGTCTAATGGTTACCTAGGTCAAGTCTCTAGACCGCTCCTAACTGCCAGAAGACAAGTCGCAAGATCAATCCTCTACTGCCTCTTTGTCCTTCCTGTGGCTAGGTAAGTGCCAGGTAAGTGGGAGGTTCTCCACTACGTAAGTAGTGTAACTAATTAAGTAACCACTTGCCTTAGACACACTTGCCTTAGACAACACAAAAGAAACGCGGATAAGCAATAGATTACCCACGACCTTCTCCTGTCCTAAGTGAGCGCGACGGTCCTTAGAGTCATGTCTAGATATTTTTTAGTTAATGAGGGTAATGCGGATGCAGTTTTGCGATTTTTGGGGATTAGGAAGGGTAATGAACTCCCCACCTGATCTGAATTTGGTATTTACCCCTTAATTTCCGTATTAAAAATGTAAACAACCAAAATCAAATACGCACAATTTTTATTTTTACGGCGCTGCGAATTTTTGCAAAGAAACCTGCAGAAATTGGTTAAAGGACAGAGCAGGGATGAAATAAGAAAGTATAGGAGATACCAGAGAATTTTCATACAGAGACGAAGCAAGGCCGCCGCGAATCCGCCGCGTTAAGCATCTAATGCCGCGCTTCCGCGTTCCAATGAGGAAATTCCTGCACTAAAATTCTTGCAGCTGCTCCTGTTCACCCCCTGAGCTCTCTGGAATATTCAAAAAAAAATTCCTCTCGCTCCACGGATTCCAGATTTCCTCGCAACAAATCACTACGAATCGTTTAGTTTTTGCGTGAATTTTGATCTAAAAATTCGGATGGAATAAATTTTTCAACTCAAATTTCAAAAACGAACAAATTAGCACACTATCTCCGGCAACGGCGTCATTTGATTGAATGAAATCTCGGTGTGTAAATAAGAAAAGTGTAAAGAAATCACAAACAAAGAAATTTTTAAACCGCAATCAATAACGGTGTCGATATAGGTTCGTTAGCGAGTGCGGATCGTCTACAGGGAAAGTGTGATTTGATCGTATTTGATTTAGATGAATTGAAAATTAAAGAGAAAAGAAAAGACAATTCGATTCAAGATTTATAAAAGTGAATTTCAAGAATTATTAAAATCTAGATCTAATATCAAGAACATTAAAAATCAAGAATCAAGAATTAATGATATCGAAATCGAATTAGTAATCAAGATTTGTAATGAGGCTCGTAGGAATCGATCGAATCGATAGTGAGGATGAAGACTTATGATTACATTTTTTATCCATTGATGATTTGATGTTAGATCGATGATGATCAACGAGGATTAGGGATTTCTTGCGGAAACTAGGGTTTCATCATCTATCCCTTGTCCTTTCGTTGATTTTATTCACATTCTAACCTCTAGGAAATTCAAGTATCGATCGTTGATCACTAATTAAGAGCGAAAACAATCAAGAAAGTATCGCTCGAAACTAGGTTGTCGATGATTCAATTTACTAGAGTTTACAAAACTCATAGGACTTAAGAATAGTAAAAGAATTTAATCATCATCAACTATCAATTTTCTCGATTCTTCCACGAGCGGAGTTTTTACTCAAGCATCATAACAAAGAACATAATCAAGAATTGAGATCTAATCATAATGCTCAAATATAGAGATAAGAAAGATAAAGAAATTTCACCTTTTATTAATCAACAATTTTGTTACAATTCGCTCAAGATCTACAAGATTCGAGGAAAGAACTTGATCGTCGATTTAGCTCCGTACCGTCTCCGTGAGTCGCGGATCGTATTAGATCACTTGCTCGGTTGAAGATCGACTTCGCTTCTAAAAGGTTGAAGTCTTCTTGCTTGATTTGTACTCAGAGATCTTGAATTTGGCTTTTATGATTGGATTAGGATTTGGGTGCACAAGTTGTGCCACTCAACTTGTAGGTGGAATTCGAGAACAACCAACAACCTTTGAGAAGAAGCTTTGGGTCCCCTTTTATAGCCTTGATTAGGATTAGCTTCCTTTAGAAGCTAGGTTAGGGTTAGCTTCACTTGCAATCTTGGTAGTTAGGTAGAAGCTTCTAGTTAGTTAGTTAGCTAGCTTCCTTTAGAAGCTTGGAGGTTAGAAAGAAGCTTCTAGATTGTGGCTTGCTTGAGAAGCTTGGAAGTGTTTAGCTTGTTCAAGAAGCTTGGTTGTTCCACAAAAAGCTTCTGGAGATTTCTGGAATTTAGAATGGCTTGAAGATGTTTAGATACTGGAAGGATAAACCTGAAGCGAAGCTCTGCTGACGATGTGGCAAGGTGGTCGCGGATCCGCCACGGGAAGGCCCTTCTGGGCGCGGATCCGCGGCCCATTAGTGGCATCTGTGCATGCAACTTGCTGTGCTGATTTGTGTTGGCCTCATGGTATGTTTCTGATGTGTGGAATCTCATAAATTTTTCTATATCACTGCCAGATCACAAGTCTTGGACTTGGCGTATTTTTATCAGTACTTTTATCAGTTTCGGCTCTTTTACTTGGAATTTCCTGCACAGATTCTCGAGACAAGTGTTGCGCTATACAAAGATTATGCGTGCAATGATAAACACTCAATTTCCCTCAAAATGCCAATTTTAATGTATAACACAAGTTATTTGGTATTTTACAGACAATTTGCTAATATGTGCTATATTCATACCGAACATCTTTAGATGATTGCAAATAGTTGGGAAATTGATGTGTTAAAAATGCAATATTTTTGACTGATCAGTGATACCTCCTAAATCCTTGGTTTTGGATCTATGAGATAGATCTAAGTGGATGTTAGAATTCTCACTAGGTGTCACTGGTGCAAGTTAGTCTGTAGACCCAAGATCGTCATAGAATCTTATGTGTGCTCCCACTGTACTTTGATCTCCACCCTACCATGGCTCTACTGAGTCGTGCAAACAGGTAAATTTTTGGTACAGTTTCGAGGCACATGAAGGCAATGAGCGATAGGAGGGGTTTCGTCTCTCCCGGTATTGAGGGTTAATGTTGCGCTGTGCTCAGCTGGCTATAACAGGAAGTCCCTGGCCAGGGATATTGAGATTTACTGATAAGTGTTATCAGTAGTTTCTCGATCTGTTTTAAACCATATACCGGCATGACTTAATGAGTTATTGGGGTCGACGATTCCATCCATAGACTCGATATGCAGCATATCTGACGAAAAGACCGGACTGTACGGTAACTGTCGCCAGTTGGCTCGACGGGAGTTTTTGTTAGTTATATGTATGCCATAGAGGCCATTACTGTACATGAGACGTACATTATAGTGGATGCTTGAACATATATAGGGAGGACTTTCTTGATCGACATGATAGTATGCTATCTGGTTACTCTTTATCTTAACATGTACACTAATTGTCTCTCTGTTACATGTTGGTAAAGCCCTTAGGATGCGTACTTGACTACCTAGATTGTGATGGAGATCATACTAGTGGGACAAAGGTAGTCTGTGAGTACATCTTTTAATGTCTCTAGTCGTGGGTGTATCGAGACGGGGCATCGATATACCAGAGTAGACTAGCGTATAGCTTCTCGACCCATGTAGATGGGCGATGGATGATCCCATATCCATTGGTGTTTGACATCAGAGATGATATACGGGTGCTCAGAGGATACTGGGTACACTAGACGGACTCGCCGAGAACTTGCAAATGGTATTATACCTCACGTCAGATGGCAGTTCTCTGGTGACACTGGTATAGATTAGTCTGTCGACCCGAGATCGTCATAGAGTCTTGTGTGATTCCCACTGTGCTTTGATTTCCACCTTACCACGTTCATGAGAACGTGCAAAACGGTGGTTTTTGGGTACAGTCCCGAGTCATATGGAGGCAATGAGCGATGAGAGGGGATTCGTCTCTCCCGGTATTGGGGTTGATGTTGCGCTGTGCTCGATTGGCTATAACAGGAAGTCCCTGGCCAGGGCTGATTATGAGATTTACTGGTAAGTGTTATCAGTAGTTTCTCGACCCGTTATGAGCCTCATATCGGCACGACTTATCGAGTTACTGGGGTCTGACGTTTACCACCTGTTAGTTATATGTATGCCCTAGAGGCCATTACTATACATAGAATGTATATTGTAGTGGATGCTTGGACATATATAGGGAGGACTTTCTTGCTTGACAAGATAGTATGCTATCTGGTTGCCCTTTACCTTAACGTGTACACTGATTATCTCTCTGTTACATGTTGGTAAAGCCCTTAGGATGTATACTTGACTACCTGGACTATGATGCGGATCATACTAGTGGGGACATGGTAGTCCATAAGTACATCCTTCAAGGTCCCTAGTCGTGGGTGTATCTGTAGGGTTCCTAGGCACACTAATGAAGTCTCATAAGTGATCAAACATTACCAATTCAAATTTTTCATGTGCCTACAAACTCTAATACGGATCGTTAACTAGATGTATAGGTGATGCAAAGCGAGTTAATTACTTTAACTAACAGGAAAGTGATTACAACCTTTGTAGATCCGGTCCTCTACCTCTCTAGCTCCGTGTTGACGACCCTCCGCTGTACCCTTCGGATCCCGGACTCTCGCGGTGGTTTCATCGAAGAATTGATCGGGCTAGGTCGTCGACTTCGATGCCGAAGATGATCTACGTCGAGGCAACTCAAGATCAAGCTCCAACATCACCAAGTCATGAAACTTGTGAAGAAAACACCCTATACTACTTGGCAAGTGGTAGAGGATGAAGAAATAGGAAGTGGGTTCACTTTAGAATTGGATTTCTCACTCTTTTTCTCAAGTTGCCATTGATGGAGGCAAGCTTTTCTTCTTGTTGATGAAGAAGAAAAAGAGAATATGATAAGTCTTAATCAAAAATAGAAAATAAAATGAATACTTATCATATAGCAATCATGGTTAGGTGTAGAGAATAAACTATGGTTAGGTTGAATGGTTAGGGTTAAGCAAGAGACAAAAATGGTGGACTTGTTCAAAGCTTCATGAAGCTTCAACAAGCAAACAAAGAAAGCCACCATGACTTATTTTGAAAAAATGAATAAATAAATAAATAAATAGATAAGTAAACAAAACCCTAACCATTCATATAACCAAGGTTTAATCATACATACAAACTCAAGTTAGCATGTATCATCAAACATGATACAAACAAGTGCACAAAAGTATATCACATATACAACTTGTGTAGATCAAGTGCGAAAATCCAATTTAAGTGAACCAATACTAGTTAATGCAAAGTAATATATCAAATATATAATTATACATTAAATCATTAAATCAACACTTGATTCAATGATCCGGTCATGTCGCATATAACCGACTAGTATTCAATGTATCGACTTATCGAATCAATCCTTGATTCGATAACTAGGTTATATCGCATACAACCATTCGACACATTCATCGCGAGAATAGAATACGGTATCACATACACGCATTATTCTCGGTCCCGCACATATCTCATATGCATTCCTATTTCGTTTCGCTTGAGCCAGGAAACCTCTGTGTAGGACTCTAAAGACTCGTCAATACGCCGGCAGCAGATGATGATCATATCAAGCACCCACAAGCCGCAAGCGGTCTGCTAAACGTAGCGTCCACCCGGGTATTGAGCGATCAGAAGATCGACGAGCAAGCCCGCTCACACTCCTGTGAATCCAACCAGTAACACTTACCGTACAGTCCGGTCTGTTCGTCTGATATGTCGCATATCTCGCCTAGGGGTGGTAAACGTCAGACCCCCAATAGCTCGATAAGTCATGCCGACGTGAGGTCCATAACAATCGTGAAACTACTGATAACTCTTACCAGTATATCACTGCAGCCCTGGCCAGGGATTTCCTGTTATGGCCAGTCGTGCATAGCGCAACATCAACCCCCAATACCGGGAGAGACGAATCCCCTCCTATCGCTCATTGCCTCCATGTGAATCGGGACTGTGCCCAAAAACCACCTATTTGCATGACCCAGTAGAGCCGTGGTAGGGTGGAAATCAAAACACAGTAGGAGACACACAAGACTCTATGACGATCTCGGGTCAACAGACTAAGCTGTACCAGTGTCACCAGAGAACTGCCATCTGACGTAAGGTATAATACCATCTGGGAGTTCTCCGCGAGTCCGTTCAGTGTACCCAGTCTCCACTGAGCACCCGCATACCATCTCTGATGTCAAACACCAATGGATATGGGATCATCCATCGCCCATCACATGGGTCGAGAAGATATACGCTAGTCTACTCTGGAATATCAATGCCCCGTCTCGATATTCCCTCGACTAGGAACATTGAAGGATGTACTCATGGACTATCCAGGCCCCACTAGTATGATCTGCATCATAGTCCTGGAAGTCGAGTACACATCCTAAGGGCTTTATCAACATGTAACAGAGAGACAGAAAGTATACATGTTAAGATAAAGAGCAACCAGATAGCGTACTATCATGTTGAGCAAGAAAGTCCTACCTATATATGTCCCAGCATCCACTACAATATACATCCAATGTGCAGTAATGGCCTCTAGGGCATACATATAACTAACAATCTCCCACTTGCACTAGGGCCATCTGTAGCAGTAGTTGTTGTATCTAATACTCAACCATCCCCTAAAAGTCTCTCTTTGGGAAAAGGCCTTCGTGAGTGGATCCGCCGTGTTGTCCTCTGAGTCTACTCTTCTAACCTCGATCACCCTGGAGATCAACTATCTCCATGATCAGGTGATGCTTCCTCAGATTATGTCTGGGTCACTGATGGGACCAGGGTTCACGGGCCAAAGCCACACTTCCAATGTCACACAATGGTAGGAACCTAGTTCATCTTATGAACCAATATACACCCAAACTGCCTCTTTGGTAGTATCTTTAATAGCGATGTTACCAGCCTTTATCGTCTAGTTTGCCACGGTATCTAGCTTGGAACTCTTCCAACATACCGTCCCTCCACTGAGGGTGAAGACAATGCATGTGACTGACATTCAGTCGTCCTTATCACCCTGGAACACATCCAGTGATTCTCCCCAGGATCGATTGATACCATCTCACTACATCTAGTGAGAATCCTAGCATCCAATTACATCTATCTCATAGATGAAAACTCAGGATTTAGGAGGTATCACCTTGATCCTATTGGAGAATCCTTGTGATAAGTGGAGATTGACCGATCGTAGCATAAGAAACTCTTTT
This sequence comes from Agapanthus africanus, assembly GCA_030015575.1. Taxonomy (NCBI): domain Eukaryota; kingdom Viridiplantae; phylum Streptophyta; class Magnoliopsida; order Asparagales; family Amaryllidaceae; genus Agapanthus; species Agapanthus africanus. The sequence goes on from CM057343.1 coordinate 397,935,685, forward strand.
CCTATCAAGAGTATGTTGTCTACATACAATACGAGGATGACCACCTTACTCTCTACTTCCTTTTTGTATATACAAGGCTCGTCTACTATTTTTGATGAAGTCAAACTCTTTGACTACCACATCAAAACAGACGTTCCAACTCCGCGATGCCTGCTTTATCATGTAAAGCAACTTGCACACGTTTCCGCTGCTCCCACTGTTTACGAAGCCGTCTGGCTGTGTTCTTATAGACGTTCTCTTCTAAATCATTATTTAGAAAAGTAGTCATGGCACCCAACCACCAGATATCGTAGTCATGGTATGTAGCAATGGCAAGTAGGATCTAGATGGACTTAAGCATAGTCCCTGGAAAAGGTTTCATCATTTTCCATGCCTGGTTGTTGACGAAAATCTTTAACAAGTCTAGCTTTGAAAGTCTCAACTTATCCATCTACACCAAGTAATCTTCTCAAGATATACTTGCTCCTGATGGGGATTTAACCCTTCAGATATTGCAACCAAAGTCCATACTTTGTTGGTGTACATGGATTCCATCTCTGATCGCTAACCATCCAGCCATTCTTACAGAGTCCCTACTCTCGATGGCTTGCTCGAAACTAGTTGGGTCATCATCTCATGATGCATTCCTCGCTCCCACTGTCATCAAGAAACCGAGGTATCTCTCAGGCGGATGAGGAACCCTACTAGATCGGCGGAGAGGCTGAGGTTTGTCGGGAACTATTGAATCCTTTGGTTCTGTCAAATCATCAGCTGCAGTTTTGTATAGCTGGAACCTTTCCAGTTCTACAGAACTGACCATGCCTCGATCTTGTCCTGATTTTGCTTTTGACATAGGCCGGACAATCCCAAATCTTAACTTACTTAAGAAATAGGCTCTTCCCATACCATATCTCATATGGAGTGGCAGGCACTGATTTGATTCGAACCTAATTCAATAGGTATGCAGCTTCTCAAGTGCACAACCCCAAAAGGAAATATGTAACTCAGTAGTACTCATCATAGAGCACAATATATCTAATATGGTGCGATTGCTCCACCCCGATACACCGTTATGCTGTGGTGCATTCATAGGAGTAATACTGAGAGAGAATCTCATTTTCTTTTAGAATATCCAAGAATTCCATGCACAAGTATTCTCCTCCCTGATCTTATCATAGGACATAATACTTATACCCGTATTTTGGTTCTCTACTTCTAACTTATATTCTGTGAATATCTCAAAAGGTTCGGACTTGTGTTTCAACAGGAACATATGTCTGAATCTTGAGAGATTATTAGATAACGTAATGAAGTATAAAGAACCAGTCCTGGCATTTGTAGACAGGAGACCTTACATTCATCATCATGTATCAGTCCCAAGAGTTCATTAACTCTTTCTCTGTTTCCAATAAGCAGAGCTATGGTCATCTAATCTTTGTGACATGACTGGAAAGTTTCATAAGATGTAAATTCAAACTGATTTAAATATGCATCTAAAAAGCAACTTCAGCCAGTCGGGTCGCATTGATATGACCTAGTCTACAATACCTCAAGATAGATTCGTTCATTTCTGAACTCTTCCTCTTGTGTGTGTTCTGTGTACTAGGAACTGTAGTTTGATTTAGAACGTCAATGATTTTAGATAACGTGCCTGAACCGATCAACTTTTGATATAGGAAATGTTCAAAACATTATCCATCAATACAAAATTTTATCATTTCTTTACTAATAAAGAGATTGATATGATTTTGTATATCATGTTCGGTATCTAATAGCATTTGTTCAGAATCAATGTATTGGTAATACAGGGTGACAGTGACCAACAGACTTGGCTGCAACACTTGCCCCATTTTCTGTCTCATGAAACTTATCACTCGTTCTCAGTTTTTCTACCTTTTTGTAGCCCTATGTAACAGATTACATATCTGGGATCCTGATGCGGTATTAAATACTCAGGATGCAGAGGATACTAAGAAACAGTTCTGTATAATGAACACACCCGAAGGAGATGCATCATATGCACTTTCTTCGTTTGGGCGGCATAGGAATTCTGGTATTCCCCTATTTCCTGCTGTCTTATAACAATTATAAGTTGGAGCGGGACCAACGTTCCCCAGCTCAGTATAACAAGCGGGTTCGCTCAATACATCCATATTATTATCTTGATTAAGGCGTGATATGGTCGCTACCTGGAGAGAGAAAGAAGAAAACACTCTGAGTGCGCTCTTGTAAGATTAGATTGGTTATATATTTTATCTAATCAGGGTGGCTCCCGCTGTTTTTATCAAATCTTCCTTCAAACCCTAAAAGGAAAGATTAGCCGGGATTAATTACATTCTACAAGTTCGCCAATCTTTCAGCCAGGCCAGTGTCGGTACTTTGAGGAAGGTTCCCCGTGCTTTCGCACGGACCTAATTACAGTAAACCTCGTTTTCCCAGAGGCGTAACCCCGTTGACACCTTTCTAGACACCTACTTGATCGGCTAATTGTAAAGTACAAAACTCTCCCAGGAGTAACAATTACTCGCAGTGCGTATCGGGATCCAACTATCATATAGAAGGTATGCAATCTCATTGCAAATTTCAACACTTGAAACTCCCGATAATGGTTTTTACCCATAGCACCTATGACCTTGGCTAAGGTCAACAAATCATAGGTACTAGTCAAGTTCTACCCGTCATTTCATGATTAATTAGACCCACCCACATGACCCTTGGCTAAGGTCAACAAAGCCACATGACTGTCCTAACTAATCGCATCATATGATGTATAGGAAGACATCACTTAGCTACCGCACACTACGCCTCGGCTATGGTCGACAAACGTAGCACGAATACTAAGTACTCTACTTCCTAAAATGACGGAGGGTTGCGAATGGTTTTTGTGAAAACCTTTAACGCTTTGAACTTGATCTCGTTGCGGAATCAAATGGTTTTTAAATGGAATGTTTTTGAGGCTTTTCTAGTTTTGCTAAAGGGGTCACTCCCGATGAAGGGATCGTCGGCCCTTTCCTCGTTGAATGAGGTGCGGGATATATCATATACATCACTGTGCAAAGCAGAAACTATAGAAGCAATCAAAAGATAAACCGAGTGTATAGCATCTGCCAGTTATTGCTAAAGGAGTCACTCCTGGTGAAGGGATCTCGGTCCTTTCCTCATCGAATAAGGTGCAGGATGTTCTACAATGAACACCGCGATGCAAAGCAAGAAATGTAGCTACCTGTTTTTATTTTGAAATTCGATTCCATAACATCAATTAGGTTTATTTTCTTTCATTAATCTCATTAATGAATATCCCATCATTTAAGTCCACCTAAACATCACAGATAAATATAACGTACGCTTATGCCATCCGCATTCGCCTCAATGTCCCGTCTGCACCGTTAGGTTAGGTAACTAACGCCAGAGCGAGGCAGGGCTAGTGCGGGTGCAAAACATAAGCAACGTCTATATAATATATCATATATACTATATATAATATCTATCTGAACATATCTCATGAACACATCACAGATAACGCAGCAGAAAATATCATATGAAATATTGGATATACTAGGACGTCCGTGTTTTCAATACGAGCCAGTATAAAACACGGATTCCACGGTCGTGATGAATAGCCAATCCCACACCCCTAGACCCCTACGAGAGCGGCAAGCAACCCTACCAATTCTAGGGTTAGGAGACTCGGACTCGACTCCTCGAGTTGGTCTCCCACTGGACCCTAGAACCCGGTTACTTGTGCCCTCCTCCTTGGGTCTATCCTAGTGCAGAAAAGTAAATAATATACAAATGGTGACATCATCCGCAACCTGGAAGTGCCCCAATAAAAGAATATTACATACAAGTTTTTAAATGAATGAAAATGAAAAACACTCATCTCACATAACCTCCCCGGCTATTCAAACACGACGATCCAATATAACATATCCAGCAACACATAACATCACATGTCATCAACGTAAGTAAATATGCGCATCCCAATTGTCGTTGACATATAGCAACGAAACCGGCGATATCACATATTACACTTACGGTCACAGAAAAAAAAGCGTAAAACTACAATAGTTGGAATCCGCAACCTCTTTAGACATCGCATGCCTAATCAAATGAAATACTTAGACATCGCATGCCTAACAATTATAAACCCCGCATTTTAGTCTCATTATCGAAAACACTTTTCAATGTAAAGTCGGGCAATTCAACAGGATTCCCGGCATTCTGATCAAATGCTCATCGCAAACTTTAGTAGACGGCCGCACCCCCAATACCGTCGACGAAGTCCACTAAAGCGGAACACCGCTGCCGCGAGCACCCGAACGGATGCTTTCGGCGACGGGGTTCTCCTACAGTCACTTGGTCGGGGCTATGGGGCGAGGCTGTCTATTAAGTTTACCCGGCGAGTATCCGCGTACACTACATGATTGCGATGGACTTTTGATCGCATCAAAATTCCGTGGCAACCGATCAAGTGAGACTAAACTGCTATGTTTATAACATTCATTCAGTTATCTCATAACTCCTTATGGATTCCAAATATTGTATCACATTCCGGATAAATAGAAAATGTCAAACTTTCTGATCAAACAATCGAACACCCAAGTTTTCCCGATACAGCTCAACACATGATATAAGTTTAAAAACATTCAGTTCATGCCTCAGTACCAACGGTCCAGCCGTAGAAGGGTCAAGCCAACGCCTCACATGTGGCACGCCGTACTGCCCCAAACCCTAAGGTTCAAAGGGCAGTTCAAGACGGTCACATAATCGAGTTAAGGTCTGTTGTCTTCTAAAGGGACCATCGCGTTACTTGCACTACTTGGAACGTCATTAAACTATGGAAAAATCCAACAATTGAAAATTTCCCGGCAGGGGAAAAAGTGGGTATTTATATCGGGTCGAACTTTTTAACATATTCTAAAATTATCCGGAAAAGCACACAGACAAAATTAGACGATCCGATCGAAACACCGAGTCCCCAATACAACCCAGAAAACTCAACTCTTGAGTCAGATTTAAAAATTCCCAGAAAATAAAGCAACAAAATATAAGAATTACTGTGCAAAGATCGATGGGAGAAGCGACAAAGTTGCCGCGGAACCGCCGCATTAGCCATGCTAATGTCGCGGTTCCACCGCTCTTTTATTGAATCAGGTGCTCGAAATTCACAGTAATTCTTATATATTCCTGCTTATTTTTCTGCATATTTTTAATTCTCAAAAAACCCAGTTTTTAAAAAATGTACAGAGAGCAAATTTGTGTTAGGGTTTCGGTTCGATCGGACTTCTTGTAGGGTTTCTAGGCACTCTTGTGAAGGTTCATAAGGCATCAAACATGCCCGGATAAAATTTTAGACGTGCCGAACAACCCAAAGCCGGGATCTTTGCTAGATTATTAGGGTTTAACATGCAAGAAGATAACTTTTATCTAAGTGTGAGGGATTACAACCTTTGTAGTCCGCTCCTTCACTTCACAAGCTCCGAGTAGAAGTCCCTTTGCCGCGATCTACGATCTCCCGGACTTATGAGAGGCTCCACGACTCGAACGATCCATGCTAGCTCGAAGTATTCCAAATCTCCGATGATCTACCTCGAAGTTGCAACGACTCAAGCTTTCTCACTCAAATGAGATGAACACACTAATCCCATGGGCTAGATGAGATGAGGATGAGAGAGTTGTAATTTTGCTTTCTTTTTAAATCATTTTCTCATATTATTTCATCACATAAAGAAAAACTAGCAAGCTTTCTTCAAGAGAGAAGAAGATGATAATGAAAAAGATTATGAATTATTTTCTTTTGTGATGAATAGAAAGAAAGAGTGTATGATGATTATCAACCATGGTCAAGGATGAGTGGCTAGGATTTAGTAGAGAATAAACTAGAGTTAGGGTTTGGTTGGGTTAAGAATGTGTCATTCTAAAATATCTTAAGAATGACAAAAGAATAAAGCTTCTAGAAGGTGCATGAAGCATCTAACCCTAATCAAACCCTAACCTCAATTAATCATCCTTAAACATGTTTAACAATTAATCATATCATGTCACAATAATATATATCACATATATATTATATATTTGCAACAAAGGAAAAAAATACAATTAACATATATCGCATATATATCAATGTATCATCCACTGAGAAAATGAAATAATAAAGCGAGCCAATATTAGATAATGTAATACAATATATCATATATATTATTATACATTAAATCATCGAATCAACACTTGATTCGACGATCCGGCTATATCGAATATTACCGACTAATACATCATGTACCGATTCATCGAATCAACACTTGATCCGATGTCCCGGTTCATTTCTAAATATCGCGAGAATATAATACGGTATCCCATATCGCATTATTCTCGTTCCTGCGCATATCACATATGTGCCACTACTCCGTTTCGCCTGAGCCAAGAAACCTCTGTGTAGGACTCTAAAGAATCGTCAATACGCCGATAGCAGGTGATGATCATATCAAACACCCACAAGCTGCAAGCAGTCAGCTAAACGTAACAGCCACCCAGGTAATGAGCGATCAGAAGATCAACAAGCTAGCCTGTGCGTTCTCCTGTGAATCCAACCAGTAACACTCCCGTACAGTCCGGTCTGTTCGTCTGATATGTCGCATATCAAGTCTAGGGGTGGTATACGTCAGACCCCAGTAACCGATAAGTCGTGTCGATGTGTGGCTCATAACGGGTCGAGAAACTACTAGTAACACTTACCAGTAAATCTCCATATCAGCCCTGGCCAGGGACTTCCAGTTATAGCCAATCGAACACAGCACAACATCAACTCCCTATACCGGGAGAGACGAATCCCCTCCTATCGCTCATTGCCTCCATGTGATTTGGGACTGTACCCAAAAGCCACCGTTTTGCACGCCCTCTTGGACGTGCTAAGGTGGAAATCAAAGCACAGTGGGAATCACACAAGACTCCATGACGATCTCGGGTCTACAGACTACCCTGTACCAGTGTCACCGGAGAACTGCCATCTGACGTGTGGTATAACACCATCTGGGAGTTCTCGGCGAGTCCGTCCAGTGTACCCAGTCTCCACTGAGCACCCGTACACCATCTCTGATGTCTAACACCGATGGATATGGGATCATCCATCGCCCATCATATGGGTCAAGATGCGTATACGCTAGTCTACTCTGGTGTATCGATGCCCTGTCTCGATATACTCTCGACTAGGAACTGTTATAGGATGTACTCATCGACTACCGTGGCCCCACTAGTATGATCTCATCATAGTCCCAGTAGTCGAGTACAGATCCTAAGGGCTTTATCAACATGTGAGAGTAAAACAGTAAACCAATACAAGTCAACATGTTAAGATAAAGTGAAACCAAATAGCATACTATCATGACGAGCAAGAAAGTCTTCTCTATATATAACCAAGCATCCATTATAATATACATCATATGTACAACAATGGCCTCTAGGGCATATACATAACTAACAATCTCCCACTTGCACTAAGGCCAGCTGCTGTAGTATCTCATACCTAGCATCCCGAATAATCTCTCAAACTGTATCTGGGGAATAGCCTTCGTGAATGGATCCGCAGTGTTGTCCTTCGTATCTACTCTCCTGACCTCGATCTCCTGGCGATCAACTATCTCCCTGATCAGGTGATACCGCCTCAGAATATGTCTGGACTTTTGATGGGATCTGGGTTCCTTGGCCAAAGCCACAGCTCCATTGTTATCGCAATACAGAGGTATTGGATGCTCAATGGACGGAACCACTCCAAGTTCACTAATGAACTTCTTTATCCAGACAGACTCCTTGGCAGCATCGTTGGCAGCGATGTATTCAGCCTCCATCGTTGAGTCTGCAATGGTATCTTGTTTGGAACTCTTCCAACATACCGCCCCTCCATTGAGGGTAAAGACAAAACCCGAATGCGACTTAGAGTCGTCCTTATCACTTTGGAAGATGGAATCGGTAAAGGACTCCACCTGGAGTTCTCCGTTACCATACACTAAGAACATCTCCTTAGTCCTTCGTAAGTACTTGAGAATGTTCTTCACAGCTGTCCAGTGACTCTCTCCAGGATCTGCTTGATACCTACTCACTACACTTAGTGAGTATGCTACATCGGGTCTGGTACATAGCATCGCATACATGATAGAGCCTACTGCCGAAGCATAGGGTATCCCTTGCATGCGAGCTCTCTCCAAATCAGTCTTGGGAGACATCTCTTTGGAGAGAGTGAGTCCAGAGATCGTGGGTTGGTTTCCACGCTTGGATTCTTCCATACTAAACCTCTTTAGTATGGTGTCAATGTACCTGGATTGGGACAATCCCAGTATCCGTTTAGATTTATCTCTATAGATCATGATTCCCAATATGCAGGAGGCATCACCTAGATCATTCATTGAGAATCTCTGTGATAAGAAGAGCTTGACTGATTGCAGCATAGAAATATCATTTCCTATCAAGAGTATGTCATCCACGTACAATACGAGGAAGACAACCTTACCCTCTGCTACCTTCTTATAGATACAAGGTTCATCTATATTTTTGATGAAGTCAAACTCTTTGACTACAACATCAAAACAGATGTTCCAACTCCGCGATGCTTGCTTTAACCCATAAATGGATTTAAGCAGCTTGCACACCTTTCCGCTGCTCCCACTATCTACGAAACCCTCTGGCTGAGTCATGTACACGCACTCTTCTAAATCACCGTTTAGAAAGGCGGTCTTAACATCCATTTGCCAGATTTCGTAGTCATGGTATACAGCAATGGCAAGTAAGATCCGGATGGACTTAAGCATAGCTACTGGAGAAAAGGTTTCGTCATAATCCACACCTGGTCGTTGACGAAAACCCTTTGCTACAAGTCTAGCTTTGAAAGTCTCAACTTTTCCATCTACACCAAATTTCCTTTTAAAAATCCACTTGCTCCCAATGGGTTTTACCCCTTCAGGAGCATTTTCCAAAATCCATACTTTATTGGTGTACATGGATTCCATCTCAGATCGCATTGCATCCAGCCATTTCACAGAGTCACCACTCGTGATGGCCTGCTCGAAACTAGTGGGGTCATCATCATCTATGATGCAATCCTCGCTTCCACCATCTATGAGAAAACCGCAGTATCTCTCAGGTGGACGAGAAACCCTACTAGATCGGCGGAGAGGCTGGGGTTCGTCGGGTACTACTGAATCCTCTGGTTCTATTAAATCATCTGTTGTAGTTTGTTCTGCTGGAACCTCTTCCAGTTCTACCTCATTGCCCTCAATTTCTTTTGCAAGAAATTCCTTTTCCAAAAAGGTGGCATGTTTAGAAACAAACACCTTTTGTTCCTCAGTATGGTAGAAGATATACCCTTGTGAGTTCTTGGGATATCCTACAAACTTACATAAGACAGATCTTGCCTCGAGTTTGTCCGGATTTTGTCTTTTGACATAGGCTGGACAACCCCATATCTTAACATACTTAAGAGATGGTCTCTTCCCTTTCCATATCTCATACGGAGTGGTAGGCACTGATTTGGTAGGAACCATATTCAATAGGTGTATGGCTGTCTCAAGCGCATACCCCCAGAAGGAAATAGGTAACTCAGCCTCGCTCATCATAGAGCGCACCATATCTAATAGGGTGCGATTCCTCCGTTCCGATACACCGTTGTGCTGTGGTGTATAAGGAGGAGTAAGCTGAGAGAGAATCCCATTCTCTTTTAGATAGTCCAGAAAATCATTGCTCAAGTATTCTCCTCCTCGATCAGATCGAAGGATCTTAATATTTTTGCCCGTTTGTTTCTCTACTTCGTGCTTATATTCTCTGAATTTCTCAAAAGCTTCAGACTTGTGTTTCATCAGAAACACATGTCCGTATCTAGAGAGATCGTCAGTGAATGTAATGAAGTAGGAAAAACCGTTCCTGGCATGCGTAGACATGGGACCGCATACATCACTATGTATTAGTCCTAAGAGTTCGGTAACTCTTTCTCCGTGTCCACTAAACGGAGCTTTGGTCATTTTTCCTTTGAGACATGAATGGCAAGTATCATAAGATGATAATTCGAACGGATTCAAATAACCATCTTTATGCAACTTAGCCAGTCGTGTCGCATTGATATGACCAAGTCTACAATGCCACAAGTAGGATTCGTTCACATCTGAACTTTTCCTCTTGTATGTGTTTTGTATATTCAGGACTGTATTTTGATTTAGAATGAATATGCCATTATGTAACGAGCCTGATGCAATCAACTTTTGATTTAGGAATATGTTCATAACATTATCCTGTATTACAAAATTATATCCTTCTTTACTTAATAAAGAGACTGATATAATGTTGCACATCATGTTCGGTATATAATAGCATTCATTTAGAATCAGTGTATTACGACTTGGTAATACAAGGTGATATTCGCCAACTGCTTTGGCTACAATACTTGCACCGTTCCCTACTTGAACGGAATGATCACCTTTTCCTAGTTCTCTACCTTTTCGCAGCCCATGTAACTGTTTACATATGTGGGATCCTGATCCGGTATCTAATACCCAGGACGTAGGGTGAACTGAGAAACAGTTCTCAATAACTAACACACCCGAAGAAGATGCATCAACATGCATGTTCTTTTGGGCGGCGTGAGAATCCAGATATTCTTCTATTTCCTGTTCAGTCTTATAACTCTTATAAGAAAGAACGGGTCCAACATTCCCTAGCTCAGTACAATAATTGGGTTCAGTCAATACATCCATATTATTATCTTGATTATGGCATGACATGGTCGCTACCTGGAGAGAGAGAGAAGAAAAACACTTTAGCGTATACTCTTGCAAGATTAGATTGGTTATTATCTTATCTAATCAGGATGTCTCCCACTGTTTTTATCAAATCTACCTTAAAACCCAAAAAGGTAAGATTAGCCGGGATTAATTACACCCTACAATTTCGTCAATCTTTCAGCCAGATCAGTGTCGGTACTTTGAGGGAGGTTCCCCGTGCTTTCGCACGGACCTAATTAAAGTAAACCTCGTTTTCCCAGAGGCGTAACCCCGTTAACACTTTTCTAGACACCTACTTGATCGGCTAATTGTCTTGTGTAAAACTCTTCCAGGAGTAACTCTTACTCGCAGTGGGTATCAGGATCCAACTATCTCATAGGAGGTATGCAATCTCATTGCAAATTTCAACACTTGAAATTCCCGATAATATTTTGCCCCTAACGTTCTATGACCTTGACGAAAGCCAACAAACCATAGTCCGCTAGTCAAGTTCAACCCGAACATTTCTTGATTGAATTAAACCCAGCCGTACGTCCTTTGACGAAAGCCAACAAAGCCGTACGACTACCCTAACCTAATCTCATCATAAGTAACAGATAAGTAATAATTAGCTACCGCACACTACGCGTTGACGAAAGCCAACAAACGTAGCATGAATACTAAGTATTACCTATCTGAAATGTCGAAAGGCTATGCAGGTTTTTCAGAAAACCATGAGCGTAATGAACTTGATATCGTCGTAGAATCGAGTAGTTTTTGAAAAGGAGTGTTTTTGAGGCTTTTCTTAGTTTCGCTAAAGGGGTCACTCCCGGTGAAGGGATCGTCGGCCCTTTCCTCATCGAATAAGGTGCTGGATATATCATATATACCGCTGTGCAAAGCAAAACATTAAAAGCAATCAAAAGACAAACCGAGTTTTGTAGCTTCTGCCAGTTTTGCTAAAGGAGTCACTCCCGGTGAAGGGATCTCGGTCCTTTCCTCATCGAATAAGGTGCAGGATATATCGTATATATCACTGTGCAAAGCAAAACTGTAGCTACCCCTTTTATAAAGTTTTGATTCTACAACATCTTTAGGTTTCTTTTCCTTTTATTAATCTTATTAATAAAAATCCCATCAGCTTATGCTTCCTAAGTATCACAGAAGAAACGAAAGCAGTAATATTTATATATCAGCATATATATATAGTATAGGCATTCGTCTCAGGCAGTAATATGATCTCATCACAGAACATTGCAGCAGAAGAACATATATGAAATATTGGATATACTAGGACGTCCGTGTTTTCAATATAAGCCTGTATAAAACACGGATTCCACGGTCGCGACGAATAGCCAAACCTACATCCCAAGACCCCTACGAGAGCGGCAAGTAACACTGCCAATTCTAGGGTTAGGAGACCCGGTCTCGACTCCTCGAGATGGCCTCCCACTGGACCCTAGAACCCGGTTACTTGTGCTCCCCTCCTTGGGTCTACCTAACGCGGAAAAGTAAATAATATACACTGGTGACAGCAACCGCAACCTGGAAGTGCCCCAAATAAAAGAATATTACATTACAAATGAATTTTACATGAATGAAAATAAAAACCCTCATCTCACATAAAACCCCCGGCTATTCAGAACGCGACGATCCAATATAACATATCACAGCAACACATAATATCTCATATCATCAACGTAAGTAAATATGCGCATCCCAATTGTCGTTGACATATAGCAACGAAACCGGCGATATCACATATTACACTTACGGTCACAGAAAAGAAAGTGTAAAACTACAATATTTGGAATCCACAATCACTTTAGACATCGTAAATCCGAAATATCACATACTTCGCATTTCATGCCTAACTCTATGAATTCCACATATTGTATCACATTCCAGATAAATAGACAGTATTAAACTTTTCGAACAGATAATCAAACACCCAAAATTTCCTAAACTGCTCAACACTTAAGCGGAGTTCAAATAATCCCAGAATATGTCACAGTACCGGTGATCCAGCCGTAGAAGGGTCAAGCCAACGCCTCACATGTGGCACGCCGTACTGCCCCAAACCCGAAGGTTCAAAAGGCAGTTCAAGACGGTCACATAATCGAGTTAAGGTTTGTTGCCTTCTAGAGGGTCCACCGCTTAACTTGTACAATTTTTCCGAAAGATTTAAACCCGAAGAAATTTCAACACTTGAAAGTTTGCAGTACCGGGAAACAGTGAGTTAATCATATCCGTTCAAATAGTTTAACAATTTCTAAATATCCGGAAAGAAATACGAATTTAAAATTTCCGATCGAGTCTACTATTACAAAACAAACCCCAGAATTTCCAACACCTGAAACAGATTAAAAATACCCAGAAGCATCAACAAGCACCTACGGACATTACCATAAAATCCACGTGTCACAAATCCACTATTCCGCCGCGGAACCGCCGTGCAAGGCATGCTAGCGTCGCGGTTCCGCCGCCGTTTAGTCGAATTAGGGGCTCGGGTTTTATGGTAATTCTTAGAATTCCCTGCAGATTTTTTTACATATTTTTAATTCAGAAAAATCTCAAAATTTAAAAAATTTCCAGAGAGGGGTCCAATTTTGTCGTTTCGGGTTCGATCGGAGTTTTAACTTCGTAAACACATCGCCTAATGCTCTAGCTAGGCTCTGATACCACTGTAGGGTTCTTAGGCACTCTTGTGAAGGTTCATAAGGCATCAAACATGCCCGGATAAAATTTTAGACGTGTCGAACAACCCAAAGCCGGGATCTTTGCTAGATTATTAGGGTTTAACATGCAAGAAGATAACTTTTATCTAAGTGTGAGGGATTACAACCTTTGTAGTCCGCTCCTTCACTTCACAAGCTCCGAGTAGAAGTCCCTTTGCCGCGATCCACGATCTCCCGGACTCATGAGAGGCTCCACGACTCGAACGATCCATGCTAGCTCGAAGTATTCCAAATCTCCGATGATCTACCTCGAAGTTGCAACGACTCAACCTTTCTCACTCAAATGAGATGAACACACTAATCCCATGGGCTAGATGAGATGAGGATGAGAGAGTAGTAATTTTGCTTTCTTTTTAAATCATTTTCTCATATTATTTCTTCACATAAAGAAAAACTAGCAAGCTTTCTTCAAGAGAGAAGAAGATGATAATGAAAAAGATTATGAATTATTTTCTTTTGTGATGAATAGAAAGAAAGAGTGTATGATTGATTATCAACCATGGTCAAGGATGAGTGGCTAGGATTTAGTAGAGAATAAACTAGAGTTAGGGTTTGGTTGGGTTAAGAATGTGCCATTCTAAAATATCTTAAGAATGACAAAAGAATAAAGCTTCTAGAAGGTGCATGAAGCATCTAACCCTAATCAAACCCTAACCTCAATTAATCATCCTTAAACATGTTTAAAAATTAATCATATCATGTCACAATAATATATATCACATATATATTATATATTTGCAACAAAGGAAAATAATACAATTAACATATATCGCATATATATCAATGTATCATCCACTGAGAAAATGAAATAATAAAGCGAGCCAATATTAGATAATGTAATACAATATATCATATATATTATTATACATTAAATCATCAAATCAACACTTGATTCGACGATCCGGCTATATCGAATATTACCGACTAATACATCATGTACCGATTCATCGAATCAACACTTGATCCGATGTCCCGGTACATTTCTAAATATCGCGAGAATATAATACGGTATCCCATATCGCATTATTCTTGTTCCTACGCATATCACATATGTGCCACTACTCCGTTTCGCCTGAGCCAAGAAACCTCTGTGTAGGACTCTAAAGAATCGTCAATACGCCGGTAGCAGGTGATGATCATATCAAACACCCACAAGCTGCAAGCGGTCAGCTAAACGTAACAGCCATCCAGGTATTGAGCGATCAGAAGATCAACAAGCTAGCCTGTGCGTTCTCCTGTGAATCCAACCAGTAACACTCCCGTACAGTCCGGTCTGTTCGTCTGATATGCCGCATATCAAGTCTAGGGGTGGTATACGTCAGACCCCAGTAACCGATAAGTCGTGTCGATGTGTGGCTCATAACGGGTCGAGAAACTACTAGTAACACTTACCAGTAAATCTCCATATCAGCCCTGGCCAGGGACTTCCAGTTATAGCCAATCGAACACAGCACAACATCAACTCCCTATACCGGGAGAGACGAATCCCCTCCTATCGCTCATTGCCTCCATGTGATTCGGGACTGTACCCAAAGGCCACCGTTTTGCATGCCCTCTTGGACGTGGTAAGGTGGAAATCAAAGCACAGTGGGAATCACACAAGACTCCATGACGATCTCGGGTGTACAGACTACCCTGTACCAGTGTCACCGGAGAACTTCCATCTGACGTGTGGTATAACACCATCTGGGAGTTCTCGGCGAGTCCGTCCAGTGTACCCAGTCTCCACTGAGCACCCGTACACCATCTCTGATGTCTAACACCGATGGATATGGGATCATCCATCGCCCATCATATGGGTCAAGATGCGTATACGCTAGTCTACTCTGGTGTATCGATGCCCTGTCTCGATATACCCTCGACTAGGAACTGTTATAGGATGTACTCATCGACTACCGTGGCCCCACTAGTATGATCTCATCATAGTCCCAGTAGTCGAGTACAGATCCTAAGGGCTTTATCAACATGTGAGAGTAAAACAGTAAACCAATACAAGTCAACATGTTAAGATAAAGTGAAACCAAATAGCATACTATCATGACGAGCAAGAAAGTCTTCTCTATATATAACCAAGCATCCATTATAATATACATCATATGTACAACAATGGCCTCTAGGGCATATACATAACTAACACTTCTAACTCCGTCTACGCATCGCCTAAGGCTCTAGCCAGGCTCTGATACCACTGTAGGGTTCCTAGGAACACTAATGAAGTCTCATAAGTGATCAAACATGGCCAATTCAAATTTTTCATGTGCCTACAAACCTTAATACGGATCGTTAACTAGATGTATAGGCGATGCAAAGCGAGTTAACTACTTTAACTAACAGGAAAGTGATTACAACTGCAGGGTTCCTAGGCACTCTAGTGAGGTCTCCCAAGCCATCAACCATGGCAATTTCAAAAATTATGGTGCCTACAAACCCTAAAGTACGGATCATTTGCTAGATATCTAGGCGAACAAGAACTAGTTAACAGTTAACTAAATAAAATACGGAAATACAACCTTTGTAGATCCGGTGCTCCACCTCCATAGCTCCGCAACGAGGTCCTCTCCGCTGTCCAAATCAAATCCGGGCTCTAGGATCGGCTTCGTCGGAGAATGGGCAAGCTAGGTCGTCGATGTCCATGCCGAAGATGATCTACGTCGAAGCATCGATGAATCAAGCTCCACCTTCACCAAGTCATGAAACTTGTGAAGGAAACACACTCTACTACTTGGCAAGAGGTAGAGGATGAAGAAATAGGAAGTGGGTAGACTTTAGAATTGGATTTCTCACTCATATGCATCAATCACCATTGATGGAGGTGAAGCTTTTCTTCTTCAAGTCAAGGAAGAAGAAGAAGAAAGCTTATCCAAAAATTATGATAAGTTAAAAGAATAAGAAAAGAAAATGAATTCTTATCATAACTTTAACTATAGTTAGGTGTAGGGAATTAATCATGGTTTAGTGGAATGGTTAGGTTAAGCATGAGACAAATATGGTCACAAAGTCAAACATTCATGAATCTTCATGAAAAAAAACAAAGAAAGCCTCCATTTCTTCTCATGCTTAATATATTCCAAAAAGAATAAATATATATATATATATATAAATGAATAAGAAAACCAAAACCCTAATTATCCACTTAACCATTGTTTAATTCTTTACACTTAACTAAAAAGTCATATATCATCAAACATGATACAAGCATGTGCACAAAATCATATCACATATGTAATGCGCACATCCGAGTGAGAAAATCCATCTTAAGTAAACCGATACTAGTTGATGCAAAGTAATATATCAAATATATAAATATGCATTAAATCATTAAATCAACACTTGATTCAATGACCCGGTTATGTCGCACACAACCGACTAGTATACAATATATCGGCTTATCGAATCAACGCTTGAATCGATAACTAGGTTATATCGCATACAACCATTCGATATATTTATCGCGAGAATAGAATACGGTATCACATACACGCATTATTCTCAGTCCCGCACATATCTCATATGCGCTCCTATTTCGTTTCGCTTGAGCCAGGAAACCTCTGTGTAGGACTCTAAAGACTCGTCAATACGCCGGCAGTGGATGATGATCATATCAAACATCCACAAGCCGCAAGCGGTCTGCTAAACGTAACGGCCACCCGGGTATTGAGCGATCTGAAGATCGACGAGCAAGCCGCACACACTCCAGTGAATCCGACCAGTAACACTACCGTACAGTCCGGTCTGATCGTCTGATATGTCGCATATCTCGCCTAGGGGTGGTAAACGTCAGACCCCAGTAGCTCAATAAGTCGTGTCGATATGAGGTCTATAACTGTTCGAGAAACTACTGGTAACACTTACCAGTAAATCTCTGCAACCCTGGCCAGGGATTTCCTGTTATAGCCAATCGAACACAGCGCAACATCAACCCCCATATACCGGGAGAGACGAATCCCCTCCTATCGCTCATTGCCTCCATGTGACTCGGGACTGTACCCAAAAACCACCGTTTTGCACGCCCTCTTGGACGTGGTAAGATGGAAATCAAAGCACAGTGGGAACCACACAAGACTCTATGACGATCTCGGGTCAACAGACTACTCTGTACCAGTGTCACCAGAGAACTGCCATCTGACGTGAGGTATAATACCATCTGGGAGTTCTCGGCGAGTCCGTCCAGTGTACCCAGTCTCTACTGAGCACCCGTATATCATCTCTGATGTCAAACACCGATGGATATGGGATCATCCATCGCCCATCTGTATGGGTCGAGAAGGTACACGCTAGTCTACTCTGGTATATCGATGCCCCGTCTCGATACACCCACGACTAGGGACTTTGAAGGATGTACTTATAGACTACCATGTCCCCACTAGTATGATCCGCATCATAGTCCAGGTAGTCAAGTACAGATCCTAAGGGCTTTACCAACATGTAACAGAGAGACAATCAGCATACACGTTAAGGTAAAGGGTAACCAGATAGCATACTATCATGTCGAGCAAGAAAGTCCTCCCTATATATGTCCCAGCATCCACTACAATATACATCCTATGTACAGTAATGGCCTCTAGGGCATACATATAACTAACAATCTCCCACTTGCACTAGGGCCATCTGTAGCAGTGGTTGCAGTATCTCATACTCAACCATCCCATAAAAGTCTCTCTCTGGGAACAGGCCTTTGTGAGTGGATCCGCTGTGTTGTCCTCTGAATCTACTTTCCTAACCTCGATCACCCTGGAGATCAACTATCTCCATGATCAGGCGATGCTGCCTTAGAATATGTCTGGATCACTGATGGGACCGTCGTTCCTTGGCATGAGCCACAACTCCATTGTCTCACAATGGTAGGAACGTAGTTCATCTCATGAACCTATATACACCCAAACAGCCTCTTTGGTAGCATCTTAAGTAGCGATGTATCGTGCCTTTATCGTCTAGTATGTCACGGTATCTAGCTTGGAACTCTTCCAACATACCGTCCCTTTACTGAGGGTAAAGACAATGCCTGTGACTGACACTCAGTCGTCTTTATCACCCTGGAACAATTCCAGTGATTCTTCCCAGGATCGGTTGTTACCGTCTCACTACAACTAGTGAGAATCCTAACATCCAATTAAATCTATCTCATAGATCCAAAATCCAGGATTTAGGAGGTATCACTTTGATCCTATATGGAGAATCATTGTGATAAGCGGAGATTGATCGAGCGTAGCATAAGAAACTCTTTTCTTATCAAGAGTATGTCATCCACGTACTCTACGAGGATCATCACCATACTCCCTACTACCTTTTTGTTTATACAAGGTTCATCTACCATTTTGATGATGTCAAACTCTTTGAATACTTCATCAAAACAGACGTTCCAACTCCGCGATGCCTGCTTTATCCTATAAAGCATCTTGCACACGTTTCCGCTGCTCCCACTGTCTACGAAGCCCTCTGGCTGTGTACTTACAGACGCACTCTTCTAAATCATCATTTAGAAAAGCAGTCAAGACACCCAACCACCAGATATCGTAGTCATGGTATGTAGCCGTGGTAAGTAGGATCTGGATGGACTTAAGCATAGATCCTTGAAAAGGTTTCATCATAATCCACGCCTGGTAAATGATGCAAACTTTTAACAAGTCTAGCTTTGAAAGTCTCAACTCTTCCATGTACACCAAGTAATCTTCTCAAGATATACTTGCTCCTGATGGGGATTTAACCCTTCAGATATAGCAACCAAAGTCCATACTTTGTTGGTGTATAAGGATTCCATCTCAGATCACTAAACATCCAGCCATTCTTACAGAGTCCCACTCCTGATGGCCAGCTCGAAACTAGTTGGGTCATCATCTCATGATGCAATCCTCGCTCCCACTGTCATAGAGAAACTGAAGTATCTCTCTGGTGGGTGAGGAACCCTACTACATCGGCGGAGAGGCTGAGGTTCGTTGGAATCTACTGAATCCTTTGGCTCTATCAAATCATCTGCTGTAGTTTGTATAGCTGGAACATTTCCAGTTCTACATAACAGACCTTGCCTCGAGCTTGTCCGGATTTTGCTTTCAGACATAGGCCGGACAACCCCAAATCTTAACTGACTTAAGACATGGGCTCTTCCCATACCATATCACATATGAAGCGGTAGGCAACTGATTTGATTAGAACCCTATTCAATAGGTATGCAGCTTCTCAAGTGCATAACTCCCAAAAGGAAAAAGGTAACTCAATATTACTCATCATAGAGCACACCATATCAAATAGGGTGTATCTGCTCCGCCCCGATATACCATCGTGCTATGGTGTATTCGGAGGAGTAATGCTGAGAGAGAATCTCATTCTCCTTTAGAATAATCCAGGAATTCCGTGCTCAAGTATTCTCCTCCTTGATCACATCAAAGGACATAATACTTATACCCGTATTTTGGTTCTCTACTTCTAACTTATATTCTGTGAATATCTCAAAAGGTTCGGACTTGTGTTTCAACAGGAACATAGGTCTGAAACTCGAAAGATCATCAGAGAACGTAATGAAGTACAAAGAACCAGTCCTGGCATTTGTAGACAGGGGACCTAACATACATCAACATGTATCATCCCAAGAGTTTACCAACTCTTTCTCTGTTTCCATTAAACAGAGCTGTGGTCATCTTATCTTTGTGACATGACTGGCGAGTTTCATAAGATGTAAATTCAAACTGATTTAAATATACATCTATATGTAACTCTAGCCAGTCAGGTCGCATTGATCTGACCTAGTCTACAATACCTCAAGAAGGATTCGTTCATTTCTGAACTCTTCCTCTTGTGTGTGTTTCATATACTAAGAACTGTAGTTTGATTTAGAACATCAATGCTTTTAGATAACGTGCCTGAACCGATCAACTTTTGATTTAGGAAATGTTCAAAACATTATCCAACTATACAAAATTTTACCGTTTCTTTACTGATAACGAGACAGATACGATTTTGTATATCAGGTTCGGTATCTAATAACATTCGTTCAGAATCAATGTATTGGTGATACAGGGTGACGTGACCGACAGACTTGGCTGCAACACTTGCCCCGTTTTCTGCCTCATGAAACTTATCACCCGTTCTCAGTTCTCTACCTTTCTGCAGCCCAATGTAACAGATTACATATCTGGGATCCTGATCTGGTATCACATACCCAGGACGTAAAAAATACTGAGAAACAGTTCTGTATAATGAACACACCCGAAGATGATGCATCATTATGCACTCTCTTCGTTTGGGCGGCACGGGAAATCTGGTATTCCTAATTTCCTGCTCTGTCTTATAACAATTATAAGTTGGAGCGGGACCAACGTTCCCCAGCTCAGTATTACAAGCGGGTTCGGTCAATAATCCGTATTATTATCTTGATTAAGGCGTGATATGGTCGCTACCAGGAGAGAGAGAGAAGAAAACACTCAGCGTGCGCTCTGTCAAGAATAGATTGGTTATTATTTTATCTAATCAGGATGGCTCCCACTGCTTTTTATCAAATCTTCCTTCAAACCCTAAAAGGAAAGACTAGCCGGGATTAATTACACACTACAAGTTCGCCAATCTTTCAGCCAGGCCAGTGTCGGTACTTTGAGGGAGGTCCCTCGTGCTTTCGCACGAACCTAATTACTGTAAACCTCGTTTTCCCAGAGGCGTAACCCCGTTGACACCTTTCTAGACACCTACTTGATCGGCTAATTGTAATGCATAAAACTCTCCCAGGAGTAACACTTACTCGCAGCGGGTATCGGGATCCAACTATCTCATAGAAGGTATGCAATCTCATTGCAAATTTCAACACTTGAAATTTCCGATAATATTTTGCCCCATGCGATCTATGACCTTGACTGAGTCAACAAACCATAGACCGCAAGTAAAGTTTAACCCGTCATTTCTCGATTGAATTAAACCCACCCGCACGACCCTTGACTGAGTCAACAAGGCCGCACGACTACCCTAATCCAATCGCATCATATGCTATGCAGATAAGCAATAATTAGCTACCGCACACTACGCCTTGACTGAGTCAACAAACGCAGCACGAATACTAACTATTACCTATCTGAAATGACGGAGGGCTACGACAGGTTTTTAAGAAAACCTTTTGCGTAATGAACTTTATATCGTTGTAGAATCAAATGATTTTAAAAATGGAATGCTTTTGAGGCTTTTCTAGTTTTGCTAAAGGAGTCACTCCCGGTGAAGGGATCGTCGGTCCTTTCCTCGTCGAATGAGGTGCGGGATATATCACATATATCGCTGTGCAAAGCAAAAACTCTTAAAAGCAATCAAAAGACAAACCAAATGTGTAGCATCTGCCAGTTATTGCTAAAGGAGTCACTCCCGGTGAAGGGATCTCGGTCCTTTCCTCATCGAATAAGGTGCAGGATATATCACATATACCGCTGTGCAAAGCAAGAACTGTAGCTACCTGTTTTAATTTGAAATTCGATTCTACAACATCTTAGGTTTCTTTTATTTCATTAATCTCATTAATGAAGTCCCATCATTTAAGTACCTAAACATCACAGATAGATATAACGTACACTTATGCCATCCGCATTCGCCTCGATGTCCCCTCGTGCACCGTTAGGTTAGGTAACTAACGGCAGAGCAGGGCAGGGCTAGCACGGGTGTAAAACATAAGTAACGTCTATATAATATATCATATATACTATATAAAGTATCTATCAAAGAACATCACATGATCGCATCACAGATATCGCAGCAGAAGAATCATATGAAATATTGGATATACTAGGACGTCCGTGTTTTCAATACGAGCCAGTATAAAACACGGATTCCACGGTCGTGATGAATAGCCAAACCCACACCCCTAGACCCCTACGAGAGCGGCAAGCAACCCTACCAATTCTGGAGTTAGGAGACCCGGACTCGACTCCTCGAGTTGGTCTCCCACTGGACTCCAGAACCCAGTTACTTGTGCCCTCCTCCTTGGGTCTATCCTAGTGCGGAAAAGTAAATAATATACAACAGGTGACAACTCCCGCAACCTGGAAGCGCCCCAATAAAAGAATATTACATACAAGTTTTTACATGAATGAAAATGAAAAACACTCATCTCACATAAAAACCCCCCGGCTATTCAATCACGACGATCCAATATAACATATCCAGCAACACATAACATCACATGTCATCAACGTAAGTAAATATGCGCATCCCAATTGTCGTTGACGTATAGCAACGAAACCGGCGATATCACATATTACACTTACGGTCACAGAAAAGAAAGTGTAAAACTACAACAGTTGGAATCCGCAATCACCTCAGACATCGCATGCCTGACCAAATGAATTCCTTAGACATCGCATGCCTAACAATTATAAACCCCGCATTTTAGTCTCAAAATCGAAAACACTTTTCAATATCAAGTCGGGTAATTCAACAAGATTCCCGACATCCTGATCGAATGCTCGTCGCAAACTTCAGTAGACGGCCGCACCCCCGATACCGTCGACGAAGTGCACCAAGGCGGAACACCGCTACCGCGAGCACCCGAACGGATGCTTTCGGCAACGGGGTTCTCCTACAGTCACTTGGTCGGGGCTATGGAGTGAAGCTGTCTATTAAGTTTACCCGGCGAGTATCCGCGTACGCTACGTGATTGCGACGGACTTTTGATCACATCAAAATTCCGTGGCAACCGATCAAGTGAGACTAAACTGCTACGTTTGTAACATTCATTTAGTTATCACATAACTTATTGTGAATTCCAATTATTGTATCACATTCCAGATAAACAGAAAATGTTAAACTTTCCGATCGAACAATCGAACACCCAAGTTTTCCCGATACAGATCAACACATGAAATAAGTCTAACAACATTCCGTTCGTGCCTCAGTACCAACGGTCCAGCCGTAGAAGGGTCAAGCCAACGCCTCACATGTGGCACGCCGTACTGCCCCAAACCCGAAGGTTCAAAGGGCAGTTCAAGACGGTCACATAATCGAGTTAAGGTTTGTGTCTTCTAAAGGGACCATCGCGTTACTTGCACTACTTAGAACGTCGTTAAACTACGGAAAAATCCAACACTTGGAAATTTCCCGACAGGGGAAAAGTTGGGTATTTTATCCGTTCGAACTTTTTAACATATTCTAAAATTTATCCGGAAAGGCACACAGACAAAATTTGATATCCCGATCGAAATACCGAATCCCCAAATCAACTCAGAAAAATCAACTCTTGAAAAAATATCAAAAATATCCAGGAAAACCAGAACAGCAGAATAGGAATTACTGTACAAAATTTGTAGCGCAAAACGACAAATCGGCCGCTCTTCCGCCGCACGAGCCATGCTCGTGCCGCGGAAGCGCGGCTATATAAAGGAATTAGGGCTACGAATTTTTCAGTTGTCCTTGTAATATCCTGCTGAGTTTACTGAATATTTTTAATATATAAAAATCCCTGTTTTTAAAAATTGTACATAGAGCAAAATCGATGCGGGGTTTCGGGTTCGTTCGGACTTCAATTTCCGTCTGGACTTCGCCTAAGGCTCTAGCTAGGCTCTGATACCACTGCAGGGTTCCTAGGCACTCTAGTGAGGTCTCCCAAGCCATCAACCATGGCAATTTCAAAAATTATGGTGCCTACAAACCCTAAAGTACGGATCATTTGCTAGATATCTAGGCGAACAAGAACTAGTTAACAGTTAACTAAATAAAATACGGAAATACAACCTTTGTAGATCCGGTGCTCCACCTCCATAGCTCCGCAACGAGGTCCTCTCCGCTGTCCAAATCAAATCCGGGCTCTAGGATCGGCTTCGTCGGAGAATGGGCAAGCTAGGTCGTCGATGTCCATGCCGAAGATGATCTACGTCGAAGCATCGATGAATCAAGCTCCACCTTCACCAAGTCATGAAACTTGTGAAGGAAACACACTCTACTACTTGGCAAGAGGTAGAGGATGAAGAAATAGGAAGTGGGTAGACTTTAGAATTGGATTTCTCACTCATATGCATCAATCACCATTGATGGAGGTGAAGCTTTTCTTCTTCAAGTCAAGGAAGAAGAAGAAGAAAGCTTATCCAAAAATTATGATAATTTAAAAGAATAAGAAAAGAAAATGAATTCTTATCATAACTTTAACTATAGTTAGGTGTAGGGAATTAATCATGGTTTAGTGGAATGGTTAGGTTAAGCATGAGACAAATATGGTCACAAAGTCAAACATTCATGAATCTTCATGAAAAAAAACAAAGAAAGCCTCCATTTCTTCTCATGCTTAATATATTCCAAAAAGAATAAATATATATATATATATATAAATGAATAAGAAAACCAAAACCCTAATTATCCACTTAACCATTGTTTAATTCTTTACACTTAACTAAAAAGTCATATATCATCAAACATGATACAAGCATGTGCACAAAATCATATCACATATGTAATGCGCACATCCGAGTGAGAAAATCCATCTTAAGTAAACCGATACTAGTTGATGCAAAGTAATATATCAAATATATAAATATGCATTAAATCATTAAATCAACACTTGATTCAATGACCCGGTTATGTCGCACACAACCGACTAGTATACAATATATCGGCTTATCGAATCAACGCTTGAATCGATAACTAGGTTATATCGCATACAACCATTCGATATATTTATCGCGAGAATAGAATACGGTATCACATACACGCATTATTCTCGGTCCCGCACATATCTCATATGCGCTCCTATTTCGTTTCGCTTGAGCCAGGAAACCTCTGTGTAGGACTCTAAAGACTCGTCAATACGCCGGCAGCGGATGATGATCATATCAAACATCCACAAGCCGCAAGCGGTCTGCTAAACGTAACGGCCACCCGGGTATTGAGCGATCTGAAGATCGACGAGCAAGCCCGCACACACTCCAGTGAATCCGACCAGTAACACTACTGTACAGTCCGGTCTGATCGTCTGATATGTCGCATATCTCGCCTAGGGGTGGTAAACGTCAGACCCCAGTAGCTCAATAAGTCGTGTCGATATGAGGTCTATAACTGTTCGAGAAACTACTGGTAACACTTACCAGTAAATCTCTGCAACCCTGGCCAGGGATTTCCTGTTATAGCCAATCGAACACAGCGCAACATCAACCCCCATATACCGGGAGAGACGAATCCCCTCCTATCGCTCATTGCCTCCATGTGACTCGGGACTGTACCCAAAAACCACCGTTTTGCACGCCCTCTTGGACGTGGTAAGATGGAAATCAAAGCACAGTGGGAACCACACAAGACTCTATGACGATCTCGGGTCAACAGACTACTCTGTACCAGTGTCACCAGAGAACTGCCATCTGACGTGAGGTATAATACCATCTGGGAGTTCTCGGCGAGTCCGTCCAGTGTACCCAGTCTCTACTGAGCACCCGTATATCATCTCTAATGTCAAACACCGATGGATATGGGATCATCCATCGCCCATCTGTATGGGTCGAGAAGGTACACGCTAGTCTACTCTGGTATATCGATGCCCCGTCTCGATACACCCACGACTAGGGACTTTGAAGGATGTACTTATAGACTACCATGTCCCCACTAGTATGATCCGCATCATAGTCCAGGTAGTCAAGTACAGATCCTAAGGGCTTTACCAACATGTAACAGAGAGACAATCAGCATACACGTTAAGGTAAAGGGTAACCAGATAGCATACTATCATGTCGAGCAAGAAAGTCCTCCCTATATATGTCCCAGCATCCACTACAATATACATCCTATGTACAGTAATGGCCTCTAGGGCATACATATAACTAACAACAACCTTTGTAGATCCGGTCCTCCACCTCTCTAGCTCCGTGTTGACGACCCTCCGCTGTACCCTTCGGATCCCGGACTCTCGCGGTGGTTTCATCGAAGAATTGATCGGGTTAGGTCGTCGACTTCGATGCCGAAGATGATCTACGTCGAGGCAACTCAAGATCAAGCTCCAACTTCACCAAGTCATGAAACTTGTGAAGAAAACACTCTATACTACTTGGCAAGTGGTAGACGATGAAGAAATAGGAAGTGGGTTCACTTTAGAATTGGATTTTTCACTCTTTTTCTCAAGTTGCCATTGATGGAGGCAAGCTTTTCTTCTTGTTGATGAAGAAGAAGAAGAGAATATGATAAGTCTTAATCAAAAATAGAAAATATAATGAATACTTATCATATAGCAACCATGGTTAGGTGTAGAGAATAAACTATGGTTAGGTTGAATGGTTAGGGTTAAGCAAGAGACAAAAATGGTGGACTTGTTCAAAGCTTCATGAAGCTTCAACAAGCAAACAAAGAAAGCCACCATGACTTATTTTGCAAAAATGAATAAATAAATAAATAAATAGATAAGTAAACAAAACCCTAACCATTCATATAACCATGGTTTAATCATACACACAAACTCAAGTTAGCATGTATCATCAAACATGATACAAACAAGTGCACAAAAGTATATCACATATACAACTTGTGTAGATCAAGTGCGAAAATCCAATTTAAGTGAACCAATACTAGTTAATGCAAATTAATATATCAAATATATAATTATACATTAAATCATTAAATCAACACTTGATTCAATGATCCGGTCATGTCGCATATAACCGACTAGTATCCAATGTATCGACTTATCGAATCAATCCTTGATTCGATAACTAGGTTATATCGCATACAACCATTCGACACATTCATCGCGAGAATAGAATACGGTATCACATACACGCATTATTCTCGGTCCCGCACATATCTCATATGCATTCCTATTTCGTTTCGCTTGAGCCAGGAAACCTCTGTGTAGGACTCTAAAGACTCGTCAATACGCCGGCAGCAGATGATGATCATATCAAGCACCCACAAGCCGCAAGCGGTCTGCTAAACGTAGCGTCCACCAGGGTATTGAGCGATCAGAAGATCGACGAGCAAGCCCGCTCACACTCCTGTGAATCCAACCAGTAACACTTACCGTACAGTCCGGTCTGTTCGTCTGATATGTCGCATATCTCGCCTAGGGGTGGTAAACGTCAGACCCCCAATAGCTCGATAAGTCATGCCGACGTGAGGTCCATAACAATCGTGAAACTACTGATAACTCTTACCAGTATATCACTGCAGCCCGGGCCAGGGATTTCCTGTTATGGCCAGTCGTGCATAGCGCAACATCAACCCCCAATACCGGGAGAGACGAATCCCCTCCTATCGCTCATTGCCTCCATGTGAATCGGGACTGTGCCCAAAAACCACCTATTTGCATGACCCAGTAGAGCCGTGGTAGGGTGGAAATCAAAACACAGTAAGAGACACACAAGTCTCTATGACGATCTCGGGTCAACAGACTAAGCTGTACCAGTGTCACCAGAGAACTGCCATCTGACGTAAGGTATAATACCATCTGGGAGTTCTCCGCGAGTCCGTTCAGTGTACCCAGTCTCCACTGAGCACCCGCATACCATCTCTGATGTCAAACACCAATGGATATGGGATCATCCATCGCCCATCACATGGGTCGAGAAGATATACGCTAGTCTACTCTGGAATATCGATGCCCCGTCTCGATATTCCCTCGACTAGGAACATTGAAGGATGTACTCATGAACTACCCAGGCCCCACTAGTATGATCTGCATCATAGTCCTGGAAGTCGAGTACACATCCTAAGGGCTTTATCAACATGTAACAGAGAGACAGAAAGTATACATGTTAAGATAAAGAGCAACCAGATAGCGTACTATCATGTTGAGCAAGAAAGTCCTAACTATATATGTCCCAGCATCCACTACAATATACATCTAATGTGCAGTAATGGCCTCTAGGGCATACATATAACTAACAGTATCGAGACGGGGCATTGATATACCAGAGTAGACTAGCATATACCTTCTCGACCCATACAGATGGGCGATGGATGATCCCATATCCATTGGTGTTTGACATCGGAGATGATATACGGGTTCTCAGTGGAGACTGGGTACACTGGACGGACTCGCCGAGAACTCCCAGATGGTATTATACCTTACGTCAGATGGCAGTTCTCTGGTGACACTGGTACAGGTTAGTCTTTAGACCCGAGATCGTCATAGAGTCTTGTGTGATTCCCACTGTGCTTTGATTTCCACCTTACCACGTGCAAGAGGGCGTGCAAAACGGTGGTTTTTGGGTACAGTCCCGAATCACATGGAGGCAATGAGCGATAGGAGGGGATTCGTCTCTCCCGGTATAGGGAGTTGATGTTGCGCTATGTTCGATTGGCTATAACCGAAAATCCCTGGCCAGGGTTGCTGAGATTTACTGGTAAGTGTTACCAGTAGTTTCTCGAACTGTTATAGACCTCATATCGACACGACTTATCGATCTGCTGGGGTCTGACGTTTACCACCCCTAGGCGAGATATGCGACATATCAGACGAACAGACCGGACTGTACGGTAAGTGTTACTGGTTGGATTCACAAGAGTGTGAGCGGGCTTGCTCGTCGATCTTCTGATCGCTCAATACCCGGGTGGCCGTTACGTTTAGCAGACCGCTTACGGCTTGTGGGTGTTTGATATGATCATCACCTACTGTCAGCGTATTGACGAGTCTTTAGAGTCCTACACAGAGGTTTCCTGGCTCAAGCGAAACGAAATAGGAGCGTATATGAGATATGTGCTGGACCGAGAATAATACCAGTATGTGATACTGTATTCTATTCTCGCGATTTGTATCATTGGACGGTTATATATGATATAGCCGGGATACCGAATCAAGTGTTGATTCGATACATTGATACACTTGATATTAGTCGGTTATATGCGATATGACCGGATCATTAAATCAAGTGTTGATTTAATGATTTAATGTACAATTATATATTTGATATATTACTTTACATTAACTAGTATTGGTTCACTTAAAATTGATTATCTCACCTGATTGTGCACATTGTATATATGATATAGTTTTGTGCACTAGATTGTATCATGTTTGATGATACATGCAAATTTGGGTGTATGTTTACTTTAAACCATGTTTAAGTGAATGGTTAAGGTTTTGTTATCATTTCTTGATTATTTATTTTATTTATTTATTCATTTAAGCAAGAAAAGAAATGGTTGCTTCTTTTGTTTTTTCTTGAAGCTTCAAGAAGCTTTGACCATTTTTGTTTCTTTTGCTTAACCTAACCATTCACCTAACTATAGTTTATTCTCTACACTCAACCATGGTTGCATTATGATAAGAATGACTTGGATTTTCTTTTTAAAAGAATTCTTATCATATTCTTTCTTCTTCTTCTTCTTCAAGAAGAAGAAACCTTGCTACCTTTAATGGTGACATGAGAAAAAGTGTGGGAAATCCAAATCCAAAGTGAACCCACTTCATATTTCTTCATCTTCTACCAATTGCCATGTAGTATAGGGTGTTTTCTTCACAAGTTTTATGACTTGGTTAAGGTGGAGCTTGAGTTTGAGTTGCCTCGACGTAGATCATCTTCGGCATCGAAGTCGACGACCTAGCCCGATCATTTCTTCGACGAAACTATCGCTAGAGTCCGGGATCCGATGATCGCGGTGGAGGGACATCATCATGGAGCTAAGGAAGTGGAGGACCGGATCTACAAAGGTTGTATTTCCATTCACTTAGCAATAAAGTTGTTTAATTGCATGTTTCGCCTTTGCCTCTAGTCAACGATCTATCATTAGGGTTTCTCGGCATAAGAAAAATTTGATTTTACCATGGTTGATCAGTTGTGGAACCTCTTGAGTGTGCCTAGGAACCCTACAGTGGTATCAGAGCCTAGCTAGAGGCTTAGTCGATGTGTAGACGATGTTTTACGTCCGATCGAAACACGAAACCCTAATCCGACCCCTTCTCTGTACATTTTTTCAAATCGTGGAATTTTGTGAATTAAAAATATGCAGAAAAATCAGCAGGGTTTTCTAGGAGTTACTGTACAAAACGAGAGCCTAAATTGATCAAAGCGCCGCGGAACCGCGGCAATATCAGGCTATTGCGGCAGTTCCGCGGCCGTACGGTCGCCTCTTTCATAGATTTTTGCACAGTAATTCCTATGTTGTAGTACTGTTTTTTCTGGAAATTTTTAATCTGTACTCAAGAGTTGAGTTTTCTGGGTTGTATTGGGGACTCGGTGTTTCGATCGGGAAGTTTAACTTCGTCCGTGTTTTTCCGGATAATTTTTGAAAATGTTGAAAAGTTCGACTGGATATAAATACCCATTTTTTCCCTGCCGGGAAATTTCCAATTGTTAGATCTTTCCATAGTTTAAGAACGTTCTAAGTAGTGCAAGTAACGCGATGGACCCTCTAGAAGACAATAAACCTTAACTCGATTATGTGACCGTCTTGAACTGCCCTTTGAACCTTAGGGTTTGGGGCAGTACGGTATGCCACGTGTGAGGCGTTGGCTTGGCCCTTCTACGGCTGGACCGTTGGTACTGAGGCATGAAGTGAATGTTTTTAAACCTATTTCATGTGTTGATCTGTTTCGGGAAAACTTGGGTGTTTGATTGTTCGATCGGAAAGTTTAACATTTTCTATTTATCTGGAATGTGATACAATAATTGGAATTCACAAGTAGTTATGAGATAACTAATATGAATGTTATAAACATAGCACTTTAGTCTCAAATGATCGGTTGCCACAGAATTTTGATGCGATCAAAAGTCCGTCGCAATCACGTAGCGTACGCGGATACTCGCCGGAAAAACTTAATAGACAGCTATATCCCTTAGCCCCGACCAAGTGACTATAGGAGAACCCCGTCGCCAAAAGCATCCGTTCGGGTGCTCGCGGTAGCGGTGTTCCGCCTTGGTGCACTTCGTCGACGGTATCGGGGGTGCGGCCGTCTACTAAAGTTTGTGACGAGCATTCGATCAGGATGTCGGGAATCTTGTTGAATTGTCCGACTTGATATTGAAAAGTGTTTTCGATAATGAGACTAAAATGCGAGGTTTATAATTGTTAGGCATGCGATGTCTAAGTATTTCATTTGATTAGGCATGCGATGTCTAAAGAAGGTTGCGGATTCCAACTGTTGTAGTTTTACACTTTCTTTTCTGTGACCGTAAGTGTAATATGTGATATCGCCGGTTTCGTTGCAATATGTCAACGACAATTGGGATACGCATGTTTACTTACGTTGATGACATGTGATGTTATGTGTTGCTGGATATGTTATATTGGATCGTTGTGTTTGAATAGCCGGGGGGGTTTTATGTGAGACGAGTGTTTTTCATTTTCATTCATATAAAAACTTGTATGTAATATTCTTTTATTGGGGCACTTCCAGGTTGCGGATGTTGTCACCATTTGTATATTATTTTCTTTTCCGCACTAGGATAGACCCAAGGAGGAGAGCACAAGTAACCGGGTTCTGGATTCCAGTGGGAGACCAACTCGAGGAGTCGAGTCCGGGTCTCCTAACTCTAGAATTGATAGGGTTGCTTGCCGCTCTCGTAGGGGTCTAAGGGTGTGGGTTTGGCTATTCATCGCGACCGTGGAATCCATGTTTTATACTGGATCGTATTAAAAACACGGACGTCCTAGTATATCCAATGTTTCATATGATTCTTCTGCTGCGATATCTGTGATGTGATCATTTGATGTGTTGTGATAGATACTGTATATAGTATATATGATATATTATATAGGCGTTATGTTTTACACCCGCACTAGCCCTGCCCCGCTCTGTCGTTAGTTACCTAACCTAACGGTGCACGAGGGGATATCGAGGCGAATGCGGATGGCATAAGTGTACGTCGTATTTATCTGTGATGTTTAGGTACTTAAATGATGGGACTTCATTAATGAGATTAATGAAATAAAAGAAACCTAAAGATGTTGTGGAATCGAATTTCAAAAATTAAAATAGGTAGATACAGTTCTTGCTTCGCACAGCGGTATATACGATATATCCTGCACCTTATTCGATGAGGAAAGGGCCGACGATCCCTTCACCGGGAGTGACCCCTTTAGCAATAACTGGCAGATGCTACACACTCGGTTTGTTTTTTGATAGCTTCTATAGTTTCTGCTTTGCACAGCGATATATATGATATATCCCGCATCTCATTCGACGAGGAAAGGGCCGACGACCCTTCACCGGGAGTGACCCCTTTAGCAAAACTAGAAAAGCCTCAAAAATACTCCATTTCAAAATTCATTCGATCCTACAACGATATCAAGTTCATTACGCAATAGGTTTTCAGAAAAACCTGTCGTAGCCCTCCGTCATTTCAGATAAGTCCTGCTTAGTATTCGTGCTGCGTTTGTTGACCTTGTCAAGGAGCAGTGTGCGGTAGCTAACCAGTATTTATCTGCTTATGCATATGATGCAGATTGGGTTAGGGTAGTCGTACGGCCTTGTTGACCTTGTCAAGGGTCGTGCGGGTGGGTTTGATTCAATCAAGAAATGACGGGTTGAACTTGACTTACGGTCTATGGTTTGTTGACCTTGTCAAGGTCATAGATCGTTTGGGGCAAAATATTATCGGGAATTTCAAGTGTTGAAATTTGCAATGAGATTGCATACCGTCTATGAGATAGTTGGATCCCGATACCCGCTGCGAGTAATTGTTACTCCTGGGAGAGTTTTACACATTACAATTAGCCGATCAAGTAGGTGTCTAGAAAGGTGTTAACGAGATTATGCCTCTGGGAAAACGAGGTTTACTATAATTAAGTTCGTGCGAAAGCACGGGGGACCTCCCTCAAAGTACCGACACTGGCCTGGCTGAAAGATTGGCGAACTTGTAGCGTGTAATTAATCCCGGCTAGTCTTTCCTTTTAGGGTTTGAAGGAAGATTTGATAAAAACAGTGGGACCCATCCTGATTAGATAAAATAATAACCAATCTATTCTTACAAGAGCGCATGCTGAGTGTTTTCTTCTCTCTCTCTCCAGGTAGCGACCATATCACACCTTAATCAAGATAATAATACGGATTATTGACCGAACCAGCTTGTTATACTGAGCTGGGGAACGTTGGACCCGCTCCAACTTATAACTGTTATAAGACAGAGCAGGGAATTGGGGAATACCAGATTTCTCGTGCCGCCCAAACGAAGAAATTGCATGCTGATGCATCATCTTCGGGTGTGTTCATTACAGAGAACTGTTTCTCAGTATCCTTTACATCCTGGGTATGTGATACCGGATCAGGATCCCGCATATGTAATCTGTTACATAGGCTACAGAAAGGTAGAGAACTGAGAACGGGTGATAAGTTTCATGAGACAGAAAATGATGCAAGTGTTGCAGCCAAGTCTGTTGGTCACTGTCACCCTGTATTCCAAATACATTGATTCTGAATGAATGTTATTAGATACCGAACCTGATATACAAAATCATATCAGTCTCTTTATTAGTAAAGAAAAGATATAATTTTGTATTGTTGGATAATGTTTTGAACA
This sequence comes from Agapanthus africanus, assembly GCA_030015575.1. NCBI lineage: Eukaryota > Viridiplantae > Streptophyta > Magnoliopsida > Asparagales > Amaryllidaceae > Agapanthus > Agapanthus africanus. Next base: position 397,969,531 of record CM057343.1, read on the forward strand.
TTTCCTATATCAAGAGTTGATTGGTTCAGGCACGTTATCTAAAAGCATTAATGTTCTAAATCAAACTACAGTTCTTAGTATACGGAACACACAAAAGAGGAAGAGTTCAGAAATGAACGGATCCTTCTTGAGGTTTTTTAGACAAGGTCATATCAATGTGACCCGACTAGCTTAAGTTACAAAGTAGATGCATATTTAAATCAGTTTGAATTTACATCTTATGAAACTTGCGAGTCATGTCACAAAGATATAATGACCTCAGCTCTGTTTATTGGAAACAGAGAAAGAGTTAGTAAACTCTTGGGACTGATACATGATGATGTATGTAAGGTCCCCTGTCTACACATGCCAGGACTGGTTCTTTGTACTTCATTACATTCTCTGATAATCTCTCAAGATTCAGACATATGTTCCTGTTGAAACACAAGTCCGAAACTTTTGAGATATTCATATGAATATAAGTTAGAAGTAGAGAACCAAAAACCGGGTAGAAGTATTATGTCCTATGATGAGATCAGGGAGGAGAATACTTGAGCACGGAATTCTTGGACTTTTCTAAAGGAGAATAAGATTCTCTCTCAGCATTACTCCTCCATATACACCATAGCATGATGGTATATCGGGGCGGAGCAATTACACCTTATATGATAAGGTGTGCTCTATGATGAGTACTACTGAATTACCTATTTCCTTTTGGGAGTTATGCACTTGAGAAGCTGCATACCTATTGAATAGGGTTCAAATCAAATCAGTTGCCTACCACTCCATATGTGATATGGTATGGGAAGAGCCCATGTCTTAAGCTAGTTAAGATTTGGGGTTGTCCGGACTATGTCTAAAAGCAAAATCCGGACAAGCTCGAGGCAAGGTCTGTTATGTAGAACTGGAAAGGTTCCAGATATACAAACTACAGCAGATAATTTGATAGAACCAAAGGATTCAATAGATACCGACGAACCTCAGCCTCTCTGCCGATCTAGTGGGGTTCCTCACCCACCTGAGAGATACTTCGGTTTCTCTATGACAGTGGGAGCGAGGATTGTATCATGAGATGATGACCCAACTAGTTTCGAGCTGGCCATCAGAAGTGGGACTCTGTAAGAATGGCTGGATGCTTAGCGATCTGAGATGGAATCCTTATACACCAACAAAGTATGGACTTTGGTTGCTATATCTGAAGGGTTAAATCCCCATCAGGAGCAAGTATATCTTGAGAAGATTACTTGGTGTACATGGAAAAGTTGAGACTTTCAAAGCTAGACTTGTTAAAGGTTTGCATCATTGACCAGGTATGGATTATGTTGAAACCTTTTCTAAGGATCTATGTTCAAGTCCATCCAGATCCTACTTGCCACGGCTACATACCATGACTACGATATCTGGTGGTTGGGTGTCATGACTGCTTTTCTAAATGATGTTTTGGAAGAGAGCGTCTATAAGTACACAGCCAGAGGACCTCGTAGACAGTGGGAGCAGCGGAAATGTGTGCAAGATATTTTATGTGATAAAACAGGTATCGCGGAGTTGGAACATCTGTTTTGATGAGTTAGTCAAAGAGTTTGACATCATCAAAATGGTAGATGAACCTTGTATATACAAAAAGGTAGTAGAGAGTATGGTGGTGATTCTCGTAGAGTACGTGGATGACATACTCTTGATAGGGAAGAAGTTTCCTATGCTGCACTCGATCAACCTCCGCTTATCACAAGGATTCTCCATATAGGATCAAATTGATACCTCCTAATCCATGAGTTTTCATCTATGAGATAGATGTAATTGGATGTTAGGATTCTCACTAGTAGTAGTGAGAAGGTATCAATCGATCCAGGGGAGAATCACTGGAAAAGTTCCTAAGTGATAAGGACGACTGAATGTCAGTCACAGGCATTGTCTTTACCCTCAGTAAAGGGACGGTATGTTGGAAGAGTTTCAAGCTAGATACCGTGGCATACTAGACGATAAAGGCTGGATACATCGTTACTTAAGATGCTACCAAAGAGGCAGTCTGGATGTATATTAGTTCATGAGATGAACTTCGTTCCTACCATTGTGAGACAATGGAGTTGTGGCTTATGCCTAGGAACGTCCGTCCCATCAGTGATCCAGACATATTCTGAGGCAGTGTCACCTGATCATGGAGATGGTAGATCTCCAAGGGATCGAGGTTAGGAGAGTAGACTCAGAGGACAACACGGCGGATCCACTCACAAAGGCCTTTTCCCAGAGAGAGACTTTTATGGGATGGTTGAGTATTAGATACTACAACCACTGCTATCAGATGGCCCTAGTGCAAGTGGGAGATTGTTAGTTATATGTATGCCCTAGAGGCCATTACTATACATAGGATGTATATTGTAGTGGATGCTTGGACATATATAGGGAGGAATTTCTTGCTCGACATGACAGTATGCTATCTGGTTGCAATTTACCTTAAGATGTACACTGATTGTCTCTCTGTTACATGTTGGTAAAGCCCTTAGGATGTATACTTGACTACCTGGACTATGATGCGGATCATACTTGTGGGGACATGGTAGTCCATAAGTACATCCTTCAAGGTCCCTAGTCATGGGTGTATCGAGACGGGGCATCGATATACCAGAGTAAACTAGCGTATACCTTCTCGACCCATACAGATGGGCGATGGATGATCCCATATCCATTGGTGTTTGACATCGGAGATGATATACGGGTGCTCACTGGAGACTGGGTACACTGGACGGACTCGCCGAGAACTCCCAGATGGTATTATACCTTACGTCAGATGGCAGTTCTCTGGTGACACTGGTAAAGGTTAGTCTGTAGACCCGAGATCGTTATAGAGACTTGTGTGATTCCCACTGTGCTTTGATTTCCACCTTACCACGTCCAAGAGGGCGTGCAAAACGGTGGTTTTTGGGTACAGTCCCGAATCACATGGAGGCAATGAGCGATAGGAGGGGATTCTTCTCTCCCGGTATAGGGAGTTGATGTTGCGCTGTGTTCGATTTGCTATAACCGGAAATCCCTGGCCTGGGTTGCTGAAATTTACTGGTAAGTGTTACCAGTAGTTTCTCGAACTGTTATAGACCTCATATCGACACGACTTATCGAGCTGCTGGGGTCTGACGTTTACCACCCCTAGGCGAGATATGCGACGTATCAGACGAACAGACCAGACTGTACGGTAAGTGTTACTGGTTGGATTCACAGGAGTGTTGTTAGTTATATGTATGCCCTAGAGGCCATTACTATACATAGGATGTATATTGTAGTGGATGCTGGGACATATATAGGGAGGACTTTCTTTCTCGACATGATAGTATGCTATCTGGTTGATCTTTACCTTAACGTGTACACTGATTGTCTCTCTGTTACATGTTGGTAAAGCCCTTAGGATGTGTACTTGACTACCTGGACTATGATGCGGATCATACTAGTGGGGACATGGTAGTCCATAAGTACATCCTTCAAGGTCCCTAGTCGAGGGTATATCGAGACGGGGGCATCGATATACCAGAGTAGACTAGCGTATACCTTCTCGACCCATACAGATGGGCGATGGATGATCCCATATCCATTGGTGTTTGACATCAGAGATGATATACGGGTGCTCAGTGGAGACTGGGTACACTGGACGGACTCGCCGAGAACTCCCAGATGGGATTATACCATACGTCAGATGGCAGTTCTCTGGTGACACTGGTACAGAGTAGTCTGTTGACCCGAGATCGTCATAGAGTCTTGTGTGGTTTCCACTGTGCTTTGATTTCCATCTTACCACATCCAAGAGGGCGTGCAAAACGGTGGTTTTTGGGTACAGTCCCGAGTCACATGGAGGCAATGATCGATAGGAGGGGATTCGTCTCTCCCGGTATAGGGAGTTGATGTTGCACTGTGTTCGATTGGCTATAACAGGAAATCCCTGGCCAGGGTTGCTGAGATTTACTGGTACGTGTTACCAGTAGTTTCTCGAATAGTTATAGACCTCATATCGACACGAATTATCGAGCTATTGAGGTCTGACGTTTACCACCCCTAGGCGAGATATGCGACATATCAGACGATCAGACCGGACTGTACGGTAGTGTTACTGGTTGGATTCACTGGAGTGTGAGCGGGCTTGCTCGTCGATCTTCTGATCGCTCAATACCCGGGTGGCCGTTACGTTTAGCAGACCGCTTGCGGCTTGTGGGTGTTTGATATGATCATCATCTGCTGCAGGCGTATTGACGAGTCTTTAGAGTCCTACACAGAGGTTTCCTGGCTCAAGCGAAACGAAATAGGAGCGCATATGAGATATGTGCGGGACGGAGAATAATGCGTGTATGTGATACCGTATTTCATTCACGCGATGAATGTGTCGAGTGGTTGTATGCGATATAACCTAGTTATCGAATCGAAGATTGATTCGATAAGCCGATACATAGGATACTAGCCGGTTATATGCGATATGACCGGATCGTTAAATCAAGTGTTGCTTTAATGATTTAATGCATAATTATATATTTGATATATTACTTTGCATTAACTAGTATTGGTTCACTTAAGATGGATTTTCTCGCTCGGATGTGCGCATTATATATGTGATATGATTTTGTGCACATGCTTGTGTCATGTTTGATGGTGCATGTAAAATTGGTTAAGTATAAAGAATTAAACCTTGGTTAATGAAATGGTTAGGGTTTATTATTTGCTTATTTATTTATTCATTCATTTATCTATTTCTTTTTGGATGAAAAGAATGAGAAAAGAAAACAAATGGTTGCTTTCTTAGAAGCTTCTTCAAGCTTCATGCAACTTTGACCAAAGCAACCATTCTTGTCTTCTTCTCTAACCCTAACCATTCCACCTAACTAAAGTTAATTCTCTACACTTTACCATGGTTAAAGTTATAATAAGTATTATATTTCTTTTCTATTTTTAACAACTTATCATAATCATCATCATCTTCTTCTTCATCTTCTTCAATGAAGAAACCTTCACTTCATCAATGGTGATTGATGAAAATGAGTGAGAAATCCAATTCTAAAGTCTACCCACTTCCTATTTCTTCATCCTCTACCTCTTGCCAAGTAGTAGAGTGTGTTTTCTTCACAAGTTTCTTGACTTGGTGAAGTTGGAGCTTGATCTAGCGATGCCTCGACGTAGATCATCTTCGGCATGGACATCGACGACCTAGCTCGCCATTTCTCCGACGAAGCCGACGCTAGAGCCCGGGAATTCATTTGGACAGCGAGGGGACTTCGTTGCGGAGCTATGGAGGTGGAGCACCGGATCTACAAAGGTTGTATTTCCGTTTAAACTTTAGTTAAGTTGTTAACTAGTTTCTTTTTCGCCTAGAAATCTAGCCAACGATCCGTTCTAGGGTTTCTCGGCACCGTTTAAATTTGAAATTGGCATGGTTGATGCCTTGTGAGACCTCATTAGGGTGCCTAGGAACCCTACAGTGGTATCAGAGCCTAGCTAGAACCTTAGGCGAAGTCTAGACGCAATTTGAAACCCGAACAAACCCGAAACCCATTTTCCAAAATGCTCTCTGTCCAATTTTTAAAAATCTGGATTTTTCAATATTAAAAATATGCAGAAAATTAAGCAGGGTTTTTTATGAATTACTGTGAAAAACGGAGACCTAACTCCGCCATAACACCGCGGAACCGCGGCCTAAGCCCACGTGGCGCGGCGCTTCCGCGGCCATAATGTTGACTCTTTGACTCCTCTTTGCACAGTAATGTTTATTATTAATTCCTGTGTTTTCTTGGTAATTTTAATATATACTATACAGTTGAGTTTTCTGGGGTTGTTTTGGGATTTCATGGATTCGATCAGATTATCAAATTTTGTCTGTGTGGCTTTCTGGGTAAATTTTAGAACATGTTAAAAAGTTCGACCGGATATAAATACCCAATTTTTTCCCTGTCGGGAAATTTCCAAGTGTTGGATTTTTCCGTAGTTTAAAGACGTTCTAAGTAGTGCAAGTAACGCGATGGACCCTCTAGAAGACAACAAACCTTAACTCGATTATGTGACCGTCTTGAACTGCCCTTTGAACCTTCGGGTTTGGGGCAGTACGGCGTGCCACATGTGAGGCGTTGGCTTGACCCTTCTACGGCTGGACCGTTGGTACTGAGGCACGAACTGAATGTTTTTAGACTTGTTTCATGTGTTGACCTGTATCGGGAAAACTTGGGTGTTCGAATGTTCGATCGAAAAGTTTAACATTTTCTATTTTATCTGGAATGGGATACAATAATTGGAATTCACAAGAAGTTATGAGATAACTGAATGAATGTTATAAATCTAGCAATTTAGTCTCACTTGATCGGTTGCCACGGAATTTTGATGTGATCAAAAGTCCGTCGCAATCACGTAGCGTACGCGGATACTCGCCGGGTAAACTTAATAGACAGCCTCACTCCATAGCCCCGACCAAGTGACTGTAGGAGAACCCCGTCGCCGAAAGTATCCGTTCGGGTGCTCGCGGTAGCGGTGTTCCGCCTTGGTGCACTTCGTCGACGGCATCGGGGGTGCGACCGCCTACTAAAGTTTGCGACGAGCATTCGATCAGGATGTCGGGATTCTTGTTGAATTGCCCGACTTGATATTGAAAAGTGTTTTCGATAATGAGACTAAAATACGGGGTTTATAATTGTTAGGCATGCGATGTCTAAGGTATTCATTTGATTAGGCATGCGATGTCTATGCAGGTTGCGGATTCCAACTGTTGTAGTTTTACACTTTCTTTTCTGTGACCGTAAGTGTAATATGTGATATCGCCGGTTTCGTTGCTATATGTCAACGACAATTGGGATGGACATATTTACTTACGTTGATGACATGTGATGTTATGTGTTGCTGGATATGTTATATTGGATCGTCGTGTTTGAATAGCCGGGGGTTTTTATGTGAGATGAGTGTTTTTCATTTTCATTCATGTAAAAATCTGTATGTAATATTCTTTTATTGGGTCACTTCCAGGCTGCGGAAGTTGTCACCGTTTGTATATTATTTACTTTTCCGCACTAGGATAGACCCAAGGAGGAGGGCACAAGTAACCGGGTTCTGGAGTCCAGTGGGAGACCAACTCGAGGAGTCGGGTCCGTGTCTCCTAACTCCAGAATTGGTAGGGTTGCTTGCCGCTCTCGTAGGGGTCTAGGGGTGTGGGTTTGGCTATTCATCGCGACCGTGGAATCCGTGTTTTATACTGGCTCGTATTGAAAACACGGACGTCCTAGTATATCCAATATTTCATATGATTCTTCTGCTGCGATATCTGTGATGTGATCATGTGATGTTCTGTGATAGATACAGTATATAGTATATATGATATATTATATAGACGTTACTTATGTTTTACACCCGCGCTAGCCCTGCCCCGCTCTGCCGTTAGTTACCTAACCTAACGGTGCACGAGAGGACATCGAGGCGAATGCGGATGGCATAAGTGTACGTCGTATTTATCTGTGATGTTTAGGTACTTAAATGATGGGACTTCATTAATGTGATTAATGAAAGAAAAGAAACCTAAGATGTTGTAGAATTGAATTTCAAAATAAAACAGGTAGCTACAGTTCTTGCTTTGCACAGCGGTATATATGATATATCCATCACCTTATTCGATAAGGAAAGGACCGAGATCCCTTCACCGGGAGTGACTCCTTTAGCAATAACTGGCAGATGCTACACACTCGGTTTGTCTTTTGATTGCTTTTAAGAGTTTTTGCTTTGCACAATGATATATATGATATATCCCGCACCTCATTCGACGAGGAAAGGACCGACGATCCCTTCACCGGGAATGACTCCTTTAGCAAAACTAGAAAAGCCTCAAAGACACTCCATTTCAAAATCATTTGATTCTACAACGATATCAAGTTCATTACGCAATAGGTTTTTAGAAAAACCTGTCGTAGCCCTCCGTCATTTCAGATGAGTCCTATTTAGTATTCGTGCTACGTTTGTTGACCTCCGTCAAGGCGTAGTGTGCGGTAGCTAACTAGTATTTATCTGTTTATGCATATGATGCAGATTGAGTTAGGGTAGTCGTGCGGCCTTGTTGACCTCCGTCAAGGGTCGTGCGGGTGGGTTTAATTCGATCAAGAAATGACGGGTTGAACTTGACTAGTAGCCTATGGTTTGTTGACCTCCGTCAAGGTCATAGGACGCTAGGGGCAAAATATTATCGGGAATTTCAAGTGTTGAAATTTGCAATGAGATTGCATACCTTCTATGAGATAGTTGGATCCCGATACCCGCTGCGAGTAAGAGTTACTCCTGGGAGAGTTTTATACATTACAATTAGCCGATCAAGTAGGTGTCTAGAAAGGTGTCAACGGGGTTACGCCTCTGGGAAAACGAGGTTTACATTAATTAGGTTCGTGCGAAAGCACGGGGGACCACCCTCAAAGTACCGACACTGGCCTGGCTGAAAGATTGGCGAACTTGTAGTGTGTAATTAATCCCGGCTAGTCTTTCCTTTTAGGGTTTGAAGGAAGATTTGATAAAAAGCAGTGGGAGCCATCCTGATTAGATAAAATAATTACCAATCTATTCTTGCAAGAGCGCACGCTAAGTGTTTTCTTCTCTCTCTCTCCAGGCAGCGACCATATCACGCCTTAATCATGATAATAATACGGATTATTGACCGAACCCGCTTGTTATACTGAGCTGGGGAACGTTGGTCCCGCTCCAACTTATAATTGTTATAAGACAGAGCAGGAAATTGGGGATTACCAGAATTCCCGTGCCGCCCAAACGAAGAGAGTGCATGCTGATGCATCATCTTCGGGTTTGTTGATTATACAAAACTGTTTCTCAGTATCCTTTACGTCCTGGGTATATGATACCGGATCAGGATCCCAGATGTGTAATCTGTTACATAGGGCTATAGATAGGTAGAGGACTGAGAACGGGTGATAAGTTTCATGAGGCAGAAAACGGGGCAAGAGTTGCAGCCAAGTCTGTTGGTCACTGTCACCCTGTATTACCAATACATTGATTCTGAACGGATGTTATTAGATACCGAACCTGATATACAAAATCATATCAGTCTCTTTATTAGTAAAGAAACGGTAAAATTTTGTATTGTTGGATAATGTTTTGGACATTTCCTATATCAAAAGTTGATCGGTTCAGGCACGTTATCTAAAAGCATTAATGTTCTAAATCAAACTATAGTTCTTTAGTATACAGAACACACACAAGAGGAAGAGTTCAGAACTGAACGAATCCTTCTTGAGGCATTGTAGACTAGGTCATATCAATGCGACCCGACTAGCTGAAGTTACATGTAGATGTATATTTAAATCAGTTTGAATTTACATCTTGTGAAACTTGCCAGTCATGTCTCAGAGATGAGATGACCATAGCTCCGTTTATTGGAAACAGAGAAAGAGTTAGTGAACTCTTGGGATGATACATGTTGATGTATAAAGGTCCCCTGTCTACACATGCCAAGACCGGTTCTTTGTACTTCATTATATTCTCTGATAATCTCTCAAGATTCAGACATATGTTCCTGTTGAAACACAAGTCCGAACCTTTTGAGATATTCACAGAATATAAGTTAGAAGTAGAGAACCAATACGGGTATAAGTATTATGTCCTTTGATGAGATCAAGGAGGAGAATACTTGAGCACGGAATTCCTGGACTATTCTAAAGGAGAATGAGATTCTCTCTCGGCATTACTCCTCCGGATACACCATAGCACGATGGTATATTGGGGCGGAGCAATCATACCCTATATGATATGGTGTGCTCTATGATGAGTACTACTGAGTTACCTATTTCCTTTTGGGAGTTATGCACATGAGAAGCTGCATACCTATTGAATAGGGTTCCACTCAAATCAGTTGCCTACCATTTCATATGTGATATGGAAAGGGAAGAGCCCATATCTTAAGCTAGTTAAGATTTGGGGTTGTCCAGCCTTTGTCTAAAAGCAAAATCCGGACAAGCTCAAGGCAAGGTCTGTTATGTAGAACTGGAAATGTTCCAGCTATACAGACTGCAGCTGATGGTTTGATAGAACCAAAGGATTCAGTAGATTCCAACGAACCTCAGCCTCTCCGCCGATCTAGTAGGGTTCCTCACCCACCTGAGAGATACTTCTGTTTCTCTATGACAGTGGGAGCGAGGATTGCATCATAAGATGATGACCCAACTAGTTTCGACCTGGCCATCAGGAGTAGGACTCTGTGAGAATGGCTGGATGTTTATCGATCTGAGATGGAATCCTTATACACCAACAAAGTATGGACTTTAGTTGCTATATCTGAAGGGTTAAATCCCCATCAGAAGCAAGTATATCTTGAGAAGATTACTTGGTGTACATGGAAGAGTTGAGACTTTAAAAGCTAGACTTGTTAAAGGTTTACATCATTGACCAGGTATGGATGATGATGAAACCTTTTCTAAGTAGCTATGCTTAAGTCCATCCAGATCCTACTTGCCACGGCTGCATACCATGACTACGATATCTGGTGGTTGGGTGTCATGACAGCTTTTCTAAATGATGTTTAGAAGAGAGCGTCTATAAGTACACAGCCAGAGGGCCTCGTAGACAGTGGGAGCAGCGGATACGTGTGCAAGATGCTTTATAGGATAAAGCAGGCATCGCGGAGTTGGAACATCTGTTTTGATGAATTAGTCAAAGAGTTTGACATCATCAAAATGGTAGATGAACCTTGTATAAACAAAAAGGTAGTAGGGAGTATGGTGGTGATCCTCGTAGAGTACGTGGATGACATACTCTTGATAGGGAAGGAGTTTCCTATGCTACGCTCGATCAATCTCCGCTTATCACAATGATTCTCCATATAGGATCAAAATGATACCTCCTAAATCCTGGGTTTTGGATCTATGAGATAGATCTAATTGGATGTTAGGATTCTCACTAGTTGTAGCGAGATGGTATCAATCGATCCTGGGGAGAATCACTGGAAGTGTTCCAGGGTGATAATGACGACTGAGTGTCAGTCACAGGTATTGTCTTTACCCTCAGTAAAAGGACGGTATGTTGGAAGAGTTCCAAGCTAGATACCGTGGCATACTAGACGATAAAGGCAGGATACATCGCTACTAAAGATGCTACCAAAGAGGCTGTTTGGATGTATAATGGTTCATGAGATGAACTATGTTCCTACCATTGTGAGACAATGGAGTTGTGGCTTATGCCAAGGAACGCCGGTCCCATCAGTGATCCAGACATATTCTAAGGCAGTGTCACCTGATCATGGAGATGGTTGATCTCCAGGGAGATCGAGGTAAGGAGAGTAGACTCAGAGGACAACACAGCGGATCCACTCACAAAGGCCTGTTCCCAGAGAGAGACTTTTATGGGATGGTTGAGTATGAGATACTACAACCACTGCTATCAGATGGCCCTAGTGCAAGTGGGAGATTGTTAGTTATATGTATGCCCTAGAGGCCATTACTATACATAGGATGTATATTGTAGTGGATGCTGGGACATATATAGTGAGGACTTTCTTGCTCGACATGATAGTATGCTATCTGGTTGATCTTTACCTTAACGTGTACACTGATTGTCTCTCTGTTACATGTTGGTAAAGCCCTTAAGATGTGTACTTGACTACCTGGACTATGATGCGGATCATACTAGTGGGGACATGGTAGTCCATAAGTACATCCTTCAAGGTCCCTAGTCGAGGGTATATCGAGACGGGGGCATCGATATACCAGAGTAGACTAGCGTATACCTTCTCGACCCATACAGATGGGCGATGGATGATCCCATATCCATTGGTGTTTGACATCAGAGATGATATACGGGTGCTCAGTGGAGACTGGGTACACTGGACGGACTCGCCGAGAACTCCCAGATGGGATTATACCATACGTCAGATGGCAGTTCTCTGGTGACACTGGTACAGAGTAGTCTGTTGACCCGAGATCGTCATAGAGTCTTGTGTGGTTCCCACTGTGCTTTGATTTCCATCTTACCACGTCCAAGAGGGCGTGCAAAACGGTGGTTTTTGGGTACAGTCCCGAGTCACATGGAGGCAATGAGCGATAGGAGGGGATTCGTCTCTCCCGGTATAGGGAGTTGATGTTGCACTGTGTTCGATTGGCTATAACAGGAATTTCTGGCCAGGGTTGCTGAGATTTACTGGTAAGTGTTACCAGTAGTTTCTCGAATAGTTATAGACCTCATATCGACATGACTTATCGAGCTATTGGGGTTTGACGTTTACCACCCCTAGGCGAGATATGCGACATATCAGACGATCAGACCGGACTGTACGGTAGTGTTACTGGTTGGATTCACTGGAGTGTGAGCGGGCTTGCTCGTCGATCTTCTGATCGCTCAATACCCGGGTGGTCATTACGTTTAGCAGACCGCTTGCGGCTTGTGGGTGTTTGATATGATCATCATCTGCTGCCGGCGTATTGACGAGTCTTTAGAGTCCAACACAGAGGTTTCCTGGCTCAAGCGAAACGAAATAGGAGCGAATATGAGATATGTGCGGGACCGAAAATAATGCGTGTATGTGATACCGTATTTCATTCTCGCGATGAATGTGTCGAGTGGTTGTATGCGATATAACCTAGTTATCGAATCGAAGATTAATTCGATAAGCCGATACATAGGATACTAGCCGGTTATATGCGATATGACCGGATCGTTAAATCAAGTGTTGATTTAATGATTTAATGCATAATTATATATTTGATATATTACTTTGCATTAACTAGTATTGGTTCACTTAAGATGGATTTTCTCGCTCGGATGTGCGCATTATATATGTGATATGATTTTGTGCACATGCTTGTGTCATGTTTGATGGTGCATGTAAAATTGGTTAAGTATAAAGAATTAAACCTTGGTTAATGAAATGGTTAGGGTTTATTATTTGCTTATTTATTTATTCATTCATTTATCTATTTCTTTTTGGATGAAAAGAATGAGAAAAGAAAACAAATGGTTGCTTTCTTAGAAGCTTCTTCAAGCTTCATGCAACTTTGACCAAAGCAACCATTCTTGTCTTCTTCTCTAACCCTAACCATTCCACCTAACTAAAGTTAATTCTCTACACTTTACCATGGTTAAAGTTATGATAAGTATTATATTTCTTTTCTATTTTTAACAACTTATCATAATCATCATCATCTTCTTCTTCATCTTCTTCAATGAAGAAACCTTCACTTCATCAATGGTGATTGATGAAAATGAGTGAGAAATCCAATTCTAAAGTCTACCCACTTCCTATTTCTTCATCCTCTACCTCTTGCCAAGTAGTAGAGTGTGTTTTCTTCACAAGTTTCTTGACTTGGTGAAGTTGGAGCTTGATCTAGCGATGCCTCGACGTAGATCATCTTCGGCATGGACATCGACGACCTAGCTTGCCATTTCTCCGATGAAGCCGACGCTAGAGCCCGGGAATTCATTTGGACAGCGAGGGGACTTCGTTGCGGAGCTATGGAGGTGGAGCACCGGATCTACAAAGGTTGTATTTCCGTTTAAACTTTAGTTAAGTTGTTAACTAGTTTCTTTTTCGCCTAGAAATCTAGCCAACGATCCGTTCTGGGGTTTCTCAGCACCGTTTAAATTTGAAATTGGCATGGTTGATGCCTTGTGAGACCTCATTAGGGTGCCTAGGAACCCTACAAGTGTGAGCGGGCTTGCTCGTCGATCTTCTGATCGCTCAATACCCGGATGGCCGTTACGTTTAGCAGACCGCTTGCGGCTTGTGGGTGTTTGATATGATCATCACCTACTACCGGCGTATTGACGAGTCTTTAGAGTCCTACACAGAGGTTTCCTGGCTCAAGCGAAACGAAATAGGAGCGCATATGAGATATGTGCGGGACCGAGAATAATACCAGTATGTGATATTGTATTCTATTCTCGCGATTTGTATCATTGGACGGTTATATATGATATAGATGGGATACCGAATCTAGTGTTGATTCGATACATTGATACACTTGATATTAGTCGGTTATATGCGATATGACCGGATCATTAAATCAAGTGTTGATTTAATGATTTAATGTACAATTATATATTTGATATATTACTTTACATTAACTAGTATTGGTTCACTTAAGATTGATTATCTCACTTGATTGTGCACATTGTATATATGATATAGTTTTGTGGACTAGATTGTATCATGTTTGATGATACATGCAAATTTGGGTGTATGTTTACTTTAAACCATGTTTAAGTGAATGGTTAGGGTTTTGTTATCATTTCTTGATTATTTATTTTATTTATTTATTCATTTAAGCAAGAAAAGAAATCGTTGCTTCTTTTGTTTTTCCTTAAAGCTTCAAGAAGCTTTGACCATTTTTGTTTCTTTTGCTTAACCTAACCATTCACCTAACCATAGTTTATTCTCTACACTCAACCATGGTTGCATTATGATAAGAATGACTTGGATTTTCTTTTTAAAAGAATTCTTATCATACTCTTTCTTCTTCTTCTTCTTCAAGAAGAAGAAACCTTGCTATCTTTAATGGTGACATGAGAAAAAGAGTGAGAAATCCAAATCCAAAGTGAACCCACTTCCTATTTCTTCATCCTCTACCACTTGCCATGTAGTATAGGGTGTTTTATTCAAAAGTTTCATGACTTGGTAAAGGTGGAGCTTGAGTTTGAGTTACCTCGACGTAGATCATCTTCGGCATCGAAGTCGACGACCTAGCCCGATCATTTCTTCGAAGAAACCATCGCTAGAGTCCGGGATCCGATGATCGCAGCTGAGGGACATCATCACGGAGCTATGGAAGTAGAGGACCGGATCTACAAAGGTTTTATTTCCATTCACTTAGCAATAAAGTTGTTTAATTGCCTGTTTCGCTTTTGCCTCTAGTCAACGATCTATCATTAGGGTTTCTCGGCACAAGAAAAATTTGATTTTGCCATGGTTGATCAGTTGTGGAACCTCTTGAGTGTGCCTAGGAACCCTACACCATCCCTAGAAGAGATATGCGACATATCAGATGAAGAGAACGAACTGTACGGTAGTATTACTGATTAGATTCACAGGAGTATGAGCAGGCTTGCTTGTTGATCTTCTGATCGCTTAATACCCGGGTGGCCGTTACGTTTAGCAGACCGCTTGCGGCTTGTGGGTGTTTGATATGATCGTCACCTACTTCCGGAGTATTGACGAGACTTTAGAGTTCTACACAGAGCTTTCCTGGTTCATGCGAAATGGAGTAGGAGCACATATGAGATATGTGCGGGACTGAGATTAATGCGCGTATATGATACCGCATTCTATTCTCGCGATTTGTGACATCGGTCGGTTATATGAGATATAGCTAGATTATCGGATCAAGTGTTTATTCGATAAGTTGTTGCATTTGATATTAGTCAATTATATGTGATATAGCCGGATTATTAAATCATGTGTTGATTTAATAATTTAATCTATAATTGTATATTAGATATACTAGATTACATTGACTAATGTTAGCTCACTTATGATTTCTTTTCTCACTTGTGTGCATTAGTGTATATGTGATATATATTAATGTACAACTTTTGTGTCATGCTAGATGCCACATGTGACATGGGAGTATGAGACTTGCACCATGCTTAATAATGTGTTAGGTTTATATTTATCTAAGTTAATCAAAATTAGTGGGATTAAGTCACAAGGTTGAAGCTTGTAGAAGCTTGTGGAACCATTGACCAAGTCCACTAAGTTTGTTTTACTTGTAGATATTTATTAACCAAACCATTATTAACTTGCCATGTTTTATCCTCTACATGGGTTAGTGTATGACACTAATTCAACCAAGGTTCAAATTCTCACCTCATTAGTTCATTCTCTCATCTCTTCACTTGAGCTTCTTCTTCCTCATGAGAAAAGCTCACTAGATTTTCTCAAGGTGAGAAAATATTGGGAGAAAAATAAATCTAAAGAGAGCCCACTTCCTACTTCATCATCCTCTACTACTTGCCATTTAGTTTAGGCTGTTTGCTTCACTAATTTCACAGTTAGTGAAGAGCTAGCATGAGCTTGAGTCTCCTCGACATAGATCATCTTCGGCCTCAAAGACTTCGAGCAAGCTTGTTCATTTCTCCAAGGGAACCCATACTAGAGTTTGGGAGATCTTCAATCGCAGCGAAGGGACTACTACACGAAGCTTTAGAAGTGAAGGACCGGTCTACAAAGGTTGTATTCCTCATTCACTTTGTGTAATGGTGGATTACTTGTTATATTGTCTATTTACTCTAGCTTGATCCTAGCTTAGGATTGATTAGCACCTTAGAATTTTTAATGTGGCATGGTTGTTGCTGTGAAAACTCAGTAGGGTGTAATCCCAACAGTTTTGACAGGTTCGCTTGTTTTTCTTCTGATCGCTCAATACCTAGAAGGCATTACGTACAGCTAGTGCCGCTGATGGTTTATGGGTATGTGATATGATCACTGCCTACTGCTAGCGTATTGACGAGTCTTAGAGTCCCACAGAGGGGTTTCCTAGATCAGGAGAAAAGATGTGGGGTGCATATGAGATATGCGCGGGAGCTCGATTAAATGCGTGTATGTGATACCATATTTTAATCGGACGTTTTCTATTGGTCAGGTCGTATATGATATGACTGGTTTATTAAATCAAGTGTTTATTTAATATTGACCATTATCTCATTTACTTAAAACATTTTCTATTTGGATGTATGCATGAATGTATGTATGTATATATATGATGATATGAGTGCACACATGCATGCATACATGTGTCATGATTATTGATACATTAGAGATGGCAATGCAAGACTCACATGGTATAAATATTTATATATATTTGTTATTGAGAAAAAGAAAATGATATTAAATCATGGTTGCTAAAATTCTACACTCTTCTTTACTTGACCTAATTAATAACCATGGTTTAATTTCCTTTGTTCTTTAACTCATTAACAAAATATCTAGATATTTATTAACCATAGTTCTATGTGAGTGTGACTCTCATTTATATATTTTCTCTTCTCATTTTATTTGAGACACAATCACAAAAGAGCTCTAGCTTAGCCATTCTCCTTCTTCTTCCTCGTTCTTGCTCTCTAGCTTTTTCAAGTGAGCGAGAAACATAAAAAGAAAAGGTTTTGAAGTGAGATTACAACTCACATCATCAATCTATATTAGTCTAGCCCATTAGTGTAGATTGTTTGCTTCACCTTCATCTAGATCAAGTGAAGCTAGGAGCTTGTGCCAAGGGACTCCGTGGTGGATCGTCGTGGACTTTGAAGATCTCATGCGGACCGGTTCAAACTCAAGGTTGATCCAAGGAGTCAAAGAGGGAGGTCTACAAAGGTTGTATTTCTCCCCTCTTAGTGTTAGACACTTGATAGTATATGATACTTCTTGTTGTTACCCTAAATTTCTAGTTCAATTCATGAAAGGTCTTGTCTAGCACCTAATAATTTTTAATATATCATGTTTGATGCTTGCAAAACCTAGTCTAGGTGCTAACCAAATACTACAGTGGTATCAGAGTCAGGCTAGAGCTTTAGAGTAAACTAGATGACGTTAAAAACTTTGAACGAACGAAAACCGACACCCAAAGTAGTGCTCTGTGGAAATTTTTCAAAAGTTAGAATTTTTCATATTAAAAATACTCAGAAAATTATGCAGGGTATTGTATGGGCCCCTAAGAAGAACGAATCCCTAACTCAACCTAACAACCGCGGAACCGTGGCCAAAAGGGTCTTTTGGCGGCGGTTCCGCGGCGCCGTTGGTGAGGCTTGGTCTGTGCCTTCTTGTGCTCGACCATATGTGCTTATGGCAGTCTCTGGTATATTTTAACATTGCTCAAGTGTTGAGCTTTCTGAGAATTCTTTGGGTGATTAATTGATCGATCGAATGTTTTAACTGCGCCTACTTTGTAAGAATGTGACATAATAATTGGAATTTACACTAATTAGTTTTGTGAAAAGTAATTAGTTGCATATAAATCTAACATTTCGATCTCAGGCGGAATCGGAAATCTTGTTGAATGATCCGACTTCTTTTGAAAACGTGTTTTCATGGATGAGACCTAGATGTAAGATTTGCATTGTTAGGCATGAAATCCAGAATATATGATATTCTGGGTTTATGATGTCTAAAGGCAGTGTCGATTCCAAATATTGTTGTTTAGCATTCTATTCTGCGACCGTAAGTGTAGTATGTGGTGTATCGCCGGTTTCATTGCTATACGTCAATAACAATTGGGGTACGCATACTTGCTTACGTTGATGACATGTGATATTCTATGTTGCTGTGATATGATGTATAGGATCGTCGTGATTGAATGGCCGGGGAGTTTTATGTGAGATGAGAGTTTTTCTTTTCATTCATCTAAAATTTATTGTATGTAATATTCTTTTATTGGGCCACTTCCGGGTTGAGGATGATGTCACCATTGGTGTATATTATTTACTTTTCCGCATTAGAATAGACCCAAAGTGGGGAGCACAAGTGACCAGGTTCTGGGGTCCAATGGGAGACCATCTCGAGAAGTCAAGACCGGGTCTCCTAACTCCAGAATTGGTAGGGTCACTTGCCGCTCTCGTAGGGGTCTAGGGGTGTGGGATTGGCTATTCATCACGATCGTGGAATCCGTATTTTTTATTGTTAGCTAAATACAAAATACGGACCTCCTAACATATCCTATATTTTCATATATGTGCTTCTGTTGTTTATATTTTGTGATGTGATCACTTGATATGTTAAGACGAATGGAATATTATATATATGATATATAATAAACGTTGCTTATATTTTGCATCCGCGCTAGTCCCGCCCCGTTATGCCGTTAGTTAAGTAACCTAACGGTGCATAACGGGACACTGTGGCGAATACGGATGGCATAAGCGTACGTTATATTTTCATTTCTTTTCTATGATGGCTTAAGGACTTAAATAATGGGACTACATTAATAAGATTAATGTAAAGAAAAAAAAACCTAAAAGATGTTGTAGAATCGGTTTTGAAACACACTCAGCTTTTTATGAAAAAACAAAGTTTCAAAAGATGCGAAGCTTAAGCCACTCCTTTTAAATACCATTTGATTCTACAACGATATCAAGTTTAAAGTGCTAAAGGTTTTCTTAAAAACTATCCGCAGTCCTCCGTCATTTTAGGAAGTAGAGTACTTAGTATATGTTCACTATAGCCAAGGCGTAGTGTACGGTAGCTAAATGATGTCTTCCTACACAGCATATGATGCGATTAATCAGGACAGTCACATGATCATGTTGACCATAGCCAAGGGTCATATGGGTGGGTCTAATTAATCACGAAATGACGGGTAGAACTTGACTAGTGCTTATGATATGTTGACCATAACCAAGGTCATGAGTGCTAGGGGTAAAAAACCATATCGGGAGTTTCAAAAGTTGAAATTTGCAATGAGATTGCATACCTTCTATGTGATAGTTGGATCCCGATCCCACTGTGAGCAAGAGTTGCTCTCAGGAGAGTTTTGCACTTTATAATTAGCTAACACATTAGGTATCTAGAAAGGTGTCAACGAGGCTACGCCTCTGCGAAAATGAGGTATACTTTAATTAGGTCCGTGCGAAAGCACGGGGAACCTCCCTCAAAGTACCGGCACTGGCCTGGCAGAACGGTTAGCGAAGTTGTAGACTGTAATTAATCCTGGCTAATTTTTTTTTAAGGTTTTAAGGAAAATTTGATAAAATCAGTGAGAGACATCGATTAGATAAGATAATAACCAATTTGATCTTTGCAAGAGCTTTCGCTAAGTGTATTCTTTTCTCTCTCCTAATAGCAGATACCAATGACTGGCCTTAAGCTTTTACTAGATAAAAATAAGCTGACCGGACCGAACTATAAAGACTAGCTGAGGAACATTAACATTGCTCTCACATATGATAAGGTATCATATGTCCTCACTGCCAAATCCCTGCCCGTCCCAGGCCCTGAATCTTCTATAGCGGATAGGGACATCCGCAAGACTTGGGATATTGACTGTGCCACCGCCAAATGCCTCACGCTTGCATCGATGGACAATGCACATCAGCAGCAGCATAAGAAGATAGACGTTCAATCCATTTTTCTCCATACAAACCAGTTGTATAAGGAGCAATCTCGTACCCTCCGATACGAGGCATCTCGAAAGTTGTTTCAGATGCAGATGGCTCCTGGCACACCTGTAGGTGACCATGTCTTGAAAATGATAGCTCTTATTGAAGAGCTCGAGAACTTTGGATGGGCGATGGAGAATGAGAAATATATTGATATTGTTCTACAGTCTCCCCCCTGCCTTTGCTCCGTTTATAGTGAACTTCAATATGCACAACATGGACAAGTCACTACCTGAACTTCTCAATATGTTGAGAAGTGCAGAGAGCGCCCTCAATACCGCTAAGACTCCCGCTCTTATTGCTGGGCCATCTTCCTCTTCTTTCCCAAAAGCTAAGGCTAAGGGAAATGCGAAGAAGAAGCCTATCAAGCCGAGAGGAGGAGTAAAAAAGGAAAAGGGAAGAGACAAATACAAGGGTGAAGAGTCAGGAAAAGGAGAATGTTTCTACTGTAAGAAGTCGGGACACTGGAAGTGAAACTGTACTGAGTACCTGGATCTCAAGAAAAAGAAGCATGGTGATGCTTCCGCTTTAGGTGTGTTTGTGACTGAAAACTGTTTCTCTATAAACTCCGCTTCCTGGGTATTGGATACTGGATCGGGTTCTCACATCTGCAATTCTGTGCAGTGACTGAGAAATAGCAGAGTTTTGAAGACCGGTGATCACACTCTCCGAGTTGGAAATGGTTCCAATGTACATACAGTTTCAGTGAGAGAGTATCACCTGAGGTTGCCGTCGGGTTGTATATTGGTTTTGAACCTATGTTATTATGTACCTAGTATGCTTTGTAATATAATATCCGTTTCTTTGTTAGAGAATGAAGGATATTATTTTGTATTGCAGAATAATGTTATGAACATTAACCTTAATTAAGAGTTGGTTGGGTATGGTACACTTAATAACGGGATATACGTCCTAAATCAACACACAGTTTTCAGCATACAACACACAAATAAAAGAAAGTTTTCAGATATAAGTGAAGCTTTTCTTTGGTATTGTAGACTTGGTCATATTATTGAAACAAGACTAAAAAAACTTCATAAAGATGGATATTTAAACTCTTTTAAATATAAATCTTATGTGACTTGTCAGTCATGTATCAAAAGTAAAATGACCAAAACTCCGTTTACTGGACATGGAGAAAGAGCTACAGAGCTCTTAAGCCTCATACATAGTGATATATGCGGGCCAATGTCTACATTGCGAGAGGCGGTTTTTCTTACTTCATAACTTTTACTGATGATTTTTCAAGATTCGGTCATGTGTTTTTTATAAAGCATAAGTATGAAGCTTTCAAGAAATTCAAGGAGTACAAACTTGAAGTAGAAAAACAGACTGGAAAGAGCATCAAGATACTTCGATCGGATCGAGGTGGAGAGTATCTTAGTACAGATTTTTTGAACTTCTTACAAGAGAATGGGATTCTCTTTCAGCTCACTCCCCCTTACATACTGTAGGGTGTTTTTCGCCACCCCATTGAGATAGGAATACGCGCGCGCTTGTCAGGCATACTATAGATTCCCCCTGCCAAGGGTAGGCCGGGGTTTAATGATTGTGGGGATCCGAACCTCCGGCAACCGCGGACTAAACTGCCGTTAATTACCCCTCGCCTTTGGAGCGAGAGAACCTCCGATTGACGGGTTAAACAGGTCATGCGAACTCAATGTGCAGTGTGCGTGTGCTGTGTTTTGAAAGGGGGTTTTGGATATGTCGGGAGCCACACAGAGTTTTTACGGGGATTCCGCTACCCGGATAGCGGGCTGGGGGTCAAGGGGGCTAGCAGCCCCCTTGCGGGGTGCGGGGTAGTGCCCCGTTAGAAATTTTTTTCTAACAGGGACAGTGTTGTGGAGTATGTGTGTGTGTACATATGTGTACATATGTATATATATGTGTGTGTGTATATATATAAAAAAAAGAGGGGGAGAAGGCATCCAAAGGATGCGTGGGGCCAGCGCCTTGAGAGCTGTGCGCCAAGGTGCTGTGTGTTAGTTATATGTATGCCCTAGAGGCCATTACTATATATAGGATGTATATTGTAGTGGATGCTGGGACATATATAGGGAGGACTTTCTTGCTCGACATGATAGTATGCTATCTGGTTAATCTTTACCTTAACGTGTACACTGATTGTCTCCTTGTTACATGTTGGTAAAACCCTTAGGATCTGTACTTGACTACCTGGACTATGATGCGGATCATACTAGTGGGGACATGGTAGTCCATAAGTACATCCTTCAAAGTCCCTAGTCGTGGGTGTATCGAGACGGGGCATCGATATACCAGAGTAGACTAGCGTATACCTTCTCGACCCATACAGATGGACGATGGATGATCCCATATCCACTGGTGTTTGACATCAGAGATGATATACGGGTGCTCAGTGGAGACTGGGTACACTGGACGGACTCGCCGAGAACTCCCAGATGGTATTATACCTTACGTCAGATGGCAGTTCTCTGGTGACACTGGTACAGAGTAGTCTGTTGACCCGAGATCGTCATAGAGTCTTGTGTGGTTCCCACTGTGCTTTGATTTCCATCTTACCACGTCCAAGAGGGCGTGCAAAACGGTGGTTTTTGGGTACAGTCCCGAGTCACATGGAGGCAATGAGCGATAGGAGGGGATTTGTCTCTCCCGGTATAGGGAGTTGATGTTGCGCTGTGTTCGATTGGCTATAACCGGAAATCCCTGGCCAGGGTTGCTGAGATTTACTGGTAAGTGTTACCAGTAGTTTCTCGAACAGTTATAGACCTCATATCGACACGACTTATCGAGCTATTGGGGTCTGACGTTTACCACCCCTAGGCGAGATATGCGACATATCAGACGAACAGACCGGACTGTACGGTAGTGTTACTGGTTGGATTCACAGGAGTGTGAGCGGGCTTGCTCGTCGATCTTCTGATCGCTCAATACCCGGGTGGCCGTTACGTTTAGCAGACCGCTTGTGGCTTGTGGGTGCTTGATATGATCATCATCTGCTGCCGGCGTATTGACGAGTCTTTAGAGTCCTACACAGAGGTTTCCTGGTTCAAGCGAAACGAAATAGGAGCGCATATGAGATATGTGCGGGACCGAGAATAATGCGTGTATGTGATACCGTATTCCATTCTCGCGATGAATGTATCGATTAGGTTATATGCGATATACCATAGTTATCGAATCAAGGATTGATTCGATAAACCGATACATTGGATACTAGTCGGTTATATGTGATATGACCGGATCGTTAAATCAAGTGTTGATTTAATGATTTAATGTATAATTATATATTTGATATATTACTTTGCATTAACTCGTATCGGTTCACTTTAAATGGATATTCTCACTCGGGTGTGCACATTGTATATGTGATATACATTTGTGCACTTGATTGTATCATGTTTGATGATGCAAGATTACTAGGTTTTGTGTAAAGAGTTAAACCTTGGTTAAGTAAATGGTTAGGGTTTTATTTATTATTTATTTTTTTTTTATCTTTTAATTTGGATTAAAAGAAAAAGGGGAAAAGAAAATAAAAAGGTTGCTTTCTTACATGAAGCTTCATGCAATTTTGACTTTTGTAACCTTTTTGTCTTCTTCTTCAAACCCTAACCATTCATCTAACTTGAGTTAACTCTCTACATCAAACCATGGTTCATGTTATGATAAGGATAATTCTTTTTCAATTATTCTAATTAACTTATCATAACACTTTCTTCTTCTTCTTCATCTTCTTCAATGAAGAAAGCTTCACTTCATCAATGGTGGATTGATGCAAAGTGTGAGAAATCCAATTCTAAAGTGAACCCACTTCCTATTTCTTCATCCTCTACCTCTTGCCAAGTAGTATAGGGTGTTTCCTTCACAAGTTTTCATGGCTTGGTGAAGGTGGAGCTTGATCTAGCGATGCCTCGACGTAGATCATCTTCGGCATGGACATCGACGACCTAGCTCACCATTTCTCCGACGAAGCCGACGCTAGAGACGGGGAATTCATTTGGACAGCGAGGGGACTTCGTTGCGGAGCTATGGAGGTGGAGCACCGGATCTACAAAGGTTGTATTTCCGTTTACTTGTAGTTAAGTGTTAACTAGTTTATACTTTCGCCTAGAAATCTAGCCAACGATCCGTTCTAGGGTTTCTCGGCACCGTTTAAATTTGAAATTGGCATGGTTGATGCCTTGTGAGACCTCATTATGGTGTCTAGGAACCCTACAGTGGTATCAGAGCCTAGCTAGAGCCTTAGGCGAAGTCCAGACGAAGTTTGAAACCCGAACGAACCCGAAACCCCAACTCAAAAGTGCTCTCTGGACTTTTTCTGAAAACGTGGATTTTTCCAAATTAAAAATTCTTAAAAAATTCAGCAGGAAAACCTAAGAATTACGATACAAAATTTTTCCATTGAAGCTTCCAACGCGCGGCGGAACCGCGGCATAAGCCCTGCTTATGCGGCGGTTCCGCGGCCTTATTATTGTATTGTCCTATAATTTTTGTACAGTAATTCATGGTTTCGGGTGCTGGATTTTCTGGGATTTTTTAATATTTATTCAAGAGTTGAATTTTCTGGGATTGTTTTGGGGATTCGGTGTTTCGATCGGAATATCAAATTTTGTCTGTGTGGTTTTCCGGATAAATTTTAGAATATGTTAAAATGTTCGACTGGATATAAATACCCACCTTTTCCCCTGCCGGAAAATTTCCAAGTGTTGGATTTTTCCGTAGTTTAAAGACGTTCTAAGTAGTGCAAGTAACTCAATGGACCCTCTAGAAGACAACAAATCTTAACTCGATTATGTGACCGTCTTGAACTGCCCTTTGAACCTTCGGGTTTGGGGCAGTACGGCGTGCCACATGTGAGGCGTTGGCTTGACCCTTCTACGGCTGGACCGTTGGTACTGAGGCACGAACTGAATGTTTTTAGACTTGTTTCATGTGTTGATCTGTATCGGGAAAACTTGGGTGTTCGAATGTTCAATCGGAAAGTTTAACATTTTCTAATTATCTGGAATGGGATACAATAATTGGAATTCATAAGTAGTTATGAGATAACTGAATGAATGTTATAAACATAGCACTTTAGTCTCACTTGATCGGTTGCCACGGAATTTTGATGTGATCAAAAGTCCGTCGCAATCACGTAGCGTACGCGGATACTCGCCGGGTAAACTTAATAGACAGCCTCACTCCATAGCCCCGAGCAAGTGACTGTAGGAGAACCCCGTCGCCGAAAGCATCCGTTCGGGTGCTCACGGTAGCGGTGTTCCGCCTTGGTGCACTTCGTCGACGGTATCAGGGGTGCAGCCGTCTACTGAAGTTTACGACGAGCATTCGATCAGGATGTCGGGAATCTTGTTGAATTACCCGACTTGATATTGAAAAGAGTTTTCGATTTTGAGACTAAAATGCGGGGTTTATAATTGTTAGGCATGCGATGTCTAAGAAATTCATTTGGTCAGACATGTGATGTCTGAGGTGGTTGCGGATTCCAACTGTTGTAGTTTTACACTTTCTTTTCTGTGACCGTAAGTGTAATATGTGATATCGCCGGTTTCGTTGCTATATGTCAACGATAATTGGGATGGACATATTTACTTACGATGATGACATGTGATGTTATGTGTTGCTGGATATGTTATATTGGATCGTCGTGTTCGAATAGCCGGGGGTTTTTATGTGAGATGAGTGTTTTTCATTTTCATTCATGTAAAAACTTGTATGTAATATTCTTTAATTGGGGCACTTCCAGGTTGCGGAAGATGTCACCGTTTGTATATTATTTACTTTTCTGCACTAGGATAGACCCAAGGAGGGGAGCACAAGTAACCGGGTTCTGGAGTCCAGTGGGAGACCAACTCGAGGAGTCGAGTCCGGGTCTCCTAACTCTAGAATTGGTAGGGTTTCTTGCCGCTCTCGTAGGGGTCTAGGGGTGTGGGTTTGGCTATTCATCGCGACCGTGGAATCCGTGTTTTATACTGGCTCGTATTGAAAACACGGACGTCCTAGTATATCCAATGTTTCATATGTTTCTTCTGCTGCGATATCTGTGATGTGATCATGTGATGTTCTGTGATAGATACCATATATAGTATATATGATATATTATATAGACGTTACTTATATTTTACACCCGCGCTAGCCCTGCCCCGCTCTGCCGTTAGTTACCTAACCTAACGGTGCACGAGGGGACATCGAGGCGAATGCAGATGGCATAAGTGTACGTCGTATTTATCTGTGATGTTTAGGTATTTAAATGATGGGACTTCATTAATGTGATTAATGAAAGAAAAGAAACCTAAGGTGTTGTAGAATTGAATTTCAAAATAAAACAGGTAGCTACAGTTCTTGCTTTGCACAGAGGTATATGTGATATATCCTGCACCTTATTCGATGAGGAAAGGACCGAGATCCCTTCACCGGGAGTGAATCCTTTAGCAATAACTGGCAGATGCTACACACTCGGTTTGTCTTTTGATTGCTTTTAAGAGTTCTGCTTTGCACAGTGATATATATGATATATCCCGTACCTTATTAAATGAGGAAAGGACCGACGATCCCTTCACCGGGAGTGACTCCTTTAGCAAAACTGGAAAAGCCTCAAAAGCACTCCATTTTTAAAATCATTTGATTCTACAACGATATCAAGTTCATTACGCAATAGGTTTTCAGAAAAACCTGTCGTAGCCCTCCGTCATTTCAGATAAGTAGTAGTTAGTATTCGTGCTGCGTTTGTTGGCCTTTGTCAAGGCGCAGTGTGCGGTAGCTAACTGGTGCTTATCTGCTTATGCATATGATGCAGATTGAGTTAGGGTAGTCGTGCGACCTTGTTGGCCTTTGTCGAGGGCCGTGCGGGTGGGTTTAATTCAATCAGGAAATGACGGGTTGAACTTGACTAGCATCCTATGGTTTGTTGGCCTTTGTCAAGGTCATAGGAGGTTAGGGACAAAATATTATCGGGAATTTCAAGTGTTGAAATTTGCAATGAGATTGCATACCTTCTATGAGATAGTTGGATCCCGATACCCGCTACGAGTAAGAGTTACTCCTGGGAGAGTTTTATACATTACAATTAGCCGATCAAGTAGGTGTCTAGAAAGGTGTTAACGAGGTTACGCCTCTGGGAAAACGAGGTTTACATTAATTAGGTTCGTGCGAAAGCACGGGGGACCTCCCTCAAAGTACCGACACTGGCCTGGCTGAAAGATTGACGAACTTGTAGTGTGTAATTAATCCCGGCTAGTCTTTCCTTTTAGGGTTTGAAGGAAGATTTGATAAAAAGCAGTGGGAGCCATCCTGATTAGATAAAATAATAACCAATCTATTCTTGAAAGAGCGCACGCTGAGTATTTTCTTCTCTCTCTCTCTCCAGGTAGCGACCATATCACGCCTTAATCAAGATAATAATACGGATTATTGACCGAACCCGCTTGTTATACTGAGCTGGGGAAAGTTGGTCCCGCTCCAACTTATAATTGTTATAAGACAGAGCAGGAAATTGGGGAATACCAGATTTCCCGTGCCGCCCAAACGAAGAGAGTGCATGCTGATGCATCATCTTCGGGTGTGTTCATTATACAGAACTGTTTCTCAGTATCCTCCGCATCCTGGGTATATGATACCGGATCAGGATCCCAGATATGTAATCTGTTACATAGGGCTACAGAAAGGTAGAGAACTGAGAACGGGTGATAAGTTTCATGAGGCAGAAAACGGGGCAAGAGTTGCAGCCAAGTCTGTTGGTCACTGTCACCCTGTATTACCAATACATTGGTTCTGAACGAATGTTATTAGATACCGAACCTGATATACAAAATCATATCAGTTTCTTTATTAGTAAAGAAATGATATAATTTTGTATTGATGGATAATGTTTTGAACATTTCCTATATCCAAAGTTGATCGGTTCAGGCACGTTATCTAAAAGTATTGATGTTCTAAATCAA
The DNA here is from genome assembly GCA_030015575.1 of Agapanthus africanus. Classification (NCBI taxonomy): domain Eukaryota; kingdom Viridiplantae; phylum Streptophyta; class Magnoliopsida; order Asparagales; family Amaryllidaceae; genus Agapanthus; species Agapanthus africanus. Next base: position 397,997,502 of record CM057343.1, read on the forward strand.
ACTACAGTTCTTAGTATATGGAACACACACAAGAGGAAGAGTTCAGAAATGAACGAATCCTTCTTGAGGTATTGTAGACTAGGTCAGATCAATGTGACCCGACTAGCTAGAGTTACATAAAGATGCATATTTAAATTAGTTTGAATTTACATCTTGTGAAACTCGCCAGTCATGTCACAAAGATAAGATGACCATAGCTCCGTTTATTGGAAACAGAGAAAGAGTTAGTGAACTCTTGGGATGATACATGTTGATGTATGTAGGTCCCCAGTCTACACATGCCAAGACCGGTTCTTTGTACTTCATTACATTCTCTGATAATCTCTCGAGATTCAGATCTATGTTCTTGTTGAAACACAAGTCCGAACCTTTGGAGATATTCACAGAATATAAGTTAGAAGTAGAGAACCAAAATACGGGTATAAGTATTATGTCCTTTGATGTGATCAAGGAGGAGAATACTTGAGCACGGAATTCCTGGATTATTCTAAAGGAGAATGAGATTCTCTCTCAGCATTACTCCTCCGAATACACCATAGCACGATGGTATATCGGGGCGGAGCAGATACACCCTATTTGATATGGTGTGCTCTATGATGAGTACTACTGAGTTACCTATTTCCTTTTTAGGAGTTATGCGCTTGAGAAGATGCATACCTATTGAATACGGTTCGAATCAAATCAGTTGCCTACCACTCCATATGAGATATGGTATGGGAAGAGCCCATGTCTTAAGCCAGTTAAGATTTGGGGTTGTCCGGCCTATGTCTAAAAGCAAAATCTGGACAAGCTCGAGGCAAAGTCTGTTATGTAGAACTGGAAAGGTTCCAGCTATACAAAATACAGCAGATGATTTGGTACAACCAAAGGATTCAGTAGATACCAACGAACCTCAGCCTCTCCGCCGATCTAGTAGGGTTTCTCACCCACCTGAGAGATACTTCGGTTTCTCTATGACAGTGGGAGCGAGGTTTGCATCATGTGATGATGACCCAACTAGTTTCGACCTGGCCATCAGGAGTGGGACTCTGTAAGAATGGCTGGATGCTTAGTGATCTGAGATGGAATCCATGTACACCAACAAAGTATGGACTTTAGTTGCTATATCTGAAGGGTTAAATCCCCATCAGGAGCAAGTATATCTTGAGAAGATTACTTGGTGTAGATGGAAAAGTTGAGACTTTCAAAGCTAGACTTGTTAAAGCTTTTCGTTATCGACTGGGAGTGGATAATGATGAAACCTTTTCAAGTAGCTATGCTTAAGTCCATCCAGATCCTACTTGCCTCGGCTACATACCATGACTACGATATCTGGTGGTTGGGTGACATGACTGCTTTTCTAAATGATGTTTTAGAAGAGAGAGTCTATAAGTACACAGCCAGAGGGCTTCGTAGACAGTGGGAGCAGCGGAGACGTGCACAAGATGCTTTATAGGATAAAGCAGGTATCGCGGAGTTGGAACATCTGTTTTGATGTAGTAGTCAAACAGTTTGACATCATCAAAATAGTAGATGAACCTTGTATATACAAAAAGGTAGTAGGGAGTATGGTGATGATCCTCGTAGAGTACGTGGATGACATACTCTTGATAAGAAAGGAGTTTCTTATGCTACGCTCGGTCAATCTCCGCTTATCACAATGATTCTCCATATAGGATCAAAGAGATACCTACTAAATCCTAGGTTTTGGATCTATGAGATAGAATGGATGTTAGGATTCTCACTAGTTGTAGTGAGAAGGTATCAATCGACCCTGGGGAGAATCACTGGAATGGTTCCAGGGTGATAAAGATGACTGAATGTCAGTCACAGGCATTGTCTTTACCCTCAGTAAAGGGACGGTATGTTGGAAGAGTTCCAAGCTAGATACCGTGACATACTAGACGATAAAGGCAGGATACATCGCTACTTAAGATGCTACCAAAGAGGATGTTTGGGTGTATATTAGTTCATGAGATGAACTACGTTCCTACCATTGTGAGACAATGGAGTTGTGGCTCATGCCGAGGATCGCCGGTCCCATCAGTGATCCAGACATATTCTAAGGCGGTGTCACCTGATCATGGAGATGGTTGATCTCCAGGGTGATCGAGGTTAGGAGAGTAGACTCAGAGGACAACACAGCGGATCCACTCACAAAGGCCTGTTCCCAGAGAGAGACTTTTATCGGATGGTTGAGTATGAGATACTACAACCACTGCTACAGATGGCCCTAGTGCAAGTGGGAGATTGTTAGTTATATGTATGCCCTAGAGGCCATTACTATATATAGGATGTATATTGTAGTGGATGCTGGGACATATATAGGGAGGACTTTCTTGCTCGACATGATAGTATGCTATCTGGTTAATCTTTACCATAACGTGTACACTGATTGTCTCCCTGTTACATGTTGGTAAAGCCCTTAGGATCTGTACTTGACTACCTGGACTATAATGCGGATCATACTAGTGGGGACATGGTAGTCCATAAGTACATCCTTCAAAGTCCCTAGTCGTGGGTGTATCGAGACGGGGCATCGATATACAAGAGTATACTAGCGTATACTTTCTCGACCCATACAGATGGGCGATGGGTGATCCCATATCCATTGGTGTTTGACATCAGAGATGATATACGGGTGCTCAGTGGAGACTGGGTACACTGGACGGACTCGCCGAGAACTCCCAGATGGTATTATACCTTACGTCAGATAGCAGTTCTCTGGTGACACTGGTACAGAGTAGTCTGTTGACCCGAGATCGTCATAGAGTCTTGTGTGGTTCCCACTGTGCTTTGATTTCCATCTTACCACGTCCAAGAGGGCGTGCAAAACGGTGGTTTTTGGGTACAGTCACGAGTCACATGGAGGCAATGAGCGATAGGAGGGGATTCATCTCTCCCGGTATAGGGAGTTGATGTTGCGCTGTGTTCGATTGGCTATAACCGGAAATCCCTGGCCAGGGTTTCTGAGATTTACTGGTAAGTGTTACCAGTAGTTTCTCGAACAGTTATAGACCTCATATCGACACGACTTATCGAGCTATTGGGGTCTGACGTTTACCACCCCTAGGCGAGATATGCGACATATCAGACGAACAGACCGGACTGTACGGTAGTGTTACTGGTTGGATTCACAGGAGTGTGAGCGGGCTTGCTCGTCGATCTTCTGGTCGCTCAATACCCGGGTGGCCGTTACGTTTAGCAGACCGCTTGCGGCTTGTGGGTGCTTGATATGACATCATCTGCTGCCGGCGTATTGACGAGTCTTTAGAGTCCTACACAGAGGTTTCCTGGTTCAAGCGAAACGAAATAGGAGCGCATATGAGATATGTGCGGGACCAAGAATAATGCGTGTATGTGATACCGTATTCCATTCTCACGATGAATGTATCGATTAGGTTATATGCGATATACCCTAGTTATCGAATCAAGGATTGATTCGATAAACCGATACATTGGATACTAGTCGGTTATATGTGATATGACCGGATCGTTAAATCAAGTGTTGATTTAATGATTTAATGTATAATTATATATTTGATATATTACTTTGCATTAACTCGTATCGGTTCACTTTAAATGGATATTCTCACTCGGGTGTGCACATTGTATATGTGATATACTTTTGTGCACTTGATTGTATCATGTTTGATGATGCAAGATTACTAGGTTTTGTGCAAAGAGTTAAACCTTGGTTAAGTAAATGGTTAGGGTTTTATTTATTATTTATTTATTCTTTTATCTTTTAATTTGGATTAAAAGAAAAAGGGAAAAAGAAAATAAAAAGGTTGCTTTCTTACATGAAGCTTCATGAAGCTTCATGCAACTTTGACTTTTGTAACCTTTTTGTCTTCTTCTTCAAACCCTAACCATTCATCTAACTTGAATTAACTCTCTACATCAAACCATGGTTCATGTTATGATAAGGATAATTCTTTTTCAATTATTCTAATTAACTTATCATAACACTTTTTTTTTCTTCTTCATCTTCTTCAATGAAGAAAGCTTCACTTCATCAATGGTGGATTGATGAAAAGTGTGAGAAATCCAATTCTAAAGTGAACCCACTTCCTATTTCTTCATCCTCTACCTCTTGCCAAGTAGTATAGGGTGTTTCCTTCACAAGTTTTCATGGCTTGGTGAAGGTGGAGCTTGATCTAGCGATGCCTCGACGTAGATCATCTTCGGCATGGACATCGACGACCTAGCTCACCATTTCTCCGACGAAGCCGACGCTAGAGCCCGGGAATTCATTTGGACAGCGTGGGGACTTCGTTGCGGAGCTATGGAGGTGGAGCACCGGATCTACAAAGGTTGTATTTCCGTTTACTTGTAGTTAAGTGTTAACTAGTTTATAGTTTCGCCTAGAAATCTAGCCAACGATCCGTTCTAGGGTTTCTCGGCACCGTTTAAATTTGAAATTGGCATGGTTGATGCCTTGTGAGACCTCATTAGGGTGCCTAGGAACCCTACACTGTGCACTTAGGCGCAAGCGCGCCACGTGTCGGCACGTGGGCTCTTTGCGCCTGAGCGCTGGGCGCTCGACACGTGGCGCGTTGCGCCTGAGCGCTAGGCGCTTGAGCGCAAGCGTGCCACGTGTCGGTACGTGGGCGCTTTACGCTCGAGCGCTGAGCGCTGGAGCGCAAGCGCGCCACGTGTCGGCACGTGGGCGCTTTGCGCTCGAGCGCAGAGCGCTTGAGCGCAATCGCGGCACGTGTTGGAACGTGGACGCTTTGCGCTCGAGCGCAGGGCGCTGGAGCGCAAGCGCGCCACGTGTCGGCACGTGGGCGCTCGGCGCTTGAGCGCTTGGGCGCCGGTGAGGAAAAGAGGGCTTTTAGCCCCGGAAATTCTCTAAAGAGAATAGGGTGGAGTTAAACTCCTAAGATATTTTTGGTTGATAAAGGGTGTTCTTCTTCTTCCTCTTCTGTTTGCTGGATCTTGAGGATCAAGAGATGTGGGGTTTTAAAAATCTCTTCTTTTTAAGATCTAATGGAAGATCTGAGTTCCCCTTTATGGGTTTTGTGGTGAAAAACTATTTAGTTTGGGAGAAGGAAGAGTAAAACTCTTGATTTAATTCAAAAGAAAGAAGAAGGTCTGAAATCTTCAAAAAAGAGAAAGATGTACAAACCCTAAGTTTTTGAGAGAAGGAAAAAGTGTTATTTTATTCATCATCATGTTGCCTTATATAGGCTTACATATTTACATATAGCCCCTTGGGCTTTACAAAAATGGCATTTTAGCCATCCCATGGCTCATGTGCCATTTCATTTTTGCACATAAGCCATGGGCCTACAAAATATTGGCTTTATGCCCATTTTGTTTACATTCATGCATAAACAATTACATAAAAATTATCTATTACATGATTTTGTTGTTGGCATGGGGAGGCTGGCCGCAGGCTCGACTTGGGCATGGGCCCGCTTGACCTGGGCTTGAGCCTACCTAGCTTGGGGGTTGACCTTGACTTTAACTCGGACAACCGGGGTGTAAATTTTTACCCCAACAAATTGCCCCCCATCAATAAATGTGCACAGCATATGTGGGTCGTGTGCATGAAATTGATGGATCTTCTTTTACGTGGAGGCGACTTTCTCTGGTTCCCACTTTTGTGATGAACTGCCCTTTTTACGACATGGACGGTCGGTTCTGCCCTTTTTGCGACTTGAACGGTCGGCGCTTGACGCATCTCCGAGACAGAGTGTCCGTGGTAGACGTTTCCCTGACCCGGAGTGTCTGTGTTGGACGTATCCCCGATGCAGAGTGTTGCTTGTTGACGCGTCTCCGAGACGAAGTGTCCGTGGTAGACATTTCCCTGACCCGGAGAGTCTGTGTTGGACGTATCCCCGATGCAGAGTGTGTTAGTGTATATGCCCTAGAGGCCATTACTGTATCATACTAGCTTGTATATTACTTAATGGAAGCTTGGGATATTCACAGTTGTATCGACAATCTTGCTCAAAATGGTAGTATGCTACATGGTTTGTCTCTACTTCAATATGTGCATGTGTTTCTTTTAGCATATCGCTTATATACATATTAGTAGAGCCCTTAGGATCTTTGCTTGATTACCAGCGTTGTGATGGCAGTCATACTCGTGGGGGCTGGGTAATCCATAAGCACATCCTTATACAGGTCCCTAGTCGTAGGACTATCGAGACAGGGCATCGATACTACGGAGTAGACTAGCATATGCGCTTCTCATCCCAGCAGGGGAGACGGTCTGTCCCACAGCCGTCAGTACGTCGTACTTGAGATAGTATGCGAGTGCTCGTTAGGTTACGAGTACACTGGACAGGACTCGTCGGGAACTGTTGGTTGGTATTATACCTATCGTCAGTTATCAGTTCCCAGGTGACATGAGTACAGCTTAGTCTGCCGACTTGACACTGTCACTTCGCCTCGAATGTGTTCCCACTGTACTTAGATTACTACCCTACCACGGCTCAAAGGAGTCGTGCAAACAGGTAATAGTTGGGTGCAGTCCCGAAGCATTTGGAGGCAGTGACGGTTAGACAGGATTCGTCTCTCACGGTATTGGGGGTTGACATCGCGCTGTGTCTAGGAGAGCCATTACACAAGTAATCCCTGGCTAGGGAAAGCGAGATATACTGGTAGATTTCCAGTGTTATCTCAGGGCGTTCTGGGCTACACTCCGACACGACTTGTACCGCTATTAGGGGACTGACGTTCACCGCCCCCTAGGCCCGCCATACGATGTATCAGACGAACAGACCGGACTGTACGGAGATTGTCACATACAGGCTCAGTAGGAGTTCGGATGGGTTTGCCTCATCGGCCTTCTTATCGACATCTACCTGGGGACCGTTACGTACAGCTAGTGCCGCTTGCGGTCTGTGGTTAAACCCACTGCCAGCGTAGTGTCGAGTCTTTAGAGTCCCATACAGAGAGTTTCCCTGCACTGAGCGAAACGTGTAGAGGCCGTATGGTTTTACGGCAGGGCTATGATCACTTACGTGCACTTGTGTACGTATGCTGTTCGGGCAGGCAATACTAGTGGGCTTTGGTTTAAGCCAGATCCTAGTATTGCACAGATGTATTTGTTTTGTCTTCTGTGCATTCGCATTCTACGGAATGCGGATACGGGTGTGTATGCACAGTTTTGAAGAGTGATGAAGGAGGAGGTGCCCCATTAGGGTTTTGGCAGTTGGATCGGCCAAAACCGTAATGTGGCAGGCTCATTAGGGTTTTGACAATTCGTTTGGTCAAAACCATTATGAGCCGGAGACATTGTTTACTAATCCTATTAGTGATAGATTTGTGATGGCTAATTGCATTGACCATTTGACAACTTAGACCTCTCTTGACTTTATTGACCCGTTGACCGTGTTGACTATTGACCTTCAAGAGAGGTCTACACTCCTCTTTGATTTTCTTTTTAATGCTTGAGTCATGAAAATGGTCAAGTCATTTATGCTATCAACTTTATCATGATAGGATTATTAATGATGGTTTTGGGTGTATTATTGCAACCATGGTTCATTTGCTTTAGTTAATCTTTTTCATTATTCTCTTCTCATTCTCTCTCTTGAAGTGAGAAGAAAAGAAAAGCTCCATGGTTGCTAAAGTTTCTCCTTCATCTTCCTCCTCTTGATAATTCTTTTGATCTCATGTGTTGAGAGAAAAAGAATCCACATAGACAAACACTTCCATCTTTCTCTTCTACACAACCTAGAGCATCTAAATTAGCGATCTCGTTGCCCTAGTTGCCTCGGCTTGAGGTGGAGCTTTGTGTACAACTCTCGGGTGGATCGTCTTCGACTCAAGAAGGCCGCGGAGGTGACCAAGATCCGGATCGACCCTCGGAGCGTGGATGGACGAGCCGGACAGCGGAGAGAAAACCCGAAGGACCGGTTCCGTGAGGTATATTTTCTACAGCATAGTAGTTAAAGCCTCTACTTGTTTGCTAGTTTCTAGTTTAGCCAAGATCCTTGCCTTTGAGTCCATGTTGCCTTTTGACAAATTATTGTTTTTCGCCGTTTCCGCCTCCCCGTAAGAACCGGGGTGAGCAACGTGGACTTACAGTGTTATCAGAGCCTAGCTAAACATAAACTAGTAAGTTAGCAAAGTGTTTAGAATATCGATCGGAAAAAAGTCGCAAAACACGTCCGCAAAACCTCACGTTTCTGTCGATTTTTATACTGCTCAAAAAGTGATTTAAAATATATGAAAAATCGTCTCAGGGTTTTGTAAAAACACTGCAGAAAAACGATCCAGTGATTCGATCAAACCGCCGCGGTTCCGCGGCAATGACATGCTTATTGCCGCGGTTCCGCGGCCGATTTAACTCGGCAGTGGATCGGGTTTTGTGTAGTGTTTTAGTTTGGCTGTTTTGGGATTTTTAAGACATGTTTTTTCTACTCAGATTTTCCAGAGAGCAAATTGACTTTTGGGGTGGTTAAAAATCCGTATTTTGATCGTTATTCCGTAGACTTTGGCTAATGGATATTATCTGTGATGTGATATATGTATTGAACATCCGCTGATCGCTATACGTCGATTAGTGGAGGTTATACATATCTGTGATCTGTAATGTTGATGGTTTGTGGATATGAACTCGGTGGATTGTCGCGGATGAATAGCCGGGGTGGATGTGAGATGAGAGTTTCTTTTTCTTTCATTCATGTAAAATTTGTAAATTGATGTAATATTATTTTTAAGGCCGCACAACCGGGTCAAGGTTGTAGCCGTCATTGTATAATTTCTTTTTACTGTTTTTGCTCCTAGGATAGACCCATGGAGGGGTGCACAAACTATCGGGTATCTCGAAATGCCGAGTGGCCTACTCACGTCGTTGAGGGATGTTGCTTCGCTACGGGTACTTAGCGAGTAGTTTGCCGCACCCATAGGGGCCTTAGGTGGGGTATTGGCTATTCATCATGACCGTGTAATCCGTTTTTCATTGCAGGCTCGAAACGAATCGCGGATTCCTAGTATATCCAAAATGTTCATCTGTGATCTGGATTGACTATCATTGCTATATATCTATATATGATATCTATTTAGGTGTTGCTTATGTTTTGCATCCGCGCTAGTCCAGCCCCCGCTCTGTCGTTAGTTAAGTAACCTAACGGGTAATGACGGGATCCCGTGGCGAATGCGGATGGCATAAGCGTACACCATATTTTGGTTGTTTTATGCAATGGTAGGATTAAAATGATGGGACGCATTGGAATTAATGCAAGAAAATAAACCAAGTAAAAGTCGTTGGAACATTTTCAAAACCACTCGGTTCTTTTCAAAACCTAGCTTTTAAACTCGGAGCTTGAACCACTCCTTTTAAAAAGCTATCTCGTTCCATCGATTATATCAAGTTCACTACGTTCACGGTTTCGACAAAACCATCCGTAGCCCTTCATCGTTTCATATGAATATTCAACAGTATTCAAGCTGTGTTTGTTGGCCTTAGTCAAGGCACAGTGTTTGGTAGCTGGTGGGTATTCATATGTTGCATAGATACAATGCGTTGGTTTGGGACAGTCGTTTTGCTTTGTTGTCCATAGTTAAGGGTATATACGGGTGGGTTCAAATCAACCTGGACAACGACGGGTAGAACTTGACATGTGACTTATGATTTGTTGGACTTAGTCAAGGTCATAAGAGCATGGGGCAAAATTCCACATCGGGAGTTTCATAAGTACTGAAACTTGCTAGCGCTGCATACCATTTGGAATGTGATGATTCTGGTAGGATTCCTTCAGTTTTGTCACGCGATGATATTTGGATCCCGATCCTACTGTGAGTATATGCTACTCCTCGGGAACTTTTTCACTTAACGATCAATGCTATAAACCAAGTAGGTGTCTAGAAAGGTGTTAGCGGGGCTGCGCCCACAGGGAAAAGAGGTTACTTAATTAAAGAACTTCGTGAAAGCGTTGGAAAACCTCCCTCGAAGTACCGACACTGGCCTGGCTGAACGGTTAAGCAAGTATTGTACGGTGAGATTGATCCTGACTAATTCTTCCTTTATGGTTTGAGTGGTTTGAGGAGGGATTCGAGAGACAGTGGGAGCCATCCTGTTTAGATAAATTAAAAACCAATCTAAACTTGCAAGAGCATCATGCTGAGTGTTTTCTTCTCTCTCTCTCTCTTTTAATTGCAGCGACCCAGTGACCACACCTAGGTTACATCTAGATAATAAAATGACTGAATCTGACTGTTATGACTGGCAAAGGTCTGTCCAGATGTCCATTGCCCATGACAAGCTGGGACAGCCCTTAACTAATCCTACCCCTGCCGTCTCAGGTCCAGCTTCCCCTGTCACGGATATTCATATCCATGGGACATCAGAAAAAGACTGTGTGAAAGCCAAGTGCCTCGTGTTAGCCTCAGATGATGGTGCATACCAGAGACAGCACGAGAAGATGGACTCAGTTTCTATCTTCCTCCATAACAAAGATTTATATAGAGAGCAATCTTGTATCGCAAGATATAAGACCTCGAACGAATTGCTTCCAACGAGGTTGGCTATCGGGTCATCTATAGGGGGCAACGTCCTTACAGAGACCAGCTCTTTTGAGCTCACGGACCTGAAGACCACGTTGAAGAACGGGTCAGATGCTGACTTAGTTCAACAGTCTCTACCTACTACCCTGAAGGAAACCAGGGAAGTAGAAAGAAAGGGAAGGGCAGAAGTTTCGGGCCTGGATGTAGTAAAAGCAGGACGTTCCTATTGTTACGGGAATAAACATGGGCAAAAGGATTGCAGGGCTTGCAAAGCCAGTAGCCAGAATTCGAAGCATGTTGTGGCTTCGGCTTCGGGTGTGTTTGTAATTGAGAACTGTATGTCAGTTAACCCTACTTCCTGGGTATTGGATACCGGATTAGGATCCCATATCAGTAATTCGTTACAGGCTCTGAGAAACCGTAGGGTTATCAGGAAAGGTGATACGACTCTCAGGGTTGCTAACGGAATGAGCATGTATGCTGAATTCGTAGGGGAATATCATCTAGGACTGACAACTGGGCATATATTGATTCTGCGTAACTGTTTTTATGTACCAGGTGCGACTTGTAATATCATATCTGTATCCTTAATTTCTAAGGAAGGATATTATTTTACTTTTGTAAGCGATGTAGTCAACATCCACCTAAATCAAGTTCTGATTGGGTCAAGTACATTACAAAATGGAATATACGTATTGAATCAAGCTCAGATCTTCAGTGTCCAGAACACACTTAAAAGAAAGTCTTCGGAAACAAATCAGGCTTTCTTATGGCATTGTAGACTGGGTCACATCAATGAGACACGGTTGACAAAGTTACATAAAGAAGGATACTTGGATCCGTTCGAGTACCAGTCTTATGCCACTTGTGAATCTTGTCTCATGGGAAAGATGACAAAGACTCTGTTCACTGGACACGGAGAAAGAGCGAGCGAGCTCTTGGGACTCATACACAGTGACGTGTATGGTCCAATGTCTACACATGCGCGAAGTGGTTATTCATACTTCATTACTTTCACAGATGATTTCTCTAGGTATGGGCATGTCTTCTTGATGAAGCACAAATCCGAGGCCTTTGAGAAATTTCGGGAGTACAATAATGAAGTTGAAAAATAAACAGGCAAAAGTATCAAGACATTGAGATCTGATCGAGGTGGTGAATACTTAAGTGCCGAGTTTCTGGACTTCCTAAAAGAGAATGGAATTCTCTCTCAGCTTACTCCTCCATACACACCACAACACAACGGTGTATCTGAAAGGCGGAATCGAACCCTATTGGATATGGTTCGTTCCATGATGAGTAAGGCTGAGTTGCCGTGATCCTTCTGGAGTTATGCACTAGAAACAGCTGCATATCTTTTGAACCAAGTTCCTACTAAGTCAGTGCCTACCACACCATATCAGATGTGGAGTGGGAAGAAACCCAGTCTTAAACACTTTAAGACATGGGGATGTCCAGCTTTTGTAAAAAAGCAGCATGCGGACAAGCTCGAGGCACGTTCAGTACCGTGTAAGTTTGTGGGATACCCAAAGAACTCCAAGGGGTATTTTTTCTATTACGCAGAGGAACAAAAGGTTTTTGTTTCTCGTCATGCCCGCTTCTTGGAAACTGAGTTTTTGGAAAATCAGATAAGTGGGAGCGCAATAGAACTGGAAGAAATTCCAGAACCACGAGCTATTACTGAAAGCTTAGTAGAACCAGAAGGTTCGAAAGAACAGAACATTCCTACGCCACTCCGCAGGAGTAGTAGGCAGTCTCATCCGCCCGAGAGATACTACGGTTTTCTCATAGACGGGGATAGAGAGGATTGCACCATTGATTATGGTGAGCCGACTAGCTTCCAGCAAGCCATTCAGAGCGGTGACTCGGTAAAATGGCTGGATGCAATGCGGACCGAGATGGAGTCTATGTACACCAACAAAGTTTGGACTTTGGACTTTGCTCCAGAAGGGGTAAAACCCATAGGATGCAAATGGATCTTCAGAAAGAAGATTGGTGTAGATGGGCAGGTTGAAACCTATAAAGCTAGACTTGTTGCAAAGGGTTTTCGTCAAAGACCTGGTTTGGACTATGACGAGACTTTTTCTCTAGTGGCTATGCTGAAATCCATTCGGATCCTTCTTGCCATTGCTACTTTCCACGATTATGAAATCTGGCAGATGGACGTAAAGACGGCTTTCCTAAATGGAAATTTAGAAGAGTGTGTCTATATGGATCAGCCGGAGGGATTCATTCAGAGTGGGAGCAGCGGTAGAGTGTGCAAGTTGCTAAAGTCCATCTATGGACTGAAGCAGGCATCGCGGAGTTGGAACATCTGCTTCGATGATACTGTCAAACAATTCGACTTTATCAAAAACCCAGATGAACCATGCATTTACAGTAAGATTGTAGGGAGAACTGTGGTATTCCTCGTCTTGTACGTGGATGACATTTCCTAATAGGAAATGATATTCCTATGTTACAGTCAGTCAAAGGATTCTTGTCGCAGAGGTTCTCCATGAAGGACCTGGGCGATGCCAACTACATTCTGGGGATCCAGATCTATCGTGATAGATCTAAGAGGATGTTGGGACTTTCACAGTCAAGGTACATCGACACCATACTGAAAAGGTTCAGTATGGAAGATTCCAAGCGCGGTAATTTACCGGCTTGTCACGGGATCACCCTCTCCAAAGAGATGTCTCCCAAGACTGATTTGGAATGGGATCGCATGTCTATTATACCCTACGCTTATGCGGTAGGCTCTATAATGTATGCGATGTTATGTACCAGACCAGATGTAGCATACGCATTGAGCGTTGTAAGCCGGTATCAGTCGAACCCAGGGGAGAAACACTGGATAGCGGTAAAGAGCATTCTCAAGTACCTGAGAAGGACTAAGGAGATGTTCTTGGTGTATGGCGGAAAAGACCTCCGGCTCGAGGCCTTTGCTGACTCCAGCTTCCAGAGTGACAAGGATGACTCCAAGTCCATGTCGGGTTATGTCTTTACCCTCAATGGAGGGGCGGTTTGCTGGAAGAGTTCCAAGCAGGAGACCGTTGCAGACTCAACTATGGAAGCGGAGTACATAGCTGCTTGCGATGCCGCAAAGGAAGCTTTCTGGATGAAGAAGTTCCTCACGGAGCTTCAGGTGGTTCCTACCATTGTTGATCCAATACCGCTGTATTGTGACAACAACGGCGCTATAGCTTTAGCGAAGGAACCCAGGTCCCGTCAGAAGTCCAGACACATTTTGAGGCGGTACCACCTGATCAGGGAGATCGTAGATCGCCGGGAGATCGAGGTGAAGAGAGTAAATACGGAGAACAACACTGCAGATCCACTCACGAAGGCCCTACCCCAGACTCAGTTCGAGCGGCTGATCGAGATGATAGGTCTTCGATACGCCAGTACATGGCCTTAGTGCAAGTGGGAGATTGTTAGTGTATATGCCCTAGAGGCCATTACTGTATCATACTAGCTTGTATATTACTTAATGGAAGCTTGGGATATTCACAGTTGTATAGACAATCTTGCTCAAAATTGTAGTATGCTACTTGGTTTGTCTCTACTTCAATATGTGCATGTGTTTCTTTTAGCATATCGCTTATATACATATTAGTAGAGCCCTTAGGATCTTTGCTTGATTACCAGCGTTGTGATGGCAGTCATACTCGTGGGGGCTGGGTAATCCATAAGCACATCCTTATACAGGTCCCTAGTCGTAGGACTATCGAAACAGGGCATCGATACTCCGGAGTTGACTAGCGTATGCGCTTCTCATCCCAGCGGGGGAGACGGTCTGTCCCACAGCCGTCAGCACGTCGTACTTGAGATAGTATACGGGTGCTCGTTAGGTTACGAGTACACTGGACAGGACTCGTCGGGAACTGTTGGTTGGTATTATACCTATCGTCAGTTATCAGTTGCCAGGTGACATGAGTACAGCTTAGTCTGCCGACTTGACACTGTCACTTCGCCTCGAGTGTGTTCCCACTATACTTAGATTACTACTCTACCACGGCTCAAAGGAGTCGTGCAAACAGGTAGTAGTTGGGTGCAGTCCCGAAGCATTTGGAGGCAGTGACGGTTAGACAGGATTCGTCTCTCACGGTATTGGGGGTTGACATCGCGCTGTGTCTAGGAGAGCCATTACACAAGTAGTCCCTGGCCAGGGCAAGCGAGATATACTGGTAGGTTTCCAGTGTTATCTCAAGGTGTTCTGGACTACACTCCGATACGACTTGTACCGCTATTAGGGAACTGACGTTCACCGCCCCCCTAGGCCCGCCATGCGATGTATCAGACGAACAGACCGGACTGTACGGAGATTGTCACATACAGGCTCAGTAGGAGTTCGGATGGGTTTGCCTCATCGGCCTACTTATCGACATCTACCTGGGTACCGTTACGTACAGCTAGTGCCGCTTGCGGTCTGTGGTTAAACCCACTGCCACCGTACTGTCGAGTCTTTAGAGTCCCATACAGAGAGTTTCCCTGCACTGAGCGAAACGTGTAGAGGCCGTATGGTTTTACGGCAGGGCTACGATCACTTACGTGCACTTGTGTACGTATGCTTTTCGGGGAGGCAATACTAGTGGGCTTTGGTTTAAGCCAGATCCTAGTATTGCACAGATGGATTTGTTTTGTCTTCTGTGCATTCGCATTCTACGGAATGCGGATGTGGGTGTATATGCACAGTTTTGAGGAGTGATGAAGGAGGAGGTGCCCCATCAGGGTTTTGGTAGTTGGTTCGGCCAAAACCGTAATGTGGCAGGCTCATTAGGGTTTTGACAATTCGTTTGGTCAAAACCATTATGAGCCGGAGACATTGTTTACTAATCCTATTAGTGATAGATTTGTGATGGCTAATTGCATTGACCATTTGACCACTTAGACCTCTCTTGACTTTGTTGACCCGTTGACCGTGTTGACCATTGACCTTCAAGAGAGGTCTACACTCTTCTTTGATTTTCTTTTTAATTCTTGAGTTATGAAAATGGTCAAGTCATTTGTGCCATCAACTTTATCATGATAAGATTAGTAATGATGGTTTTGGGTGTATTATTGCAACCATGGTTCATTTGCTTTAGTTAATCTTTTTCATTATTCTCTTCTCATTCTCTCTCTTGAAGTGAGAAGAAAAGAAAAGCTCCATGGTTGCTAAAGTTTCTCCTTCATCTTCCTCCTCTTGATAATTCTTTTGATCTCATGTGTTGAGAGAAAAAGAATCCACATAGACAAACACTTCCATCTTTCTCTTCTACACAACCTAGAGCATCTAGATTAGCGATCTCGTTGCCCTAGTTGCCTCGGCTTGAGGTGGAGCTTTGTGTACAACTCTCGGGTGGATCGTCTTCGACTCAAGAAGGCCGCAGAGTTGACCAAGATCCGAATCGACCCTCGGAGCATGGATGGACGAGCCGGACAGCGGAGAGAAGACCCGAAGGACCAGTTCCGTGAGGTATATTTTCTACAGCATAGTAGTTAAAGCCTCTACTTGTTTTCTAGTTTCTAGTTTAGCCAAGATCCTTGCCTTTGAGTCCATGTTGCCTTATGCCAAATTATTGTTTTTCGCCGTTTCCGCCTCCCCGTAAGGACCGGGGTGAGCAACGTGGACTTACAGAGTGTCGCTTGTTGACGTGTCCCCGGCACGGAGTGTCTGCTTAACATTTCCCCAGCACGGTGTGTCTGTGTCGGACGTTTCCCTGATGCAGAGTATCTGTGTTGGACATTTCCCCGATGCAAAGTGTCGCTTATTAACGTGTCCCCGACACGGAGTGTCTGCTTGACGTTTCCCTGGCACGGAGTGTCGTTGTCGGACGTTTCCCTGATGCGGAGTGTCTATGTTGGACGTTTCCCCGATGCAGAGTGTCGCTTATTGACGTGTCCCCGGCACGGAGTGTTTGCTTGACGTTTCCCCGGCACGGAGTGTCATTGTCGGACGTTTCCCTGATGCGGAGTGTCTGTGTTGGACGTTTCCCCAATGCAGAGTGTCGCTTGTTGACGTGTCCCCGGCACGGAGTGTCTGCTTGACATTTCCCCGGCACGGAGTGTCGTTGTCGTACGTTCCCCTGATATGGAGTTCTGTGTTGGACGTTTCCCCGATGCAGAGTGTCGCTGGTCGACGTGTCCCGGCGTGGAGTGTCTGCTGGTTGACGTATCCCCGAGACGGAGTGTCGCTGGTTGACGTGTCCCCGGCACGGAGTGTCTGTTGTCGATGTGCCCCCGGCACGGAGTGTCTGCTTGATGTTTCCCCGAGGCGGAGTATCGGCTGGTTGACGTATCCCCAAGACGGAGTGTCTGTTGTCGATGTGCCCCCGGCACGGAGTGTCTGCTTGACGTTTCCCCGAGGTGGAGTATCAGCTGATTGACGTGTCCCCGAGACGGAGTGTCTGTTATCGATGTGCCCCCGGCATGGAGTGTCCGCTTGACGTTTCCCCATTACGGAGTATCGGCTAATTGACGTGTCCCCGAGACGGAGTGTCTGCTTGGCGTTTCCCAGTTATGGAGTGTCGTTGTCGGACGTTTCCCTGATGCGGAGTGTCTGTGTTGGACGTTTCCCCGATGCAGAGTGTCGCTTGTTGGAATTGGTTGGTTTGATTTGTTTGATTTGAGTCGACATCAGCATCACTACACTAGAATATGGTACCAGGAGCGAATCATCATTTGTCATGAGTGAATTTTAGGATTGGTATTTTGTCGGCATCTGGATTGCTGCACTGGAATAATGCCAGGAGCAACTCATCATTTGCCCCTGGAGGATTTGGGAATTGGTTTTCTTTGTTTGGCATCTGCATTGCTGCACTGGAATAATGCCAGGAGCAACTCATCATTTGCCCCGGAAGGATTTGGGAATTGGTGGCTTAGGAGACAGGTTTAGATCCCTATCGCCTAAGGCTTTTCAATTTTATGGGCCGTAGGGTCCTATAAAAGCATTTTCTCCCTACGAGTCGAAAGGATCTCGTAGGCGTATTTTCTCCTTAGGAGTCGCGGGGACTCCTAAGTGTGTTGCTCCTTTGTGAGTCGTAAGGATCTCACGCGGGAACTTTCTCCTCATAAAGTCGAGAGGACTTTGCGAGTGTATTTAATTTCTTTTCACGGGTTTGCGCCATTTCGGGTTTTCACAAACTCGCCGGTAGTCCTGCTGTTTTTACTCACGGAGCCCTTTCGGGTTTTCATCCGTGCCCGTTTTTCTTGTGGACATACCTTTTTCTTTCTTTTTCTTCTTTTTTTTCTTTTTTTTCCTTTTCTCTCTCTTTTTTTTTGGACTTTGAATGTGGTCTCGTCGGTAGGACTCGGGAGAGATTGGGATCGTTTTACGCCCGTGGATTGTATACGGTTTTGCAGGATGTATGATCCAGACCGTAGGGCCGGAAAAATTTTCGGGACTTTGTTGGCGTCTGCATCGCTGCACTGGAATATGGTACAAGGAGCGACTCATCGTTCGCCGTTGGGCTATGGGATTTGGAATTTGGTTGGCGTCTGCATCGCTGCACTGGAATATGGTACCAGGAGCGACTCATCATTCGCCACTTGGGATTTGAGTTTGGAATTTGGTTGGCATCTGCATCGCTACACTGGAATATGGTACCAGGAGCGACTCATCATTCGCCATTGGGGTATAGGATTTGGAATTTGGTTGGCGCCTGCATCGCTGCACTGGAATATGGTACCGGGAGCGACTCATCATTCGCCACTTGGGGGTTGGGGAGCGATGGCTTAGGAGACAGGTTTGGATCCCTATCGTCTAAGGCTTTTCAATTTTATGGGCCGTGAGGGTCCCATAAAAGCATTTTCTCCCTACGAGTCATAAGGATCCCGCAGGTGTATTTTCTTCTTAGGAGTCGTGAGGACTCCTAAGTGTGTTTTTCCTTTATGAGTCATAAGGATCCCACAAAGGTTTGTTCTTCTCATGTATCGTGAGGACACATGAGTGGGTCTTCTCAATAAAGCATAATTCCAAAGGCGGAGACCAGCCGCGTAACTGGTGATTACGGTGGGGCGTGAGGGTGATGAGAATTATTTGAGCCCGTGGATTGTATACGGTAGTCAATTTGGGGACTAACCGTAGGGCTGGAAGAGTTTTGGGAATTTGAATTTTGTTGGCGTCTGCATCGCTGCACTGGAATATGGAACCAGGAGCGACTCATCATTCGTCTTTGTTTTGTTTGTGTTTTTTTTGTTTGTTTTTGTTTTACCGCGATTGCTCTATCATTTCAGCTTTCCTTATCGCGAAAATCGCGATTGCCCTATCATTTCGGCTATTTATTCGCGGTTGGCCCATCATTTAGGCTTTATTTTCATTTTTCTTTTACTTACACATTTTTTTCTTACATTCCTAGTTTAACGACTTAGAGGTCGATTGTTCCCAGTTTAATGACGTGGTGGTCGGCTGTTTTCAGAGAGAGGCAGACGTCTGAGAGAATCAGTTTCATGAAGAACTTCGGTCTCCGTTTGTATGAAATTGGCGGTTGCAGCTTGATCGTTCGTTAACACGCCAGGAGACAATGATATTTCTCCCGCCTTGAATTGTTTCTCGACCCAATCCTTGAAGATGCAATAGTCTTCAATAGTGTGTCCCAACACTCGGTGGTATGGGCAAAAGTTGGGATGATCAATTTTGTTTGCTTCACTTAGCCTTTTCGGTTCTGGTAGCCGCAGGCCATTCTTCAAAGCATCTTTAAAAATTTTGTGGACCTTGTCCCTTTGGAATGAGTAGACCTTATTTCTTCTTTCCTCCAAAGTTGGCTCTCGAGACTGGTCAGTTTTCGCTCCGCCTGCTCTCTGCTTATTTAAAGAATCAGCGCTGTTAGAACTTCCGCCTTTTCGGCTGTCGTCCCTCCAAGATTTCGGTCTGTTTGTGAACTGAAGATCCTGAGCGGACTCGGGCTTTGAGCGTTCCAACGTTTGGACCTTTTTGGTCAGCTCTTGGAATGTTTTGAGACCCGCGGTACATAGAAACGGGGCCATCCAGTTGTTGAGATTTCCGACAAGGAGACTGACAGATTGGTCCTGCTCTATCGGCGGTTCGCATTTGACGGAGAGATTACGCCATCGGGTTATAAAATCCGTGCTGCTTTCGTTGTTTTTGGGCTTGGTCCTTACGAGCTCGGCAATGGTGATCTTATCGCTGACGCTCATGAACCTTTGTCGAAACAAAGATTCCATTTGGACGAAAGTAGTAACGGAGCCATCCGGTATGCTCGCGTACCAGTCGAAAGAAACATCGGTCAAGCTATTAACGAACTGGCGGAGGAGAAGTGCATCGTTGCCCCCAGTATTCCCGCATGAGACTTTGAAGTGGGCGATGTGCTGATTTGCATTTCCCGTCCCATCAAATCTTCCGAATTTAAGGATGACATAGCCGCTACGAAATTCTACCAGATCATACTGAGCAGGATATGGTCTCCCACTACTACTGATATCTTTTTGCGCTTCGGCTTCGGCCACCAATGTTTTGACTTTGCTGGAAACCAACTCCATGATTTGATCTTGAGTTAGCGGGCTATTGTCATCGGTAGCCAAGACATTTCCCGAGATAGGATGCGACTGATTTTCATGTAGTTCGCCCACTTTTGGATTTGAGGGAATGGGTGTCGGCTGTTTCGGGACACCGCTTCCCGGTTCATGAGAGCCCTGCGCCTGATTGGGCGGCTGAGAGGCAAGTTGGGCCGTGAGCTGTAGGACGACATTTTTCAAGTCGTCAATTTTTGAGTAGAGCTTGGCCATTTCCTTGTCTTTGTTTCTGAGCTGTTTTCGGAGCTCTTGAAGTAGCTCTTGCTCCGTGGTCCTGGGGAGGAAAGTCGGCTCTTCTTCACTTTCCGAGCTCGACTCCTCATGGACCGAATGGTCTTTCTGCCTATCATCCTCATCGGGAGGGTTTTCATCACCCAGCAGAGGCGGCTGTTCTTGGGAAGCGGCCACCACATTCAAGCCAGATTGGGTCTGAGATGTGGTAGCCCTGTCCTTGCTCTTGCTGCGTATGCCCACCGTGTAGACAGTATGCACCACATACCCAGCCATTTCCTCATCTTCGGCGAGGTAACCCTGTTCTTCGAACTCATGAGGTTCGGCCTGGCAGGAGCCCTAGCCTTTTTGTTGGCTCTATATCTGAGCCCTTTCTCCCTCTTTTTATCGATTTTGAAGGCTTGGCGGGCATCCGTTATCCGGGAAGCCATTATGAGTTGATTAGCGGGGAGCTTAGAGAAGACACCCGATCGATCAGTTGTCAGGGGCACCGCCGGAGCTTCCGCAAGACGCCCTGTTGCTTTGTTGGTGCTGATGGCCTTGCCCCCAGCTGGGGCCATGGAGAGTCGTTCAAACACCGACTTGTGTTTGAGTTAGGGCGCCTTCGAGACCACCACATTTGGCCTCTTACCTTTCAAGACCGATTTGTCTGTTGCTGGAGCTTGAGGAGCTGGGATGGCGCCAACTGGTATGAACATAATAGAGCCGAATGGTAGCAGCGGCTCCTCCCATTGTCGCCCAAGACTGGCCGGGAGGACCGTCCTAGAGTCTATCCTCATCGTGTAGGAGACGGGAGCCGTGCTGAGAGCGGAGTTCATCTATGGAGACATCGTTGAAAAGGCCGTGCTGAGAGCGGAGTTCATCTTTGGAGACATCGTTGAAAAGGTGATTGCTTGAAAATCTGCATGAAAGAGAATTATTTTAGTATATACATAGATATGTATATTGATTGAGTTCGCATGAACGTTTAACCCGAAATATGGGAGGAGAGATAGGTCCCACTGGGCATGCCAGAATCTGTAGGGTGTTTTTCGTCACCCCATTGAGATGGGAATACGCGCGCGCTTGTCAGGCGTACTACAGATTCCCCCTGCCTAGGGTAGGCGGGGTTTAATGATTGTGGGGATCCGAACCTCCGGCAGCCGTAGACTAAACTGCCGTTAATTACCCCTCGTCTTTGGAGCGAGGGAACCTCCGATTGACGGGTTAAACTGGTCATGCGAACTCAATGTGCAGTGTGAGTGTGTTGTGTTTTGAAAGGGGGTTTTGGATATGTCGGGAGCCACGCAGAGTTTTTACGGGGGTCTCGCTACCCAGATAGCTGGTTGGGGGTCAAGGGGGCTAGCAGCCCCCTTACGGGGTGCGGGGCAGCGTCCCGTTAGAAATTTTTTTCTAACAGGGACAGTGTCGTGGAGTATGTGTGTGTGTACATATATGTACATATGTATATATATGTGTGTGTGTGTATATATAAAAAATAAAAAAAGAGGGGGAGAAGGCATCTAAAGGATGCGTGGGGCCAGCGCCTTGAGCGCTGTGCGCCTTGGGGCTGGGCGCTTAGGCGCAAGCGCGCCACGTGTCGGCACGTGGGTGCTTTGCGCCCGAGCGCTGGGGGCTTAGGCGCAAGCGCGCCACGTGTCGGCACGTGGGCGCTTTGCGCCCGAGCGCTGGGCGCTTGAGCGCAAGAGCGCCACGTGTCGACACGTGGGCGCTTTGCGCCCGAGCGCTGGGCGCTTGAGCGCAAGCACGCCACGTGTCGGCACGTGGGCGCTTTGCGCTCGAACGCAGAGTGCTAGAGCACAAGCGCGCCACATGTCGGCACGTGGGCGTTTTGCGCTCGAGCGCAGGGCGCTGGAGCGCAAGCGCGCCACGTGTTGGCACGTGGGCGCTTTGCGCTCGAGCGCAGGGCGCTGGAGCGCAAGCGCGCCACGTGTCGGCATGTGGGCGCTCGGCGCTTGGGCGCCAGTGAGGAAAAGAGGGCTTTTAGCCCCGGAAATTCTCTAAAGAGAATAGGTTGGAGTTAAACTTCTAAGATGTTTTTGTTTGATAAAGGAGGTTCTTCTTCCTCCTCTTCTGTTGGCTGGATCTTGAGGATCAAGAGATGTGGGATTTTAAAAATCTCTTCTTTTTGAGATCTAATGGAAGATCTGAGTTCCCCTTTATGGGTTTTGTGGTGAAAAACTATTTAGTTTGGGAAAAGAAAGAGTAAATCTCTTGATTTAATTCAAAAGAAAGAAGAAGGTCTGAAATCTTCAGAAAAGGGAAAGATGTACAAACCCTAAGTTTTTGAGAGAAGGAAAAAGTGTTATTTTATTCATCATCATGTTGCCTTATATAGGCTTACATATTTACATATAGCCCCTTGGGCTTTACAAAAATGGCATTTTAGCCATCCCATGGCTCATGTGCTATTTCATTTTTGCACATAAGCCATGGGCTTACAAAATATTGGCTTTATGCCCATTTTGTTTACATTCATGCATAAACAATTACATAAAAATTATCTATTACATGATTTTGTTGTTGGCATGGGGAGGCTGGCCGCGGGCTCGACTTGGGCATGGGCCCGCTTGACCTGGGCTTGGGCCCACCTAGCTTGGGGGTTGACCTTGACTTTGACTCGGTCAACCGGGGTGTAAATTTTTACCCCAACACATACCACAGCACAACGGTGTGTCAGAACGGCGGAATCGAACCCTATTAGATATGGTATGGTCCATGATGAGTGATGTTGAGTTACCCCTCTTCTTTTGGGGGCATACATTAGAGACTGCAGCATATCTGTTGAACAGGGTTCCAACCAAGACTGTGTCTATCACTTCATATGAGATATGGTATGGGTAAAGACCGTTTCTTAAACGAGTTAAGATTTGGGGTTGTCCGGCTTTTGTCAAAAAGCAAAATCAGGTCAAACTCGAGACACGATCAGTCAAGTGTATATTTGTCGGATATCCAAAACATTCGTTTGGATATCTATTCTACCAAAAGGAGGAACAAAGGGTGTTTGTTTCTCAACATGCCACGTTTTTAGAAAATGAGATTTTTTCAAATGATTCAGATGGCAATGTGGTAGATCTAGAAAAAGTTCTAGAGACACAAGTTATAAATGACGACTTGGTTGAGCTTGATGTTGCAACAAAAGCTTATGAACCTCAGCCACTCCGTAGATCTGGTAGGACTTCTCGCCCACCGGAGAGATACTACAGTTTTCTCATTGATGGTGATAGAGAAGATTACATCATGGATGATGATGACCCTACCAGTTTTCAGCAAGCTATCACGAGTGGTGACTCTGTGAAGTGGCTAAATGCCATGAGATCCGAAATGGAGTCTATGTACACACCAACAAAGTATGGACTTTGGAAGATATACCCTCTGGGGTAAAATCCGTAGGGTGCAAATGGATCTTTAAGAAAAAGATCGGTGTGGATGGGCAGGTGGAGACCTATAAGGCAAGGCTGATAGCGAAAGGTTTTCGTCAAAGACCAGGACTGGACTATGATGAAACTTTCTCTCCGGTAGCCATGCTTAAATCCATTTGGATCCTACTTGCTATTACTGCTCACTACGACTATGAAATCTGGAAGATAGACGTTAAAACTGCATTCCTAAATGGTGATTTAGAAGAATGCGTTTATATGGATCAGCCAGAGGGCTTCATTGATAGTGA
Organism: Agapanthus africanus; assembly: GCA_030015575.1. Lineage (NCBI taxonomy): Eukaryota > Viridiplantae > Streptophyta > Magnoliopsida > Asparagales > Amaryllidaceae > Agapanthus > Agapanthus africanus. Next base: position 398,021,347 of record CM057343.1, read on the forward strand.
GAGCAGCGGGAAAGCATGTAGGTTACTTAAATCCATTTATAGATTAAAATAGGCATCACAGAGTTGGAACATCTGTTTTGATGATGTTATCAAAGAGTTTGATTTCATCAAAAATCCAGATGAACCTTGTGTTTATAAGAAGACTGTAGGGAGTACTGTCGCATTCCTCGTATTGTATGTGGATGACATTCTTCTGATAGACAACGATGTTCCTATGCTACAGCCGGTCAAATCGTTCTTATCACGAAGGTTCTCCTTGAAGGACCTGGGTGATGCCACGTACATATTGGGCATTAAGATCTATAGGGATAGATCTAAAAGATTATTGAGATTGTCCCAAACCAGGTACATCAACACCATCCTAAAGAGATTTAGTATGGAAGACTCTAAGTGGGGTGTCTTACCCGCTTGCCATAGAGTCACTCTCTCCAAAGACTTTTGCCCAAAGTCCGATGAAGAGAGAGCTCGCATGAGCATTATTCTCTACGCTTCAACCGTAGGATCTATAATGTATGCGATGTTGTGTACATGCCCTGATGTAGTTTATGCACTGGGTATAGTAAGCAGGTATCAGTCCAACCCAGGGGAGAAACACTGGACAGCTGTGAAGAACATTCTTAGGTACTTACGAAGGACTAAAGAATTGTTCTTGGTGTATAGTAACGAAGATCACCAAATGAAGGCCTTTACCGATTCGAGCTTCCAGAGTGATAAGAATGACAGCAAATCTATTTCAGGGTTTGCATTTACCCTCAACGGAGGGGTTGTGTATTGAAAGAGTTCCAAACAAGATACCGTTGCATACTCTACGATGGAAGCTGAGTACATTGCTGCGAATGATGCTGCCAAGGAAGCCGTCTGGATGAGGAAGTTCATATCGGAGCTAGGAGTAGTTCCAACCATTATTGATCCAATACCGTTGTATTGTGATAATAATGGGGCTGTGGCGTTGGCCAAAGAGCCCAGGTTCCATCAGAGGTCCAGACACATCCTGAGGCGATATCATTTGATCCGGGAGATAGTTGATCGCCGCGAGATCGAGATTCGGAGAGTAGATACAAAGAATAACACTGCGGATCCACTCACCAAGGCCCTCCCTCAGCCGCAGCATGAGCGACTTTTTGAGATGTTGGGTATGAGATACGCCAATAATTGGCCTTAGTGCAAGTGGGAGATTGTTGGATATATGTATGCCCTAGAGGCCATTATTTGATAGTGGATGTATCGGTATGTGTATATATATATTCAGAGGATATTCTTGCTCGACATGATAGTATGTCATCTGGGTTTTCTTTCTCTTGACATGTTCATTTGATCATGCATATTACTCTTTTGGTACATGTTGATAAAGCCCTTAGGATATTTGCTTGACTACTCTGATTATGATGCAGATCATACTAGTGGGACATGTGTAGTTTATAAGTATATCCTTAAAATGTTCCTAGTCATGGCTGTATCGAGACGGGGCATCGATATTCCAGAGTAGACTAGCATATACGTTTCTTGTCTCATATGATGGGCGATGGATGATCACATATCCATTGGTGTGGTGACACCAAAGATTGTATACGGGTGCTCAATAAAAACTGGGTACACTGAACGGACTCGCCGAGAACTCCTATATGGTATTATATCTATCGTCGGATAGCAGTTCTCAGGTGACACTGGTACAGGTTAGTCTGTAGACCTGAGATCGTTATAGAGTCTTGTGTGTGCTCCCACTGTACTTTGATCTCCACCCTACCACGGCTCTACTGAGTCGTGCAAACAGGTGGATTTTGGGTACAGTCCCGAGGCACATGGAGGCAATGTGCGATAGGAAAGGTTTCATCTCTCCCGGTATTGGGGGTTGATATTGCGTTGTGCTCGGCTGGCTATAAAAGGAAGTCCCTGGCCATAGCTATTGAAATTTACTGATTAGTGTTATCAGTACTTTCTCGATCTGTTATAAATCATATACCGGCATGACTTATTGAGTTATTAGGATCGAAGATTCCATCCCTAGACTCGATATGCAACATATCTGATGAAGAGACCGGACTGTACGGTAACGGTCGCCTGTTGGCTTGACGGGAGTTTTGACAGGTCCGCTTGTTTTTCTTCTGATCGCTCAATACCTAGGAGCCGTTACGTACAGCTAGTGTCGCTCACGGTTTGTGGGTATGTGATATGATCACTGTCTATTGCTAGCGTATTGACGAGTCTTAGAGTCCCACAGAGAGGTTTCCTAGCTCAGGAGAAAAGATGTAGGGTGCATATGAGATATGCACAGGAGCTCGATTAAATGTGTGTATATGATACCGTATTTTAATCGGGCATTTTCTATTGGTCGGGTCGTATGTGATATGACCGGTTTATTAAATCAAGTGTTTATTTAATATTGACCATTATCTCATTTACTTAAAACCTTTTCTATTTGGATGTATGCATGAATGTATGTATGTATGTATGTATGTATGTATGTATATGATGATATGAATGCAAGCATGCATGCATACAAGTGTCATGATTGTTGATACATGGAGATGGAAATATAAGACTCACATGGTATAAATATTTATATATATTTGTTATTGAGAAAAAGAAAATGATATTAAATCATGGTTGCTAAAATTCTACATTCTTCTTTACTTGACCTAATTAATAACCATGGTTTAATTTCCTTTGTTCTTTAACTTATTAACAAAATATCTAGATATTTATTAACCATGGTTCTATGTGAGTGTGACTCTCAGTTATATATTTTCTCTTCTCATTTTATTTGAGACATAATCACAAAAGAGCTCTAGCTTAGTCATTCTCCTTCTTCTTCCTCCTTCTTGCTCTCTAGCTTTTTCAAGTGAGAGAGAAACATAAAAAGAAAAGGTTTTGAAGTGATATTACAACCCACATCACCAATCTATATTAGTCTAGCCCACTAGTGTAGATTGTTTACTTCACCTTCATCTAGAACAAGTGAAGCTAGGAGCTTGTGCCAAGGGACTCCGTGGTGGATCATCGTGGACTTTGAAGATCTCAAGCGGACCGGTTCAAACTCAAGGTTGATCCAAGGAGTCAAAGAGGGAGGTCTACAAAGATTGTATTTCTCCCCTCTTAATGTTAGACACTTGATAATATATGATACTTCTTGTTGTTACCCTGAATTTCTAGTTCGATTCATAAAAGGTCTTGTTTAGCACCTCATAATTTTTAATATAGCATGTTTGAATGTTGCAAAACCTAGTCTAGGTGCTAACCAAACCCTACACCATGTACCTGCAGACGTTGCCAACCGCTCCTCGAATCAGGTATGATCATGTTAGTGTATATGCCCTAGAGGCCATTACTGTATCATACTAGTTTGTATATTACTTAATGGAAGCTTGGGATATTCACCTTGTATATACAATCTTGCTCAAAATAGTAGTATGCTATTTGGTTTGTTTCTACTTCAATGTGTACATGTGTTTATTTTATCATATCACCTATACGCATTAGTGGAGCCCTTAGGATCTTTGCTTGATTACCAGCGTTGTGATGGTAGTCACACTAGTGGGGGCTGGGTAATCTATAAGCGCATCCTTATGCAGGTCCTTAGTCGCAGGACTATCAAGACAGGGCATCGATACTCCGGAGTAGACTAGCGCATGCGCTTCTCATCCCAGTGTGGGAGATGGTCTGTCCCACAGCCATCAGTACGTCGTACTGGAGATAGTATGCGGGTGCTCGTTAGGTTACGAGTACACTGGACAGGACTTGTCGGGAACTGACCGGTTGGTATTATACCTATCGTCAGTTATCAGTTCCCAGGTGACATGAGTACAGCTTAGTCCGCTGACTTGACACTGTCACTTCGCCTCGAGTGTGTTCCCACTGTACTTAGATTACTACCCTACCACGGCTCAAAGGAGTCTTGCAAACAGGTAGTAGTTGGGTGCAGTCCCGAAATACTTCGAGGCAGTGACGGTTAGACAGGATTCGTCTCTCCCGGTATTAGGGGTTGACATCGCGCTGTGTCTGGGAGAGCCATTACACGAGTAGTCCCTGGCCAGGGCAAGCGAGATATACTAGTAGGCTTCCAATGTTATCTCAGGGTGTTTTGGGCTTCACTCCGACACGACTTATACCGCTATTAGGGGACTGACGTTTTCCGCCCCCTAGGCCCGCCATGCGATGTATCAGACGAACAGACCGGACTGTACGGAGACTGTCACATTCAGGCTCAGTAGGAGTTCAGATGGGTTTCACCTCGTCAGTCTTCTTGTCGGCATCTACCTGGGGACCGTTACGCACAGCTAGTGCCGCTTGCGGTCTGTGGTTAAACCCACTGCCAGCGTAGTGTCGAGTCTTTAGAGTCCCACACAGAAAGCTATTCGCCTTTAGGCAAAAGAGTAGAGGTCGCATGGTTTTGCGACAGGTCGCATGGTTTTGCGACAGGGTCAGGTCACATCCGTGCACTTGTGCACGTACAATGTCCGGACAGTTAACACTAGCGGGCTTTGGTTTAAGCCAGATCCTAGTGTACGTTTTGGGATTGATTTTATCTCGTTTGTATTCGTGTTCCTCGGAACGCGGATGCGGGTGTGTATGCACAGTTGACAGAGAGACAGAGGCAGAGTATTCTCATTGGGGTTGTTGACTGTTGAGTGTTGACAGTTGACTGTTGACCATTGACTTTTGCTTAACCCTAATGAGAATAAGATATATGATCAACATTAATATTAATTAAGTATTATAGTGACATGGTTGTTGAGGGGTTGACTTTGTTGACTTGTTGACTTTGTTGACCGGTTGACTTGGTTGGACTAGTTGACCATCATCATGACAATGGCTATCATTCCATGGCAAAGACTTTTGCTTGCTTTTTTATTTATGCAAAATGAGTGCATGAAATGATATAGCCATTTTGACTTAAACCATTTACACAATACTTGATTACTATTTTTGTTATGATGGCTTTTGGATTATGAGAGGTGAGAATGAGAAGAGTATGGTTCATTTCTATCATTTGCTTTCTCTCTCTTGAGCTCTCTCATTCTCAAGCTCTCCCTCTTCCTCTTGCTCTCTCTACCTCAAGGCAAACCATTCTCATGTGTTGAGACTCATTGCCTTAGAGATAAAAAGACACCAAAACATTCCTCTACTCATTCTAGTTCACAAGGCCTAGAAAGCCAAGTGATCTAGTTTCTTCAAAGTTCGAAGAAGAAGCCAAAGGTAGAAGCTTTCGGGTGGATCCATCTTCGGCGCAAGGAGACGACGAGGTGAAGCCGATCCGGACAACCATCGAGGCTTGAAGACGAAGGAGTTCAAGAAAGAAAGGTATAACCCCCTAACCGAGTAGTTAACAACTCCTAGTTAGGTTGTTAGTTAGATGTTTAACAAAGATCCGGTTTTGAGTCTATGTTACCGCCTTTAGAAAAATTGTTTTTTTACCAAATTTCGCAAGCCCGAAAGTACCGGGAGAGGTAGCATGGACTTACAGTGGTATCAGAGCCTAGTTAAACTCTATCTAATATGTTAGCAAAGTAACTAGAAGATCGATCAAAGAAAAGGTCACGAAACGAACCCGATATGTCAAGTTTCTGCCGATTTTTTTCTGTTCAAAAATTGATAAATTTCATCTTAAAAATCGGCTCTGGCTTTTTATTGAATAACCACAAAATTTGGTCCCACGAACCGATCAAAGCGCCGCGGAAACGCGGCGGGAGCATGCTCCCGCCGCGGTTCCGCGGCCGAGTTGACTCGGCCGAGGTCCAAATTTTGTGCAGTGTATTTCTGGGGTTGTTTTGGGATTTTTGAAATATGTCTTTTCAGCCCAGATTTTCCAGAACGAAAATTTTATATTTGGGGCCTAAAAATCCGTATTTTTGATCGAATTTCTAAAGTCTTAAGCTGACGGGTTTTTTATCTGTGATGTGACATTTGTATTGAACGTCTGCTAATCGCTATATGTCGATTAGTGGGAGTTATACAAATCTATGATCTGTAATGTCATTGGAATGTGTATATGAATTCATTGGATTGTCGCGGGTGAATAGCCGGGGGTTGTGAGACGACAGTTTTCTTTTCTTTCAATTCATGTAAATTTGTAAATTGATGTAATAATTATTTGTATGACCGCGTAACCGGGTCGGGGTTGTAGCCGTCAATGTATAATTTCTTTTTACTGTTTTTGTTCCTAGGATAGACCCATGGAGGGGGTGCACAAACTACCGGGTATCCCGAAGTGCCGAGTGGCCTACTCACGGAGTTGAGGGAGGTTGCTTCGCTTCGAGTACTTGGCGGGTAGTTTGCCGCACCCGTAGGGGTCTTGGGTGGGGTATTGGCTATTCACCGCGACCGTGTAATCTGCTTTTCGTTACAGGCTCGTACGAATTGCGGATTCCTAGTATATCCAATGTGTTCATCTGTGATCTGAAATGGCTATCATTGCAATATATCTATATATGATATTATTTAGGCGTTGCTTATGTTTTACAGCCGCGCTAGCCCAGCCCCCGCTCTGTCGTTAGTTAAGTAACCTAACGGGTAATGACGGGGCCCCGTAGCGAATGCGAATGGCATAAGCGTACGTCATATTTTGGTTGTTTTCTGCAATGGTAGGATTAAATGATGGGACGCATTAAAAGAACTAATGCAAGAATATCACGCATTAAAAGAACTAATGCAAGAAAATAAACCAAGTAAAAGTCGTTGGAACACTTTCGAAAAACCACTCGGTTCTTTTCAAAACCAACTTTTAAATGCGGAGCTTGAGCCACTCCTTTTTAAAAGCTATCTCGTTCCATTGATTATATCAAGTTCACTACGTTCACGGTTTCGCCAAAACCATTCGTAGCCCTCCGTCGTTTCACATGAATAGTCAATAGTATTCAAGCTATGTTTGTTGGCCAAAGTCAAGGCATAGTGATTGGTAGCTATTGGGTATTCATGTGCAGCATAGATAGATGCGTTGGTTTGGAACAGTCGTACTGCCTTGTTGGCCAAAGTCAAGGGTAGGTGCGGGTGGATTCAAATTAACCTGGAGAACGACGGGTAGAACTTGACATGTGACTTATGATTTGTTGGCCAAAGTCAAGGTCATAAGAGCATGGGGCAAAAATCCACATCGGGAGTTTCAAAAGAAGTGAAACTTGCTAGTGTTGCATACCATTTGGAGTGTGATGATTCTGGTAGGATTCCTTCAGTTTCGTCACGCGATGATATTTGGATCCCGATCCTACTGTGAGTATATTGTACACCTCAGGAAATTTCTCACTTAACGATCAATGCTATAAACCTAGTAGGTGTCTAGAAAGGTGTTAGCGGGGCTACGCCCCCAGGGAAAAGAGGTTATTTAATTAAGGAACTTCGCGAAAGCGTTGAAAAACCTCCCTCGAAGTACCGACACTGGCCTGGCTGAACGGTTAAGCAAGTATTGTGCGGTGAGATTGATCCCGACTAATTCTTCCTTTTTGGTTTGAGGAGGGATTCGAGAGACAGTGGGAGCCATCCTGTTTAGATAAACTAAAAACCACTCTAAACTTGCAAGAGCATCATGCTGAGTGTTTCTTCTCTCTCCTAATTGCAGCGACCAATCGACATGACTGGACTTAAGTTACTTGTAGATAAAAACATACTGACAGGGCCAAACTATAATGATTGGCTCAGGAATTTCAAGATGGCAATCACTTACGACCAGCTGGGGTATCTTCTTACCACCAAAGCTCCCCCTGTCCCAGGTCCCAAAACCAGCGTCGCGGATAAGGAAATTCGTAAGACCTGGGAACTAGACTGCGCGAAGGCCAAGTGCCTCGTGCTTGCCTCTATGGACAACGAACATCAGAGGAGGCACGAGAATATGGACCTCGAATCCATATTTCTTCATACAAAAGAACTGTATGGAGAGCAATCTCGTATCGCAAGATACGAATTGTCAGAGTTGCAAACCTCATTGCCACTCCTACTTTTACCCTTTTCTCCAGGACACCCAGTATTACTATGAACGTCCACTTCCATTGGACAAAACCATTGTATGGTTATATACGAACTCGAAGGAATTCGAGGATGGTTTCCGGTTCTGGAGAAAACGAATAGGATTATTCAGTTGTCTTTTCTTTTCACCTTCTCTCATTGCGAGTACTCCTTGGTTTAGGAGATAGTACACATATTACGCAAATTGGATAGTCTTCTTCCAAACCATAGGCAGGTGCCGACCGGTAGGAAATGAAGAAAACCAATTAGCCTAACGGTGGTGTACAGAAGGTATTATGTAAAGACAAAGAAAGGGATTAGTAAGAGGGCAAAGTAAATTGCGACTGCTTTTCACGACCAAACCAAGTATTCTTCGCCAATCCTAAATCACTTTTGTATTTCTCCAGGACACTCCGTATCACTACGAAGATCCCAAGTTTATTGGATAATCCATCGTATGGTTATATACGAACTCGAAAGGAACTTGTTCCAGTTCGGAGATGGATCCTGGTTCAGGAGAAATAGGAATAAAGTTCATACAGGTTGTCTTTTATCTTCACCTTCTCTCGCATTGCGAGTGCTCCTAAGATTAGGACAGTACACCCATTATGCTTATTGGATAGTCTTCTTCCAAACCATAGGCTGGTGCCGAACGGTAGGGAAGGAAGAAAACCATTTGGCCTAAAGGGGTGTGCAGAAGATAACGACTAAAGACATATAAAGGGATTTGGAGAGGTGGAAAAGGATTATACGGTTACAGTTGTGAATTTGGATAATGGAAGAGGCATTACTAGGAATACCGGGATACCCCAACGAAACATTTTAATGTTTCAGTTTCACTGTGTACTGTTAAAAGAAAACTGATTTCCCAATTAGACACTTCCTCTAGCGTATGTATTTACCAGGTTTGATTCTCATATCTGTATGGTTTTACAGATGATGAGTGGGAGTAAGTTATTGGGAATTAGGTGATCATCCTCATTATATCGGGATTCGTTGTAATTGGTGATATTTGAGGAAGTCGCCTAGGTTGTTTGTCGAACGACAAATATTTGGTTTTGAATATCCGTTGTTATGCACCAATTTCAAATTGATATATCTGTACGTCTATTTTTATAGAGTGAGATATACTTTTTTGAAATTATGTCTATGACATTTACCTATATCAGTGGATGATTAGGTAAGGAGCATTGAACAGCGGTGTAATTCTTCTTAACCATAAGTACAGCTTTCAACCTACGACACACAGTGAATGAGTTGTTAGACTCAGCGGACTTATACAGAGTATTGTATGTTGTCCAGTGTCCATTAGGACAGAGGGGTAGGTACTCGTACTATATTCTGTTTACTTGTGACTTCTCTAGTTCTTAGACAAGTGTTTCGTAGAAACACAAGGCCTAAGTTTTGAGGAGTTATAGGTATAAGAATAAAGTAGAGAACCAGATATTGCAAGTATCGGGATTCTTCAAGGTGATCGAAAATGTAGATACTTGTGTATGGTATTCAGTTGATAGTAATGATTAAGAGAACTTGCTCCTCTTTCAGGTTACTCATAATTGGAAGTATTCCTAAGTTAGGTAACGCTGATCGGCCTCCTTCCATTCAGTTGGCATGCACTGAAGACAGCTGCATGATTTGAATCTGGTTCAATTAAATCAGTGCCTCTGTTTTTATATTGGATATAGAACAGTTCATATCTTAACATTGTTAAGATACGGGGAGTTGTCCGGCTTATGCTTAAAACCAGACACTGGACAACTCGAGGCATGTTTCAGTAATGGCTGTTTGCGGGTTGACCCGGGTTATGACGAGGGTTGACTTTCTACCATCTGGAAGATCAATAGTGATATTGTTCTTAACTCGCTATAGTTTTAACAAAAAAGAATTTTTTCTGAAAACAGTAGTGGGAGTATGGTAGAACTGGAAGTGATTCCAGAACCGCAAACGATTACTGAAGATTTGATAAAAACCTAAAGATTCAATCTGGTTTGACATTCCATTGGCCACTCCGCAGATATGGTGGGTAACCTCAGGCACTCGAGAGGTACTTCGGTATGCTCAAGGACGGTGGCAGGGAGGTTCTTGCTTACCCAGACATGCCATTGCTGTTGTTCCAGACTGTGAGACCCGGCAGGAGGATGAATATATCGTCGTTCTAAACTAGCTTTAGAAGTGTACGTGTATATGACTCTGCCAGAGGGTTGTCGTGGTCAGTGGGAGCAGCAGAAGCATTGGTGGACAAGTAGCTTATGTCTATTTATAGACTAAAGCAGATATAGCGGGGATAGATCATCTACATCTGACGTGACAGTCATAGGTTTGACTTCATCAGAATAGGGGATGGATCTGTTAAGAAGGTAGTAGAGTGTGATGTCCTGGTATTTGGATGACATACACAGAGTAGGAAGTGATATTCCTATACTACGATCGGTTATTCTTTGGTTGTCACACAGTGGTTTCTCCACATAAGACTTGGATATTATATCAGATATTCTGGTTACTGGATCTATGGTATTAGATCTAGATTTGGGTAGTTTCCCAATCTGGGTACTTTGACTGCATTCTATGAGTATTTAGAATGGACGACTCCGGGCATGGTAGTATACCTGCAGGTGATAGAGTCACCCTCTCTAAAGGTGTCTTACAGACTAAAGGGGAGAGGGATACTCATGATTGGCAGATCACTTGCTTAGGCAATTGAGTTGATCATGAGATGTCAAGTACCACACCAGATGTTGTTCTTGCAGCAGATACAATAAGTTGATATTGATCCAATCCTGGAGAAACAGTCGGAAGCAGTTTTAGAACATAAGTTGATGTTCTAGGGATATGATAACAGCATTCTCCTTCGGGAGACAGTTATCATTCCAGGTTTCCAAGGTGACATGGACGACAAGGTGGTCGTCAGAGTTATAGTTTTCCCCCTGACAAGGGGCAGTATTTTGGACAGATGGTCCAGGTGAATACTGAGGGAAGGTATGGTGCAGGATACTGATTAAGTTCAGTTGAAGATACAGTCTAAGAAGTTTGGATTTGGAGTTCATTTATGAGCTGCGTCCCATCAGACATCCAGACATTCTAAGACAGGTATTGCTCATTTCGGGAGATGGCTTTCTCCGCGAACTTGAGATAAAGAGAAACATAGAAAGAAACACCACAGCGGATCCACTCACTGAGGCTATTCCTCGAACGCAATAGTTTCGCAAACGAGCTTTGTGAGACTGACTAGTAGAGGAGTTGGGTGTTCGGTATCACACGGGCTGTGAGTATGCGACATCGCAATAATTAGCCTTGAGTGCAAGTGGGAGATTGTTGGAGATAGTGCCCTCAGAGTCAATTATTGGATCACAGGCACGTGATTGCAATGATTGAGGAGGACCTATGCCGGTAGGACAGTCTTACTCGAGATGATAGTATGCTATCTGGTTTATCTTTATCATCGTGTACTGCTTTAGGTGACCTTACAAGTTGCTATTACACGTTGATAGAGCCCCTAGGATTCTTGCTTGACTACCAGCAGTATGAGGGCGATCATATACGTGAGAGCTGGAGTCTATAAGCACATCCTTAAAAGGTCCCTAGTCGTTTGAGTTTCGAGACAGGGCATCGATACTCCGGAGTAGACTGGTGTATACAGTCGAGACCCCGACGAGGGGCGGTGGCCGGTCTCATAAGCCACTGGTGTCAGTTGGTTCACCTAAGATGTATACAGGTGCTCATTGGGTTATGAGTACACCGGACAGGACTCGCCGGGAACCTGCTAGTTGGTATTATACCTGACGTCAGATAGCAGTTCCCTGGTGACATGTGTACAGGTTAGTTCATCGACCTGAGATGGTCATTTGTCTCGTGTGAGTTCCCACTGTGCTTTGATTACTACCCTACCACGGCTCAAAGGAGTCGTGCAAACAGGTTTTAGTTGGGTACAGTCCCGAGCCACATGGAGGCAATGAGCGGATCTGTAGGGGTTCGTCTCTCCCGGTATTGGGGGTGAGGTCGCGCTGTGTCTAGGAGAGCCAAAACATGAAAAGTCCTTGGCCAAGGAAAGAAATTTGCTGGTAGGTATTCCAGTAGTATCTCAGGGTGTTCTGGGCTACACTCCGATACGACTTGTACCGCTATTCGGGGTCTGAATTTTACCAACCCCCTAGACCCGCCATGCGATGCTCATAGACGAACGGACCGGACTGTTTGGATATTGTCACTGACAGGCTCAGTAGGGTGTCAGGATGAGTTCGCTCATCGACGTCCCTTTTAGTCAGTACCTGGTAGCCCGTTACGTATTGGCTGATACCTCTGACGTGCTAGTGGTTAAATCCACAACCATAGTATTGACGAGTCTTTAGAGTCCACCACAAATACAGTTACTCAAGTTTCGGACGAAACGCTGTAGAGGCCGTATAGAGATATGGCAAGGTTCGATCAGATACGTGCGGTATTGCACGGATCGTGATCGGACGGATTTTTACTAGCCGGCTTTGGCTTAAGCCGGATCCTAGTATTAGACAGTGTAGATTTTGTCTCTTTGCATTTGTGTTCAGTGGGAATACAAATGCGGGCATGTATTTGCAGTAGTGGGGTTTTCCTGTAATTTATTACAGGATCAGTTTTCTGAAGTTGCCAGTTTGCATTCCGTTCCGACCGGTTTTCCTTTGTTCTTTCCCAGCCGGACTTTATCGTTGGAGGGGGTTATTTGCAAGTTTGCAAATAACTTATTGTGGAGGGGTTTCTTGCAATTTGTGGCATCATGATGGTTCTTTAATCATTAGATTCCATTTGCATCTTATCCTTTGATTAGAATGGATTAGAGTTGATTTGAATGGAAATGACATTGTTATCATTGCCTTTTTGATATGGTCACCCCTTTTGCTTTTACTACCATCACCTCCCTTCTTATTATTGATTCATTCCCTCCACCATTTTCATGGTGAGAAGGGGCCGGCCACAATTTGAGAGGGATATGAGAGAGTTTCATTTTGGAGTGGTAGCATGATTCTTCATCTCATTTTTTCTTGCTAGAAAATTGAAAGCACCAATTTTCTTTACCCTCTTCCTCCATCCTCCATGGCAACTAAACCCCAAAGAGACATAGACTACTACACTATTCTACAGCACATCTTGGACGCGTCGGCTAGCCAACTTCACGCCCGAGTTGCCTCGGTCCAGAGGTGGGAGCCCGTAAACGAACCAGGCTACGTGGTGCCCTTTCCGACGAGGAGGAGTTGAACGGAGTTTCCGCGGGAGATCGGAGTGGAGACGAAGACCGAAGGACACGGATCGCTTGGTATACTTCTCTACCCATCTTGTTGTTTGCTAGTCGCTAGGTTAATGGCCCGATCCGGGATAAAAGTGCGCGGTGGTGCCGGTTTGCTAGTTTGCAAAGTTTTTGTTTCCGCGTTCCGGCGTCGGATCGACGGCTGGGGCGCCGCCGCGGACTTACACACTTGTGCACGTACAGTGTCCGGACAGTTAACACTAGCGGGCTTTGGTTTAAGCCAGATCCTAGTGTACGTTTTGGGATTGATTTTATCTCGTTTGTATTCGTGTTCCTCGGAACGCGGATGCGGGTGTGTATGCACAGTTGACAGAGAGACAGAGGCAGAGTATTCTCATTGGGGTTGTTGACTGTTGACTGTTGACAGTTGACTGTTGACCATTGACTTTTGCTTAACCCTAATGAGAATAAGATATATGATTAACATTAATATTAATTAAGTATTATAGTGACATGGTTGTTGAGGGGTTGACTTTGTTGACTTGTTGACTTTGTTGACCGGTTGACTAGGTTGGACTAGTTGACCATCATCATGACAATGGCTATCATTCCATGGCAAAGACTTTTGCTTGCTTGTTTATTTATGCAAAATGAGTGCATGAAATGATATAGCCATTTTGACTTAAACCATTTACACAATACTTGATTACTATTTTTGTTATGATGGCTTTTGGATTATGAGAAGTGAGAATGAGAAGTGTATGGTTCATTTCTATCATTTGCTTTCTCTCTCTTGAGCTCTCTCATTCTCAAGCTCTCCCTCTTCCTCTTGCTCTCTCTACCTCAAGGAAAACCATTCTCATGTGTTGAGACTCATTGCCTTAGAGATAAAAAGACACCAAAACATTCCTCTACTCATTCTAGTTCACAAGGCCTAGCAAGCCAAGTGATCTAGTTTCTTCAAAGTTCGAAGAAGAAGCCAAAGGTAGAAGTTTTCGGGCGGATCCATCTTCGGCGCAAGGAGACGACGAGGTGAAGCCGATCCGGACAACCATCGAGGCTTGAAGACGAAGGAGTTCAAGAAAGAAAGGTATAACCCCCTAACCGAGTAGTTAACAACTCCTAGTTAGGTTGTTAGTTAGATGTTTAACAAAGATCCGGTTTTGAGTACATGTTACCGCCTCTAGAAAAATTGTTTTTTTACCAAATTCCGCAAGCTCGAAAGTATCGGGAGAGGTAGCATGGACTTACAGATCATAACTCAGAACCGAGAAAACTCATGGTGGACACCTCGAAATATCATATCAAGAGAAACCGTGTTTTTAAAACAATACATAATTTTCTTTGAAATATAACTGCGGTTCTGAAATTTAGAGATCTCATAAAAACAGCATCTCAATGCATATAACCATAAAGTACGATGTATGCAATATAGAATAGTAATATAAGCATATCAAGTATATCATGCAAGCATATCCTATGATAGTATTGAACAATGAATGTACTTACGGTTAAGAATAATATCATGATAAATCGGTTCTACTGTGCAGGTGGCATGGAAATTACCGATGATGAATGTGTGTGAGCCGGCAAATCTGTGTAAGTGCAACATGTGCATCAACGGTAATTGTGCAGGTGTACTAGTAAATGATATCATATAGTATTAAATGCCAGAACGTGGTATGTAAATTACGAAGGGTAATATCCTACACAACATGGACAATCAAATGTATATCTATGTACACATGAACCATACGGTCACTTTTCAAGATATGAATCGTAGTTTTGAAAGTGGAGGCTACTGTATTTTAAGGAAAAGACACCATTTGAAAATCCATAGCGTCCCTTGAGGTTTCCGTTTAAAAGATGCATACGATTCATCGGTTTTGGAAATCGGTATGGTTCAGTTGGCATATTTACAACGGTGATCCCGCCTCATAACATCCGATATGACAATAATCCTCGATCATCATTCTCAAATCACTAGCGCGGATTAATCATCCCGTAACTCAACGCTAACGGTAATCCATCATACAGTAATATCAAACAGAATAGGGATTCTATCGTCTTATTCATTAATAAGGGTACGGATCTAAAATCTCGTACGGCATATCAATCTTAATCCTCATAAACACACACACACACACACACACACACACACACACACACATTAAGTCACATTTGTATAAACGTCATATCTTATTAATCTCAAGTCGTATCGATCTCGATCTCATATCATACCATTATTAACTCATACTTGTCCTTTTTCAATTCTATATATCAAACTTCACATTCTTACATCAATCCTCATATATTAATCCAAATCATCCTTAGCTATCATATCCGTGATTTTATACGTGGGTTTTTCTCCAAACTAGTTTATATATCAATGGTTGCGGTGGTGCTATACGCCATCCACCCGACTTCCCTATAGATATAAATCTACTCACATGCTAAACTCCTCGCTTAGCCGAAGTCGATGTGTTTCGTCATCTCGGAAGTCCAAGCAAAGGTACCTACAATCAATACACAATCGCAATACTATTAAAATCAAGTCCGAAAAACCGATACGGCACACAAATTGTTTATAGGTTACGCATGCAAAAGCAACCAAATAACCCTCGCCGTTGACATACAAACGTCCAACGATGAAATACAATATCAAATACCAAAACTAAGGATTCAAAAATCGCAAAACAAATTTCAGTAACAGAGGAAATCTCTCCCAAATTCTACCCTTTGTCAAATCAAGACATTTTGCATATAGGGTTGCTCTAGATATCACATAACCAAGCCATGGTCCAAAATTCAACACATTTCACCACAAGTTGGCCGCAATTTGCGGCCCTAGGCAATAAATCTGCGGCCATTTAAAGGTGTTTGGGTTTCGGGTTTTAGGTGGTGCTTCTAGGTTGCTTGCTCATCTCACAGTGAAGGAAACATATTTTATGGTGGTCTCGGCTCATCCCAGATTCCAATATACCGTCACAAACTAACAAATAATCGATGTCGGGAAATTCTAACTTCGAGTTTTGGGTTCTAATCTCTGTTCTTGGTCAGTAAAAATCATCACTCGGGTCTTGCAAACACTCACTACACCTCAATTTACCACTTACAAGTCAAATGTCCTACTAAACAACAACATGAAAAGTTCTAAGATCACAATCTAACTAATTCGAACTCTAAACTAAAACTAGGATACACTAAATACAATAACTTAACTAAAAGTCTAGAAATATACCTCCCTTGCAACTGAAGAAAATTCTTAGGTTGCCTAAAGTCTCCAGAAACCAAACTTGTTTGGTTCAAAAGGTTTAGGAAGAGGTTGTGCATCTTTTTAATGAAGGTGGCATGGGGTTTTGGTAATAAATTGGAGATGATACATGGAAGTAGAGAGAAGGAGGAGGAGAAGGAGATGAAGAAAATGGTGAAGAAATGAAGAAGGAAGAAGAAATATGAAGAAGTCAAAGGTCACTCTCTCTTACCCTCACTCTCTCACAAATATCTCTTTTGTCTTCCACTCTCTCTCATATCATTGCTTTTCTTTTCTCTTTTTCACAAAACTCACAAGTCACAAATAAACAACATGCAACAAAATGTAACATGACATGGTGCACTAACCATGAAAAAATGTAAAGATACGGATTTGGCCAAATCGTGATTAGTAGTGCACTAATCAAGTTTAACTTAAACTTGCAAATATTTAATTATAATGCCAAAATCCAATAAATATCATTATAATAAATAAATCGTTTCAATCTCCACTTATTTTCCAAATATTAGTATATAATTATACCATTTTATGAAAAACCTCTATTCGCAAATCGAATAGTTTTCGCGAAATATATTATTTTAATATTTAAATTCCAAAATAATATTTTATAATTCTGAAATGTTTCAATCTTCCCCCTTAAATAAATTCGGTCCCCGAATTTAAATTTAACCCCAAATACTAAAACATTTCAATAATCAGCTCAAATCAACGGGGCTCCGAAATTACGGAAGATGCAGAAATACCATAGCGCATCATGTGCACATGGAAATGAGCGCGAAACTCAAAAATCGAACTACATCAAGCGTCACGCAATTATCGGAGTTACAATGGAGATATAGATCTCGAAATCCACTACTGAAATCCAATATACTATACTCAAAATCATAATACGTATATAGTACGCATCCCTTTAAATTCCTATAAACACTAAATAAAACACATGCAAAATCTTTCCCAAATCGCCGTGCTATGCGTAGCTCACGGCACAAGTGGCAGACGATCATTTGTAAGTAGTAAATATATACTTATATATATTTTGCTCAAATTATACGTCCCGTCTTTTTGAAATATCCCAGAAGGTTCTCCTTGTAAAATTTCGTGTCACTCGCGCACGTAGGAAATAGCGAGACTATAGCTCCTTTTTGAAAACCTCTTGGTAAAATTTTTATTCATGCAAAAGTACTCAGGTACTGTCCTCATATCAGCCCTGCTCGGTTACTACACAATATAGTACCCAAAATCAAAACATAATGCTCATAAATAAAATCAGCCTCAAAAGGCGTATCCAACATCACGTGCATCTGGTGCGCACAGAAAACCAAATCCAATAAAAGTGCCACAAATATGCACAAAAGCAAAACTAAGTGCAGCGGTGTACACGAAAGCATCTGTCCAGTGCAATAGATGTGCACGACAACAACATCAAGTGCATTCAGAGTGCATGAAAATCTAAATCAAGCGCAACAACTATGCACGAAGTCTTCATCAAGTGCATCCAACATGCGCGAATAAAAATCC
Source organism: Agapanthus africanus (assembly GCA_030015575.1). NCBI lineage: Eukaryota > Viridiplantae > Streptophyta > Magnoliopsida > Asparagales > Amaryllidaceae > Agapanthus > Agapanthus africanus. Next base: position 398,039,286 of record CM057343.1, read on the forward strand.
CAATCAAATGCATCCGACATACACAAATAAAAATCTCAATCAAAAGCATCCAGTGTGCACAAAACCACATCTCATGCGCCCAATATGCTTGAAAATCCAAATCAAGAGCGTTAGGTCTGTATAAAACATCTAGTGCAGTAGTATGCACGATAACGAACGTCAAGTGTAGACGCGCACGAAAACATAAATCCGGTGCAACAAATTCACGAAATACGAATATGGTGCAACAAATGCACGAATACTCATCAATATCTCAAATACGCACAGAAACAACACCGAGCATGCCAAGGTGTTTAAAATCATAAACCTATGCAACTACGTACACAAAACACGTATCAATGCACTGCAAGCACATGTGAGCTATACCGAGTGCAAAAGTCAAATTGAGTGCGTACCACACGCACAAAAATCAAATCGAAAATATCGAAATCCACAATATCATAATTACATGTAGCCAAGGCATAACCGATATCAAGTGCAATAGATATGCACAAATCATAAACCAACACAATGGTGTATAAAACGTATATCAAGTGCAATAACTGTGCACAAAAATGTAAATCTCAAATAGATGCAGCCATGATGCATGAAAACAATATCATGAAACTCAATCATCGAAACTCAAATCCAAGCGATAAGAGTATGATACTCGGATCACAAAATGTAATCAAAATAAATGACATTGAGGTACACCTCCTACAATGTCGAAAATGCCGGTGTGCCCAAGCTGGCAGAGCAAGTCATCTACTTGCCTCCTGCTTACGGTCTGGCATTTTCGGTCTTTGGGTTCCCTGTTTCCTTTGTGGATTAAAAATCTCACGATCCTTCTGCTCGTCGGCCCGGTCAGGTGTACTAATGGAACAGTCCCGCTCTGGAACTCCTCAGATCACCGTTTGGCCAATCATCATGACCACTCACAATGGCACATTACTGACGGCGGCATCTGGCCCTCTGAATATACACGATATAACTGATCCTGGATGCAAATCCTTATCGCAGCGGTGTCCTGGAAAGAACCTACTCAAGGTCTCTTCCTATCTCATATATGCCGAACTATACGAAGGTTGGCACCCTTGCTTAACTCTTTTCTCATAACCAGACAGCTGCGTCCTTAGCATGGCTTTCCTCTGAAATTTGGCTGTATCTAACGCCTTTGCACACAAATATATCCTCTGGCATCAACGGAGAGTAACAACCGCTCGTTAACATCTCGCACGAACCTCTTGTTCCACTCGTCTTTATTATCGTCCACTTCGAAGTCATCTCTTGCTATCAGCATATTGCAATTCATTCTCGGCTACAGTCAATCCGGAGTCTCTCACACGGACTCGAAATACGAACTTGGTATCTTCACCACTACGTAGAAGATATCTAGCCGAACTCGTCCAAATCATCGGAGGAATACACTTTATTCATCCGTTCTCGATCAACTCACAACGCATCTGGGTAAGGTCTTTCTATCTAAAGCTGGTCAACTTACCGATCTCACATCGGGGTATCCAACGAACAACGTCCTCTCTTTCTCGAATTACTCTAGATCCAAGTAATATCCTTCAACTGGAATTATTCGACTCAACTGAACCTGCGTCGCCACATCAAATCAGACGAATCATATTAGTTGCTTAACTCAAGATAGACTAGCTATCTCCTTTCATATCTCTGCCTGAAAGCTCTAGCGGTTTCAGCTCATAAACTCTGGAAGCGACATCCCATCAATCTCAGCAACAGCCGGGTCATCTGTCTGAACTGTAGACAATATCACGATCTCAGAGATAGGCTATACATCAACAGTCCTCTCAATCCAGTAGCCTCTATCAATGGCCCGATCATCCGGTGCAAAACCGAACTCTCGCCTCAAACGAGAGAGCTCAACACAAACATTATACCTACATGTTCCTATATCACTAGAAAACATCATGGTAAGCCCTCGTTTGTGACGAGCTTGCCCTGACCGCATCCCTAGCAGCAGCTCTCTCCGTGCTCACCATGGTGATAGGAACCTCAAGCAGGTATCAATGAAGATAGATCAAAGGAACGAAAGAAATCAACAGATTTGAATGGATATGATCATAGGAACGAATAGAATTATAGATCTCAAGATATGCACATCCTAATGTTACTTAGGTGGAGTATCGTATCGTAAGTATGCCGCGGAACATACACATGATACGTCACTCTACTCAAGCTACCTACTCCATCAATCAAGGTCAACCTATGAAACGAAAGTTCGTGTCTAATACCCCCCGTCAAGTCTAAGTTCCGTAAAGTCAAGCCTAGGTTCCGAAATATATTCGCCCTAGACTCCGCATAGTCAAACCCAGACTCAAATCAAGGTTAAACTTAACGCTCTGATACCAATTTTGTCACGACCCATAATTTAGCACGTGACCGGCACTTAAATCACGCAACGTCTAAAGGCGTAGCGTAAATCAAGTAAGCTGAAGCCCAGAAAATCTAAACCTTTTTGCGGAAAATAGTGGTGGTGCAGTTTTGAAATAAAAGTATAATGAATCATGAAAATGCAAGTAGATTATACTAGTTGAAAACATGTTTCGTATTTTAAAAATGTGGGCAGCACCTCCCTTGTATATTTTGATCGAAAACCATATACATACTATAAAAGGCATCCCCAAGCGGGAGCTAGCTCTTCACCAACTGGCGGAAACACAACCACACAACAACATATATACGACGCCCAACGGCGATGATCAACCCAGAAAGAACAATAAATAAGCAAGACATCAAAACCTCAAAAAAAGCGAACATATACCCATCGCTCTAAGTCTCGCAAATACAAGCCTGGCTAAGTCCACCAATATACAAAGTCTAGTTTCTGATTTGATGGAGTTCAACTAGAAACAACAGAATAATAAGTACGAGAGTGGGCACAATCCAATATATGTCCTATCTACCAAAGCAAAACATCCTGGAAGAAGCTGTGTGCCAGCAATACCGCTATTGATCCCAAGCGGTCAAACCTGTAAGAACTGTAGCACAACGGGGGTGAGTTGCCAACTTGTGAGTAGAAAACATCAGCAGGTAGAAATTGAATAAAACAATGATTTCCTAGGCCATACTATATCATGAAGGTGAACTATGATATTTAGGGTGACCACGTATGCATATCTCAACAATCGAGTCAATGCAAATGTCAGAGATATAATAAACATCTGAATCATATGCCTGCATGCAAGTGGATATCATCCACGTGTGTCCATCAACGACACAATCAATATCATGGAACCTGAGTGTCCAACATCGACACTCAAAACAACATGAAAACATATGTCTGTATGTATGAGCATATCAACCAACGTGTGTCCATCAACGACACATCAAAATCATGGAAGCAGAGTGTCTAACATCGACACTCGAAATATCATGAAAACCCGTTTCCAGCATCGACACGTAAATTCTTATATCTCAGGTGCCGCATACTCAGATCGGCCTTCATATCTATCTCATCTCAAGCGCCGCATACTCAGATCGGCTCTCATATCCATTTCATGACTCCGGTCGGTATCCTCCGATAACCGCCGGGTCCAAAATATCACCGGTAGGTAATGCTCCCCTGCCGGGCTCACCGCCTAACAATACAAGTCTTCTTGTCCTGGGGTACCTCACCGGCTCTACCATGTACCCGCAGAAGGTGCCTACCGCTCCTCGAATCGGGTATGCTCATAACTCAGAACCGAGAAAACTCATGGTGGACACTTTGAAATACCATATCAAGAGAAACCGCGTTTTTAAAACAATACATAATTTCCTTTGAAATATAACTGCGGTTCTCAAATCCAGAGATCTCATGAAAACAGCATCTCAATGCATATAACCATGAAGTACAATGTAGTAATATAAGCATATCAAGTATATCATGTAAGCATATCCTATGATAGTAATGAATAATGAATGTACTTACGGTTATGAATAATATCATGATATATTGGTTCTACTGTGCAAGTGGCATGGCAATTACCGATGATGAATGTATGTCAGCGGGAAAACCTGTGTAAGTGCAACATGCACATCAACGGTAATTCTGCAGGTATACTAGTAAATGATATCATATAGTATTAAATACCGGAACGTGATATGTACATCACGAGGGGTAATATCCTACACAACATGGACAATCAAAGGTATATCTATCTACACATGAACCATACGGTCACTTTTAAAGATACGAATCGTAGTTTTGAAAGTGGGGGCTACGGTGTTTTAAGGAAAAGACACCATTTGAAAATCTGTAGCGTCCCTTAAGATTTTCATTTAAAAGAAGCATACGATTCGTCAGTTTTCCGGCTCATAATATCCGATATGACAATAATTCTCAATCATCATTCTCAAATCATTAGCACGGATCAATCATCCCGTAACTCATCGCGTACGGTAATCCATCGTATGGTGACATCAAACAGAATAGGGATTCTATTATCTAATCCATCAATAAGGGTACGGATCTAAAATCTCGTACGGCATATCAATCTTAATCCTCATAAATATATACATACACATATATCTCAAGTCACATTTGTATAAACGTCATATCTTATTAATCTCAAGTCGTATCGATCTCGATCTCATATCATACCATTATCAACTAATATTTGTCCTCTTTTAATTCTATATATCAAACTTCACATTCTTACATCAATCCTCATATATTAATCCAAATCATCCTTAGCTATCATATCCGTGAGTTTATACGTGGGTTTTTCTCTAAACTAGTTTATATATCAATGCTTGCGGGGGTGCTATACGCCATCCACCCGACTTCCCCGTAGATATAAATATACTCACCTGCTAAACTCCCCGCTTAGCCAAAATCGATGTGCTTCGTCGTCTCGGAAGTCCACGAGAAAGTACCTACAATCAATACACAATCGAAATACTATTAAAATCAAGTCCGAAAAACCGATACGACACATGAATTGCTTATAGGTTAGAACCTATAGGTTACACATGCAAAAGTAACCAAATAACCCTCGCCGTTGACGTACAAACGTCCAACGACGAAATACAATATCAAATAACAAAACCAAGGATTCAAAAATCACAAAACGAATTTCAGTAACAGAAGAAATATCTCCCAGATTCTATCCTTGGTCAAATTAAGACATTTTGCATATATGGTTGCTCTAGATATCACATAACCAAGCCATGGTCCAAAATTCAACACATTTCACCACAACTTGGCCGCAATTTGCAGCCCTAGGAAATAAATCCGCGTCCATTTAAAGGTGTTTGGGTCTCGGGTTTCAAGTGGTGCTTCTAGCTTGCCTGCTCATCTCACAGTGAAAGGAGCTTATTTTATGATGGTCTCGGGTCATCCCAGATTCCAATACACCCTTACAAACTGACAAATAATCGATGTCGGAAAATTCTAACTTCGGGTTTTAGGTTCTAATCTCTGGTCTTGGTCAGTAAAAATCATCACTCAGGTCTTGCAAACACTCACTACACCTCAATTTACCACTTACAAGTCAAGCCACCCACTAAACTACAACTTGGAAAGTTCTAAGATCACAATCTAACTAATTCTAACTCTAAACTAAAACTAGGATACAATAAATACAATAACTTAACTAAAATTCTGGAAATATACCTCTCTTGCAACTGAAGAAAATTCTTTGGTTGCCTAAAGTCTCCAAAAACTAAACTTGTTTGGTTCAAAGGGTTTAGGAAGAGGTTATGCATTTTTTTAATGAAGGTGGTATGGGGTTTTGGTAATGAATTTGAGATGATACATGAAGGTATAAAGAAGGAGGAGAAGAAGGAGATGAAGAAAATGGTGAGGAGATGAAGAAGGAAGAAGAAATATAAAGAAGTCAAAGGTCACTCTCTCTTACCCTCACTCTCTCACAAATATCTCTTTGGTCTTCCACTCTCTCTCATATCTTTGCTTTTCTTTTCTTTTCTCTTTTTCACAACTCACAAGTCATAAATAAACAACATGCAACAAAATATAACATGACATGATGCACTAACCATAGAAAAATGTAAAAATACGGATTTGGCCAAATCGTGATTAGTAGTGCACTAATCGTGTTTAACTTAAACTTGCAAATACTTAATTATAAAAATGCCAAAATCCAATAAATATCATTATAATAAATAAATCATTTCAATCTCCACTTATTTTCTAAATATTGGTATATAATTATACCATTTTACGAAAAACCTCTATTCGCAAATCGAATAGTTTTCGCGACATATATTATTTTAATATTTAAATTCCAAAAGAATATTTTATATTTCTGAAATGTTACAAGAGTAGACTAGTGTGTACTTATCGAAACCCCGACGAGGGGCAGTGGTCAGGTCTCACAAGCCATTGGTGTCAGTTTGTTCACCTAAGATAGTATATAGGTGCTCATTGGGTTATACACTGGACGGACTTGCCGGGAACATACTAGTTGGTATTACACCTATTGTCAGATAGCAGTTCCCAGATGACATGTGTATAAGTTAGTCCATCGATCTGAGATCTTCATTTGTCTCGTGTGAGTTCCCACTGTACTTTGATTACTATCCTACCATGGCTCAAAGGAGTTTTACAAACAGGTTTTAGTTGGGTACAGTCCCGAGCCACATGAAGGCAGTAAGTGGATTGTCGGGGATTCGTCTCTCCCGGTATTGGGGGTCGATGTCGCGTTGTGCACGGGTGGTCATCACTAGAAATCCTTGGCCAAGGTAGATGAGAATTACTAATTTAAACCAGTAGTTTCTTAGGAGGTGATGGGCTTCATACCGACACGAAATATCGCGTTAATAGGGATCTGATTTTATCCATCCCCTAGACTCGATATACAATACTCTTAGACGAACAGATCGGACTGTACGGAGATTGTCACGGATAGGCTCAGTAGGTGTTCGGATGAGTTTGCTCATCGGCCTTCCTTTCGCTCAATACCTGGGTAGCCGTTACGTACAGCTAGTACCGCTGACGTGCTTATAGTTAAACCCACTGCCAGCGTATTGACGAGTCTTTAGAGTCCCACACAGAGGGTTTCCCTGCTTCGGGCGAAACGATTTAGAGGCCGTATGGTTTTACGGCAGGGTTCGATCATATACGTGCACTTATGGACGTATCATGATTCGGACGGATAATACTAGTGGGCTTTGGTTTAAGCCGGATCCTAATATTATATTATTGGATTATTTTTGTCTCTTTGTATTCATATTTTTCGAAATACGGATATGGGTATGTATATACGGATGAGAGGTATTCTTGTAATTTATTACAAGATTGCTTCTAAAAGATGCCACCTCATTTAGTTTTAATCATTTAGGATTAAATGGTTAATGGGGTGAAGGATGACGTGTTATTTGCATTTATGAAGTATGGCTCACTTGATGACTCATTGGGTGACTCATGGAGTGACTCATGTGGTGACTCATGCTTTGGTCACTATTATGGAATACTTGATATTTGTGTTGTGAGATATTTTTGTATGCTTCTTGAGCTCACAACACTTAGCCATTTTTCTTTGATGGTTCACACCACACTCTCATCTCGTTATGCTTCCTTCTTCTACCTCCACCCTAAAAGTCCCATGTGTTGATAAAGCTCGGGTGTTATGAGACAAATTAATCCATCATTAGACTCTACATCCTCTAGGTTATCTAGTTTGGCAAACTAGGTACCCTAGTTACCTTGGTTATGAAGCTGGAGCTCGAATTACAAATCCTTAGGTGGATCATCTTTGGCTGAGGGAGACTGACGATCAAGCTTGATCATGGTGGCCACTAGGAGTTTGAGAAGATGGTAAAGACCGAAGGACATGGATCATTCGATATAACCATTCTAACTCCTTTTAGTTTTGCTAGCTTACAGTTTATGGTAGATCTGTATTATGGGGTTGTTCTAGTGCCAATTTAGAAAATTTTTGTTCCGCAAACGGCCACGGTAGATAGCCAGGACGCTGGCATAACCCAATTGGTTGATCCCACAACTATTGGTGTTTGACATCAAAAATTGTACAAAGGTGCTCATTAGAGAATGGGTACACCGAACAGGAGTCACCAAGAACTTCTAGATGGTACCATACATATCGTCAGATAGCAGTTCTCTGGTGACACCTGTACAGGTTAGTCTGTATACAAGAAATCGTCATAGTGTCTTATATGTTTCCCACTATGCTTTGATTTCCTCCCTACCACAACTCAATAAAGTCATGTAAACAGGTGGATTTTGGGTACAGTCCCGAGTCACATGGAGGCAGTGAGCGATAGGAGGGGTTTCGTCTCTCCCGGTATTAGGAGTTGATTTTGCGCTATGCTTGATTGGCTATAACAGCAAGTCCTTGGCCAGGGCTGATGAGATTTACTCGTATGTGTTATCAGTAGTTTCTCGAATGGTTATAGGCCACATATCGGCATGACTTATCAAATTACTGGAGTCTGATGATTCCACCCCTAGACTCGATATATGAGATATCTGACGAAGAGACTGGACTGTACAGTAAGTGTTGCTTATAGGCTCTATGGGAGTTTGGACAAGTTTGCTTGTTGATCTTCTATTCATTCAATACCTGGGTAGCCGTTACATCCAGTTAGTACCGCTGACGGCTTATGGGTGTCTGACATGATCATTACCTACTGCTGGCATATTGACGAGTCTAAAGAGTCCCACACAGAGATTTCCTAGCTCAAGCGAAACGAAGTAGGGCACATATGGTGATATGTGCGGGAGCTTGATTAAATATAAGTATGTGATACCGTATTCTAATCGAGCTATATTTGATATCAGTTAAGTTATATATTATATAACCGGATTATTGAATCAAGTGTTGATTTAATGATTTGTTTTATGTATATATATTTGATATTGGCCGGTGTTCCCCTCCGAAAGACGGCGTAAGACGGACTGTCTTGCCTGAAATTCGGGGCAGATGCTAATTGGTTTTATCCGTCTACCTCTCCGAAGATGCCAAGTTGATTTATGGCACCGTGTATCGGAGGTATAGACGGATGCGGCCGATGTAGCAGACTTTGTCAGATTCCCCCTCTCTTGAGGGGTTTTTGATTGTGGGGATGCTCTTCCCTGCAGGCGCAAGCCCCTGCAGTTAATTACGCTACCGCATCGCGGTAACAACTTTCTCCTTCTCCAGAAATTTCACTTCGTGTCATGGGTTTTTGTTTTGTTTATGGTTGCCCGTGGATTGTATACGGAGACTAATTTATATTGTCGCCCGTAGGACGTGGATTAGTCCAAATCCGTATTTTCTTAGATTTGGGTTTGGGGTTTTAGTTCAAGGATACGTTAGCCATATTGAGGCTAAGATCAACTTAAACATTTGTTAAGGATACGTTAGTCTAATTTCCAGACTAAGATCAACTTAACGGGATCGTATAGATCCGAAAAAAGAGCAATTGGCTCTATTGTTCCAGTTTAGGGATATAGTGGTCCATATTCCAGTTTAGAGATATGGGGGTCCATTGTTCCAGTTTAAAGACGTAGTGGTCCATTGAATGTATGGCCATCGGGACCCGTCACCTCTCTGACGTCGTTGAAGAATTACAACGATAGGTGTCAGACGAGTTCAGAGATGTACCCTTGAACCGGATGTAAATTAATTTAAGAGAGCAATCTTGCTCAGTCAATTTAATTTGAGGACTTATGGCCATGATTGGGCTAAGTCTAGTTGAGAATATTCAACGTTTTATCTTTGGCCTATTAAGCCTGTGCTAGGGCTTTGCCCTTGCTTAATAATGCACTGCATTTTATTTTGGCCTGTTAGACCTTTTTGATTTGGGCTCTGTCCCTTTATAAATGATGCACAGCATCTGTTTTTATTTGGGCTCTGCCCTTCTTTAAAATAATGCATTGCATTGCATTTAATTTGGCCTGTTAGGCTTTTTTAATTGGGCTTGGCCCTTCTGTAAATAATACAGTGCATTAATTATTTGTCAGTGGCTTGTCAGGCGCTTTGCGCTAATTATTGAGCGCAAGCGCATGTGGAAGTGACACGTGTCACGCTCTAGTGAGCGCAAGCGCAGTGCGCTGCGCCGTTGCGCTGCTGACACGTAGCGCGCTCTGGTGAGTTGCACCAATTTAAAAGAGCAGTGCTCTATTTTTAAAAGCGCATAGCGCAAGCTGTTCTGGTGCTGACACGTGGCGCTCTCTGGTGGCTTGCGCCAACCCAAGAGCGCAACGGTGCAGATCTGCAACTGCAAGGCACTGTTTTAATTTCTTGATCCAATTTTGGATTCAAGAAAAGAATCTTTAAGATTCCAGAACCAATGGTTCATAAAAAAAGCAATGCTTCTGTCATTATTTATTTTTTATTAAAGATCATTGATCTTGTTCTTAGATCAATGAGCTATTCAGAAGAAATTCTTCTTCTTCTTTTTTTATAAAGGTTTTACCTTTTTTCTCTTCTTGAGTTTTTCTCAAAATTCTTCAGAGTTCTCTCTATTCTCTGTGCTGTTGTTTTTGATCTTGATGTTGATCTCTTTTGAATTGGGGTCTAGGGGCCTTTATATAGTGCCCATTAATTTGTTAAAGAGATCATTCTCTGAGTGATTTGGGGAATTTTCCCCACCGTTGGATCTTTGATCCAAGGGCTTCTGTTTTACAGAAGACAATCTTCTTGTTTTAACAAGAACAGAAAGATCATACTGGAATTTTAATTCTGTTTGGCGCAGATGCACCAGCGCTTGACACGTGTCGCGCAGCGCGGAGCACAGCGTAACTGCGCTAGCGCAACTGCGCTGACACGTGTCGCGCAGCGCAGAGCGCAGCGATACTGAGCTAGCGCAACTGCGCTGCCATGTGTCGCGCAGCGCAGAGCGCAAGTCAGCTGAAGCGTTGCTTCTTTATTAAAATTTGAATTTTATTTGAAAACAGAGCCTTGCTCTGGTGGGGAAGCAGAAGCGTTGCTTCATCTCCCGTCTTGGAATTTGAACAGAGCTTTGCTCTGATTGGGGTAAACAAATGCCCCCCCACCGTTGCGTTTACGTGGCCCTCCAAACGTGAGTGCAGCGGTGGCAGAATTCCAACCGTCGCGGCAACTCTTGGAAGTTGAAAAGGCATTTGATGCCTATAAATAGGACCTTTGGTCCCTTAGATGATTTTCATCTCTTCATAAGAATTTTTATTCAGAGCCTTGCTCTCTTGTTTAAGCATTTTTAAAAGTTCAAACTCTAGAGAATTTTAGGTAAAAATTTAGATTAAATTAAATCAATTTTAAGATCCTTGCTCTCAATAGATCCCTGATCTAAAGAAGACCCATTTAGGGTTTCACTTAGCAGAGCTTTGCTCTAAAGGGGTCTAAAGAGAACTAAGGGGAACTCTATTAGAGTTCCATTAATAAAGTTATGTTCTTCTGAGAGGATTTTATTTGTAACTTCTTGATTCATTGATGGAGCTTTGCTCCTTTTTAAATCATATAGCAAAACTCTTACGAGTTGCTAATTTTGTCGATCTTCTTTTATAGGAGTGATGGACGCCCACATGTACGATCTCGACGAGATTATCTCCTACGGGGACATCCACCGACTCGGCTATTCCCAAAATCGAGAATTTACCAATGCCGAATGTGCAGAGATCATGAGTCGCTTCGACGCGTACAACGGTCAACTGCTTCCTCGGCGCTCCCCTCTGTTGAAGCTTATTGTGGGAGCCATCTGGGAAGCGCTTCCCCTATTCTTTACCGGCGTGCCGCTTAGAGCATTGGACGCCGCCGAGGACAAGGTGCATTCAGTGTACCTGATGAATTTAATCTCGAAGAGACGACGAGACAATCTTATCGATCTCTTGCACGAAGCCTTTCAACAGTCCGCCATTCTTGCTGCCTATCGGAGGGTGGAGGACATCAGTGGGGATCCCGACGCCCGTGCTCGCGAAAGGAAGCACACCAGGATGGTTCGCCAAGCTTGGAAAGTCTTGGACAAGGTCACTTTCGAGTTCTTCAATCCCTGTCCAGGATCTGAGGTTTTGCTGTTGTAATTATTTGAATAATGTCTTTGTTTATTGTCTTTATTGATGTAAAAAATTTCCAAGGATGAATGGCAAATCTTTTGCCTCCTTCCTTTTATTTTCTGCTTTGTTACTGGCACATTCTTTAAATAAGCGTAGCCTGTAAGCGATATAGAACATTCTGTCTTGAACATCTTGGGTGTTGGGTTAGCCTAGCACCTCATGAAGGGTTTGGAAGCATCACATGAACCAAAAGTGGAGTCTTTAGGGTGCTAAGTTAACAAACATCGGATCGTGCCTAGAAAATTAGGGTTTCTAAAAATTTCACATCAACATATGAAAGAATAGATGGGGTTTAGAGAGTACAACCTTTGTAGCTCCCTACGCTAGACTCCTCGGCTACTTGGGGTTTGAAAAAGCTTCGCTTGAACTCCTCGAGGTCACCGATGATCCACCCGGAGTCCGCTTTGTCCAAGCTTGCAACTTTATCCGATCTAGTGAACGAAATCAAGCTAACACTCCAAACAAGTGGGCTAGACTTGTGTAGAATGGTGTTGTGGTTCTCTTTCTCACTTCAAAATCCAATCTTGATAAGTATATTGCTCACTACAAAGAACTAGAGAGCAACATGAGAGAGGAAGAAGAAGATGATGGCAATATTTTATTTTCAAGAGTGAAAAGGATAACTCTCTTTAAGAAAAATGAAAATATATGTTTATATATTTTCTTGTTCTCATCTCCAACCATGGTTTAAACAATGAATTCATTATTTAACTTGAGTTAAAACACAAAAGGAAACTTTACCTAAGGTTAAAAGATGGGTGAGAATGGTTAGCTCAAAAGAAGAGTGTAGAAACAAATCAATAATGAACCTTTTCTTTCCTTTTATGTTTTAGTATAAAAATAATAATAATCCATATTAAAACCATGGTGTGAGTCTTATATTGCCATCATATTCCATGTATAAGCAACCATGAAGGATGATGCATGTATGTATGTGTTAGTTATGTATATGCCCTAGAGGCTATTGTTGTACATATGATGTATATTATAATGGATGCTTGGATATATATAGAGATGACTTTCTTGCTCGTCATGATAGTATGCTATTTGGTTTCACTTTATCTTAACATGTTGACTTGTATTGGTTTACTGTTTTACTCTCACATGTTGATAAAGCCCTTAGGATCTATACTCGACTACTGGGACTATGATGAGATCATACTAGTGGGGCCGCGGTAGTCGATGAGTACATCCTATAACTGTTCCTAGTCGAGGGTATATCGAGACAGGGCATCGATACACCAGAGTAGACTAGCGTATATGCATCTTGACCCATATGATGGGCGATGGATGATCCCATATCCATCGGTGTTAGACATCAGAGATGGTGTACGGGTGCTCAGTGGAGACTGGGTACACTGGATGGACTCGCCGAGAACTCCCAGATGGTGTTATACCACACGTCAGATGGCAGTTCTCCGGTGACACTGGTACAGGGTAGTCTGTAGACCCGAGATCGTCATAGAGTCTTGTGTGATTCCCACTGTGCGTTGATTTCCACCTTACCATGTCCAAGAGGGCGTGCAAAACGGTGGCTATTGGGTACAGTCCCGAATCACATGGAGGCAATGAGCGATAGGAGGGGATTCGTCTCTTCCGGTATAGGGAGTTGATGTTGTGCTGTGTTCGATTGGCTATAACTGGAAGTCCCTGGCCAGGGCTGATATAGAGATTTACTAGTAAGTGTTACTAGTAGTAATCTCCCACTTGCACTAAGGCCAGCTGCTGTAGTATCTCATACCTAGCATCCCGAATAATCTCTCAAACTGTATCTGGGGAATAGCCTTCGTGAATTGGTCCGCAGTGTTATCCTTCGTATCTACTCTCCTGACCTCGATCTCCCGGCGATCAACTATCTCCCTGATCAGGTGATACCGCCTCAGAATATGTCTGGACTTCTGATGGGACCTGGGTTCCTTGGCCAAAGCCACAGCTCCATTGTTATCGCAATACAGAGGTATTGGATGCTCAATGGATGGAACCACACCAAGTTCACTAATGAACTTCTTGATCCAGACAGCTTCTTTGGCAGCATCGTTGGCAGCGATGTATTCAGCCTCCATCGTTGAGTCTGCAACGGTATCCTGTTTGGAACTCTTCCAACATATCGCTCCTCCATTGAGGGTAAAGACAAAACCCGAATGCGACTTAGAGTCGTCCTTATCACTTTGGAAGCTGGAATCGGTAAAGGACTCCACCTGGAGTTCTCCGTTACCATACACCAAGAACATCTCCTTAGTCCTTCGTAAGTACTTGAGAATGTTCTTCACAGCTGTCCAATAACTCTCTCCAGGATCTGCTTGATACCGACTCACTACACTTAGCGAGTATGCTACATCGGGTCTGGTACATAGCATCGCATACATGATAGAGCCTACTGCCGAAGCATAGGGTATCCCTTGCATGCGAGATCTCTCCAAATCAGTCTTGGGAGACATCTCTTTGGAGAGAGTGAGTCCAGAGATCGTGGGTTGGTTCCCACGTTTGGATTCTTCCATACTAAACCTCTTTAGTATGGTGTCAATGTACCTGGATTGGGACAATCCCAGTATCCGTTTAGATCTATCTCTATAGATCATGATTCCCAATATGCAGGAGGCATCACCTAGATCTTTCATTGAGAATCTCTGTGATAAGAAGAGCTTGACTGATTGCAGCATATGAATATCATTTCCTATCAAGAGTATGTCATCCACGTAAAATACGAGGAAGACTACCTTACCCTCTGCTACCTTCTTATAGATACAAGGTTCATCTATATTTTTGATGAAGTCAAACTCTTTGACTACAACATCAAAACAGATGTTCCAACTCCGCGATGCTTGCTTTAACCCATAAATGGATTTAAGCAGCTTGCACACATTTTCGCTGTTCCCACTATCTACGAAGCCCTCTGGCTGAGTCATGTACACGCTCTCTTCTAAATTACCGTTTAGAAAGGCGGTCTTAACATCCATTTGCCAGATTTCGTAGTCATGGTATGCAGCAATGGCAAGTAAGATCCGGATGGACTTAAGCATAGCCACAGGAGAAAAGGTTTCGTCATAATCCACACCTGGTCGTTGACGAAAACCCTTTGCTACAAGTCTAGCTTTGAAAGTCTCAACTTTTCCATCTACACCAAATTTCCTTTTAAAAATCCACTTGCTCCCTATGGGTTTTACCCCTTCAGGAGCATTTTCCAAAATCCACACTTTATTGGTGTACATGGATTCCATCTCAGATCGCATTGCATCCAGCCATTTCACTGAGTCACCACTCGTGATGGCCTGCTCGAAACTAGTCGGGTCATCATCATCCATGATGCAATCCTCGCTTCCATCATCAATGAGAAAACCGTAGTATCTCTCAGGTGGACGAGAAACCCTACTAGATCGGCGGAGAGGCTGGGGTTCGTCGGGTATTACTGAATCCTCTGGTTCTACTAAATCATCTGTTGTAGTTTGTTCTGCTGGAACTTCCTCCAGTTCTACCTCAGAGCCACTAATCTCTTTTGCAAGAAATTCCTTTTCTAAAAAGGTGGCGTGTTGAGCAACAAACACTTTTTGTTCCTCGGAGTGGTAGAAGATATACCCTCGCGAATGCTTGGGATATCCAATAAACTTACATAAAACAGATCTTGCCTCGAGTTTGTCCGGGTTTCGTCTTTTGACATAAGCCGGGCAACCCCATATCTTAACAAAATTAAGATATGGTCTCTTCCCTTCCCATATCTCATATGGGGTGGTAGGCACTGATTTGGTAGGAACTTTATTCAGTATGTATGCCGCTGTCTCAAGTGCATACCCCCAGAAGGAAATAGGCAACTCAGCCTCGCTCATCATAGAGCGCACCATATCTAATAAGGTGCGATTCCTCCGTTCCGATACACCGTTGTGCTGTGGTGTATAAGGAGGAGTAAGCTGAGAGAGAATCCCATTCTCTTTTAGATACTCTAGGAACTCACTGCTTAAGTATTCACCTCCTCGATCAAATCGAAGAATCTTAATACTTTTGCCCGTTTGGTTCTCTACTTCGTGTTTATATTCCCTGAATTTCTCAAAAGCTTCAGACTTGTGTTTCATCAGGAACACATATCCGAATCTTGAGAGATCGTCAGTGAATGTAATGAAGTAGGAAGAACCGTTCCTGGCATGCGTAGACATGGGACCGCATACATCACTATGTACCAGTCCTAAGAGTTCGGTAACTCTTTCTCCGTGTCCACTAAACGGAGCTTTGGTCATTTTTCCTTTGAGACATTAATGGCAAGTATCATAAGATGATAATTCGAACGGATTCAAATAACCATCCTTATGTAACTTAGCCAGTCGTGTTGCATTGATATGACCAAGTCTACAATGCCACAAGTAGGATTCGTTCATATCTGAACTTTTCCTCTTGTGCGTGTTTTGTATATTCAGGACTGTATTCTGATTTAGAATGAATATGCCATTATGTAACGAGCCTGATGCAATCAACTTTTGATCTAGGAATATGTTCATAACATTATCCTGTACTACAAAATTATATCCCTCTTTACTCAATAAAGAAACTGATATAATGTTGCACATCATGTTCGGTATATAATAACACTCATTCAGAATCAGTGTATTACGACTTGGTAATACAAGGTGATATTCGCCAACTGCTTTGGCTACAATACTTGCACCGTTCCCTACTTGAACGGAATGATCACCTTTTCCCAGTTCTCTACTTTTACGTAGCCCATGTAACTGTTTACATATGTGGGATCCTGATCCGGTATCTAATACCCAGGACGTAGGGTGAACTGAGAAACAGTTCTCAATAACTAACACACCTGAAGAAGATGCATCAACATGCATGTTCTTTTGGGCGGCGTGAGAATCCAGACATTCTGCTATTTCCTGTTCAGTCTTATAACTCTTATAAGAAAGAACGGGTCCAACATTCCCTAACTCAATACAATAATTGGGTTCAGTCAATACATCCATATTATTATCTTGATTATGGAATGACATGGTCGCTACCTGGAGAGAGAGAGAAGAAAACACTTTTAGCGTATGCTCTTGCAAGATTAGATTGGTTATTATCTTATCTAATCAGGATGTCTCCCACTGTTTTTATCAAATCTACCTTAAAACCCAAAAAGGTAAGATTAGCCGGGATTAATTACACCTTACAATTTCGTTAATCTTTCAGCCAGATCAGTGTCGGTACTTTGAGGGAGGTTCCCCATGCTTTCGCACGGACCTAATTAATGTAAACCTCGTTTTCCCAGAGGCGTAACCCCGTTAACACTTTTCTAGACACCTACTTGATCGGCTAATTGTCCTGTGTAAAACTCTCCCAGGAGTAACTCTTACTCGCAGCGGGTATCAGGATCCAACTATCTCATAGGAGGTATGCAATCTCATTGCAAATTTCAATACTTGAAATTCCTGATAATGTTTTGCCCCTAGTGTCCTATGACCTTGACGGAAGTCAACAAACCATAGGCTACTAGTCAAGTTCATCCCGTCATTTCTTGATTGAATTAAACCCACCCGCACGACCCTTGACGGAGGTCAACAAGGCCGTACGACTACCCTAATCCAATCTGCATCATATGCATAAGCAGGTAAATACTAATCAGCTACCGCACACTACGCCTTGACGGAGGTCAACAAACGTAGCACGAATACTAACTAGTCTATATCTGAAATGACGGAGGGCTACGCAGGTTTTTCATAAAACCTTGAGCGTAATGAACTTGATATCGTCGTAGAATCGAGTAGTTTTTGAAAAGGAGTGTTTTTAAGGCTTTTCTTAGTTTCGCTAAAGGGGTCATTCCCGGTGAAGGGATCGTCGGCCCTTTCCTCATCGAATAAGGTGCAGGATATATCACATATACCGCTGTGCAAAGCAAAACACTAAAAGCAATCAAACGACAAACCGCGTTTTGTAGCATCTGCCAGTTTTGCTAAAGGAGTCACTCCCGGTGAAGGGATCTCAGTCCTTTCCTCATCGAATAAGGTGCAGGATATATCGTATATATCACTGTCCAAAGCAAAACTGTAGCTACCCTTTTTATTAAGTTTTTGATTCTACAACATCTTTAGGTTTCTTTTCTTTTATTAATCTCATTAATAAAAATCCCATCAGCTTATGCTTCCTAAGCATCACAGAAGAAACGAAAGCAGTAATATTTATATATCAGCATATATATATAGTATAAGCATTCGTCTCAGGCAGTAATATGATCTCATCACAGAACATTGCAGCAGAAGAACATATATGAAATATTGGATATACTAGGACGACCGTGTTTTCAATACGAGCCTGTATAAAACACGGATTCCACGGTCGCGACGAATAGCCAAACCCACATCCCAAGACCCCTACGAGAGCGGCAAGTAACACTGCCAATTCTAGGGTTAGGAGACCCGGTCTCGACTCCTCGAGATGGCCTCCCACTGGACCCTAGAACCCGGTTACTTGTGCTCCCCTCCTTGGGTCTACCTAATGCGGAAAAGTAAATAATATACACTGGTGACAGCAACCGCAACCAGGAAGTGCCCCAAATAAAAAAATATTACATTACAAATGAATTTTACATGAATGAAAATAAAAACCCTCATCTCACATAAAACCCCGGCTATTCAGAACGCGACGATCCAATATAACATATCACAGCAACACATAATATCTCATATCATCAACGTAAGTAAATATGCGCATCCCAATTGTCGTTGTCATATAGCAACGAAACCGGCGATATCACATATTACACTTACGGTCACAGAAAAGAAAGTGTAAAACTACAATATTTGGAATCCACAATCACTTTAGACATCGTAAATCCGAAATATCACATACTTCGCATTTCATGCCTAATTTTATGAATTCCACATATTGTATCACATTCCAGATAAATAGACAGTATTAAACTTTTCGAACAGATAATCAAACACCCAAAATTTCCTAAGCTGCTCAACACTTGAGCGGAGTTCAAATAATCCCAGAATATGTCACAGTACCGGTGATCCAGCCGTAGAAGGGTCAAGCCAACGCCTCACATGTGGCACGCCGTACTGCCCCAAACCCGAAGGTTCAAAAGGCAGTTCAAGACGGTCACATAATCGAGTTAAGGTTTGTTGTCTTCTAGAGGGTCCACCGCTTAACTTGAACAATTTTTCCGAAAGATTTAAACCCGAATAAATTTCAACACTTGAAAGTTTGCCGTACCGGGAAACAGTAAGTTAATGATATCCGTTCAAATAGTTTAACAGTTTCTAAATATCCGGAAAGAAATACGAATTTAAAATTTCCGATCGAGTCTACTATTACAAAACAAACCCCAGAATTTTAAACACCTGGAACAGATTAAAAATACCCAGAATAGTCAGCAAGTACCTACGGTCTATACCATGAAGCCACGTGTCACAATCCAACAATTCGGCCGCGGAACCGCCGCGAGAACCATGTTCCTGCCGCGGTTCCGCGCTGAGTTGGTGGAATTGTGGGCACGTGTTTCATGGTAATTCTTAGAATTCCCTGCTGATTTTTTTACATATTTTTAATTCAGAAAAATCCCAAAATTTAAAAAATTTCCAGAGAGGGGTCCAATTTTGTCGTTTCGGGTTCGATCGGAGTTTTAACTTCGTAAACACATCGCCTAATGCTCTAGCTAGGCTCTGATACCACTGTAGGTCAGGCAGCCACCCCATCCAATGGGGTCACCGTGGCACCCACGGGTCCCTCAGCAGCTACTTTTTACGCATGCCCCCTCGCGAGGACTACAACCCACCGGAACACTTTCCGGTCTCGGGACACCCTGGGGGTAAGAGCCTATGCTTCGCCACACTGTCACACAGTGAGAACCCCCCATAGGTCGACATCCAATGCCTAGTAGCTCTGATACCACTGTAGGGTTCCTAGGCACTCTTGTGAAGGTTCAAAAGGCATCAAACATGCCCGGATAAAAATTTAGACGTGCCGAACAACCCAAAGCCGGGATCTTTGCTAGATTATTAGGGTTTAACATGCAATATGATAACTTTTATCTAAGTGTGAGGGATTACAACCTTTGTAGTCCGCTCCTTCACTTCACAAGCTCCGAGTAGAAGTCCCTTTGCCGCGATCCACGATCTCCCGGACTCATGAGAGGCTCCACGAATCGAACGATCCATTTTAGCTTGTCGTATTCCAAATCTCCGATGATCTACCTTGAAGTTGCTACGACTCAAGCTTTCTCACTCAAAAGAGAAGAACACACTAATCCCATGGGCTAGATGAGATGAGGATGAGAGAGTAGTATTTTTGCTTTCTTTTTAAATCATTTTCTCATTTTATTTCATCACTTAAAGAAAAACTAGCAAGCTTTCTTTTTAAATCATTTTCTCATTTTATTTCATCACTTAAAGAAAAACTAGCAAGCTTTCTTGAAGAAGGAAGAAGATGATAATGAAAAGATAATCATATATCTTTCTTTTGTGATGAATAGAATAAAAACCATATGATTGAATATTAACCATGGTCAAGGATGAGTGGATAAGATTGTGTAGAGAATAAACTAGAGTTAGGGTTTGGTTGAGTTAAAGAATGTGTCATCCATAAAGATCTTAAGAATGACAAAAGAAAAAGCTTCTAGAAGGTGCATGAAGCTACTAACCCTAATCAAACCCTAATCTCAATTAATCATCCTTAAACATGTTTAACAATTAATCATATCATGTCACAATAATATATATCACATATATATTATATATTTGCAACAAAAGAAAATAATACAATTAACATATATCGTATATATATCAATGTATCATCCACTGAGAAAATGAAATAATAAAGCGAGCCATTATTAGATAATGTAATACAATATATCATATATATTATTATACATTAAATCATCGAATCAACACTTGATTCGACGATCCGGCTATATCAAATATTACCGACTAATATATCATGTACCGATTCATCGAATCAACGCTTGATCCGATGTCCCGGTTCATTTCTAAATATCGCGAGAATATAATACGGTATCCCATATCGCATTATTCTCGGTCCTGCACATATCACATATGTGCCTCTACTCCGTTTCGCCTGAGCCAAGAAACCTCTGTGTAAGACTCTAAAGAATCGTCAATACGCCGGTAGCAGGTGATGATCATATCAAACACCCACAAGCTGCAAGCGGTCAGCTAAACGTAACAGCCACCCAGGTATTGAGCGATCGGAAGATCAACAAGCTAACCTGTACGTTCTCCTGTGAATCCGATCAGTAACACTCCCGTACAGTCCGGTCTGTTCGTCTGATATGTCGCATATCAAGTCTAGGGGTGGTAAACGTCAGACCCCAATAACCGATAAGTCGTGCCGATGTGAGGCTCATAAAGGGTCGAGAAACTACTGGTAACACTTACCATCAAATCTCTGAATCAGCCCTGGCCAGGGACTTCCCTGTTACGGCCAATCGAGCACAGCGCAACATTAACCCCCAATATCGGGAGAGACGAAACCCCTCCTATCGCTCATTGCCTCCATGTGACTCAGGACTGTACCCAAAAACCACCGTTTTGCACGCCCTCATGTACGTGGTAAGGTGGAGATCAAAGCACAGTGGGAATCACACAAGACTCTATGACGATCTCGGGTCTACAGACTAACCTGCACAAGTGTCACCTGAGAACTGCCATCTGACATGAGGTATAATACCATCTGGGAGTTCTCGGCGAGTCCGTCCAGTGTACCCAGTCTCCACTGAGCACCCGTATACCATCTCTGATGCCAAACACCAATGGATATGGGATCATCCATCGCCCATCTCATGGGTCGAGAAGCGTATACGCTAGTCTACCCTGGTATATCGATGCCCCGTCTCGATACGCCTACGACTAGGGACCTTGAAGGATGTACTTATGGACTACCATGTCCCCACAAGTATGATCTGCATCATAGTCCAAGTAGTCAAGTACACATCCTAAGGGCTTTACCAACATGTAACTATAAGACAGTATAAAGAGACTAGTATACATGTTAAGATAAAGAGCAACCAGATAGCATACTATCATATCGAGCAAGAAAGTCATCTCTATATATGTCCAAGCATCCAATATAATATACATCATCTGTACAATACTGGCCTCTAGGGCATACATACAACTAACAATCTCCCACTTGCACTATGGCCAGCTGCTGTAGTACCGCATACCGAGCATCTCGAAGAGTCTCTCAAACTGTATCTGGGGAATGGCCTTCGTGAGTGGATCCGCCATGTTGTTCTTCGTGTCAACCCTCCTGACCTCGATCTCCCGGCGATCAACTATCTCCCGGATCAGGTGATACCGCCTCAGAATATGCCTGGATCGCTGATGGGACCTAGGTTCCTTGGCCAAAGCCACCGCTCCATTGTTATCGCAATACAAAGGTATTGGATGCTCAATAGATGGAACCACTCCAAGTTCAGTAATGAACTTCTTGATCCAGACAGCCTCTTTAGCAGCATCGTTGGCAGCGATGTATTCAGCCTCCATCGTCGAGTCTGCCACGGTTTCGTGCTTGGAACTCTTCCAGCTAACCGCCCCTCCGTAAAGGGTAAAGACAAATCCCGACTGCAACTTAGAGTCGTCCTTATCACTCTGGAAGCTCGAATCGGTAAAGGACTCTACTTGGAGTTCTCCGTTACCATACACCAAGAGCATCTCTTTAATCCTTCGCAAGTACTTGAGAATGCTCTTCACAGCTGTCCAGTGACTCTCTCCAGGATCAGCTTGATACCTACTCACTACACTTAGTGAGTATGCTACATCGGGTCTGGTACATAGCATCGCATACATGATAGAGCCTACAGCCGAAGCATAGGGTATCCCTTGCATGCGAGCTCTCTCCAAATCAATCTTGGGAGACATCTCTTTGGAGAGAGTGACTCCAGAGATCGTGGGTAAGTTCCCACGCTTGGATTCTTCCATACTAAAGCTCTTTAGTACGGTGTCAATATACCTGGATTGGGACAATCCCAATATCCGTTTGGATCTATCTCTATAGATCCTAATTCCCAATATGCAGGAGGCATCACCAAGATCTTTCATTGAGAATCTTTGTGATAAGAAGAGCTTGACCGATAGAAGCATAGGAATGTCATTTCCTATCAAGAGTATGTCGTCCACGTACAATACGAGGAAGACAACCTTACTCTCTGCCGCCTTCTTGTAGATACAAGGTTCATCTGGGTTTTTGACGAAATCAAACTCTTTGATAACTACGTCAAAGTAGATGTTCCAACTCCGCGATGCTTGCTTTAATCCATAAATGGATTTAAGCAGATTGCACACCTTCCCGCTGCTCCCACTATCTACGAAGCCCTCTGGCTGAGTCATGTACACGCACTCTTCTAAATCACCGTTTAGAAAGGCGGTCTTAACATCCATTTGCCAGATTTCGTAATCATGATATGCAGCGATGGCAAGCATGATCCGGATGGATTTAAGCATAGCCACTGGAGAAAAGGTTTCGTCATAATCCACACCTGGTCTTTGACGAAAACCCTTTGCAACAAGTCTAGCTTTGAAAGTCTCCACTTTCCCATCTACACCAAGTTTTTTCTTGAAGATCCACTTGCTCCCAATGGGTTTTACCCCTTCAGGAGCAACTTCCAAAGTCCATACTTCGTTGGTGTACATGGATTCCATCTCGGACCGCATTGCATCCAGCCATTTCACTGAGTCCCTACTCGCGATGGCTTGCTCGAAGCTAGTTGGGTCATCATCCTCCATGATGCAATCCTCGCTTCCACCGTCAATGAGAAAACCGTAGTATCTCTCAGGTGGACGAGAAACCCTACTAGATCGGCGGAGAGGCTGGGGTTCGTCGGGTACTACTGAATCCTCTGGTTCTACTAAATCATCAGTTGTAGTTTGTTGCTGGAATCTCTTCCAGCTCTACCTCTTTACCACTAATTTCTTTTGCAAGAAATTCCCTTTCCAAAAAGGCGGCATGTTAAGCAACAAACACTCTTTGTTCCTCAGCTTAGTAGAAAAAATATCCTTGAGAATTCTTTGGATATCCCAGAAACTTTCAAAGAACTGATCGTGCCTCGAGTTTGTCCGGATTTTGCTTTTTGACATAGTCCGGACAACCCCATATCTTAATTCGTTTAAAATATGGTCTCTTCCCACTCCATATCTCATATGGTGTGGTAGGTACAGATTTAGACGGAACTAGATTCAATAGGTATATGGCTGTCTCAAGCGCATACCCCCAAAAGGAAATAGGTAACTCAGCATTGCTCATCATTGAGCGCACCATATCTAATAGGGTGCGATTCCTTCGTTCCGATACACCGTTGTGCTGTGGTGTATAAGGAGGAGTAAGCTGAGAGAGAATCCCATTCTCTTTTAGATAATCTAGGAATTCAATGCTTAAGTATTCACCTCCTCGATCAGATCGAAGAATCTTAATACTTTTGCCCGTTTGGTTCTCTACTTCGTGCTTATATTCTCTGAATTTCTCAAAAGGTTCAGACTTGTATTTCAACAGAAACATATGCCCGTATCTAGAGAGATCGTCAGTGAATGTAATGAAGTAGGAAGAACCGTTTCTGGCGTGTGTAGACATAGAACCGCATACATCACTATGTACCAGTCCTAAGAGTTCAGTAACTCTTTTTCCGTGTCCACTAAACGGAGTTTTGGTCATCTTTCCTTTGAGACATGAATGGCAAGTGTCATAAGATGATAATTCGAATGAATTCAAATATCCATTCTTATGTAACTTAGCCAGCCGTGTCTCATTGATATGGCCAAGTCTACAGTGCCACAAGAAGGATTCGTTCATTTCTGAGCTTTTCCTCTTGTGTGTGTTTTGTATATTGAGGACTGTATTTTGATTGAGAATGAATATACCATTATGTAACGAGCCTGATGCAATAAACTTTTGATCTAGGAATATGTTCATAACATTATCCTTTACTACAAAATTATATCCTTCTTTACTTAATAAAGAAACTGATATAATGGTGCACATCATGTTCGGTATATAATAGCATTCATTCAGAACTAGTGTATCACCACTTGGTAATACCAGGTGATATTTGCCAACTGCTTTGGCTGCAACATTTTCCCCATTCCCTACTTGAACGGAATGATCAACTTTTCCTAGTTCTCTACCTTTCCGTAGCCCATGTAACTGCTTATATATGTGGGATCCTGATCTGGTATCTAATACCCAGGACGTAGGATGAACTGAAAAACAGTTCTCAATAACAAACACACCTGAAGAAGGTGCATCAACATGCATGTTCTTCGTTTGGGCGGCGTGAGAATCCAAATATTCTCCTGTTTCCTGTTCAGTCTTATAACACTTATAAGATAGAACGGGTCCAACGTTCCCCTGCACAGTATAACATGCGGGTTCGGTCAATACATCCATATTATTATCTTGATTAGGGCATGACATGGTCGCTACCTGGAGAGAGAGAGAAGAAAACACTTTAGCGTATGCTCTTGCAAGATCAGATTGGTTATTATCTTATCTAATCAGGATGGCTCCCATTGGTTTTTATCAAATCTTCCTTCAAACCCTAAAAGGAAAGACTAGCCGGGATTAATTACACCCTACAACTTCGTCGATCTTTCAGCCAGGCCAGTGTCGGTACTTTGAGAGAGGTTCCCCGTGCTTTCGCACGGACCTAATTAAAGTAAACCTCGTTTTCCCAGAGGCGTAACCACATTGACACCTTTCTAGACACCTACTTGATCGGCTAATTGTCCTGTGTAAAACTCTCCCAGGAGTAACAATTACTCGCAGTGGGTATCGGGATTCAACTATCTCATAGAAGGTATGCAATCTCATTGCAAATTTCAACACTTGAAATTCCCGATAATGCTTTTGCCCCTAGCGATCTATGACCTTGACTAAGTCAACAAACCATAAATTGCAAGTCAAGTTCAACCCGTACATTTCTCGATTGAATTAAACCCACCCGTACGACCCTTGACTGAGTCAACAAGGCCGTGCGAATGCCCTAATCCAATCACATCTCATGTTGTAACAGATAAACATTATTTAGCTACCGTACACTACGCCTTGACTAAGTCAACAAACATAGCACGAATACTAAGTATTATCTATCTGAAATGACGGAGGGCTACGCAGGTTTTTTCAGAAAAACCATGAGCGTAATGAACTTGATATCATTGTAGAATCAAGTGAAGTTTTGAAATGGAGTGATTTTGAGGCTTTTCTAGTTTTGCTAAAGGGGTCACTCCCGGTGAAGGGATCGTCGGCCCTTTCCTCGTCGAATGAGGTGCGGGACATATCATATATATCACTGTGCAAAGCAAAACTCTAAAAAGCCGTCAAAAGTCAAACCGAGTATTGTAGCATCTGCCAGTTTCGCTAAAGAGGTCACTCCCGGTGAAGGGATCTCGGCTCTTTCCTCATCGAATAAGGTGCAGGGTATATCATATATACCGCTATGCAAAGCAAAACTGTAGCTACCCTTTTTATTTAAAATTTGATTCTACAACATCTTTCAGGTTTCTTTTCTTTCATTAATCACATTAATGAAGTCCCATCATTTAAGTCACCTAAACATCACAGATAAATACGACGTACACTTATGCCATCCGCATTCGCCTCGATGTCCCCTCGTGCACCGTTAGATTAGGTAACTAATGACAGAGCAGGGCAGGGCTAGTGCGGGTGCAAAACATAAGTAACGCCTATATAATATATCATATATACTATATACTGAATCCATCAGAACATATTAAATGATCACATAACAGATATCGCAGCAGAAACATAGATATAATGTGGGATATACTAGGACGTCCGTATTTAGTACTTAGCCAAAATAGAAAATACGGATTCCACAGTCGCGATGAATAGCCAAGCCCACACCCTGGACCCCTACGAGAGCGGCAAGCGACCCTACCAATTCTGGAGTTTAGGAGACCCGGTCTCGACTCCTCGAGATGGCCTCCCACTTAACCCCAGAACCCGATCACCCATGCTCCCCTCCTTGGGTCCATCCTAATGCGGAAAAGTAAATAATATACAACACTGGTGGCATCAACCTCAACCCGGAAGTGCCCCAAATAAAAGAATATTACATTACAATTGAATTTACATGAATGAAAATATAAAACTCTCATCTCACATAAAAAAAACCCGGCTATTCAATTGCGACAATCCTGCACATCATATCTCAGCAACACATAATATCTCATATCATCAACGTAAGTAAGTATGCATACACCGATTGTCGATGGCGTATAGCAACGACAATCGGTAAATACATACTACACTTACGGTCACAGAAAAGAAAGTGTAAAACTGCAATATTTGGAATCCACATTCTCTTTAGACATCGTAAATGCGAAGTATCACATACCTCGTATTTCATGTCTTATAATATGAATTCCACACATTGCATCACATTCCAGATAATTAGACAGTATTAAAGTTTTCGAACGAATGATCAAATACCCAAGATTCGCTAAAGCTCAACACTTGAGCGAAGTTCAAAAACTTGGAGTGTGACACAGTAGTAGCGGTCCAGCCGTAGAAGGGTCAAGCCAACGCCTCACATGTGGCACGCCGTACTACCCCAAACCCTAAGGTTCAAAGGGCAGTTCAAGACGGTCACATAATCGAGTTAAGGTTTGTTGTCTTCTAGAGGGACCACCACAAAACTTGCACGAACCTCCGAAGGATTTAAACCCCGAGAAAGTGAGCAAATGATACTCGTTCAAACACTTCACTACTTTCTAATTTACCCGAAAAAGAAACATAACAAAATTAAATACTCCGATCGAATCGATGGTAACAAAATGAACCCCTAAATTCTCAACACTTGAGTCAGTTTAAAAATACCCATAAAATAAAACATTCAGACAAAAGAATTACAGTGCAAACAAACTGCAATGATCTCACTTTACGGCCGCGGTTCCGCGGCACAAGAAGGTTATTGCCGCGGAACCGCGGCGGTTCGTACAGATCAATAAAAAAATTTTGCGCCGTAATTCTTATAATTCCCTGCTTTATTTTTTAAGTATTTTTAATTGCCAAAAATCCCAGATTTTAGAAATTGTCCAGAGAGGGGTTGATTTTGTCGATATCGGGTTCAATCGGGGTTTTAACTTCGTCAAATTGTCGCCTAATGTTCTAGGTCGGCTCTGATACCACTGTTGGGTTAGCCTAGCACCTCATGAAGGGTTTGGAAGCATCACATGAACCAAAGGTGGAGTCTTTAGGGTGCTAAGTTAACAAACATCGGATCGTGCCTAGAAAATTAGGGTTTCTAAAAATTTCACATCAACATATGAAAGAATAGATGGGGTTTAGAGAGTACAACCTTTGTAGCTCCCTACGCTAGACTCCTCGGCTACTTGGGGTTTGAAAAAGCTTTGCTTGAACTCCTCGAGGTCACCGATGATCCACCCGGAGTCCGCTTTGTCCAAGCTTGCAACTTTATCCGATCAAGTGAACGAAATCAAGCTAACACTCCAAACAAGTGGGCTAGACTTGTGTAGAATGGTGTTGTGGTTCTCTTTCTCACTTCAAAATCCAATCTTGATAAGTATATTGCTCACTACAAAGAACTAGAGAGCAACATGAAAGAGGAAGAAGAAGATGATGGCAATATTTTTTTTTCAAGAGTGAAAAGGATAACTCTCTTTAAGAAAAATGAAAATATATGTTTATATATTTTCTTGTTCTTATCTCCAACCATGGTTTAAACAATGAATTCATTATTTAACTTGAGTTAAAACACAAAAGGAAACTTTACCTAAGGTTAAAAGGTGGGTGAGAATGGTTAGGTCAAAAGAAGAGTGTAGAAACAAATCAATAATGAACCTTTTCTTTCCTTTTATGTTTTAGTATAAAAATAATAATAATCCATATTAAAACCATGGTGTGAGTCTTATATTGCCATCATATTCCATGTATAAGAAACCATGAAGGATGATGCATGTATGTATGTGTATATGTACATCCATATGTGCATGAATCAAAAAGAAGGCATACATGCATGCATACATCCAACTAACTCAAGAAAGGATTTCAAGTGAGAAACTAATGGTTAATTAATAAATCAACACTTGATTTATCAATCCGGTCATATCACATATGACCCCACCAAAAGTAAGCCGCCCGATCAATACACGGTATCCTATACGTTCATTTTAATCGGGTCCATGCGCATATCGCATACGCGCACCACAATGTTTCGCCTGGACTAGGAAACTCTATTATGGGACTCTGAGACTCGTCAATATGCCGGCAGTGGGTGATGATCATATCAAGCACCCCCAAGCCGCAAGCGGTCAGCTAAACGTAACGGCCACCCGGGTATTGCGCGATCAGAAGAGAACAAGCGAACCTGCTACAACTCCCGTCGAGCCAACCGGCAACACTTTCCGTACAGTCCGGTCTCCTCGTCTGATATGTCGCATATCAAGTCTAGGGGTGGTAAATGTCAGACCCCAATAACCGATAAGTCGTGCCGATATGAGGCTCATAACGGGTCGAGAAACTACTGGTAACACTTACCAGCAAATCTCTGAATCAGCCCTCGCCAGGGACTTCCCTGTTACGGCCAATCGAGCACAGCACAACATTAACCCCCAATACCGAGAGAGACGAAACCCCTCCTATCGCTCATTGCCTCCATGTGACTCAAGACTGTACCCAAAAACCACCGTTTTGCACGCCCTTATGGACGTGGTAAGGTGGAGATCAAAGCACAGTGGGAATCACACAAGACTCTATGACGATCTCGGGTCTACAGACTAACCTGCACAAGTGTCACATGAGAACTGCCATCTGACGTGAGGTATAATACCATCTGGGAGTTCTCGGCGAGTCCGTCCAGTGTACCCAGTCTCCACTGAGCACCCGTATACCTTCTCTGATGTCAAACACCAATGGATATGGGATCATCCATCGCCCATCTCATGGGTCGAGAAGCGTATACGTTAGTCTACCCTGGTATATCGATGCCCCGTCTCGATACACCTACGACTAGGGACCTTGAAGGATGTACTTATGGACTACCATGTCCCCACTAGTATGATCTGCATCATAGTCCAGGTAGTCAAGTACACATCCTAAGGGCTTTACCAACATGTAACTATAAGACAGTATAAAGAGACAAGTATACATGTTAAGATAAAGAGCAACCAGACAGCATACTATCATATCGAGCAAGAAAGTCATCTCTATATATGTCCAAGCATCCAATATAATATACATCATCTGTACAATACCGACCTCTAGAGGATCTCGTAGGTGTATTTTCTCCTTAGGAATCGTGAGGATTCCTAAGTGTGTTTTCTCTTATAAGTCGTAAGGATCCTATAAGAGAATTTTCGCTCTTATGAGTCGAGAGGACCCGTAAGCGGTTGTTTCTCTCTTTGTCGTAATTCGACTTTGGAGAGTAAGACCCGTGAATAGTATGCAAGAGACCATTTTAGACCGACTTGCAGGGTCCCAGTGCTTAGGAAACAAGTTTTTTAATCCCTTCTGCCTAAGGCTTTATCTTGCAAGTTGAGACGAATCGGGAAGTCCTCGCGAAGATACTAATTTCCTCACGAGTCGAGACGAATCGAGCAGCTCTCGTCAAGGACACTGATTTCCCTGAGTTGAAGTATTTTGCCGAGGACGCTGGTTTCCTTGGGGTTGAAACGAATCGGAGTATTCCTGCGGAGACACTGGTTTCTCTGCGGGCCGACGCGAATCAGCAAGCTCTCATCAAGGACGCTAGTTTCCCTGAATTGAGGTATTTGCCAAGGACACTGGTTTCCCTAGGGTTGAAACGAATCGATGTATTCCTGCAAAGACGCTAGTTTCTCTGCGGGTCGACGCGAATCAAGATGTTTGTAGGGATGCTGGGCGCGCTCACAGGGGTCTACGAGGCATCTACATGCCCGATTAAAATTTTAGCCGTGCCGAACAACCCAAAGCCGGATCTTTAAACTAGAGTTTATGCGAAAACAAGCATGTTAAACACTTTAACACAAAGTGAGAGGGATTACAACCTTTGTAGATCCGGTCCTTCACTTCAATAGCTCCATGTAGATGTCCCCTTCGCTGCGATCGTGAACTCCGAACTCTAGAGAAGCTCCACAAGAAGAACGAACATGCTTGCTTCGATGACTTCGAGGCCGAAGATGATTTACGTCGGGGAGACACTAACTCAAGCTATTCCTTCACCAGGTCATGAACTTTGTGAAGAGAACACACTCTACTACATGGCAAGTGGTAGAGGATGAAGAAGTAGGAGGTGGGCTCACTTTAGAATTGATTTTCTCACATTTTTCATCATAGCAAAATTAGAGCTTGAAAGCTTTTTCAAGGAGCTTGATGAAGAAGAAGAAGAAGGAATAATATCATCATATGAATTATGTCTACCTCAATAATGTAACCATGGGTGAGTTAAGCTATCATGCTTAACTCATGTCGAGAATTAACCAAGGTATGAGGTTAAGGGTTGGGTTAACTAATATCCTAAGGAATGACAAAAGAGTTGACTTTGTCAATGTTTCTTCAAGCTTCATGAAGCTTGATAACTTTGACCAAAGTCTCATCTCTTTTGTTATTTGTTAGGAAATAAGAAAACCCTAATTTAACCTTGATTTGGTCTATGTCTTATACACCCAACTTGTATGTATCATCAAGCATGATACAAACATGTACACTTGCATATATCACATATAAACAATGTGCACAATCTAGTGAAAAAATAAATCATAAGTGAGCTAATACTAGTTAATGTAATGTAATATATCAAATATATAATTATACATTAAATTATTAAATCAACTCTTGATTTAATAACCCGTCTATAACTGACTAATATTTTGTGTAACAACTTATCGAATCAACACTTGATCCGATAACCCGGGTATATCGCATACAACCGATCAATGTTACAAATCGCGAGAATAGAATACGGTATCTCATATCGTATCAATCTCGGTCCCGCACATATCACATATGTGCTCCTACTCCGTTTCGCTTGAGCCAGGAAACCTCTGTGTAGGACTCTAAAGACTCGTCAATACGCCGGCAGTAGGTGATGATCATATCAAACACCCACAAGCCGCAAGCGATCTGCTAAACGTAACGGCCATCTGGGTATTGAGCGATCAGAAGATCAACAAGCAAGCCTGTACATTCTCCTATGAATCCAATCAGTAACACTCCCGTACAGTTCGGTCTCGTCGTCTGATATGTTGCATATCTCGCCTAGGGGTGGTAAACGTCAGACCCCAGTAGCTCGATAAGTCATGTCGATATGAGGTCTAAAATAGTTCGAGAAACTATTGATAACACTTACCAATAAATCTCAGCAACCTTGGCCAGGGATTTCCGGTTATAGCCAATCGAACACAGCACAACATCAACTCCCTATACCGGGAGAGACGAATCCCCTCCTATCGCTCATTGCCTCCATGTGATTCGGGACTGTACCCAAAAGCCACCTTTTTGCACGCCCTCTTGGACGTGGTATGATGGAATTCAAAGCACAGTGAGAATCACACAAGACTCTATGATGATCTCGGGTCAACTGACAACTCTGTACCAGTGTCACCGGAGAACAGCCATCTGACGTGAGGTATATTACCATCTGGGAGTTCTCGGCGAGTCCGTCCAGTTACCGAGTCTGCACTGAGCACCCGTACACCATCCTTGATGTCAAACACCGATAGATATGGGATCATCCATCGCCCATCATATGGGTCAAGATGCGTATACGCTAGTCTACTCTGGTGTATCGATGCCCTGTCTTGATACACCCTCGACTAGGAACAATTATAGGATGTACTCGTCGACTACCGTGGCCCCACTAGTATGATCTCATCATAGTCCCAGTAGTCGAGTACATATCCTAAGGGCTTTATCAACATGTAACATAGAGACAATCAGAGTACATGTTAAGATAAAGTACAACCAGATAGCATACTATCATGTCGAGCAAGAAAGTCCTCCCTATATATGTCCAAGCATCCATTACAATATACATCGTATATACAGTAATGGCCTCTAGGGCATACATATAACTAACAATCTCCTACTTGCACTAGGGCCATCTGTCGTGGTATCACATACCCAACAATTAGCTGCGGTTGAAGTATCTCATACTCAACCATCCCATAAAAGTCTCTACTGGGAAAAAGGCCTTTGTGAGTGGATCCGTGCTGTTGTCCTCTGTGTCTACTCTCCCAACCTAGATCTCCCTGGAGATCAACCATCTCCATGATCAGGTGATACTGTCTAAGAATTATATCTGGATTTCTGATGGGACGGTAGTTCCTTAGCTAAAGCCACAACTCCATTGTCACACAATGGTAGGAACGAAGTTCATCTCATGAACTTATATCTATCCAGACTGCCTTTTTGGTAGTATCTTTGGTAGCGATGTATCTTGCCTTTAATCGTCTAGTAAGTCATGGTATCTAGCTTGGAACTCTTCCAACATACCGTCCCTCCACTGAGGGTAAAGACAATGCCTTCGACTGACATTCAGTCGTCCTTATCACCCTGGAACCTTTCCAGTGATTCTTCCCAGGATCGTTTGATACTATCTCACTACAACTAGTGAGAATCCTAACATCCAATTAAATCTATCTCATAGATCCAAAACCCAGGATTTAGGAGGTATCACTTTGATCCTATATGGGGAATCCTTGTGATAAGCGGAGATTGACCGAGCGTAGCATAGGAAACTCCTTCCCTATCAAGAGTATGCCATCCACGTACTCTACGAGGATCACCACCATACTCCCTACTACCTTTTTGTATATACAAGGTTCATCTACCATTTTGATGAAGTCAAACTCTTTGACTACCACATCAAAACAGACGTTCCAACTCCGCGATGCCTGTTTTATCACATAAAACATCTTGCATACGTTTCTGCTGCTCCCACTGTCTACGAAGCCCTCTGGCTGTGTACTTATAGACGCTCTCTTCCAAATCATCATTTAGAAAAGCAGTCATGACACCCAACCGCCAGATATCGTAGTCATGGTATGTAGCCGTGGCAAGTAGGATCTGGATGGACTTAAGCATAGCTTTGAAAGTCTCAACTTTTCCATGTACACCAAGTAATCTTCTCAAGATATACTTGCTCCTGATGGGGATTTAACCCTTCAGATAAAGCAACCAAAGTCCATACTTTGTTGGTGTATAAGGATTCCATCTCAGATCGCTAAGCATCCAGCCATTCTTACAGAGTCCCACTCGTGATGGCCAGCTCGAAACTAGTTGGGTCATCATCTCATGATGTAATCCTCGCTCCCCCTGTCATAGAGAAACCGAAGTATCTCTCTAGTGGGTGAAGAACCCTACTAGATCGACGGAGAGGCTGAGGTTCGTTGGAAACTGCTGAATCCTTTGGTTCTACTAAATCATCAGCTGCAGTTTGTATAGCTGGAACTACTTCCAGTTTTACAGAGTTGACCTTGCCTCGAGATTGTCCGGATTTTGCTTTTAGATATAGGCCGGACAACCCCAAATCTTAACAAACTTAAGATATGGGGTCTTCCCTTTCCATATCACATATGAAGTAGTAGGCAACTGATTTGATTTGAACCCTATTCAATAGGTATGCAGCTTCTCAAGCGCATAACTCCCAACAGGAAATAAGAAACTCAGTACTACTCATCATAGAGCACATCATATCACATAGGGTGCTATTGCTCCGCCCCGATATACCATCGTGCTATGGTGTATACGGAGGAGTAATGCTGAGAGAGAATCTCATTCTCCTTTAGAATAGTCCAGGAATTCCGTGCTCAAGTATTCTCCTCCCTGATCTCATCAAAGGACATAATACTTATACCCGTTTTTGGTTCTCTACTTCTAACTCATATTCATTGAATATCTCAAAAGTTTCGGACTTGTGTTTCAACAGGAACATATGTCTGAATCTTAAGAGATCATCAGTGAATCTAATGAAATACAAAGAACCGGTCTTGGCATGTGTAGACAGGGGACCTTCATACATCAGCATGTATCAATCCCAAGAGTTCACTAACTCTTTCTCTGTTTCCAAAAAACGGAGCTGTGGTCATCTTATCTCTGTGACATGACCGGCAAGTTTCACAAGATTTAAATTCAAACTAATTTAAATATGCATCTATGTGTAACTTCAGCTAGTCGGGTCGCATTGATATGACCTAGTCTACAATGCCTCAAGAAGGATTCGTTCATTTCTGAACTCTTCCTCTTGTGTGTGTTCTGTATACTAAGAACTGTATTTTGATTTAGAACGTCAATACTTTTAGATAACGTGCCTGAATCGATCAACTCTTGATATAGGAAATGTTCAAAACATTATCCAACAATACAAAATTATATCCTTTCTTTACTAATAAAGAGACTGATATGATGTTGTATATCAGGTTCGGTATCTATAACATTCGTTCAGAATCAATGTATTCTGGTAATACAGGGTGATAGTGACCAACAGACTTGGTTGCAACACTTGCACCGTTTTCTATCTCATGAAACTTATCACCCGTTCTCAGTTCTCTACCTATCAGTAGCCCATGTAACAGATTACATATGCGGGATCCTGATCCGGTATCTCATACCCAGGACGTAAAGGATACTGAGAAACAGTTCTCTGTAATGAACACACCCGAAGATGATGCATCAACATGCACTTTCTTCGTTTGGGCGGCACGGGAAATCTGGTATTCCCTAATTTCCTGCTCTGTCTTATAAAAATTATAAGTTGGAGCGGGACCAACGTTCCCCAGCTCAGTACAACAAGAGGGTTCGGTCAATATATCCGTATTATTATCTTGATTAAGGCGTGATATGGTCGCTACCTGGAGAGAGAGAGAAGAAAACACTCAGCGTATGCTCTTGTAAGATTAGATTGGTTATCTAATATATCTAATCAGGATGTCTCCCACTGTTTTAATCAAATCTTCCTTCAAACCCTAAAAGGAAAGACTAGCCGGGATTAATTACACTCTATAAGTTCGCCAATCTTTCAGCCAGGCCAGTGTCGGTAGTTTGAGGGAGGTTCCCCATGCTTTCGCACGGACCTAATTAAAGTAAACCTCGTTTTTCCAGGGGCGTAACCCCGTTAACACCTTTCTAGACACCTACTTGATCGGCTAATTGTAATGTGTAAAACTCTCCCAGAAGTAACTCTTACTCGCAGCGGGTATCGGGATCCAACTATCTCATAGAAGGTATGCAATCTCATTGCAAATTTCAACACTTGAAATTCCCAATAATATTTTTCCCCAAGCCTCCTATGACCTTGACAAAGGCCAACAAACCATAGGCTGCTAGTCAAGTTCAACCCATCATTTCTTGATTGAATTAAACCCACCCGCACGGCCCTTGAAAAAGGCCAACAAGGTCGCACGACTACCTTAATCCAATCTGCATCATATGCATAAGCAGATAAGTACTATTTAACTACCGCACACTACGCCTTGACAAAGGCCAACAAACGCAGCACGAATACTAAACAGTTCTTATCTGAAATGACGGAGGGCTATGACAGGATTTTAAGAAAACCCTTTGCATAATGAACTTGATATCGTTGTAGAATCGAGTGATTTTAAATGGAGTGTTTTTTAGGCTTTTCTAGTTTTGCTAAAGGGGTCACTCCCGGTGAAGCGATCGTCAGCCCTTTCCTCATCGAATAAGGTGCAAGATATTTCACAAATATCACTATGCAAAGAAAAAACTATAGAAGCAATCAAAAGACAGACCGAGTTTGTAGCATCTGCTAGTTTCACTAAAGAGGTCACTCCCGGTGAAGGGATCTCGGCTCTTTCCTTATCGAATAAGGTGCTGGATGTTCTACAAGGAACACCGCTATACAAAGCAAGAACTAGAGCTACCAGTTTTTAAACAAGTTTCTACAACATCTTTAGGTTTCCTTTATTTCATTAATCTTATTAATGAAGTCCCATTTTAATATGCTTCACAAGCATCAGATATGAAACGAGATCAACAATATATAATATATATCTCATATATATAATATAAACATTCGTCTCAGGCAGTAATATGATCTCATCACAGAACATTGCAGCAGAAGAACATATATGAAATATTGAATATACTAGGACGTCCGTATTTTAATACGAGCCTGTATAAAACACGGATTCCACAGTCGCGATGAATAGCCAAACCCACATCCCTAGACCCCTACGAGAGCGGCAAGCAACACTGCCAATTCTAAGGTTAGGAGACCCGGTCTCGACTCCTCAAGATGGTCTCCTACTAGACCCCAGAACCCGGTTACTTGTGCTCCCCGCCTTGGGTCTACCTAATGCAGAAAAGTAAATAATATACAATGGTGACATCATCCTCAGCCCGGAAGTGCCCCAATAAAAGAATATTACATACATATGAATTTTACATGAATGAAAAAGAACCCGGCTATTCAGAAACGCGGCGATCCAATATAACATATCATAGCAACACATAATATCTCATATCATCAACGTAAGCAAATATGCGTATCTCGATTGTCGTTGATGTATAGCAACGAAGTCGGCGATACACCACATACTACGCTTACGGTCACAGAAAAGAAAGTGTAAAACTACAACAGTTGGAATCCGCAACCTTTTTAGACATCGCATGCCTAACCAAATGAATTCCTTAGACATCTCATGCCTAACAATTATAAACCCCGCATTTTAGTCTCATTATCGAAAACACTTTTCAATATCAAGTCGGAAATTCAACAAGATTCCCGACATCCTGATCAAATGCTCGTCGCAAACTTTAGTAAACGGCCGCACCCCCGATGCCGTCGACGAAGTGCACTAAGGCGGAACACCGCTGCCGCAAGCACCCGAACGGATGCTTTTGGCGACGGGGTTCTCCTACAGTCACTTGGTCGGGGCCTTGGGGCGTGGCTGTCTATTAAGTTTACCCGGCGAGTATCCGCGTACGCTACGTGATTGCGACGGACTTTTGATCACATCAAAATTCCGTGGCAACCGATCATCTGAGACTAAACTGCTGTGTTTATAACATTCAAATTAGTTATCTTATAACTACATGTGGATTTCAAATATTGTATCATATTCCAGATAAATAGACAGTGTTAAACATTCCGATCGAATAATCAAACACCCAAGTTTTCCAAAATAGCTCAACACTTGAAATAACATCCATTTCATGCCACAGTACCAACGGTCCAGCCGTAGAAAGGTCAAGCCAACGCCTCACATGTGGCACGCCATACTCCTCCAAACCCTAAGGTTCAAAAGGCAGTTCAAGACGGTCACATAATCGAGTTAAGGTTTGTTGTCTTCTAGAGGGTCCATCGTGTTACTTGCACGACTTAGAACGTTCTTAAGCTTCGGAAAAATCCAACACTTGGAAATTTTCCAGCAGGAGAAAAAGTGAGTTATTGATATCCGGTCGAACTTTTTAACAGTTTCTAAAAATTACCCGGACAAAACTAAACGAAATTAAATTATCCGATCGAATCAACGAGTCCCCAATACAACCCAAGAAAACTCAACACTTGAGTGGAATTAAAAAATTCCCAGAAAAAAATGATAAGAAAGGAACTAAGAATAAATATATGAAGTTCCAGGGACTAATTCACAATTTTGGCCGCGGAACCGCCGACAAACCCTTGGTTTCGCCGCGGTCCTGCGGTCAAATAAGCGCATTACAGGTCCGTACTTCACAGTAATTCTTAGTTTTTCCTGCTTAATTTTTTGAGCATTTTTAATTCATAAAAAATCACATTTTTGAAAAATATCCAGAGAGGGGTTCAAATTAGGGTTTCGGTGTTCGATCGGACTTTAAACTTCGTCTAGACTTCGCCTAAAGCTCTAGCTTGGCTCTGATACCACTGTAGGGATGCTGGGCATGCTCACAAGGGTTTACGAGGCATCTACCATGCCCGATTAAAATTTTAGCCGTGCCGAACAACCCAAAGCCGGATCTTTAAACTAGAGTTTATGCGAAAACAAGCATGTTAAACACTTTAACACTAAGTGAGAGCGATTACAACCTCTGTAGATCCGGTCCTTCACTTCAATAGCTCCGTGTAGATGTCCCCTTCGCTGCGATCGTGAACTCCGAACTCTAGAGAAGCTCCACAAGAAGAACGAACATGCTTGCTTCGATGACTTCGAGGCCGAAGATGATCTACGTCGGGGAGACACTAACTCAAGCTATTCCTTCACTAGGTCATGAACTTTGTGAAGAGAACTCACTCTACTACATGGCAAGTGGTAGAGGATGAAGAAGTAGGAGGTGGGCTCACTTTAGAATTGATTTTCTCACATTTTTCCTCATAGCACCATTAGAGCTTGAAAGCTTTTTCAAGGAGCTTGATGAAGAAGAAGAAGAAGGAATAATATCATCATATGAATTATGTCCACCTCAATAATGTAACCATGGGTGAGTTAAGCTATCATGCTTAACTCATGTAGAGAATTAACCAAGGTATGAGGTTAAGGGTTGGGTTAACTAATATCCTAAGGAATGACAAAAATGTTGACTTTGTCAATATTTCTTCAAGCTTCATGAAGCTTGATAACTTTGACCAAAGTCTCATCTCTTTTGTCATTTGTTAGGAAATAAGTAAACCCTAATTTAACCTTGATTTGGTCTAAGTCTTATACACCCAACTTGTATGTATCATCAAGCATGATACAAACATGTACACTTGCATATATCACATATAAACAATGTGCACAATCTAGTGAGAAAATAAATCATAAGTGAGCTAATACTAGTTAATGTAATGTAATATATCAAATATATAATTATACATTAAATTATTAAATCAACTCTTGATTTAATAACCCGGCTATAACAGACTAATATTTTGTGTAACAACTTATCGAATCAACACTTGATCCGATAACCCGGTTATATCGCATACAACCGATCAATGTTACAAATCGTGAGAATAGAATATGGTATCTTATATCGTATCAATCTCGGTCCCGCACATATCATATATGTGCTCCTACTTCGTTTCGCTTGAGCCAAGAAACCCCTGTGTAGGACTCTAAAGACTCGTCAATACACCGGCAGTAGGTGATGATCATATCAAACACCCACAAACCGCAAGCGGTCTGCTAAACGTAACGGCCACACGGGTATTGAGCGATCAGAAGATCAACAAGCAAGACTGTACATTCTCCTGTGAATCCAATCAGTAACACTCCCGTACAGTTCGGTCTCGTCGTCTGATATGTTGCATATCTCGCCTAGGGGTGGTAAACGTCAGACCCCAGTAGCTCGATAAGTCATGTCGATATGAGCTCTATAATAGTTCGAGAAACTACTGATAACATTTACCAGTAAATCTCAGCAATCCTGGTCAGGGATTTCCGGTTATAGCCAATCGAACACAGCACAACATCAACTCCCTATA
Organism: Agapanthus africanus; assembly: GCA_030015575.1. NCBI lineage: Eukaryota > Viridiplantae > Streptophyta > Magnoliopsida > Asparagales > Amaryllidaceae > Agapanthus > Agapanthus africanus. The sequence goes on from CM057343.1 coordinate 398,079,620, forward strand.
CCGGGAGAGACAAATCCCCTCCTATCGCTCATTGCCTCCATGTGATTCGGGACTGTACCCAAAAGCCACCTTTTTGCACGCCCTCTTGGACGTGGTATGATGGAAATCAAAGCACAGTGGGAATCATACAAGACTCTATGACGATCTCGGGTCAACGGACTACTCTGTACCAGTGTCACCGGAGAACTGCCATCTGACGTGAGGTATATTACCATCTGGGAGTTCTCGGCGAGTCCGTCCAGTGTAGCCAGTCTCCACTGAGCACCCGTACACCATCCTTGATGTCAAACACCGATGGATATGGGATCATCCATCGCCCATCATATGGGTCAAGATGCGTATATGCTAGTCTACTCTGGTGTATCGATGCCCTGTCTCGATACACCCTCGACTAGGAACAGTTATAGGATGTACTCGTCGACTACCGTGGCCCAACTAGTATGATCTCATCATAGTCCTAGTAGTCGAGTACATATCCTAAGGGCTTTATCAACATGTAACATAGAGACAATCAGAGTACATATTAAGATAAAGTACAACCAGATAGCATACTATCATGTCGAGCAAGAAAGTCCTCCCTATATATGTCCAAGCATCCATTACAATATACATCGTATGTACAGTAATGGCCTCTAGGGCATACATATAACTAACAATGTTCTCGTCAAGGACACTGGTTTCCCTGAGTCGAAGTCTTTTGCCAAAGATACTGGTTTTCTCGGGGTTGAAACGAATCGGAGTATTCCTGCAGAGACACTGGTTTCTCTGCGGGCCGACGCGAATCTGGAAGCTCTCATTAAGGACGCTAGTTTCCCTGAATTGAGGTATTTGCCAAGGACACTGGTTTCCCTGGGGTTGAAACAAATCGATGTATTCCTGCAAAGACGCTAGTTTCTCTGCGGGTCGACGTGAATCAAGATGTTCTCGTCAAGGACACTTGTTTCCCTGAGTCGAAGTATTTTGCCGAAAACACTGGTTTCCTCGGGGTTGAAACGAATCAGAGTATTCCTGCAGAGACACTGGTTTCTCTGCGGGCCGACGTGAATCAGGAAGCTCTCATCAAGGATGCTAGTTTCCATGAATTGAGGTATTTGCAAAGGACACTGGTTTCCCTGGGGTTGAAACGAATCGATGTATTCCTGCAAAGACGCTAGTTTCTCTGCGGGTCGACGCGAATCAAGATGTTCTCGTCAAGGACACTGGTTTCCCTGAGTCGACGTATTTTGCCGAGGACACTAGTTTCCTCGGGGTTGAAATGAATCGGAGTATTCCTGCGGAGACACTGGTTTCTCTGCGGGTCGACGCGAATCAGAAAGCTCTCATCCAAGACGCTAGTTTCCCTGAATTGAGGTATTTGCCAAGGACACTGGTTTCCTTGGGGTTGAAACGAATCGATGTATTCCTGCAAAGACACTAGTTTCTCTGCGGGTCGACGCAAATCAAGATGTTCTCGTCAAGGACACTGGTTTCCCTGAGTCGAAGTATTTTGCCGAAGACACTGGTTTCCTCGGGGTTGAAACGAATCGGAGTATTCCTGCGGAGACACTGGTTTCTCTGCAGGCCGACGCGAATCAGGAAGCTCTCATCAAGGACACTAGTTTCCCTGAATTGAGGTATTTGCCAAGGACACTGGTTTCCCTAGGATTGAAACGAATCGATATATTCCTGCAAAGACGCTAGTTTCTCTGCGGGTCGACGCGATTCAAGATGTCCTCGTCAAGGACACTGGTTTCCCTGAGTCAAAGTATTTTGCGGAGGACACCGGTTTCCTTGGGGTTGAAACGAATCGGAGTATTCCTGCGGAGACACTGGTTTCTCTGTGGGCCGACGCGAATCAGGAAGCTCTCATCAAGGATGCTAGTTTCCCTGAATTGAGGTATTTACCAAGGACACTGATTTCCCTGGGGTTGAAACGAATCGATGTATTCCTGCAAAGATGCTAGTTTCTCTGCGGGTCGACGCGAATCAAGAAGCTCTCATCCAGGACGCTAGTTTCCCTGAATTGAGGTATTTCCCAAGGACACTGGTTTCCCTGGGGTTAAAACGAATCGATGTATTCCTGCAAAGACGCTAGTTTCTCTGCGGGTCGACGCGAATCAAGATGTTCTCGTCAAGGACACTGGTTTCCCTGAGTCAAAGTATTTTGCCGAAGACACTGGTTTCCTCGGGGTTGAAACGAATCGGAGTATTCCTGTGGAGACACTGATTTTTCTGCGGGCTGACGCGAATCAGGAAGCTCTCATCAAGGACGCTAGTTTCTTTGAATTAAGGTATTTGCCAAGGACACTGGTTTCCCTGGGGTTTGAAATGATCTCTGGTGGTCTCTCAGGTTTTGCATGAGTTACCATGAAAACCATGAAGCTAGGAATTTGATCTTCGCTTCGTTTGCTGGCACTGCGTCTGCTGCATCAAGACGAATGTCGCGGTCGTCTCTAGGCTGTTGGTGAACCATCGAGATTTGGCTTTGCTTTCTGGCAAAGCCTGTTGGGAAGGTATGGTTCCCTCTTTGTTTGTGCCTTGGATTGTATACAGGGATCGATGTGATCTCAACTGTAGGGCAAAAGGTTTCATATATTTTTTTATTGTTTTATTTCCGCGATGCTCTATCATTTCAGCTTTTTGTATCGCGAAGATCGCGATTGCCCAATCATTTCGGCTATTTTTCGCGGTGCCCAATCATTTCGGCTGTTTATTTTATTTTTACTCGCTGCTTTTTATTGTGAGTTGCCCAATCATTTCGTCTATTTTGTCTGCATACGTTTTTACTTGCTGCTTTTTATTGCAAGTTGCCCCATCATTTCGGCTATTTCGTATGCATGTGCGGCCTACTGGCTTTTCGCCGTAAACCTAAAATTAGACACCGATTTCGGCATCAGTACCGCTAAAACTGGGATATTTCCAGGAGCGAATCATCATTTGCCTCTGTCGATGTCGAACAAAGGTGGCTTAGCGAACAGGGTTAAGGTCATGTCGACTAAGGCTTTTGACTTCATGAGCCGTAAGGGTCTCACAATGGTATTTCTCCCTACAAGTCGTGAGGATCTTGTAGGTGTATTTTCTCCTTAGGAATCATGAGGATTCCTAAGTGCATTTTCCTCCGTAAGTCGTAAGGATCCTACAAGAGAGTTTTCTCCTTGTAAGTCGAGAGAACTTACAAGGGTTGTTCACCATGCGGACATATCCCTAGTCATGGGTGGGACTTGGTTAGGGAAATGTTTATTCGCACCCGTGGATTGTATACAAGGGCCAGTATTGGACCACTTGTAGGGCAATATCCAAGGTTGGGGGGGGTTTGCTTAAGCACAGGTTTAGGTCTCTGTAACTTAAGACTTTCAAATCTTATGAGCCGTGAGGGTCCCATAAGAGAGTTCTCCTTACGAGTCGTGAGGATCTCGCAAGTGTACTTTCTCCTTAGGAATCGTGAGAATCCCTAAGTGTGTTGCTCCCTTGTGAGTCATAAATATCTCACGCGGGTAGTTTCTCCTTACAAGATCGAGAGGACCCTGCAAGTGTCTTTTAACGAGGTTGAGCCCTTTCGGGTTTTCACAAACACTCGCCCGTAGCCCTGCTGTTTTTACTCACGGAGCCCTTTCGGGTTTTCATCCATGCCCATTTTACTTATGGACATACCATTTTTTATTTTTATTCTTTTTATTCTTTTTTCTAATGAGTTTGCGCCCTTTCAGGTTTTCACAAGACTCGCCGGTAGCCCTGCTGTTTTTACTCACGGAGCCCTTTCTGGTTTTCATCCGTGCCCATTTTGCTTATGGACATACCGTTTTTTTTGTTTTTTTATACCACGTCAGCCTAGGGGTGCCGCGGGTTGGTAGCAGTTTAACGACATTTCGGTCATTTGCAACTTTTAGGACATTGCGGTCCATTATTAGTTTAAGGACGTTTTGGTCCACCGTCGCATATTTGAGGCGAATTTCTAGTTTACTGACTTTTCGGTCTATGGGGCTTTCCTTGTGAATGAGCATGATGCCCCCGGCGTGTCCACCTTTTTCGGAGCATGTGATTGTGGCGGGCTCACCTTCCAGTTTTCGGACAGCGCGAACTTGCCCTGTTGGTATTGGTCTTCAACCCAGTTTTTGAAGACGAAGCAATCTTCGATCGGGTGACTTACTGCTCGTTGGTAGGGGCAATAATTAGGATCGTTGACATCGCCTGGCTACAACGGACCTTTTGGACTCGGCCGATTGATGAGTCTGTTGCGCACTACCAGCTCAAACAGTTTCCTTTATTTATTCTGAGGAAATGAGTAAGGATGTCCCAGTCTCTCCTCGAGGGATGGGCGTGGACGCACGTTGTTTTGGCAAATAATCGGTCTAAGGCCACTCGATTGCTCTTGAGTGCTGGTGACAAAGGCCATTTTTCCTTTTCCTTTATCCTTTTTGTTCGCTCCGTTGTTTGCGGGTCCGAGATTCTCTCCGGGTATCGTGCAATTGCACGGCCGACTGTTCTCGCAACTCCTTAGTTCTTCAGAGACGGACTCCTTGAAGAGAGGGTTGAAGGCTATTTTTTCGTCGGGGTCGCTCCCAAAGGTGAGAACTCGTGATCCCCCGGGCTTGTCCCTATGACAATTGCCGGAAACTCTTTTATGCTCATCTGTCGCACTCTTCCGCTGTATACGAGCTTCACGCTTTGTCTTGTTGACGTATTGCCTGTGGGCGACATACCCTTGCCACCAACACTTAAAGGAGTCGCAGTCTTCAGTAGGATGTGCGATCTTCTGATGATATAAGCAGTAATTAGGATGCATCTCTGCTCCACCGAGCGTGTTTTCTTCGGAGGATGGTAGCTTCATTCCCATTGATATGGCCTTAGCAAACATTTTCCTCGTCTTGAATTTGTTTTTATCCGCAGCGGATGTCTTTTGATTTGACGGGAGTGCCTCGGCTCTTTCTTCTAATCGCCGGCGTTTAGCTCCTTCCAGTATGGCCATCTCACGCTCTTGATTGGCTTTAACTTCCAAACGAATCTCATTCAGGAAGGTATCGATCATCTCATCTAATGGCCACCAAAGTTCCGGTTTAGAATTCGCCATTGTTTTCTCTGCGCAAGGAGCCTCTTTATCGTCTATTAATGAGTGAGAGATCACGTGACAAGTTGCCCTCGGTGCGTCCGTCTTCTTTGGAATGTGCGGCTGTAGTGGGTTTACCTTCCACTTTTCAGACAGCGCAAACTTGCCTTGTAGGTATTGGTCTTCAATCCAGTTTTTGAAGACGTAGCAATCCTCAATCGGATGACCCAACACTCGGTGGTAGGGACAGTAACTGGGATCATTGACACCGTTTGGCTGCAACGGGCGTCTTGGATCTGGCAAATTGATGAGCCTGTTGCGCAGTGCCAGCTCGAACAATCTTCTCGTTTTATCTTGAGGAAACGAGTAAGGACATCCTAGCCTCTCCTCGAGGGATAGGTGTGGACGCATATTGTTTTGACGAACAACCGGATTCAAGTTGTTCGGCTGTTGTTGAGCATTGGCGACGACGATTGCTTTACCTTTCCCCTTCTCATTTTGAGAGTCCGGCTTTGGAGGGGGAGGTCTATGGCCCATCTGATCCATTTGGGCCAGTTTGTCGATCAGGGCCTGGAACGTGGTTGGCTTGAAGAACATCATGAACTGTGAAATAGTTGCATGAGGATCTAAGGTGCCCACGAACAAGCCCACTGCCGGCGCTTCTTCAATGCGTTGTTCGCATTTCGACCATAGGTTTCTCCACCGTATCGCGTATTGGACCCACGTCTCACCCGGCTTCACCCTGGCATTGATCAATGCTGTTATCGGGGTGCGTTCACTGGCACTTGCGAAGCGCTGGGTAAACAACAACTCCATTTCAGCAAATGTCTTAATAGAGTCGTTTGGGAGCTCGGAGTACCACTCGAATGCTGTCTCCGATAAGCTACCGACGAACTGGCGAAGCAACAATTTATCATCACCGCCGGTATTGCCAAAAAGAGCCCTGAACTGGGCCACATGTTGATGGGGGTTGCCAGTCCCCTTGTGTAGGGTTCCTAGGCACACCCATGAGGTCTCACAAGGCATCAACCATGCCAAAATCAATTTTTTCTTGTGCCGAGAAACCCAAATGCTAGATCGATAACTAGAGGTAAAGGCGAAACATGCAAGTTAACTAAAAGGAAAGTGACTACAACCTATGTTGATCCGGTCCTCCACTTCCTTAACTCCGTGATGATGTCCCTCCGCTGCGATCATCGGATCCCGGACTCTAGCGATGGTTTCGTCGAAGAAATGATCGGGCTAGGTCGTCGACTTCGATGCCGAAGATGATCTACGTTGAGGCAACTCAAGATCAAGCTCCAACTTCACCAAGTCATGAAACTTGTGAAGAAAACACCCTATACTAATTGGCAAGTGGTAGAAGATGAAGAAATAGGAAGTGGGTTCACTTTGGATTTGGATTTCTCACTTGGAATCATCACTTGACATTTTTCAAGAGAGCTTTTCTTTTTCTTCACTTGAAGAAGAAGATGAAGAAGAAGAAAAAGAATCAAATTATTCTCAAAAAGAAAAATGAAGTGATATCTATAATAATGCAACCATGGGTGAGCCAAACAAGTGTAGAGACTAAACTAGGGTTAGGTATAATGGTTAGGTTTAGGATGAAAACAAAAATGGTAGACTTTCAAAGATGCTTTGAAGCTTCAAGAAGCTTCAAGCAAAGAAAGAAAAGAAAGCCACCATTTCATCTTTTCCAAAATGAATAAATAAATAAATAAATAATCCAAACCCTAACCATTAACCTAATCATAGTTTAAAGCAAACATACACCCAAGTTTGCATGTATCATCAAACATGATACAATCTAGTGCACAAAAATATATCACATATACTACATGTGCACATCAAGTGAGAAAATCCATCATAAGTGAACAAATACTAGTTAATGTAAAGTGATATATCAAATATATAATTATACATTAAATCATTAAATCAACACTTGATTTAACGATCCGGTCATATCACATATGACCGACTAATATCCAATGTATCGACTTATCGAATCAATCCTCGATTTGATAACTAGGTTATATCGCATACAACCAATCGATACATTCATCGTGAGAATAGAATACGGTATCACATACACGCAATATTCTCGGTCCCGCATATATGTCATATGCGCTCCTATTTCGTTTCGCTTGAGCCAGGAAACCTCTGTGTAGGACTCTAAAGACTCGTCAATACTCCGGCAGTAGGTGATGATCATATCAAACACCCACAATCCGCAAGCGGTCTGCTAAACGTAACGGCCACCCGGGTATTGAGCGATCAGAAGATCAACGAGCAAGCCCGCTCACACTCTTGTGAATCCAACCAGTAACACTTACTGTACAGTCCGGTCTGATCGTCTGATATGTCGCATATCTTGCCTAGGGGTGGTGAACGTCAGACCCCAATAGCTCGATAAGTCGTGTCGATATGAGGTCTATAACGGTTCGAGAAACTACTGGTAACACTTACCAGTAAATCTCAGCAACCCTGGCCAGGGATTTCCGATTATAGCCAATCGAACACAGCGCAACATCAACTCCCTATACCGGGAGAGACGAATCCCCTCCTATCGCTCATTGCCTCCATGTGATTCGGGACTGTACCCAAAAACCACCGTTTTGCATGCCCTCTTGGACGTGGTAAGGTGGAAATCAAAGCACAGTGGGAATCACACAAGACTCTATGACGATCTCGGGTCTACAGACTAACCTGTACCAGTGTCACCAGAGAACTGCCATCTGACGTAAGGTATAATACCAACTGGGAGTTCTCGGCGAGTCCGTCCAGTGTACCCAGTCTCCACTGAGCACCCGTATATCATTTCTGATGTCAAACACTAATGGATATGGGATCATTCATCGCCCATCTGTATACGCTAGTCTACACTGGTATATCGATGCCCTGTCTCGATACACCCACGACTAGGGACCTTGAAGGATGTACTTATGGACTACCATGTCCCCACTAGTATGATCCGCATCATAGTCCAGGTAGTCAAGTAAACATCCTAAGGGCTTTACCAACATGTAACAGAGAGACAGTCAGTGTACACGTTAAGGTAAAGAGCAACCAGATAGCATACTATCATGTCGAACAAGAAAGTCCTCCCTATATATGTCCAAGCATCCACTACAATATACATCCTATGTATAGTAATGGACTCTAGGGCATACATATAACTAACAATCTCCCACTTGCACTAGGGCCATCTGATAGCAGTGGTTGTAGTATCTCATACTCAACCATCCCATAAAAGTCTCTCTCTGGGATAAGGCCTTTGTGAGTGGATCCGCCGTGTTGTCCTCTGAGTCTACTCTCCTAACCTCGATCCCTTGGAGATCAACCATCTCCATGATCAGGTGACACTGCCTCAGAATATGTCTGGATCACTAATGGGACGGACGTTCCTAGGCATAAGCCACAACTCCATTGACTCACAATGGTAGGAACGAAGTTCATCTCATGAGCTAATATACCCCCAGACTTCCTCTTTGGTAGCATCTTAAGTAGCGATGTATCCAGCCTTTATCGTCTAGTTTGCCATGGTATCTAGCTTGGAACTCTTCCAACATACCGTCCCTTTACTGAGGGTAAAGACAATGCCTGTGACTGACTTTCAGTCGTCCTTATCACTCTGGAACCTTTCCAGTGATTCTCCCTAGGATCAACTGATACCATCTCACTACAACTAGTGAGTATCCTAACATCCAATTAGATCTATCTCATAGATCCAAAACCCAGGATTTAGGAGGTATCACTTTGATCCTATATGGAGAATCATTGTGATAAGCGGAGATTGACCGAGCGTAGCATAGGAAACTCCTTCCCTATCAAGAGTATGTCATCCATGTACTCTACGAGGATCACCACCATACTCCCTACTATCTTTTTGTATATACGAGGTTCATCTACCATTTTGATGAAGTCAAACTCTTTGACTACCACATCAAAACAGACATTCCAACTCCGCGATGCCTGCTTTATCCTATAAAGCATCTTGTACATGTTTCCGCTGCTCCCACTATTTACGAAGCCCTCTGACTGTGTACTTATAGACTCTCTCTTCTAAAATATCATTTAGAAGACAGTCATGACACCCAACCGCCAGATATCGTAGTCATGGTATGTAGCCGTGGCAAGTAGGATCCGGATGGACTTAAGCATAGCCACTGGAAAAGGTTTCATCATTATTCACGCCTGGTTGATGAAGAAAACCTTTAACAAGTCTAGCTTTGAAAGTCTCAACTTTTCCATCTACACCAAGTAATCTTCTCAAGATATACTTGCTCCTGATGGGGATTTAATCCTTCAGATATAGCAACCAAAGTCCATACTTTGTTGGTGTACATGGATTCCATCTCAGATCTCTAAGCATCCAGCCATTCTTACAGAGTCCCTACTCTCGATGGCCTGCTCGAAACTAGTTGGGTCATCATCTCATGATGCAATCCTCGCTCCTACTGTCATCGAGAAACCAAAGTATCTCTCAGGTGGGTGAGGAACCCTACTAGATCGGCGGAGAGGCTGAGGTTCGTTGGTAACTATTGAATCATTTGGTTCTACCAAATCATTAGCTGCAGTTTGTATAGCTGAAACACTTCCAGTTCTACATAACTGACCTTGCCTCGAGCTTGTCCGGATTTTGCTTTTAGACATAGACCAGACAACCCCAAATCTTAACCAACTTAAGATATGGGCTCTTTCCTTTCCATATCACATATGAAGTGGTAGGCATCTGATTTGATTGAAACCCTATTCAATAGGCATGCAACATCTCAAGTGCACAACTCTCTAAAAGGAAATAGGAAACTCAATAGTACTCATCATAGAGCACACCATATCATATAGGGTGCTATTGCTCCGCCCCGATATACCATCGTGCTATAGTGTATTCGGAGGAATAATGCTGAGAGAGGATCTCATTCTCCTTTAGAATAGTCCAAGAATTACATGCACAAGTATTCTCCTCCCTGATCACATCAAAGGACATAATACTTATACCCGTATTGGTTCTCTACTTCTAACTTATATTATGTGAATATCTCAAAAGGTTCGGACTTGTGTTTCAATAGGAACATATGACTGAATCTTGAGAGATCATCAGAGAATTTAATGAAGTACAAAGAACCGGTCTTGGCATGTGTAGACAGGGGACCTACATACATCAACATGTATCATCCCAAGAGTTCACTAACTCTTTCTCTGTTTCCAGTAAACAGAGCTGTGGTCATCTTATCTCTGTGACATGACTGGCAAGTTTCACAAGATGTAAATTCAAACTGATTTAAATATGCATCTATGTGCAACTTAGCTAGTCGGGTCGCATTGATATGACCTAGTCTACAATACCTCAAGAAGGATCCGTTCATTTCTGAACTCTTCCACTCTTGTGTGTTCCGTATACTAAGAACTGTAGTTTGATTTAGAACATCAATGCTTTTAGATAACGTGCCTGAACCGATCAACTTTTGATATAGGAAATGTTCAAAACATTATCTAACAATACAAAATTTTATCATTTCTTTACTAATAAAGAGACTGATATGATTTTGTATATCAGGTTCGGTATCTAATAACATTTGTTCAGAATCAATGTATTGGTAATACAGGGTGACAGTGACCAACAGACTTGGCTGCAACACTTGCACCATTTTCTGTCTTATGAAACTTATCATCCGTTCTCAGTTCTTTACCTTATCTGTAGCCCATGTAAAAGATTATATATGCGGGATCCTGATCCGGTATCACATACTCAGGACGTAAAGGATACTGAGAAACAGTTCTATGTAACGAACACACCCGAAGATGATGCATCAGTATGCACTCTCTTCGTTTGGGCGGCACGAGAAATCTGGTATTCCTCAATTTCCTTCTCTGTCTTATAACAATTAAAAGTTGGAGCGGGACCAACGTTCCCCAGCTCAGTATAACAAGCGGTTTCGGTCAATATATCCGTATTATTATCTTGATTAAGGCGTGATATGGTCGCTGCCTGGAGAGAGAGAGAAGAAAACACTCAGCGTGCGCTTTTGCAAGAATAGATTGGTTATTATTTTATCTAATCAGGATGGCTCCCACTGTTTTTATCAAATCTTCCTTCAAACCCTATAAGGAAAGACTAGCCGGGATTAATTACACGCTACAAGTTCGCCAATCTTTCAGCCAGGCCAATGTCGGTACTTTGAGAGAGGTCCCCCGTGCTTTCGCACGAACCTAATGTTAGTTATGTATATGCCCTAGAGGCCATTGTTGTACATATGATGTATATTATAATGGATGCTTGGTTATATATAGAGATGACTTTCTTGCTCGTCATGATAGTATGCTATTCGGTTTCACTTTATCTTAACATGTTGACTTGTATTGGTTTACTGTTTTACTCTCACATGTTGATAAAGCCCTTAGGATCTGTACTCGACTACTGGGACTATGATGAGATCATACTAGTGGGGCCGCGGTAGTCGATGAGTACATCCTATAACTGTTCCTAGTCGAGGGTATATCGAGACAGGGCATCGATACACCAGAGTAGACTAGCGTCTACGCATCTTGACCCATATGATGGGCGATGGATGATCCCATATCCATCGGTGTTGGACATCAAGGATGGTATACGGGTGCTCAGTAAAGACTGGGTACACTGGACGGACTCGCCGAGAACTCCCAGATGGTGCTATACCACACGTCAGATGGCAGTTCTCCGGTGACACTGGTACAGGGTAGTCTGTAGACCCGAGATCGTCATAGAGTCTTGTGTGATTCCCACTGTGCTTTGATTTCCACCTTACCACGTCCAAGAGGGCGTGCAAAACGGTGGCTTTTGGGTACAGTCCCGAATCACATGGAGGCAATGAGCGATAGGAGGGGATTCGTCTCTCCCGGTATAGGGAGTTGATGTTATGCTGTGTTCGATTGGCTATAACTGGAAGTCCCTGGCCAGGGCTGATATAGAGATTTACTGGTAAGTGTTACTAGTAGTTTCTCGACCCGTTATGAGCCATACATCGACACGACTTATCGGTTACTGGGGTCTGACGTATACCACCCCTAGACTTGATATGCGACATATCAGACGAACAGACCGGACTGTACGGGAGTGTTACTGATCAGATTCACAGGAGAACGCACAGGCTAGCTTGTTGATCTTCTGATCGCTCAATACCTGGGTGGCTGTTACGTTTAGCTGACCGCTTGCAGCTTGTGGGTGTTTGATATGATCATCACCTGCTACCGGCATATTGACGATTCTTTAGAGTCCTACACAGAGGTTTCTTGGCTCAGGCGAAACGGAGTAGTGGCACATATGTGATATGCGTAGGATCGTGAATAATGCGATATGGGATACCGTATTATATTCTCGCGATATATGGATATGAACCGGGTCATCGGATCAAGTGTTGATTCGATGAATCGGTACATGATATATTAGTCGGTTATATTCGATATAGCCGGATCGTCGGATCAAGTGTTGATTCGATGATTTAATGTATAATAATATATATGATATATTATTACATTATCTAATATTGGCTCACTTTATTATTTCATTTTCTCAGTGGATGATACATTGATATATATGCGATATATGTTAATTGTATTATTTTCTTTTGTTGCAAATATATGATATATATGTGATATATATTATTGTGACATGATATGATTAATTGTTAAACATGTTTAAGGATGATTAATTGAGGTTAGGGTTTGATTTGGGTTAGTAGCTTCATGCACATTCTAGAAGCTTTATTCTTTTGTCATGTTTAAGATATTTGTTGATGACACATTCTTAACTCAACCAAACCCTAACCCTAGTTTATTCTCTACTCATTTTTAGCCACTCATCCTTGACCATGGTTAATAATTCAATCATATGGTTTATATTCTATTCATCACAAAAAGATTTATCTAAGGAATATATTTTCCATTAGCTTCTTCTTCTCTCTTGATAAGCTCTCTTGAAAATCCTAAAGTGATGATAAAAATTGAGAAAATGATTTAAAAAGAAAGCAAAATCACTACTCTCTCATCCTCATCTCATCTAGCCCATGGGATTAGTGTGTTCTACTCTTTTGAGTGAGAAAGCTTGAGTCGAAGCAACTTCAAGGTAGATCATCGGAGATTTGGAATACTTCGAGCTAGCATGGATCGTTCGAGTCGTGGAGCCTCTCATGAGTCCGGGAGATCGTGGATCGCGGCAAAGGGACTTCTACTCGGAGCTTGTGAAGTGAAGGAGCGGACTACAAAGGTTGTAATCCCTCACACTTAGATAAAAGTTATCTTAATGCATGTTAAACCCTAATAATCTAGCAAAGATCCCGGCTTTGGGTTGTTCGGCACGTCTAAAATTTAATCCGGGCATGTTTGATGCTTTTGAACCTTCACAAGAGTGCCTAGGAACCCTACACCTAATTAATGTAAACCTCGTTTTCCCAGAAGCGTAACCCCGTTGACACCTTTCTAGACACCTACTTAATCGGCTAATTGTAATGTGTAAAACTCTCCCAGGAGTAACAATTACTCGCAGTGGGTATCGGGATCCAACTATCTCATAGAAGGTATGCAATCTCATTGCAAATTTCAACACTTGAAATTCCCGATAATATTTTGCCCCAAACCTCCTATGACCTTGACAAAGGCCAACAAATCATAGGCTGCTAGTCAAGTTCAACCCGTCATTTCTTGATTGAAATAAACCCACCCGCACGGCCCTTGACAAAGGCCAACAAGGTCGCACGACTACCCTAATCCAATCTGCATCATATGCATAAGCAGATAAGTACTAGTCAATTACCGCACACTACACCTTGACAAAGGCCAACAAACGCAGCACAAATAACTACTACTTATCTGAAATGACGGAGGGCTACGACAGGTTTTTCTGAAAACCTATTGCGTAATGAACTTGATATCGTTGTAGAATCAAATGATTTTGAAATGGAATGTTTTTTTTAGGTTTTTCTAGTTTTGCTAAAGGGGTCACTCCCGGTAAAGGGATCGTCGGCCCTTTTCTCGTCGAATGAGGTGCGGGATATATCATATATATCACTGTGCAAAGCAGAAACTATAGAAGCAATCAAAAGACAAACCGAGGGTTGTAGCATCTGCCAGTTATTGCTAAAAGGGTCACTCCCGGTGAAGGGATCGTCGGCCCTTTCCTCATCGAATAAGGTGCAGGATATATCATATATACCGCTGTGCAAAGCAAGAACTGTAGCTACCTGTTTTATTTTTTGAAATTCGATTCCACAACATCTTAGGTTTCTTTTTCTTTCATTAATCATATTAATGAAGTCCCATCATTTAAGTCACCTAAACATCACAGATAAATACGACGTACACTTATGCCATCCGTGTTCGCCTTGATGTGCCCTCGTGCACCGTTAGGTTAGGTGACTAACGGCAGAGCGGGACAGGGCTAGCGCGGGTGTAAAACATAAGTAACGTCTATATAATATATCGTATATACTATATACAGTATCTATCACAGAACATATCACATGATCACATCACAGATAACGCAGCAGAAAATATCATATGAAATATTGGATATACTAGGACGTCCGTGTTTTCAATACGAGCCAGTACAAAACACGGATTCCACGGTCGTGATGAATAGCCAAACCCACACCCCTAGACCCCAACGAGAGCGGCAAGCAACCCTACCAATTCTAGAGTTAGGAGACCCGGACTCGACTCCTCGAGTTGGTCTCCCACTGGACTCCAGAACCCGGTTACTTATGCTCCCCTCCTTGGGTCTATCCTAGTGCGGAAAAGTAAATAATATACAAAAGGTGACATCTTCCGCAACCTGGAAGTGCCCCAATAAAAGAATATTACATACAAATTTTTTACATGAATGAAAATGAAAAACACTCATCTCACATAAAACCCCCTGACTATTCAAACACGACGATCCAATATAACATATCCAGCAACACATAACATCACATGTCATCAACGTAAGTAAACATGCGTATCCCAATTGTCGTTGACATATAGCAACGAAATCGGCGATATCACATATTACACTTACGGTCACAGAAAAGAAAGTGTAAAACTACAACAGTTGGAATCCGCAAAATCTTTAGACATTGCATGCCTAATCAAATGAATTCCTTAGACATCGCATGCCTAACAATTATGAACCCCGCATTTTAGTCTCATTATCGAAAACTCTTTTCAATATCAAGTCGGGCAATTCAACAAGATTCCCGACATCCTGATCGAATGCTCGTCGCAAACTTTAGTAGGCGGCCGCACCCCCGACGCCGTCGACGAAGTGCACCAACGCGGAACACCGCTGCCGCGAGCACCCGAACGGATGCTTTCGGCGACGGGGTTCTCCTACAGTCACTTGGTCGGGGCTAAGGGATGTAGCTGTCTATTAAGTTTATCCGGCGAGTATCCGCGTACGCTACGTGATTGCGACGGACTTTTGATCGCATCAAAATTCCGTGGCAACCGATCAAGTGAGACTAAAGTGCTATGTTTATAACATTCATATTAGTTATCTCATAACTACATGTGAATTCCAAATATTGTATCACATTCCAGATAAATAGAAAATGTTAAACTTTCCGATCGAACAATCAAACACCCAAGTTTTCCCGAAACAGATCAACACATGAAATAAGTTTAAAAACATTCACTTCATGCCTCAGTACCAACGGTCCAGCCGTAGAAGGGTCAAGCCAACGCCTCACATGTGGCATGCCGTACTGCCCCAAACCCTAAGGTTCAAAGGGCAATTCAAGACGGTCACATAATCGAGTTAAGGTTTGTTGTCTTCTAGAGGGTCCATAGCGTTACTTGCACTACTCAGAACGTTCTCAAACTACGGAAAAATCCACCAGTTGGAAATTTCCCGGCAGGGGAAAAATTTGGTATTTATATCCAGTCGAACTTTTTAACAGTTTCTTAAATATCCGGAAAAACACATAGACAAAGTTTGACAATTCGATCGAATCTACGAACTCCCAATACAACCAAGAAAACTCAACTCTTGAGTGCAAATTAAAAATTCCCAGAAAACACAGGAAATTCAGATTAACATTACTGCGCAAAAATTGTTAAAAGAAGCGACCGTACGGCCGCGGAACCGCCGCACTAGCCATGCTATTGCCGCGGTCCCGCAGCGCTTTGATCGATTTAGGCGCTCGTTTTGCACAGTAACTCCTAGAAAACCCTGCTGATTTTTCTGCATATTTTTAATTTGGAAAAAAACCAGTTTTGAAAAAATGTACAGAGAAGGGTTTTAAACTAGGGTTTCGGGTTCGATCGGACTTCTAACATCGTCTACACTTCGCCTGAGGCTCTAGCTAGGCTCTGATACCACTGTAGGGTACCTAGGCACACCCATGAGGTCTCACAAGGCATCAACCATGCCAAAATCAAATTTTTCTTGTGCCGAGAAACCCAAATGCTAGATCGATAACTAGAGGTAAAGGCGAAACATGCAAGTTAACAACATTAACTAAAAGGAAAGTGACTACAACTTTTGTAGATCCGGTCCTCCACTTCCTTAGCTCCGTGATGATGTCCCTCCGCTGCGATCATCAGATCCCGGACTCTAGCGATGGTTTCGTCGAAGAAATGATCGGGCTAGGTCGTCGACTTCGATGCCGAAGATGATCTACGTCGAGGCAACTCAAGATCAAGCTCCAACTTCACCAAGTCATGAAACTTGTGAAGAAAACACCCTATACTACTTGGCAAGTGGTAGAAGATGAAGAAATAGGAAGTGGGTTCACTTTGGATTTGGATTTCTCACTTGGAATCATCACTTGACATTTTTCAAGAGAGCTTTTCTTTT
Organism: Agapanthus africanus; assembly: GCA_030015575.1. Taxonomy (NCBI): domain Eukaryota; kingdom Viridiplantae; phylum Streptophyta; class Magnoliopsida; order Asparagales; family Amaryllidaceae; genus Agapanthus; species Agapanthus africanus. The sequence continues at coordinate 398,096,452 of CM057343.1, forward strand.
TCTTCACTTGAAGAAGAAGATGAAGAAGAAGAAAAAGAATCAAATTATTCTCAAAAAGAAAAATGAAGTGATATCTATCATAATGCAACCATGGGTGAGCCAAACAAGTGTAGAGACTAAACTAGGGTTAGGTATAATGGTTAGGTTTAGGATGAAAACAAAAATGGTAGACTTTCAAAGATGCTTTGAAGCTTCAAGAAGCTTCAAGCAAAGAAATAAAAGAAAGCCACCATTTCATCTTTTCCAAAATGAATAAATAAATAAATAATCCAAACCCTAACCATTAACCTAATCATAGTTTAAAGCAAACATACACCCAAGTTTGCATGTATCATCAAACATGATACAATCTAGTGCACAAAAATATATCACATATACTACATGTGCATATCAAGTGAGAAAATCCATCATAAGTGAACAAATACTAGTTAATGTAAAGTGATATATCAAATATATAATTATACATTAAATCATTAAATCAACACTTGATTTAACGATCCAGTCATATCACATATGACCGACTAATATCCAATGTATCGACTTATCGAATCAATCCTCGATTCGATAACTAGGTTATATCGCATACAACCAATCGATACATTCATCGCGAGAATAGAATACGGTATCACATACACGCATTATTCTCTGTCCCGCACATATCTCATATGCGCTCCTATTTCGTTTCGCTTGAGCCAGGAAACCTCTGTGTAGGACTCTAAAGACTCGTCAATACTCCGGCAGAAGGTGATGATCATATCAAACACCCACAAGCTGCAAGCGGTCTGCTAAACGTAACGGCCACCCGGGTATTGAACGATCATAAGATCAACGAGCAAGCCCGCTCACACTCCTGTGAATCCAACCAGTAACACTTACCGTACAGTCCGGTCTGATCGTCTGATATGTCGCATATCTCGCCTAGGGGTGGTAAACGTCAGACCCCAATAGCTTGATAAGTCGTGTCGATATGAGGTCTATAATGGTTCGAGAAACTACTGGTAACACTTACCAGTAAATCTCAGCAACCTTGGCCAGGGATTTCCGGTTATAGCCAATCGAACACAGCGCAACATCAACTCCCTATACCGGGAGAGACGAATCCCCTCCTATCGCTCATTGCCTCCATGTGATTCGGGACTGTACCCAAAAACCACCGTTTTGCACGCCCTCTTGGACGTGGTAAGGTGGAAATCAAAGCACAGTGGGAATCACACAAGACTCTATGACGATCTCGGGTCTACAGACTAACCTGTACCAGTGTCACCAGAGAACTGCCATCTGACGTAAGGTATAATACCATCTGGGAGTTCTCGGCGAGTCCGTCCAGTGTACCCAGTCTCCACTGAGCACCCGTATATCATCTCTGATGTCAAACACTAATGGATATAGGATCATCCATCGCCCATCTGTATGGATCGAGAAGGTATACGCTAGTCTACACTGGTATATTGATGCCCTGTCTCGATACACCCACGACTAGGGACCTTGAAGGATGTACTTATGGACTACCATGTCCCTACTAGTATGATCCGCATCATAGTCCAGGTAGTCAAGTAAACATCCTAAGGGCTTTACCAACATGTAACAGAGAGACAGTCAGTGTACACGTTTAGGTAAAGAGCAACCAAATAGCATACTATCATGTCGAGGAAGAAAGTCCTCCCTATATATGTCCAAACATCCACTACAATATACATCCTATGTATAGTAATAGCCTCTAGGGCATACATATAACTAACACCTTGTATACATGAAATTTCGGTATTGTATCGCCCGGCGGGTACTTGATCTGATCGTACCAACTCGGATATGGCCGTCCCGTTTTTACGACCTGACCGGCTGCCTCAGTCGCCTGATGAACCCGGATCTGCTGAGCTATATATTCGTCCAAGTCAGCTTTGGAGATTGTCTCCTCCTTGGCTGTTGACAGAGCCGGTAAAGGATTTGACGTTTCTGTTGGATATAGTGCCCTCAAAGTCAATTATTGGATCGCAGGTACGTGATTGCAATGATTGAGGAGGACCTATACCGGTAGGACAGTCTTACTCGAGATGATAGTATGCTATCTGGTTTGCCTTTATCAGTCGTGTATAGGTTCAGGTGACTGATCACGATTACACTTTGATAGAGCCCTTAGGATCTTGCTTGACTACCAACAGTATGAGGGCGATCATATAAGTGAGAGTTGGGTGGTCTATAAGCATTTCCTTAAAAGTAGTCCCTAGTCGTGGGAGTTTCGAGACAGGGCATCGATACTCCGGAGTAGACTAGTGTATACAGTCGAGACCCCGACGAGGGGCGATGGCCGGTCTCACAAGCCACTGGTGTCAGTTGGATCACCTAAGATGTATACAGGTGCTCATTGGGTTATGAGTACACCGGACAGGACTCGCCGGGAACCTACTAGTTGGTATTATACATATCGTCAGATAGCAGTTTCCTGGTGACATGTGTACAGGTTAGTTCATCGACCTGACGTCGTCATTTGTCTCATGTGAGTTTCCACTGTGCTTTGATTTCTACCCTACCACGGCTCAAAGGAGTCGTGCAAACAGGTAGTTTTTGGATACAGTCTCGAGCCACATGGAGGCACGTGAGCGGATCGGCAGGGGATTCGTCTCTCCCGGTATTTGGGATGGAGGTCGCGCTGTATCTAGGAAAGCCATTACACCAAGTCCTTGGCCAAGGAAGGTGAGATTTACTGGTAGGTACTCCAGTAGTATCTCAGGTTGTTCAGGGCTTGTCTCCGACACGACTTATACAGCTATTGGGGGTCTGACGTTACTAGCCCCCTAGGCCGGATATGCGATACTCATAGATGAACGGACCGGACTGTATATACATTGTCACTGTTAGGCTCAGTAGGGTTTCCGGATGAGTTCGCTCATCGGCCTCCCTTGAGGTCAGTCCATGGGCAGCCGTTACGCACAGCTAGTGCCGCTGACGGCTTATGGTTAAACCCACTGCCAGGGTACTGACGAGTCATTAGAGTCCCCCACAGATAGTTTCCCAAGTTCGGGCGAAACGTTGTAGAGGCCGTATGGTTTTATGGCAGGGTTCGGAAAATGTACGTGCGTTTACGCACGTGTCATATTTCGGACAGATAATACTGGTGGGCTTTGGTTTAAGCCGGATCCATGTATTATACAGAGTAGATATAATATCTTTGTCTCAGTTGCATTTGTATTCGGTCGCAATACAAATGCGGGTATATTTATACATTTACGGGGTTATCCTGAAATTCGTTTCGGGATCACTTTTGGAAGTTGCCAGTTTCCAGTTTTCTATCAGCCGTATTTAACATTCGGTTAAATACGGATTTATCTTTTCTTGAGAAGAGTGTGGAGCTTCTAGAAGGTTCTAGAAGTGGTGAGGTGTTTAGTGAGTCATGGTTGCTTTTAATGATTCCATTAATGCATGATGACTTGGTTAATGATTCATCATTTTCATTAATTGTGTTCACACTTTGTGTTCACACTAGATATTTTCTCTTATTGTCACCTCCCCCTCTCCTACCATCACCCTCCCACCTCTATATGATGGCCGGCCCCTCCCCTCCTCTCTTGAGACTCTCACTTCATTTGGTTAAAAGATTATGATAGTTTCGGTGTATGGAATTTCACAGCTCATTTCATTCCATCACCCGATTCCAATGGCAACTTCATTAACCGTTCGTCCAGGGCTTTGGACGAAGCGAGACAAAGACTTCTACTCATTCTCTACATCATTCTTGGTCATCTCTTCTAGCAAACTTGATGACCGAGTTGCCTCGAGTCAGAGGCGGGAGCCCGTTTAAAGATCCGATGACGTGGTGCCATCTAGACGAGGAGATCGGAGATCGACGAGATCGGAGCAGCCGCAACGGAGCGTGGGATGATGGTTAAAGAACGAAGGACTCGGATCGTTCGGTATAACATTTCTTCCCTCTATGTAGGTGCGGGATATATCATATATATCACTGTGCAAAGCAAAAACACTTAAAAGCAATCAAAAGACAAACCGAAGGTTGTAGCATCTGCCAGTTATTGCTAAAGGAGTCACTCCCGATGAAGGGATCTCGGTCCTTTCCTCATCGAATAAGGTGCAGGATATATCACATATACCTCTGTGCAAAGCAAGAACTGTAGCTACCTGTTTTAATTTGAAATTCGATTCTACAACATCTTAGGTTTCTTTTAATTCATTAATCACATTAATGAAGTCCCATCATTTAAGTACCTAAACATCACAGATAGATATGACGTACACTTATGCCATCCGCATTCGCCTCGATGTCCCCTCGTGCACCGTTAGGTTAGGTAACTAACGACAGAGCAGGGCAGGGCTAGCGCGGGTGTAAAACATAAGTAACGTCTATATAATATATCATATATACTATATATAATACCTGTCACAGAACATCACATGATCTCATCACAGATAAAACACAGCAGAAGAAACATATGAAATATTGGATATACTAGGACGTCCGTGTTTTCAATACGAGCCAGTATAAAACACGGATTCCACGGTCGCGATGAATAGCCAAACCCACACCCGTAGACCCCTACGAGAGCGGCAAGTAACCCTACCAATTCTGGAGTTAGGAGACCCGGACCCGACTCCTCGAGTTGGTCTCCCACTGGACTCCAGAACCCGGTTACTTGTGCTCCCCTCCTTGGGTCTATCCTGGTGCGGAAAAGTAAATAATATACAACAGGTGACAACTCCCGCAACCTGGAAGCGCCCCAATAAAAGAATATTACATACAAGTTTTTACATGAATGAAAATGAAAAACACTCATCTCACATAAAAACCCCCGGCTATTCGTACACGACGATCCAATATAACATATCCAGCAACACATAACATCACATGTCATCAACGTAAGTAAATATGTCCATCCCAATTGTCGTTGACATATAGCAACGAAACCGGCGATATCACATATTACACTTACGGTCACAGAAAAGAAAGTGTAAAACTACAACAGTTGGAATCCGCAACCACCTCAGACATCGCATGCCTGACCAAATGAATTCCTTAGACATCACATGCCTAACAATTATAAACCCCGCATTTTAGTCTCAAAATCGAAAACACTTTTCAATATCTAGTCGGGCAATTCAACAGGATTCCCGACATCCTGATCGAATGCTCGTCGCAAACTTCTGTAGACGGCCGCACCCCCGATACCGTCGACGAAGTGCACCAAGGCGGAACACCGCTACCGCGAGCACCCGAACGGATGCTTTCGGTGACGGGGTTCTCCTACAGTCACTTGGTCGGGGCTATGGAGTGAAGCTGTCTATTAAGTTTACCCGGCGAGTATCCGCGTACGCTACGTGATTGCGACGGACTTTTGATCACATCAAAATTCCGTGGCAACCGATCAAGTGAGACTAAACTGCTATGTTTATAACATTCATTTAGTTATCTTCAGAATTACTTGTGAATTCCAATTATTGTATCCCATTCCAGATAAATAGAAAATGTTAAACTTTCCGATCGAACAATCGAACACCCAAGTTTTCCCGATACAGATCAACACATGAAATAAGTCTAACAACATTCAGTTCGTACCTCAGTACCGACGGTCCAGCCGTAGAAGGGTCAAGCCAACGCCTCACATGTGGCACGCCGTACTGCCCCAAACCCGAAGGTTCAAAGGGCAGTTCAAGACGGTCACATAATCGAGTTAAGGTTTGTGTCTTCTAGAGGGACCATCGCGTTACTTGCACTACTTAGAACGTCGTTAAACTACGGAAAAATCCAACACTTGGAAATTTCCCGACAGGGGAAAAATTGGGTATTTATATCCGGTCGAACTTTTTAACATATTCTAAAATTTATCCGGAAAGCCACACAGACAAAATTTGATACCCCGATCGAAACACCGAAGCTCCAAAACATTCCAGATTATTCAACACTTGAATAAAATTTTAAAAATATCCAGAGAACCCAGCACAGCTAAATAGGAGTTACTGTGCAAACTTCCCAACAGAAAACGACAAAACGGCCGCTCTTCCGCCGCACTAGCCATGCTCGTGCCGCGGAAGCGCGGCGCTTTTATGGAATTAGGGCTACGAATTGCACAGTTACTCTTAGATTTTCCTGCATGTTTTTCTGAATATTTTTAATGTGGAAAAATGCACTGTTTTGAAAAAAGTACAGAGAGCATATTTGTTTTGGAGTTCTGGGTTCGTTCGGACTTCAATTTCCGTCTGGACTTCGCCTAAGGCTCTAGCTAGTCTCTGATACCACTGTAGGGTTCCTAGGCACACTAGTGAGGTCTCCCAAGCCATCAACCATGGCAATTTCAATAAAAAATGGTGCCTACAAACCCTAAACTACGGATCGATAACTAGATTTCTAGGCGAACAAGAACTAGTTAACACTTAACTAATGAGAAAACGGAAATACAACCTTTGTAGATCCGGTGCTCCACCTCCATAGCTCCGCAACGAGGTCCTCTCCGCTGTCCAAGTCAAACCCGGGCTCTAGGATCGGCTTCGTCGGAGAATGGGCAAGCTAGGTCGTCGATGTCCATGCCGAAGATGATCTACGTCGAAGCATCGCAAGATCAAGCTCTCACTTCACCAAGTCATGAAACTTGTGAAGAAAACACACTCTACTACTTGGCAAGAGGTAGAGGATGAAGAAATAGGAAGTGGGTAGACTTTAGTTTTGGATTTCTCACTCTTTTCCAACAATCACCATTGATGGACCTTACTTTTCTTCACTTGAAGAATGAAGAAGATGAAGAAAAGGTTATGATAAGATAAAAGAAAAATGAAAAGAAAATGAATTCTTATCATAATTTTAACTAGAGTTAAGTGTAGAGAATGAATCATGGTTAGTGGGAATGGTTAGGGTTAAGGATGAGATAAGGATGGTTGACTTGAACAAAGCTTCATGAAGCTTCAACTAAAGAACAAAAGAAGCCACCATTCTTTTTCTCATTTTCTTATATTCATTTATCAAAAATAAATGGATAACAAAATAAGATAAATGAATAACAAATAAGAAACCCTAACCATTTCATTAACCAAGGTTTAATCCTTTACACTTAACCAAAAAGGATGTATCATCAAACATGATACAAGCAAGTGCAAAAAATCATATCGCATATGTAATGCGCACTCCCGAGTGAGAAAATCCAATTAAAGTGAACCAATACTAGTTAATGCAAAGTAATATATCAAATATATAATTATACATTAAATCATTAAATCAACACTTGATTCAATGATCCGGTCATGTCGCACACAACCGACTAGTATAGAATGTATCGGCTTATCGAATCAATCCTTGATTCGATAACTAGGTTATATCTCATACAACCATTCGACACATTCATCGCGAGAATGGAATACGGCATCGCATACACGCATTATTCTCGGTCCCGCACATATCTCATATGCGCTCCTATTTCGTTTCGCTTGAGCCAGGAAACCTCTGTGTAGGACTCTAAAGACTCGTCAATACGCCGGCAGCAGATGATGATCATATCAAACACCCACAAGCCGCAAGCGGTCTGCTAAACGTAACGGCCACCCGGGTATTGAGCGATCTGAAGATCGACGAGCAAGCCCGCTCACACTCCAGTGAATCCGACCAGTAACACTACCGTACAGTCCGGTCTGATCGTCTGATATGTCGCATATCTCGCCTAGGGGTGGTAAACGTCAGACCCCAATAGCTCAATAAGTCGTGTCGATATGAGGTCTATAACTGTTCGAGAAACTACTGGTAATACTTACCAGTAAATCTCAGCAACCCTGGCCAGGGATTTCCTGTTATAGCCAATCGAACACAGCGCAACATCAACCCCCTATACCGGGAGAGACGAATCCCCTTCTATCGCTCATTGCCTCCATGTGACTCGGGACTGTACCCAAAAACCGCCGTTTTGCACGCCCTCTTGGACGTGGTAAGATGGAAATCAAAGCACAGTGGGAACCACACAAGACTCTATGACGATCTCGGGTCAACAGACTACTCTGTACCAGTGTCACCAGAGAACTGCCATCTGACGTGAGGTATAATACCATTTGGGAGTTCTCGGCGAGTCCGTCCAGTGTACCCAGTCTCTACTGAGCACCCGTATGTCTCCTCTGATGTCAAACACCGATGGATATGGGATCATCCATCGCCCATCTGTATGGGTCGAGAAGGTATACGCTAGCCTACTCTGGTATATCGATGCCCCGTCTCGATACACCCACGACTAGGGACTTTGAAGGATGTACTTATGGACTACCATGTCCCCACTAGTATGATCCGCATCATAGTCCAGGTAGTCAAGTACAGATCCTAAGGGCTTTACCAACATGTAACAGAGAGACAATCAGCATACACGTTAAGGTAAAGTGTAACCAGATAGCATACTATCATGTCGAGCAAGAAAGTCCTCCCTATATATGTCCCAGCATCCACTACAATATACATCCTATGTACAGTAATGGCCTCTAGGGCATACATATAACTAACAATCTCCCACTTGCACTAGGGCCATCTGTAGCAGTGGTTGCAGTATCTCATACTCAACCATCCCATAAAAATCTCTCTCTGGGAACAGGCCTTTGTGAGTGGATCCGCTGTGTTGTCCTCTGTGTCTACTCTCCAAACCTCGATCACCCTGGAGATCAATCATCTCCACGATCAGGTGATACTGCCTTAGAATATGTCTGGATCACTGATGGGACGGACGTTCCTTGGCATAAGCCACAACTCCATTGTCACACAATGGGAGGGACATGGTTCATCTCATGAACCAATATACACCCAAACAGCCTCTTTGGTAGCATCTTACGTAGCGATGTATCCAGCCTTTATCGTCTAGTATGTCACGGTATCTAGCTTGGAACTCTTCCAACATACCGTCCCTTTACTGAGGGTAAAGACAATGCCCGTGACTGACATTCAGTCGTCTTTATCACCCTGGAACACTTCCAGTGATTCTCCCCAGGATCGATTGATACCATCTCACTACAGCTAGTGAGTATTCTAACATCCATTTGGATCTATCTCATAGGTCCAAAACCCAGGATTTAGTAGGTATCACTTTGATCCTATATGGAGAATCATTGTGATAAGCGGACATTGATCGAGCGTAGCATAGGAAACTCTTTTACTATCAAGAGTATGTCATCCACGTACTCTACGAGGATCACCACCATACTCCCTACTACCTTTTTGTATATACAAGGTTCATCTACCATTTTGATGATGTCAAACTCTTTGACTAATCCATCAAAACAGATGTTCCAACTCCGCGATGCCTGCTTTATCAGATAAAACATCTTGCACACGTTTCCGCTGCTCCCACTGTCTACGAGGCCCTCTGGCTGTGTACTTATAGACGCTCTTTTCTAAATTATCATTTAGAAAAGCAGTCAAGACACCCAACCACCAGATATCGTAGTCATGGTATGTAGCCGTGACAAGTAGGATCTGGATGGACTTAAGCATAACTACTTGAAAAGGTTTCATCATTATCCACGCCTGGTCGATGATGAAAAGCTTTAACAAGTCTAGCTTTGAAAGTCTCAACTTTTCCATCTACACCAAGTAATCTTCTCAAGATATACTTGCTCCTGATGAGGATTTAACCCTTCAGATATAGCAACTAAAGTCCATACTTTGTTGGTGTATAAGGATTCCATCTCAGATCACTAAGCATCCAGCCATTCTTACAGAGTCTTACTCTTGATGGCCAGCTCGAAACTAGTTGGGTCATCATCTCATGATGTATTCCTCGCTCCCACTGTCATAGAGAAACCGAAGTATCTCTCAGGTGGGTGAGGAACCCTACTAGATCGGAGGAGAGGCTGAGGTTCGTTGGTAACTATTGAATCCTTTAGTTCTATCAAATCATCTGCTGTAGTTCGTATAGCTAGAACCTTTCCAGTTCTACATTACAGACCTTGCCTCGAGCTTGTCCGGATTTTGCTTTCAGACATAGGCCGGACAACCCCAAATCTTAACTAGCTTAAGACATGGGCTCTTCCCTTTCCATATCACATATGAAATGGTAGGCAACTGATTTGATTCGAACCCTATTCAATAGGTATGCAGCTTCTCAAGTGCATAACTCCCAAAAAGGAAATAGGTAACTCAGTAGTACTCATCATAGAGCACACCTTATCATATAGGGTGTTATTGCTCCGCCCGATATACCATCGTGCTATGGTGTATACAGAGGAGTAATGCTGAGAGAGAATCTCATTCTCCTTTAGAATAATCCAGGATTTCCGTGCTCAAGTATTCTCCTCCTTGATCTCATCATAGGACATAATACTTTTACCTTTATTGGTTCTCTACTTCTATCTTATATTCTGTGAATATCTCAAAAGGTTCGGACTTGTGTTTCAACAGGAACATACGTCTGTATCTTGAGAGATTATCAGAGAATGTAACGAAGTACAAAGAACCAGTCCTGGCATATGTAGACAGGGGACTTTTCATACATCATCATGTATCAGTCCCAAGAGTTTACTAACTCTTTCTCTGTTTCCAGTAAACGGAGCTATGGTCATCTTATCTTTGTGACATGACTGGCGAGTTTCACAAGATGTAAGTTCAAACTAATTTAAATATGCATTTTTATGTAACTCTAGCCAGTCGGGTCGCATTGATCTGACCTAGTCTACAATACCTTAAGAAGGATCCGTTCATTTCTGAACTCTTCCTCTTATGTGTGTTCCATATACTAAGAACTGTAGTTTGATTTAGAACATCAACGCTTTTAGATAACGTGCCTGAACCGATCAACTTTTGATATAGGAAATGTTCAAAACATTATCCAACAATACAAAATTTTACCGTTTCTTTACTAATAAAGAGACTGATATGATTTTGTATATCAGGTTCGGTATCTAATAACATTCGTTCAGAATCAATGTATTTGGAATACAGGGTGACAGTGACCAACAGACTTGGCTGCAACTCTTGCCCCGTTTTCTGCCTCATGAAACTTATCACCCGTTCTCAGTTCTCTACCTATCTGTAGCCCTATGTAACAGATTACATATCAGGGATCCTGATTTGGTATCATATACTCAGGACGTAAAGGATACTGAGAAACAGTTCTGTATAATGAACACACCCGAAGATGATGCATCATCATGCACTCTCTTCGTTTGGGCGGCACGGGAAATCTGGTATTCCCCAATTTCTTGCTCTGTCTTATAACAATTATAAGTTGGAGCGGGACCAACGTTCCCCAGCTCAGTATAACAAGCGGGTTCGGTCAATAACCGTATTATTATCTTGATTAAGGCATGATATGGTCGCTACCTGGAGAGAGAGAGAAGAAAACTCTCAGCGTGCGCTCTTGCAAGAATAGATTGGTTATTATTTTATCTAATCAGGATGGCTCCCACTGCTTTTTATCAAATCTTCCTTCAAACCCTAAAAGGAAAGACTAGCCGGGATTAATTACACACTACAAGTTCGCCAATCTTTCAGCCAGGCCAGTGTCGGTACTTTGAGGGAGGTCCCCCGTGCTTTCGCACGAACCTAATTAATGTAAACCTCGTTTTCCCAGAGGCGTAACCCCGTTGACACCTTTCTAGACACCTACTTGATCGGCTAATTGTAATGTATAAAGCTCTCCCAGGAGTAACACTTACTCGCAGCGGGTATCGGGATCCAACTATCTCATAGAAGGTATGCAATCTCATTGCAAATTTCAACACTTGAAATTCCCGATAATATTTTGCCCCTAGCGTCCTATGACCTTGACGCAGGCCAACAAACCATAGTCCGCTAGTCAAGTTCAACCCGTTATTTCCTGATTGAATTAAACCCACCCGCACGACCCTTGACGCAGGCCAACAAAGTCGCACGACTACCCTAATCCAATCACATCATATGCTTATGCAGATAAGCACCAGTTAGCTACCGCACACTACGCCTTGACGCAGGCCAACAAACGTAGCACGAATACTAACTACTACTTATCTGAAATGACGGAGGGCTACGACAGGTTTTTCTGAAAACCTATTGCGTAATGAACTTGATATCGTTGTAGAATCAAATGATTTTAAAATGGAGTGCTTTTGAGGCTTTTCTAGTTTTGCTAAAGGAGTCACTCCCGGTGAAGGGATCGTCGGTCCTTTCCTCGTCGAATGAGGTGCGGGATATATCATATATATCACTGTGCAAAGCAAAAACACTTAAAAGCAATCAAAAGACAAACCGAAGGTTGTAGCATCTGCCAGTTATTGCTAAAGGAGTCACTCCCGGTGAAGGGATCTCGGTCCTTTCCTCATCGAATAAGGTGCAGGATATATCACATATACCTCTGTGCAAAGCAAGAACTGTAGCTACCTGTTTTAATTTGAAATTCGATTCTACAACATCTTAGGTTTCTTTTAATTCATTAATCACATTAATGAAGTCCCATCATTTAAGTACCTAAACATCACAGATAGATATGACGTACACTTATGCCATCCGCATTCGCCTCGATGTCCCCTCATGCACCGTTAGGTTAGGTAACTAACGACAGAGCAGGGCAGGGCTAGCGCGGGTGTAAAACATAAGTAACGTCTATATAATATATCATATATACTATATATAATACCTGTCACAGAACATCACATGATCTCATCACAGATAAAACACAGCAGAAGAAACATATGAAATATTGGATATACTAGGACGTCCGTGTTTTCAATACGAGCCAGTATAAAACACGGATTCCACGGTCGCGATGAATAGCCAAACCCACACCCGTAGACCCCTACGAGAGCGGCAAGTAACCCTACCAATTCTGGAGTTAGGAGACCCGGACCCGACTCCTCGAGTTGGTCTCCCACTGGACTCCAGAACCCGGTTACTTGTGCTCCCCTCCTTGGGTCTATCCTGGTGCGGAAAAGTAAATAATATACAACAGGTGACAACTCCCGCAACCTGGAAGCGCCCCAATAAAAGAATATTACATACAAGTTTTTACATGAATGAAAATGAAAAACACTCATCTCACATAAAAACCCCCGGCTATTCGTACACGACGATCCAATATAACATATCCAGCAACACATAACATCACATGTCATCAACGTAAGTAAATATGTCCATCCCAATTGTCGTTGACATATAGCAACGAAACCGGCGATATCACATATTACACTTACGGTCACAGAAAAGAAAGTGTAAAACTACAACAGTTGGAATCCGCAACCACCTCAGACATCGCATGCCTGACCAAATGAATTCCTTAGACATCACATGCCTAACAATTATAAACCCCGCATTTTAGTCTCAAAATCGAAAACACTTTTCAATATCTAGTCGGGCAATTCAACAGGATTCCCGACATCCTGATCGAATGCTCGTCGCAAACTTCTGTAGACGGCCGCACCCCCGATACCGTCGACGAAGTGCACCAAGGCGGAACACCGCTACCGCGAGCACCCGAACGGATGCTTTCGGTGACGGGGTTCTCCTACAGTCACTTGGTCGGGGCTATGGAGTGAAGCTGTCTATTAAGTTTACCCGGCGAGTATCCACGTACGCTACGTGATTGCGACGGACTTTTGATCATATCAAAATTCCGTGGCAACCGATCAAGTGAGACTAAACTGCTATGTTTATAACATTCATTTAGTTATCTTCAGAATTACTTGTGAATTCCAATTATTGTATCCCATTCCAGATAAATAGAAAATGTTAAACTTTCCGATCGAACAATCGAACACCCAAGTTTTCCCGATACAGATCAACACATGAAATAAGTCTAACAACATTCAGTTCGTACCTCAGTACCGACGGTCCAGCCGTAGAAGGGTCAAGCCAACGCCTCACATGTGGCACGCCGTACTGCCCCAAACCCGAAGGTTCAAAGGGCAGTTCAAGACGGTCACATAATCGAGTCAAGGTTTGTGTCTTCTAGAGGGACCATCGCGTTACTTGCACTACTTAGAACGTCGTTAAACTACGGAAAAATCCAACACTTGGAAATTTCCCGACAGGGGAAAAATTGGGTATTTATATCCGGTCGAACTTTTTAACATATTCTAAAATTTATCCGGAAAGCTACACAGACAAAATTTGATACCCCGATCGAAACACCGAAGCTCCAAAACATTCCAGATTATTCAACACTTGAATAAAATTTTAAAAATATCCAGAGAACTCAGCACAGCTAAATAGGAGTTACTGTGCAAACTTCCCAACAGAAAACGACAAAACGGCCGCTCTTCCGCCGCACTAGCCATGCTCATGCCGCGGAAGCGCGGCGCTTTTATGGAATTAGGGCTACGAATTGTACAGTTACTCTTAGATTTTCCTGCATGTTTTTCTGAATATTTTTAATGTGGAAAAATGCACTGTTTTGAAAAAAGTACAGAGACCATATTTGTTTTGGAGTTCCGGGTTCGTTCGGACTTCAATTTCCGTCTGGACTTCGCCTAAGGCTGTAGCTAGTCTCTGATACCACTGTAGGGTTCCTAGGCACACTAGTGAAGTCTCCCAAGCCATCAACCATGGCAATTTCAATAAAAAATGGTGCCTACAAACCCTAAACTACGGATCGATAACTAGATTTCTAGGCGAACAAGAACTAGTTAACACTTAACTAATGAGAAAACGGAAATACAACCTTTGTAGATCCGGTGCTCCACCTCCATAGCTCCGCAACGAGGTCCTCTCCGCTGTCCAAGTCAAACCCGGGCTCTAGGATCGGCTTCGTCGGAGAATGGGCAAGCTAGGTCGTCGATGTCCATGCCGAAGATGATCTACGTCGAAGCATCGCAAGATCAAGCTCTCACTTCACCAAGTCATGAAACTTGTGAAGAAAACACACTCTACTACTTGGCAAGAGGTAGAGGATGAAGAAATAGGAAGTGGGTAGACTTTAGTTTTGGATTTCTCACTCTTTTCCAACAATCACCATTGATGGACCTTACTTTTCTTCACTTGAAGAATGAAGAAGATGAAGAAAAGGTTATGATAAGATAAAAGAAAAATGAAAAGAAAATGAATTCTTATCATAATTTTAACTAGAGTTAAGTGTAGAGAATGAATCATGGTTAGTGGGAATGGTTAGGGTTAAGGATGAGATAAGGATGGTTGACTTGAACAAAGCTTCATGAAGCTTCAACTAAAGAACAAAAGAAGCCACCATTCTTTTTCTCATTTTCTTATATTCATTTATCAAAAATAAATGGATAACAAAATAAGATAAATGAATAACAAATAAGAAACCCTAACCATTTCATTAACCAAGGTTTAATCCTTTACACTTAACCAAAAAGGATGTATCATCAAACATGATACAAGCAAGTGCAAAAAATCATATCGCATATGTAATGCGCACTCCCGAGTGAGAAAATCCAATTAAAGTGAACCAATACTAGTTAATGCAAAGTAATATATCAAATATATAATTATACATTAAATCATTAAATCAACACTTGATTCAATGATCCGGTCATGTCGCACACAACCGACTAGTATAGAATGTATCGGCTTATCGAATCAATCCTTGATTCGATAACTAGGTTATATCTCATACAACCATTCGACACATTCATCGCGAGAATGGAATACGGCATCGCATACACGCATTATTCTCGGTCCCGCACATATCTCATATGCGCTCCTATTTCGTTTCGCTTGAGCCAGGAAACCTCTGTGTAGGACTCTAAAGACTCGTCAATACGCCGGCAGCAGATGATGATCATATCAAACACCCACAAGCCGCAAGCGGTCTGCTAAACGTAACGACCACCCGGGTATTGAGCGATCTGAAGATCGACGAGCAAGCCCGCTCACACTCCAGTGAATCCGACCAGTAACACTACCGTACAGTCCGGTCTGATCGTCTGATATGTCGCATATCTCGCCTAGGGGTGGTAAACGTCAGACCCCAATAGCTCAATAAGTCGTGTCGATATGAGGTCTATAACTGTTCGAGAAACTACTGGTAACACTTACCAGTAAATCTCAGCAACCCTGGCCAGGGATTTCCTGTTATAGCCAATCGAACACAGCGTAACATCAACCCCCTATACCGGGAGAGACGAATCCCCTCCTATCGCTCATTGCCTCCATGTGACTCGGGACTGTACCCAAAAACCACCGTTTTGCACGCCCTCTTGGACGTGGTAAGATGGAAATCAAAGCACAGTGGGAACCACACAAGACTCTATGACGATCTCGGGTCAACAGACTACTCTGTACCAGTGTCACTAGAGAACTGCCATCTGACGTGAGGTATAATACCATCTGGGAGTTCTCGGCGAGTCTATCCAGTGTACCCAGTCTCTACTGAGCACCCGTATGTCTCCTCTGATGTCAAACACCGATGGATATGGGATCATCCATCGCCCATCTGTATGGGTCGAGAAGGTATACGCTAGCCTACTCTGGTATATCGATGCCCCGTCTCGATACACCCACGACTAGGGACTTTGAAGGATGTACTTATGGACTACCATGTCCCCACTAGTATGATCCGCATCATAGTCCAGGTAGTCAAGTACAGATCCTAAGGGCTTTACCAACATGTAACAGAGAGACAATCAGCATACACGTTAAGGTAAAGTGTAACCAGATAGCATACTATCATGTCGAGCAAGAAAGTCCTCCCTATATATGTCCCAGCATCCACTACAATATACATCCTATGTACAGTAATGGCCTCTAGGGCATACATATAACTAACAGAGTCCTGTCCAGTGTACTCGTAACCTAACGAGCACCCGCATACTATCTCAAGTACGACGTACTGACGGCTGTGGGACAGACCGTCTCCCACACTGGGATGAGAAGCGCATACGCTAGTCTACTATGGAGTATCGATGCCCTGTCTCGATAGTCCAACGACTAGGGACCTGTATAAGGATGTGCTTATAGATCACCCAGCTCCCACGAGTGTGAGCGCCATCACCACGCTGGTAATCAAGCAAAGATCCTAAGGGCTCTACTAATATGTATATCAGCAATATGCTAAAAGAAACACATGCACATATTAAAGCATAGACAAACCAAGTAGCATACTACCATTTCGAGCAAGATTGTATATACAACTGTGAATATCCCAAGCTTCCATCAAGTAATATACAAACTAGTATGATACAGTAATGGCCTCTAGGGCATATACACTAACAATCTCCCACTTGCACTAAGGCCATGTACTGGCATATCGAAGACCTATCATCTCGATCAGCCACTCGAACTGAGTCTGGGGCAAGGCCTTGGTGAATGGATCTGCAGTGTTATCCTCTGATGCAACTCTCCGGACCTCGATCTCCTGGCGATCTACGATCTCCCTGATCAGGTGATACCGCCTTAAGATGTGTCTGGATTTCTGATGGGACCTGGGTTCCTTCGCTAAAGCTATAGCCCCGTTGTTGTCTCAATACAGAGGTATTGGGTCAACAATGGACGGAACCACCTGAAGTTCTCTCAAGAACTTCCTCATCCAGACAACTTCTTTTGCGGCATCAGATGCAGCGATGTATTCCGCTTCCATAGTCGAGTCAGCAACGGTTTCCTGTTTGGAGCTCTTCCAACACACCGCCCCTCCATTGATGGTAAAGACAAAACCCGACATGGACTTGGAATCATCCTTGTCACTCTGGAAGCTGGAGTCAGCAAAGGCCTCAATCTGCAGGTCTTTTCCGCCATACACCAAGAACATCTCCTTAGTCCTTCTCAGGTATTTGAGAATGTTCTTTACTGCTATCCAATGTTTCTCCCCAGGGTTTAACTGATACCTGCTTACCACACTCAGTGCATAAGCCACATCCGGTCTGATACACAACATCGCATACATTATAGAGCCTACCGCAGAAGCGTAGGGTATAATAGACATGCGATCCCTCTCCAAATCAGTCTTGGGAGACATCTCTTTGGAGAGGGTGATCCCGTGACAAGCCGGTAGATTACCGCGCTTGGAATCTTCCATACTGAATCTCTTCAGTATGGTGTCGATGTACCTGGACTGCGAAAGTCCTAATATCCTCTTGGATCTGTCACGGTAGATCCGGATACCCAGAATGTATGAGGCATCACCCAGGTCTTTCATGGAGAACCTGTGTGACAAGAACCCCTTGACAGATTGTAGCATAGGAATGTCATTTCCTATTAAGAGAATGTCATCCACGTATAAAACGAGGAATACCACAGTTCTCGCTACAAATCTACAATAGATGCATGGTTCATCTGGATTTTTGATAAAGCCAAATTCCTTGACCGTCTCATCAAAACAGATGTTCCAACTCCGCGATGCCTGCTTTAGTCCATAAATGGACTTAAGCAACTTGCACACCTTTCCGCTGCTCCCACTCTGAATGAAACCCTCTGGCTGATCCATATAGACAGACTCCTCTAAATGTCCATTTAGAAAAGCTGTCTTTACGTCCATCTGCCAAATCTCATAATCGTGGAAGGCAGCAATGGCAAGAAGGATCCGAATGGATTTCAGCATAGCTACTGGAGAAAAAGTTTCGTCATAGTCCAAACTAGGTCGCTGACGAAAACCCTTTGCTACCAGTCTAGCTTTATAGGTCTCAACCTGTCCATCTACACCAATCTTCCTTTTGAAGATCCACTTGCATCCTATGGGTTTTACCTCATCTGGAGCAATGTCCAACGTCCATACTTTGTTGGTGTACATGGACTCCATTTCGGTCCGCATTGCATCCAGCCATTTTACCGAGTCGACGCTCTGAATGGCTTGCTGGAAGCTAGTAGGCTCATCAAAGTCTATGATGCAATCCTCTCTATCCCCGTCAATAGGAAAACCGTAGTATCTCTCGGGCGGATGAGACTGCCTACTACTTCTGCGGAGTGGCGTGGGAATGTCTTGATCTTTCGAACCCTCTGGTTCTACTAAGCTTTCAGTAATAGCTTGTGGTTCTGGAATTTCTTCTAGTTCTATTGCGCTCCCACTTATTTCTTTTTCTAAGAACTGATGTTCTAGAAAATGGGCATTACGAGAAGCAAGGACTTTTTGTTCCTCTGCGTAATAGAAAAGATACCCCTTGGAGTTCTTTGGGTATCCCACAAACTTGCACAGTACTGAGCGTGCCTCGAGCTTGTCCATATGCTGCTTTTTGATATAAGCTGGACATCCCCAAATCTTCAGGTATTGAAGATAGGGTTTCTTCCCACTCCATAACTCATATGGGGTGGTAGGCACAGTCTTAGTTGGAACTCGGTTCAAAAGGTATGCAGCTGATTCTAGCGCATATCCCCAGAACGATTGCGGTAACTCAGAGTTACTCATCATGGACCGTACCATATCCAATAGGGTTCGGTTCCGTCTCTCCGATACACCGTTATGTTGAGGAGTGTATGGAGGAGTAAGCTGAGAGAGAATTTCATTCTCTTTTAAGTAACCCAGGAACTCGGCACTCAAGTATTCACCACCTCGATCAGATCTCAGTGCCTTGATACTTTTGCCTGTTTGTTTTTCTACTTCATTCTTATATTCCTGGAACTTATCAAAAGCTTCGGATTTATGCTTCATTAAGAAGACATGTCCGAACCTTGAGAAATCATCCGTAAAAGTAATGAAGTAAGAATAACCGCTTCGCGCATGTGTAGACATTGGACCGCACACGTCGCTGTGTACGAGTCCCAAGAGCTCGCTCGCTCTTACTCCGTGTCCAGTGAACGGAGTCTTTGTCATCTTTCCCTTGAGACAGGATTGACAAGTTGCATACGATTGATATTCGAACGAATCCAAATATCCTTCTGCATGTAACTTAGTCAACCTTCTCTCATTGATGTGACCCAGTCTACAATGCCATAAGAAAGTTTTATCGATTTCTGGAGACTTTCTTTTGTGTGTATTCTGGACATTGAAAATCTGTGGTTGGTTTAACACGTATATACCGTTGTTCAATGTACCTGACCCAATCAAAACTTGATTAAGGTGAATGTTCACTACATTACTTACAAATGCAAATTCATAACCTTCTTTAGATAATAAAGATACAGAAATGATATTACAGGTTACATTTGGTACATAATAACAACTACGTAAAACCAAAAAGTGTCCATCAGACAATCCCAGGTGATAGTCCCCCACGGCCTCAGCATCCATGCTAGCACCGTTTGCAACTCTGAGGGTCATGTCACCTGCCTTCAAAACTCTACGCTTTCTCAACGCCTGCAAAGAATTACAGATATGAGATCCTGATCCGGTATCCAATACCCAGGATGTAGAGTTTATTGATAGACAATTTTCAATAACATACACACCCGAAGCTGAAGCCACAACTCGCTTCAAATCCTTTGTTCTGGCCTTCCAAGCCTTGCAATCCTGTTTCCAGTGACCACTTTTGTGACAGTAGAAGCATTCATCCTTCCCCCACCAGCTTTCCCGCTACCTTTGTTGCTTTTCCTTTTCCCTTCGTATCCACTTTACTGACACCGCCTCTTGGATTGGCGGGGCTTTCTTCTTCTTACCCTTGGCTTTTGCCCTGGATCTAGAAGAGGAAGATCCTCCTACAAACAAAGTGGATGTCTCCATACTTTTCTGTAGGGTGCCCTCCGCACTCCTCAGCATGTTGAGGAGCTCTGAAAGTTCAACTTCTTTTTCCTGTAAGTTGAAGTTCAGGATGAACTGGGCGTAAGTGGAAGGAAGGGACTGGAGAATCAAGTCCGTATAGAGCTCATTCTCTAACGTGGTCCCAAGTTCTGCGAGCTCCTCTATGTAGCCAATCATCTTAAGCACGTGTTCCGCTACCGATAATCCGACGGCCAACCTTGCCGAAAACAACTTCTTCGACACTTCGTATCTTGCGATACGAGACTGCTCTCCATACAGTTCTTTTGTATGAAGAAATATGGACTCAAGGTCCATATTCTCGTGCCTCCTCTGATATTCGTTGTCCATCGAGGCAAGTATGAGGCATTTGGCCTTCGCGCAATCTATTTCCCATGTCTTACGGATTTCCCTATCCGCGACACTGGTTTTGGGACCTGGGACAGGGGGAGCTTTGGTGGTAAGGAGATACCCCAGCTTGTCGTAAGTGATTGCCATCTTGACATTCCTGGGCCAATCTTTGTAGTTTGGCCCTGTCAATATGTTTTTATCTAGTAATAACTTAAGTCCGGTCATGTTGAATGGTCGCTACAATTAGGAGAGAGAAAAGAAACACTTTAGCATGATGCTCTTGCAAGTTTAGAGTGGTTTTTAGTTTGTCTAAACTGGATGGCTCCCACTGTCTCTCGAATCCCTTCTCAAACCGTAAAGAAAGGATTAGTCAGGATCAATCTCACCGTACAATACTTGCTTAACCGTTCAGCCAGGCCAGTGTCGGTACTTCGAGGGAGGTTTTCCAACGCTTTCGCGAAGTTCCTTAATTAAGTAACCTCTTTTCCCTATGGGCGTAGCCCCGCTAACACCTTTCTAGACACCTACTAAGTTTATAGCATTGATCGTTAAGTGAGAGTTTTCCCGAGGAGTAGCATATACTCACAGTAGGATCGGGATCCAAATATCATCGCATGATAAAATCGAAGGAATCCTACTAGAATTATCACACTCCAAATGGTATGCAGCGCTAGCAAGTTTCAGTACTTATGAAACTTCCGATGTGGATTTTTGCCCCATACTCTTATGACCTTGGCGTGAGGTCAAAATGTCATAAGTCACATGTCAAGTTCTTCCCATCATTATCCTGGTTAATTTGAACCCACCCGTACCTACCCTTGACGTAGGCCAAAATGGCAGTACGACTGTCTCAAACCAACGCATTCTATCTATGCAACAGATAAATATCCGGCAGCTACCAATCACTATGCCTTGGCGTGAGGTCAAAATACATAGCTTGAATACTACCAAATATTTAACTGAAATGATGGAAGGCTACGGATGGTTTTGGCGAAACCGTGAACGTAGTGAACTTGATATAATCGATGGAACGAGATAGCTTTTAAAAGGAGTGGTTCAAGCTCCGCGTTTAAAAGTTTAGTTTTGAAAAGAACCGAGTGGTTTTCAAAGTGTTCCAATCGACTTTTACTTGGTTTATTTCCTTGCATTAGTTCTTTTAATGCGTCCCATCATTTAATCCTACCATTGCAGAAAACAACCAAAATATGACGTACGCTTATGCCATTCGCATTCGCCACGGGGCCCCGTCATCACCCGTTAGGTTACTTAACTAACGACAGAGTGGGGGCTGGGCTAGCGCGGATGTAAAACATAAGCAACGCCTAAATAGTTATCATATAT